>BSBN01000238.1:11281671-12488061 GCA_027924645.1 Cunninghamia lanceolata | reverse complement strand
CCAGACTAATTGGGAGATGCCTCGCTTCTATCACCTTTGTTACTATTTGCGAAGGTGCTCCTTTCCATCTCTTTCGAGTTTGGATATTTAGGTGCAAGTATTGGTTTTGTCCGAGTGAGCGCAATTCTCTATAGAAACAATATAAGCAACAGTTCCACTGAATCCACACAATTGACTGAAGTTCAACATTAGCTCTCATCGTGTCATGTCCCCAAATTTAGAGTAACTTAAAATTGTTTTAATTGTAAATTAATTTTGTAAAGTATTTTTATTTACTTTATAAAATCAATATTTTATTTAAGTTACTAAGTCAGTAGTACAACACTTTATTAAAAAGTGTTATGAACACGCATTTAAAAAGTACAAGTGCAAGCATTTAATAGAGTTCATGTAAAAGCATTTAAAATGCTTGGGTATGATGTGTACATGTAAACTCTCATTTAATAAAATTAGGCTGGGCCTAATTGATGTAATGGCTTTAAAAGGAAGCCTGAGAGTCATTGTTGAGTATGCTTTTTCAGATGCTTATGTCTTGGGTTTCATTTGAGTCTATGACTTATGTAAATCGGTTTGCTGATGTTCCCTTACTGACATTGAGGTGAAGTCATCTCAGATTTCACATTTGGGGTTTCAAAGTGTTCTGAGTTTTGGTATTTTGCTGGAATATTCGATTTTGGGTCAGTGACCATTATCGAATTGTCATTGAACACTGTATGCAGTTTCAGAATAAAGAGAGGGTTTTGTTTTACAAATTTATTGATTTGTAAAAATGTAAATTTGCCAATGTTTAAATCCATATATCTATATTTGGTATTTGTTCCCAGTTCATATCAGATGTTCGCAGATTGCTTGGTAATGATTATAATACTATTCCATTTGTATTACAAAATTGGAATGCACAGTTTGATATTGTATTGCTGGTGAATAAGAGACACTGTCTCACAACTTCTGATCAGAGTGGGTCCCTGTGAGCATTATCAAATGTTTAAGATTTTATGGACTCACATATAATGATTTTGAGGGGATAAAGCTAGAGACGCAGGTATTAATAGAAAAACTCCATATAATCGTGGGTCCCAGATAAGGGAAACGTGGTCCCAGCCAGGATAAGGAATTGACCAAAGATATACATAAGGTGACGTATCTGTAGTTACCGCAGCTTGCATTGAGATGCCAAATAGCCATCGCAGCTATAATTTGAAGATGATATTTTAATTGCATTCGAATATATCATGGCTCAATTAATAAAGAACCCTGTTTCATAAGGATCGTGGCAAATAAACAAGGAAATCGTGGAGTTGAGAACCAGCGATTCCTCACAGAATAGCAATCTAATATCTGGAAGGGAGTATAGTATAGAAAACAACATTTCAGGTAGACACCATCTTCTAGACTTGCAGGTAGCACTAGATTTGGCATCGTGGAGTTGACAGAAGCCAAGCGGAGTCTTACAGGGGAGTCGCACCTGTTTTGAACACATACAATGAAAACGTATTATTAATAATGATCACTTAAGATATTGACAGGGTTCGTAAGGAATTGAGGTTTTGAACGCCATATCAGGAATCAAAAGGTCGTCATTATCTAAGAAGTCAAGCTTGTACTTGAATGACTGTCTCAGACTTGTGTTAAATGCAACTTCAAATCACTGAATACCTATGCTGTTGGTTCGGGCCTATCCAGTGTCAGCGAATTAGTATAAGGAATGATGAGTTTCTAATAGTGAGACCGTTACTAGTAGAAGATCCTTGATTAGCTAATGGAAGATACTATGTTTTGTATTCGATCTGCCAACAGGTATGTAAGATATTAAACAACAGTATGTATGTATTCGATCTGCCAACTGGTAAATATAATCAGCTGTCCATTTTGTAATGATAGAAAGACTTCTCATTGAAACAGTTCCAGATTGCATTTCTTAGTTCTTGTTATCTTTGTGTTGAGGAAAGCAATTATCATTGTTAGTTGGCAAGCTCTATTCACTGTTGAAATGTCTGAGATATCCAACAGTTATATGTATTCTGAGTAAGAGAAATCTGAATTCATGGAAATTCATATAAGGTCAGTTAACTCATCACAATAGCTATCCTGCTAACTCTAATATGCTAACTTAATTGACAAATGCAATATGTCATATTAAGTGTTTGGAAATTCGAAAGAAATATCGTCTACCAGGTATGGGATATTACAGTGGTATCAAAGCTATAGACCTGCCAGCCTATGGGTGATGACTACATAGATCCATTTCCGCATCATTATAGAAGGCCAATGGGTGATAGAAGGCAGCAAGGTAATCCACAAGCTGATATGGATCGAATGGTTAGAGAGATGGTTGAAAATCAGCGTGAGATGGCAGCTCAACAGTGTGAGGCAACTAAACAACAGCGACAAACAAATGCAAATATTGAAAGAATGTTTCAAGCTATGATGGGTAATAACAGGAACAACAACAATAGGGCTGATGATATAGGCAGCATTGCAGGTTCACCAAGGAGGACACACACACCAACTGTTGAGAGACCTATGCATCCTACCTTTCTTCCTAGAGAGAAGAGGTAATTGAGGAGTTTGAAGATGAAGATGTTGATGACTTGACAGCCTTGATTGATGAGTATGATGCACTTCCGGATCATGTTCGAGATAGAGTGAACATCAATACCTTCTTGAACCATAAGTGTGAAACTAGAAGAGGTAGAATGAATCAACGAAAGCAAAGAAGAGCTCAACCAAAGGAGTACAAGGATGCTTTGAACAAGATACCTCTTTCAAACTTTGATGGTAGTGGCAAGATAAGTGCAAGAGTATGGGTGAACAAATTGGATACCTTTCTTACACTCAAGCCTATGAGTGAAGAAAAGGCCATACATTTTGCTACTATGCATTTGGAGGGATTGGCATACGAGTGGTGGCATCATGGACTTGTCTCTCAACATCACAATAGGATAACTTCATATGATGAGTTTGTTCAAAAACTCATTAACAGATTTGATAGAAAAGATGTAGAGGTATACTACCGTGATCTTGCACAATTGAAGCAAAGTGCAAGAGTGGATACTTATGTGAATGAATTTCAAAAGATTGTTGTTATGGTAACTGATATGTCTGATAAAAGAATCACAATGTTGTTTGTTCAAGGGTTGAATGATAGGATCAAAGGATTAGTCAAAGTTCATAAGCCAAGCACACTTGATAAGGCCATTGATCTTGCACTTGATTTGGATATCATTCCTTCATACACACCACAAAAGAAGAGCTTCAAGGATGAAGGTACAAATCAGAAATCTTATGAGCAACCCACTCCTCCAAAGAAAGGTGAAGGTACTTCTAGGATGACTCAAGAAGAGAGAGATGAACTCCGAAGGAAAAAGTTATGCTACTCTTGCAAGCAACCTTGGGAGATTGGTCATAGGTGCCTAGGCAAAGGCAAAGTGCATTACATAGAAGTACTTGATAATGATGATGATGATGATGGATAGCCAACACTAGAACTTACACTTGATGACAACAAGAGTTCTAGAATTGCATATCTTTCAGGTGCTTCAAGGAACAATCCATTAATTTTTTAAGGTACTTTGTTTGGTTGCAAAGTATTGGCACTTCTTGATAGTGGAGCTTCACATAACTATATTCATGAGGGCTTGGTCAACAAAAGAGGAGTACTTTGTGATGATTTTGAAGGCTTTGATGTGAACATAGCGGGACTCTCTATTCCTTGCAAGAAGAAAGTAAGCAAACTTAGTATCAAATTTGGTGAGTACACTCTTTGTGATAACTTCTATGTGCTTGATTTGAAGGACAATGAGCTTGTACTTGCTTTGCAATGGTTACATTCTTTGCAAAGGGTTATGCATGATCTACAAGCTATGGAGCTGACTTTCCAACATGATGGCAAACAAGTTGTTATGAAAGGCCTCAAGTACACTTTACCTCATCAAATAACAACTAAGTATATGATCACCATGAGTCATGAATGGTTTCATACAAGCATAGGTGATGCATATGGAGTTTCTTGCTTTGGGTCAGCCTTTGATGGAGTTGATTGGCATGATATAATTCCTAATTTGTTTGAGGACAGCACTCCTATTCTTTTGCAATCAGCTCAAGTCGATGATTTTGGGGCAGCCAATAATGATGTGTTTGAATATCATAATGGGAATAAAGAAGGTTCAGATTTGTTTGATACATTAGTTCCATGTGGTGAACTAAATCAGCCTATGTATGATTGTGATGTTGTGTGCTTATTGGAGTATATAGATGATATGATAGTTTTCTTTCCATGGGTTGATGATTTTTCTTCATTGCTGAGCATTGAAGCAAGTCATTTCAGTTTTAGAAAAGCAACATATGGAAGAGTTTATTATGATGGGAATCCATATTTTCTTGTTGGCAATTGGTTTCATGATGATTCATTTTCTTCATACATTGAAGATGATACTTGGCATTTCATTTGGAATGATATTTTCAGTTTGTATATTGCTGTTCTAATTCATGGCAACTTGGGTACATTGGTGTTTGCTACTTTGTGCGACGGTGGAAGCGGTCCCAGGATCTTCATCAGCAAACTTGAGAAGAAGCGGTTGAGCATGCTTGAACCTCGCTGGATTTGGGATCCAGGGATTGATAGACTTCAGTTTTTCTTCCCATTGCTTGGGGACAAGCAATTTCGGGAAGGGAGGGTTGTCATGTCCCCAATTTTGGAGTAACTTAAAATTGTTTTAATTGTAAATTAATTTTGTAAAGTATTTTTATTTACTTTATAAAATTTATATTTTATTTAAGTTACTAAGTCAGTAGTACAACACTTTATTAAAAAGTGTTATAAACAAGCATTTAAAAAGTACAAGTGCAAGCATTTAATAAAGTTCATGTAAAAGCATTTAAAATGCTTGGGTATAATGTGTACATGTAAACTCTCATTTAATAAAATTAGGCTGGCCCTAATTGATATAATGGCTTTAAAAGGAAGCCTGAGAGTCATTGTTTAGTATGCTTTTTCAGATGCTTATGTCTTGGGTTTCATTTGAGTCTATGACTTATGAAAATCGGTTTGCTGATGTTCCCTTACCGACATTGAGGTGAAGTCATCTCAGATTTCACATTTGGGGTTTCAAAGTGTTCTGAGTTTTGGTATTTTGCTGGAATATTCGATTTTGGGTCAGTGACCATTATCGAATTGTCATTGAACACTGTATGCAGTTTCAGAATAAAGAGAGGGTTTTGTTTTACAAATTTATTGATTTGTAAAAATGTAAATTTGCCAATGTTTAAATCCATATATCTATATTTGGTATTTGTTCCTAGTTCATATCAGATGTTCACAGATTGCTTGGTAATGATTATAATACTATTCCATTTGTATTACAAAATTGGAATGCACAGTTTGATATTGTATTGCTGGTGAATAAGAGACACTGTCTGACAACTTCTGATCAGAGTGGGTCCTTGTGAGCATTATCAAATGTTTAAGATTTTATGGACTCACATATAATGATTTTGAGGGGATAAAGCTAGAGACGCAGGTATTAATAGAAAAACTCCATATAATCGTGGGTCCCAGATAAAGGAAATGTGGTCCCAGCCAGCATAAGGAATTGACAAAGATATACATAAGGTGACATATTTGTAGTTACCGCAGCTTGCATTGAGATGCCAAATAGCCATCGCAGCTATAATTTGAAGATGATATTTTAATTGCATTCGAATATATCATGGCTCAATTAATAAAGAACACTGTCGCATAAGGATCATGGCAAATAAACAAGGAAATCGTGGAGTTGAGAACTAGCGATTCGTCACAGAATAGCGATCTGATAGCTGGAAGGGAGTATAGTATAGAAAACAACATTTCAGGTAGCCACCATCTTCTAGACTTGCAGGTAGCACCAGATTTGGCATCGTGGAGTTGACAGAAGCCAAGCGAAGTCTTACAGGGGAGTCGTACCTGTTCAGAACACATACAATGAAAACGTATTATTCATAATGATCGCTTAAGATATTGACAGGGTTCGTAAGGAATTGAGGTTTTGAACGCCATATGAAGAATCAAAAGGTCATCATTATCTAAGAAGTCAAGCTTGTACTTGAACGACGGTCCCAGACTTGTGTTAAACGCAACTTCAAATCGCTGAATACCTATGCTGTTGGTTCGGGCCTATCCAGTGTCAACGAATTAGTATAAGGAATGATGAGTTTCTAATAGTGAGACCGTTGCCAGTAGAGATAAAGATCCTTGATTAGCTAATGGAAGATACTATGTTTTGTATTCGATCTGCCAACAAGTATGTAAGATATTAAACAACAGTATCACTGGTAAATATAATCAGCTGTCCATTTTGTAATGATAGAAAGACTTCTTATTGAAACAGTTCCAGATTGCATTTCTTAGTTCTTGTTATCTTTGTGTTGAGGAAAGCAATTATCATTGTTAGTTGGCAAGCTCTATTCACTGTTGAAATGTCCGAGATATCCAACAGTTATATGTATTCTGAGTAACAGAAATCTGAATTCATGGAAATTCATATAAGGTCAGTTAACTTATCACAATAGCTATCCTGCTAACTCTAGTATGCTAACTTACTTGACAAATGCAATATGTCATATTAAGTGTTTGGAAATTCGAAAAAAATATTGTCTACCAGGTACGGGATATTACACGTCGCCTATTCTTCGGGCGTCATGTTAACAAGAAGTTCTGACTTCTTCTCAAAGTAAATTGGGAGGTTGTGTGTCTGAGATGCCTCGCTTCTATCACCTTCGTTACTATTTGCGGACGTGCTCCTTTCCATCTTCTCTTTCGGGTTTGGATATTTAGGTGCAAGTATTGGTTTTGTCCGAGTGAACGTAATTGTCTATAGAAACCATATAAGCAACAATTCCAATTAATTTGACCACACAATTGACGGAAACTAAATGCAAAGACGCGACTGGCGATAAGGTTGCTTCCTCGAATTCCCAAACACACAGCCTCTCGGGAAGAGCTCAATTGTGTGGTCAAATTAAGTGAAATTGTTGCTTATTTGATTTCTGTAGACAATTGTGTTCACTTGAACAAAACGAATACTTGCACCTAAATATCCAAACCCGAAAGAGAAGATGGAAAGGAGCGCCTCAGCAAATAGTAACGAAGGTGATAGACATCTCCCAATTAGGCTAGCAAGGACGCGATTGGCGATAAGCTTGCTTCCTCAAATTCCCAGACACACAACCTCCCAATTTACCCTGAGAGGAAGTAATTGAAGACATTATATTTGAGGAAACAACCTTATCGCCAGTCGCATCCTTGCCAAGCTAATTGGGAGATGCCTCGCTTCTATCACCTTCGTTACTATTTACGGAGGTGCTCATTTCCATCTTCACTTTCGGGTTTGGATATTTAGGTGCAGTCCGAGTGAACATAATTGTCTATAGAAACCATAGAAGCAACAATTCCACTTAATTTGACCACACAATTGAGCTCCTCCCAAGAGGCAGGATCTGCAATGCCTTCATGTCCAGTCCTGTGAGCTCCCATCGTTGATTCTCATGGCGTCATGTCAACAGGATCTTCTGACTTCCTCTAAGGATAAATTGGGAGGTTGTGTCTAGCAATTCAAGGAAGCAACCTTATCGCCAGTCACGTCCTTGCCAGCCTAATTGGGAGATGCATCGCTTCTATCACCTTCGTTACTATTTGCGGAGGTGCTCCTTTCCATCTTCTCTTTTGCGTTTGGATATTTAGGTGCAAGTATTGGTGTTATCCTAGTGACCGCAATTGTCTATAGAAACCATATAAGCAACAATTCCACTTAATTTGACCACACAATTGACTGAAAACAAATGCTTCATAACCTGGTCAATTTCAGTCCCTATATGCTCTCCTATGTTTGGAATATTTTTAATGGTGTATAGTTCTGCCCTAAATCTGAAGTTCAGTTCAATTCTTAGGAAGGTGTGGGAGAGAGGTTTCCTTTCCTTGTGGACTCCAAACTGCATCAAAAGTACTCCATTATGACTTCTTTTAATGTTGCATTTGTGCAGTATCTTCGAAAATGATACCTCTTAAAAATTGTTTTCAATGGAACTGTGATATCAAAGAAGCATTGAATGACGCATAGGCTTTATTGATACCAAAACAGTTGACTATTTTAACTGGGAGAGAACTATAGGTGCAAGTATTGGTTATGTCTTCAAATACTTCCTCTCTAGGTAAATTGGGAGGTTGTGTCTAGGAATTCAAGGAAGCAACCTTATCGCCAATCGCATCCTTGCCAACCTAATTGGGAGATGCCTCACTTCTATCACCTTTGTTACTATTTGCAGAGGTGCTCCTTTCCATCTTCTCTTTCGGGTTTGGATTTGGCTCTTGCGGTTGTGAAGTGCAACTATTGATTTTGTCCAAGTGAATGCAATTGTCCATAGAAACCCTTCATGCCTCAGTTGTGAATTGAATATCCATAGCTGTAGGTTCTTTTTTCCTTTTAGGGAATGTAATATCCCAAAACAGGATATTTATGTGCCTGAGTTGTGAAAAATCTGAATATAATGTCCTCTGAGGGTAAATTGGAAGATTGTGTCTGGGAATTCGAGGAGCAAACTTATCGCCAGTCGTGTATATCAAGTTTCAATAGCAGGTCTGAACAAACTTCTATTAGTATAACAGTTGAGAGTGTCTGGGAATACTTAGGCTAGCAAGGACGTGACTGGCGATAGGGTTGATTACTTGAATTCCCAGACACAATCTCACATTCAGCAACATATTGTAATAGCAGATTTTATTCATATTTATATGTTGTTTATTACGATATTCTAGCATGTGAATATATTTATCCAGCACCAACATATTTGTATTGTTCATGAAATCTATTGCTACATCTTTCGGGCATTGTTGCTTATTTGAATAATTTATATAAAAATCATTATTCGTCCACCATATGCTCTCGCCTCGATCTCACAAGATCTGGATAATCAAATAGTGCTGAGTAATAATATTTACTCATCGTATGCTCTCACCTTGCCCTCACAGGACCTTGGTGATCAAAAAGTGGTAAATATTTTATATTAAAATTTGTTGAAGTTATTACAAACATGCAATTGCCGCTAGCAACTAGTTTTTCCCCACCTCAAGTTTTCCAAGATATAAACCCAATGAATTTAATTTCTGTCTACATTACCGTAGTTTGCTAATTTCTACAAGCAAATTGAGAAAATTACATATCAAAGATTCCCTACAAATGAAGGGTAAAAACAAATTGAAACAATCTCCAAAGATAAAATATTAGTGGACCGTAAATCTACATGGAGATTGAGTAGGTTGAAGGCCAAAAGTGGAGATCAAATATGGCTTTAATCCAATGTTCCACAGAGTTTCCTGAAGGGGACGGGTCCCCTGTCGGGGACGAGTCTCGGGGACGGGGGGACAAAGGGTCTAAGTTTGGGGACGGCGGGGGGACGGCGGTGCTGATATACATATGGTACTTGAATAACTAGTTATAAAAAGATGTTTAAGAATAACATTTCAAATGGCAAATTAGTAAACTAGCAAAATTGCAAATACTAACATTTTAAATAATTGAATACTATTAGTCTATTACTAAAAGACAAATGAAATTGTCAAATTTGACAAATGAAATTGTTGAATTTGAGATTTCTTAGTTTCTATTATATCGAAAACGAAAAATATAACATGTCAGTGATGTCACATCATAATATCATATCAATGTATCATAAAGTCTTAAAGATGGTTACAATCACAATGAGTAGCATATGATGATATCAAAATAAGTACAAACTACAAAATGCAAAAATCAAAATGTAGTGAAGGGAGGCCTCTAATCGTCCCCAAACTCCTCATCACTCGAACTACTGGAATCCTCGCGGTCAAGCTCTGCCAAACTAATACCAACCAGCCCTGCATCTGAACTCACTCTTTCACCCACTCTTCTCACTGGTTTTCCTCTTCTTCACCTAGCTGTTGCAAAACATGAAATGGCATATTGAGCAAATAAAATGAAGAATGAGAGTCTAATGAGAGTTTTTAGCTTTGAAAATGGTCAAACACCTCCTTAGGGTTCGGACCTGGGCTCTAGGTTCAAGGAAAAACTAAAAAAAAAATGCACTTTTTCGCTGCCCAGCACGAGGGATGCCCAGAAGTCCTCGAGACTCTCAAGGGACGTCCAGAAGTCCCCGAGACGTCTCGGGGACGGCCAGAAGTACCCGCCGTTTCTCTGAAGTTTTCGGCGTACCGGCGACGGTGGGGGGATAGCGGGGGGACGTCTCGCAGGAGTCCCCAAGTCTTGGAAATGTCCAGGACAGGGGGACGGGGGGTTTTGGGGGGGTTTTGGGGGGGGGGGGGGGCGGGTCCCCGTGGAACACTGCTTTAATCAGTATCAAAGTCAAGAGCATACATTGCAGACTCGGAGAGTACTTGCGATTTTTTTGGTCTGGCAAGTAACTCGCCAAAAAACTCAGAGTTTTCTTACTAAGTTTCTAGCGAATACTCACCGTAAATTAGACGATTCTATGCAAAAAACTTGCCAAACATGGCAACTAAGTTTTAAAAAAAATTAATCAGATTTTTTTTGGATCTTCGTGATAGTAACCCTAACCCTAACATCTATGGACCCCACCCGCGCCCTAAGCAGTCACAAAAGTGAAAGAAAAAATGAGAAAGTCTAAAGGCTGCAAAGTTAGAGTATTAGGATAGGAAAAGTAAGGACTTGGTATTGCAGAAAACATACTGATAAAATTGCGAAAATGACATGTTGACTCTCGACCCGACTGAGGTCTCCATCCCCAGACCTCCACCCACCACCATCTTGCCACCATCCCCTCGCCATCACCAAACTTAGGCCCTTGGTCCCCCCATCCCCGAAAGCTATCCCCCCGTCTCCTTGTCAATAAACTCCATGGAACATAGATCAAATCTAATGGAAAACAATTTTGTACTCATTTATGGACTCATTGGATACATTTTGTCATAGAATTCTTCAAATACTTCCTCTCAGGGTAAATTGGGAGGTTGTGCGACTGGGAATTGTGTGTCATTCAATGCTTCTTTGACGTTATGTATTTATCAATTTATCAACCTGAAGGATAAGAAGTCACAATCAACTGTTTCGGTATCAATAAAGCCTATGTGTCATTCAATGCTTCTTTGATATCACAGTATTCCCCATTTTAACACACATAAAGGGTGAGGAGTTTTCAATTTTATTGTGTCATTCAATGTTTCGGTATCAATAAAGCCTGTGTGTCATCATTCAATGTTGTTATACTATGTGTTAAAACTAAAGACTCCCAATAGTAAAAATTCCAAAATTGATAAGTATTTAGACACCTCTAGGCAGAAAATAAATGAGAGGCGGGATCTGCAATGCTTTCATGTCCAGTCCTGTGAGCTCACGTCATCGATTAGTTTCAAAACAAACTAAGGACTCCCAACAGTAAAAATCCCAAAATTGATAAGTATTTAAACACCGCTATACAGAAAATAAATGAGGTGGGATCTGCAATGCCTTCATGTCCGGTCCTCTGAGCTCCCGTCGCCAATTAGTTTCAAAACAAACTAAGGACTCCCAATAGTAAAAATCCCAAACTTGATAAATATTTAAACATCTCTAGGCAGAAAATAAACTAGAGGCGAGATCTGCAATGCCTTCATTTCTGGTCCTGTGAGCTCCCGTCACCAATTCTCGCAGCGTCATGTCAACAGGAAGTTCTAACTTCCTCTCAGGGTAAATTGGGCGTTTGTGTGTTTGGCGAATACAAGGAAGCAACCTTAATGCTACAACTTTCAGAACTATTGGTTCTGAAGTCAATTCTGCTTTGTAACCTAGTCAATTTCAGTCCCTATATGCTCTACTATGTCTGGAATATTTTTAATGGAGTATAGTTCTGCCCCTAAATCTGAAGTTCAGTTCAATTCTTAGGAAGTTGTGGGAGAGAGGTTTCCTTTCCTTGTGGACTCCAAACTACTTCAAAAGTACTCCATTATGAGTTCTTTTATTGTTGCATTTGTTCAGTATCTTCAAAAATGACACCTCTTAAAAACTGTTTTGAATAGAACTATGATATCAAAGAAGCATTCAATGACACAGGCTTTATTGATACCGAAACAGTTGACTATTTTAACTGGGCAAAAACTATAGGTGCAAGTATTGGTTATGTCTTCAAATACTTCCTCTCTAGGTAAATTGGGAGGTTGTGTGTCTGGGAATTCGAGGAAGCAACCTTATCGCCAGTCGCGTCCTTGCCAGCCTAATTGGGAGATGCCTCCCTTCTATCACCTTCGTTACTATTTGCAGAGGTGCTCCTTTCCATCTTCTCTTTCGGGTTTGGATTTGGCTCTTGCGGTTGTGAAGTCCAAGTATTGATTATGTCCGAGTGAATGCAATTGTCTATAGAAACCCCTCCTGCCTCAGTTGTGACTGGAATATCCATAGCTATAGGTTCTTTTTTCCTTTTAGCGCATGTAATATCCCAAAACGGGATATTTACGTTCCTCAGTTGTGACAAATCTGAATATAATGTCTTCAAATAATTCCTCTCAGGGTAAATTGGAAGATTGTGTTTGGGAACTTGAGGAAGCAACCCTACTGCCAGTCGCGTATATCAAGTTTCAATAGCAGGTCTGAACAAACTTCTATTAGTATAACAGTTGAGATTGTGTCTGGGAAAACTTGGGCTAGCAAGGACGTGACTGGCGATAGGGTTGCTTACTCGAATTCCCAGACACACAACCTCCCAATTTACCCTGAGAGGAAGTCAGAACTTCCTGTTGACATGACGCCACGAGAATTGGCAACAGGAGCTCACAAGACTGGACATCAAAGTATTAGAGATCCTGCCTCTCGGGAAGAACTATACTGGGCATGTTTTTCATATTAGCCCTAATTTATGAATGTATTTGAAGACATTATATTCAGATTTGTAGCAACAGACTTCTACATTTATTTTCAGTCAATTGTGTGGTCAAATTAAGTGGAATTGTTGCTTATATCGTTTCTATAGACAATTGCGTTCACTCAGACAAAACCAATACTTGCAACTAAATATCCCGTTTTGGGATATTACATGCCCTAAAAGGAAAAACGAACCTACAGGTACAGATATTCCAGTCACAACTAAGGAAGGAAGGGTTTCTATAGACAATTGCGTTCACTCAGACAAAACCAATACTTGCACTTCACAACCACAAGAGCCAAATCCAAACCCAGAAGAGAAGATGGAAAGGAGCACCTCCGCAAATATTAACGAAGGTGATAAAAGCAAGGCATCTCCCAATCAGGCTGGCAAGGACACAACAGGCGATTAGGTTGCTTCCGCAAATTCCCAGACACAGAACCTCCCAATTTACCCTGAGAGGAAGTCAAAACTTCCTATTGACATGACGTCGCGAGAATCGACGACAGAAGCTTATAGGACCAGACACGAATGCATTGCAGATCCCGCATGTTGAGAAGAACTATACAGGGCATGTTTTTCATATTCGCCCTAATTTATGAATGTATTTGAAGACATTATATTCAGATTTGTAGCAACAAACTTATTAATTTAATTTCAATCGTGTGGTCAAATTAAGTGGAATGGTTGCTTATATGGTTTTTATAGACAATTGCGTTCACTCTGACAAAGCCAATACTTGCACCTAAATATCCCATTGTGGGATATTACATGCCCTTAAAGGAAAATATAACCTACAACTATGGATATTCTAGTCACAACTGAGGCAGGAAGGGTTTCTATAGGCAATTCTGTTCACTCGGACAAAACCAATACTTGCACTTCACAACCACAAGAGCCAAATCCAAACCCGAAAGATAAGATAGAAAAGGAGCACCGCAACAAATAGCAACAAAGATGATAGAAGCGAGGCATCTCCCAATTAGGCTAGCAAGGACTAGACTGGCGATAAGAATGCTTCCTCGAATTCCCAGACACAATCTCGCGGCGTCATGTCAACAGGATGTTCTCATTTCCTCTCAGGGTAAATTGGAAGGTTGTGTGTCTCGGTATTCAAGGAAGCAACCTTATCGCCAGTCACATCCTTGCCAGCCTAATTGGGAGATGCCTTGCTTCTATCACCTTCGTTACTATTTGCGGAGGTGCTCCTTTCCATCTTCTCTTTCGGGTTTGGATAGTTAGGTGCTAGTGTTGGTTTTGTCCGAATGAACGCAATTGTCTATACAAACCATATAAGCAACAATTCCACTTAATTTGACCACACAATTGAGCTATTCCCGAGAGGCGGGATCTGCAATGCCTTCATGTCCAATCCTGTGAGCTCTCATTGCCGATTCTCGCGACGTCATGTCAACAAGAAGTTCTAACCTCCTCTCAAGGTAAATTGGGAGGTTGTGTGTTTGGGAATTCAAGGAAGTAACCTTATCGCCAGTCGCATCCTTACCAGTCTAATTGGGAGATACCTCACTTCTATCACCTTCGCTACTATTTGCGGAGGTGCTCCTTTCCATCTCTTTCGGGTTTCGATATTTAGGTGCAAGTATTGCTTTTGACCAAGTGAACGCAATTGTCTATAGAAACAATATAAGCAACAATTCCATTGAATTTGACCACACAATTGACTAAAGTTCAACATGAGCTCCCGTCACCAATTTTTCGAGTGTCATGTCAACAGGAAGTTCTGACTTCTTCTCAAGGTAAATTGGGAGGTTGTGTCTGAGATGCCTCGCTTCTATCACTGTCGTTACTATTTGCGGAGGTGCTCCTTTCCATCTTCTGTTTCGGGTTTGGATATTTAGGTGTAAGTATTGGTTTTGTCCGAGTGTACGTAATTGTCTATAGAAACCATATAAGCAACAATTCCACTTAATTTGACCACACAATTGACTGAAAATAAATGCAAGGACGCGACTGGCGATATGGTTGCTTCCTCGAATTCCCAAACACAACCTCCCAATTTACCCTGAGAGGAAGTCAAAACTTCCTGTTGACATCACACTACGATAATCGGCAACAGGAGCTCACAAGACTAGACATGAAGGCTTTGCAGATCCTGCCTCTCAGGAAGAGCTCAATTGTGTCATCGAATTAAGTGAAAATGTTGCTTATATGGTTTCTATAGACAATTGGATTCACTCGGACAAAACCAATACTTGCACCTAAATATCCAAAACCAAAAGAGAAGATGGAAAGGAGCACCTCAGCAAATAGTAACGAAGGTGATAGAAGCTAGGCATCTCCCAATTAGGCTGGCAAGGACACGACTGGCGATAAGCTTGCTTCCTCGAATTCCAAGACACACAACCTCCTAATTTACCCTGAGAGGAAGTATTTGAAGACATTATATTCAAAGAACCAACCTTATTGCTAGTCGCATCCTTGCCAGCCTAATTGGGAGATGCCTCGCTTTTATCACCTTCATTACTATTTACAAAGGTGCTCCTTTCCATCTTCTCTTTCGGGTTTGGATATTTAGGTTCAAATATTGGTTTTGTCCGAGTGAACGCAATTCCACTTAATTTGACGACACAATTGAGCTCTTCCCCAGAGGCGGGATCTGCAATGCCTTCATGTCCGGTCCTATGAGCTCCCATTGCCGATTCTCGCGGCGCCATGTCAACAGAAACTTCTGACTTCCTCTCAGGGTAAATTGGGAGGTTGTGTCTGGCAATTGAGGAAGCAACCCCATCGCTAGTCGCGTCCTTGCCAACCTAATTGGGAGATGCCTCGCTTCTATCACCTTCGTGACTATTTGCAGAGGTGCTCCTTTCCATCTTCTCTTTCGGGTTTGGATATTTAGATGCAAGTATTGGTTTTGTCCTAGTAAATGCAATTGTCTATAGAAACCAAATAAGCAACAATTCCACTTAATTTGACCTGACAATTGACTAAAAATAAATGCTTCATAACCTGGTCAATTTCAATCCCTATATGCTCTCCTATGTCTGGGATATTTTTTATGGAGTATAGTTCTGCCCTAAATCTGAAGTTCAGTTCAATTCTTAGGAAGGTGTTGGAGAGAGGTTTCCTTTCCTTGTGGACTACAAACTGCTTCAAAAGTACTCCATTATGACTTCTTTTAATGTTGCATTTGTGCAGTATCTTCAAAAATGATACTTGTTAAAAACTGTTTTCAATACAACTGTGATATCAAAGAAGCATTGAATGACGCATAGGCTTTATTGATACCGAAACATTTGACTATTTTAATTGTGCGAGAACTATAGGTGCAAGTATTGGTTATGTCTTCAAACACTTCCTCTCTAGGTAAATTGGGAGGTTGTGTGTCTAGGAATTCGAGGAAGCAACCTTATCGCCAATCGCATCCTTGCCAGCCTAATTGGGAGATGCCTCACTTCTATCACATTCGTTACAATTTGCAGAGGTGCTTCTTTCCATCTTCTCTTTTGGGTTTGGATTTGGCTCTTGCAGTTGTGAAGTGCAACTATTGATTTTGTTCGAGTGAACGCAATTGTCTATAGAAACCCTTCCTACCTCAGTTGTGACTGGAATATCCATAGCGGTAGGTTCTTTTTTCCCTTTAGGGCATGTAATATCCCAAAACGGGATATTTATGTGCCTCAATTGTGACAAATCTGAATATAATCTCTTCACATACTTCCTCTCAGGGTAAATTGGAAGATTGTGTCTGGGAATTCGAGGAAGCAAACGTATCGCCAGTCGTGTATATCAAGTTTCAATAGTAGGTCTGAACTAACTTCTATTAGTATAACATCTGAGATTGTGTGTCTAGGAATACTTAGGCTAGCAAGACATGACTAGCAATAGGGTTGCTTAATCGAATTCCCAAACACAATCTTCTATTCAGCAACATATTGTAATAGCCGATTTTATTCATATTTATATGTTGTTTATTACGATATTCTTTGTATTCAGCAACATATTGTAATAGTAGATTTTATTCATATTTATATGTTGTTTATTACGATATTCTGGCATGTGAATATATTTATCCAGCACCAACATATTTGTATTGTTCATGCAATCTATTGCTGCATCTTTCGGGCATTGTTGTTTATTTTAATAATTTATATAAAAATCATTATTCGTCCACCGTATGCTCTCGCCTCGATCTCACAAGATCTTTATAATCAAATAGTGTTGAGTAATAATATTTACTCGTCATATGCTCTCACCTTGCCCTCACAGGACCTTTGTGAACAAAAAGTGGTAAATATTTTTTGGATCTTCGTGATAGTAACCCTAACCATAACATCTATGGACCCCACCCACACCCTAAGCAGTCACAAAAGTCAAAAAAAAATGAGAAAGGCTAAAGGCTGCAAAATGAGAGTATTAGGATAGGAAAAGTAAGGACTTGGTATTGCAGAAAACATATTGATAAAATTGTGAAAATGACGTGTTGCCCTTCCACCCCACTGGGGGCTCCATCCCGAGACCTCCACCCACCACCATCATGCCACCATCCCCTCGCCATTTCCAAACTTATGCCCTTGGTCCCCCCATCCCCGAAAGCTATCCCCCCGTCTCCTTGTCAAGAAACTCCATGGAACATACATCAAATCTAATGGAAAACACTTTTGTACTCATTTATAGACTCATTGGATACATTTTGTCATAGAATTCTTCAAATACTTCCTCTCAGGGTAAATTGGGAGGTTGTGTGTTTGAGAATTGTGTGTCATTCAATGCTTCTTTGAGGTTAAGTATTTATCAATTTATCAACATGAAGGATAAGTAGTCACAGTCAACTGTTTCGGTATCAATAAAGCCTATGTGTCATTCAATGCTTCTTTGATATCACAGTATTCCCATTTTAACACACATGAAGGGTGAGGAGTTTTCAATGTTGTGTCATTCAATTTTTCGGTATCAATAAAGCCTGTGTGTCATCATTCAATGTTGTTATACTGTGTGTTAAAACAAAGGACATCTGACTTCCTCTCAAGGTAGAATTGGGAGGTTGTGTGTCTGACAATTTGAGGAAGCAACCTTCTCGCCAATCGCGTCCTTGCCAACCTAATTGAGAGATGCCTCGCTTCTATCACCTTCGTTACTATTTGCGGAGGTGCTCCTTTCCATCTTCTCTTTTGGGTTTGGATATTTAGGTGTAACTATTGGTTTTGTCCTAGTGAACGCAATTGTCTATTGAAACCATATAAGCAACAATTCCACTTAATTTGAACACACAATTGACTGAAAATAAATGCTTCATAACCTGGTCAATTTCAGTCCCTATATGCTCTCCTATGTCTGGAATATTTTTAATGGAGTATAGTTCTGCCCTAAATTTGAAGTTCAATTCAATTCTTAGGAAGGTGTGGGAGAGAGGTTTTCTTTCCTTGTGGACTCCAAACTACTTCAAAACTACTCCATTATGACTTCTTTTATTGTTGCATTTGTGCAGTATCTTCAAAAATGACCTCTTAAAAACTGTTTTTCAATAGAACTGTGATATCAAAGAAGCATTGAATGACGCATGGGCTTTATTGATACCTTTATAGTTGACTATTTTAACATGGCGAGAACTATACTGGGCGAGAACTATAGGTGCAAGTATTGGTTATGTCTTCAAATACTTCCAATCTAGGTAAATTGGGAGGTTGTGTGTCTAGGAATTGGAGGAAGCAACCTTATCGCCAGTCACTTCCTTGACAACCTAATTGGGAGATGCCTCACTTCTATCACCCTCGTTACTATTTGCAAAGGTGCTCCTTTCCATCATCGCTTTCGGGTTTGGATTTGGCTCTTGCGCTTGTGAAGTGCAACTATTGATTTTGTTCGAGTGAACGCAATTGTCTATAGAAACCCTCCTGCCTTAGTTGTGACTAGAATATTCGTAGCTGTAGGTTCTTTTTTACTTTTAGGGCATGTAATATCCCAAACGGGATATTTACATGCCTCAGTTGTGACAAATCTGAATATATGGTTGCCTCAGTTGTGACAAATCTGAATATATTTACGTGTCTCAGCTGTGACAAATCTAAATATATTTACGTTCCTAAGTTGTGAGGCAGGAAGGATTTCTATAGACAATTGCGTTCACTCGGAAAAAACCAATACTTGCACTTCACAACTGTAAGAGCCAAATCCAAGCCCGGAAGAGAAGATAGAAAGGAGCACCGCAGCAAATAGTAACGAAGGTGATAGAAGCAAGGCATCTCCCAATTAGGCTGGCAAGGACGCGACTGGCGATGAGGTTGCTTCCTCGAATTCCTGGACACACAACCTCCCAATTTACCAAAAGAAGAAGTATTTGAAGTCCTCGAATTCCCATACACAATCTCTCGGCGTCATTTCAACAAGAAGTTTTGAATTCCTCTTAGGATCAATTGGAAGGTTGTGTGTCTAGAAATTCGAGGAAGCAACCTTATCGCCAGTCGCATCCTTGCCAGCCTAGTTGGGAGATTCCTCGCTTGAATCACCTTCGCTACTATTTGCGAAGGTGCTCTTTTCCATCTTCTCTTTCAAGTTTGGATATTTAGGTGCAAGTGTCGGTTTTGTCCGAGTGAACGTAATTGTCTATATAAACCATATAAGCAACAATTCCACTTAATTTGACCACACAATTGACTCAAAATAAATGCAAGGACGCGACTGGCAATAAGGTTGCTTCCTCGAATTCCCAGACACAGAACCTCCCAATTTACCCTAAGAGGAAATCTGAAATTCTTATTGACATGATGCCACGAGCATCGGCGACGGGAGCTCGCAAGACCGGACATGAAGGCATTGCAAATCCTGCCTCTCAGGAAGAGCTCAATTGTGTTGTCAAATTAATTGAAATTGTTACTTATATGGTTTCTATAGACAATTGCATTCACTCGGACAAAACCAATACTTGCACCTAAATATCCAAACCCGGAAGAGATGTAAAGGAGCACCTTGGCAAATAGTAAGAAGGTGATAGAAGCTAGGCATCTCCCAATTAGGCTGGCAAGGATGCGATTGGTGATAAGCTTACTTACTCGAATTCCCAGACACACAACCTCCTAATTTACCCTGAGAGGAAATATTTGAAGACATATTTTATTCGAGGAAGCAACTTTATCGCCAGTCTCGTCCTTGCCAACCTAATTGGGAGATGCCTCGCTTCTATCACCTTCGTTACTATTTACAGAGGTGCTCCTTTCCATCTTCTCTTTCGGGTTTAGATATTTAGGTGCAAGTATTGGTTTTGTCCGAGTGAACGCAATTGTCTATAGAAACCATATAAGCAACAATTCCACTTAATTTGACCACACAATTGAGCTCTTCCCAAGAGGCGGGATCTGCAATGCCCTCATGTCCGGTCCTGTGAGCTCCCATCGTTGATTCTCAAGACGTCATGTCAACAGGAACTTTTGACTTCCTCTCAGAGTAAATTGGGAGGTTGTGTGTGTGGCAATTTGAGGAAGCAACCTTATCGACAGTCACATCTTTGCCAGCCTAATTGGGAGATGCCTCGCTTCTATCACCTTCATTACTATTTGCAGAGGTGCTCCTTTCCATCTTCTCTTTTGGGTTTGGATATTTAGGTGCAAGTATTGGTTTTGTCCTAGTGAACGAAATTGTCTATGACTCTGTAGAAGCCATATAAGCAACAATTCCACTTAATTTCACCAAACAATTGAATGAAAATAAAAGCAAGGACCCCACTAGCGATAAGGTTGCTTCCTCGAATTCCTAGACACAACCTCCCAATTTACCATGAGAGGAAGTCAGAACTTCCTGTTGACATGACGCCGCGAGAATTGGCAACGGGAGCTAATGTTAAATGCATATTACATTCAGATTTGTCACTACTGAGGCACCTAAATATCCCATTTTAGGATATTACATGCCCTAAAAGGAAAGAAGAACCTACAGCTAAGGATATTCCAATCACAATTGAGCCAGGAAGGGTTTCTAGAGACAATTGCATTCACTCGAACAAAACCAATACTTGCAATTCACAACCGCGACCACATGACACCCACTAAAACTTGAGGTTATTTAGCAACCTCAAAGAAGCATTCAATGACACACAATTCCCAAACACACAACCATCCAATTTACCCTGAGAGGAAGTATTTGAAGACATTATATTCGAGGAAGCAACCTTATTGCCAGTCGCGTCCTTGCCAGCCTAATTGGGAGATGCCAAAGTTTTGTTGTATTACAAATCAGACATTGTAACTCAAAGTTTTGTTGTACAACAGCATGTTGTAACTTTCACAAAATTTAAAAACGAAAACAAAACCGCAAATAGCGTCGTGCAATATCATTTTTGTTGTATGTGAGAGCAGCAAGAAATAATTTTCCATCGTGCGAGCAGCAAGCAAAGCAATATTCAATTTTGTTTTAATACGTTATACTTTCGTTGTAGGTAGTCTCCCTGCAAAGAAATTAAATTGCATGATTAAATTATATCGCATCAATGTGATTTAATTTAATCATGCAGTTAAAATTTATAACTTAAAAGTTCAAACTAATCATGCAATTTGTTTTAATGGCATTATGTACAGCAACAAGCTTCTCTACTCTACTAGAGGTAACTTTGTTTCAATTATTAGAGTAGATAATGATATATGCAAACCAATTCCTCTCAATGGCAATGGAATTAGAAACCTGTGGAAGGGAGGGAATGGAAAGAGTATATACCAACGATAAATGCCCATATAACTGCCAATAACTCAATTTTTTTTTGAACCATAGTTTGCCCATCATATCCAAATTCTTGCAACCTTCAAGTGCAGAAAATCTAGTCTACCGAGCCTTGATTATTGCAGCCCCCTGTCTCCAAGGCATCCCGAACGTCAAGCCAGGCCAAGATTGCTTCCCACACAATACACTGCTTTTGGAAGTGTTGGTGCTCATTTTGACCTGGTGGCTGAGCTTGCTTGTTGGAGGGTTTCTTCATTCAAACCCTAGGTCTTCTTGTCCATCGGCAAGAGCTTGGCCTATCAGCTGGAGTATTTTTGGTTCCACCGATGTGGTGGTGATGTGCCATCGGGATGATTTCTGTCATCGATGTATCTTTTTTTTGGTTTCCCGATGGGCATGTGTCTAGCCGACAAGGGGGCAGAGTGAGGCTTGTTGGTCATTGCTGTGACTAGTGCTATCGGCCAGGGTTCCTTTTGTTGCTCCGACGATGTGTCTGGCCGATGGGAGCGAGGGTTTTGATGTGCCATCGGCACGACATAGAATATCGGGTGAGCGGGCAAGTGTTGGGCCGACGACGTATGTTTGGCCGATGAGGAGTCATCGGCGTGTGTCTCGCCGACGAGGGTTTTGAAGATTACCGATGTAGCACTCTTCATCGACAGAGGAATTTCATGCTAGACCGACGGTCTAAGTCTGGCCGATGATGATTTAGGCGTTGTGTTCATCGGCGTAACATGTGCGATCGACGAAGGATTTCTGAGTTGTGCCGACGACGTAGGTTTGGCTGATGAGATGTCATCGGCGTGTGTCTCGCCGAAGACCCGGATGTGGTATGTTGTCGGCGTGACTTTGAGTATCGGGTGAACTGTGGATTGCTTGGCCGACGGTCTATCGCTGGCCGATGGGAAGTTTTGAGGAAGATTGGGGTGTTCGTCGGCAAGACCTTTGAGATCGGCAAGCGTCAATTTTGTTGTGCCGATGGTCTATGTCTTGCCGAAGAGGGTGTATTTTGCTTAGCCATCGGAGGGACTTGATAGATCGGTGAGAGTTCGTTTGGCTTGGCCGATGTTTTTTTTCTTGGCGATTGGCGTGTATGGAGTGGTCATCGGTGAGACTTTGTTCATCGGCGGGGAGGCTTTTGGGTCCGCCGATGGTGGTTGTCTGGCCGACAGGGGATTGCGATGGGCTTAATCGGTGTAACACATGGGTCGGCCAGAGGATTTTTGGATGCTCCGATGGAGGGAGTCGCGCCAACGGGGGAGCAAAGTGTAGTTTGTGGTCATCGGCCAGACTATTGATGTCGGGATGAGTTTTGTGGAGTTGGCCGATGGTTCTTCTCTGGCCGATATGGAAGTTGTAGGCTTTTGGGAGGTGTCGTCGGCGAGACTTGATAGATCGGCAGGAGGATTTGGGAGTTGGCCGATGGCTTGGGTCTGGGCGATGGGCTTTGGGTGAAGGAGCGTGCGTCGAGCGCGGCAAAAGCGCTCGACACTTGGTATCTATGTGGCCCTGCTTTTAAACTACTAAGGAGGTCTTTGCACCGTGCATGTGGGATTAATTTCCCTACACTTTTGAACCTGTGGTAAACGTATTTTGGCGGGAACTTCATTTTGATTGCTGCAACTGATTTCTCGATGGCTGCGGGTGGTTGAGCCATCAATGGCGACTGTAGCAGGGATATGGGTGACGGTACAAGTGATTAAACTGCTCGATTGTGAATGAGGACTTCCATATGGTGGCACAGGGCTCGAGGCCACCCCTGTCGACTCTCCTGCCTACTGCATTGATGACTTATGAGCGCCATTTCTCATGGACTGTATCTGACGTTTTTTGATGTCCATCATGTAATTAATTTCTGTGAGTACACCTTCTGGCTGTTTTAAGCAGGAAGTGTTACTCATTTTCAGGTTGTTGAAAGTTGAACATTTGGCTCTGTAATACAATACAGTTAGTTTTGGTTGCTCTATCCATAAAAACTTGTGAGTTTATGTATCTCCTGTTGTACGTTTTTGCATGAATCCATTGATTTCATGGTTAATCTTATATGAATAATGCTATGTTTGCATGTGTTGTGCTAATTCTGTCTCCAGTATTGCATGTATCTTTCTTCTGAGTTTAGGTATTCAAGGAATGTCTAAGATTCTAGAACATAGAATTCCTGTGTTGAATGTTTGATCTCTTAACTTCTGCTCAAGGGGAAGATTAAACTGTTTTCAGATTGAATGTTGGGAAGGGTATACTGCAATAAGGATGCCATAAGTATAGATAGCTTAACATTTTATATTGGGAGATATCTGTAAGGCAGGTATCACATGTATCCCCCTGAAATCCAGTTTTAGTTGTTCATGCTTATCATTCACAGGTGTATGTCTACTGACTCCAGGCCCTGGATAGGCACCAATCTTGCTTTGTGTTTGTGTTATATACCATGTCCAGCTTTGCATCCAAATTCAAAATCAAAACCAAACTCTAAAACAACCATTAGGACATTAGAATTAGTTTTAGGATCCTCAGTCCTCTGTCTACAACTGCAAATAGGCCCAAAGCTAGCCCCTTTGCTCTTATCTTTCAGTTTTGGTCTACTTACAGGAGGACTTATCTGCTTTCTGTCAGCATCCCAGCCTTTGTATGCATATCCTCATGGATGTTGAGTAGGGAATACCCCCCTAGGTTTTGCAGAGCCTGAAGAAGAAGAGGAGATAAAATATAGAGTCTATCATCTACACTGTTGGCCCCTGGCCCAGAGATCCTGTTGATCATTGATGGCTACCTTGTAGGGAAATCTGGGAATAAGCATCCAGTCTGGGAAAAAACCAACAGGAAGACAGCTTTCACAATGAATTGCAGTCTCTAATAATGGTTTGTCATGCCTTTTAGCCTCACCGATGCCCCCTACCACATTCATGTGCATTATGAATTCAAGGGCCCATTATGATCAATTTGTTAGCATCTAATAAATGACACCATGGTCTACAACAATACCTAGGAAAACCACTATAGCATGTAGGAGTACTGAACACAAATCCACGTATGCCCACAGTGAGAGAGTACTTCGTTTGTAGGCTCACTTATACTCTACTGTTGCCTGAAATAGACTCATTTCATAGACTCCCAGAGCTCAGAACAACACTGAGTTTAATCCATAAGAATCTAGAGAAGAATATTCCTCAACAGAATTAAGTTTTCGCAAAGTTACAGACCTTGAAACACACCCCAGGAACTAGTAGAGTAAAATCACCAGTTCCATCAGGAGACAGTTTCAAAATTGCTGGCTCCCCTATAGGGGCAGTTCCATGACTACCAGTCCGCAGAAAGAAGCAATTTTGTCCCAACTACAAGAACAAGAATGTCAAACAACCAAAACAACCCCATATCTTGAAATTCCAGGCAAGAAGACCTTTCAGTGCACAATTAGGATCTTCCAACACCTATAAGAAGACATGGAGATGGAAAATAAGTAACAACATCACCAAAGGCTTGTGAGAGTGTTGCAGTGAATGAAATAAGGTTAATTAGCTATAAGAAGGATTGCCAACTTGACTATAAGCATAGGAACAGAATTTTGGTTGTATCGGCTCTCTGTACATGATTGTTATTTGATCTAATAAGATTCGGTAGACATGCAATTGCTGCTACCAACTACATTTTCCCCATCCCAAGGTTTTCCAAGATAAAAATTCAACTTTTGAAATGAATCTGTACTTATTTTTCTGCGTTTTTATTTATGTTTGCGCAACATACAATTCTCTTGAACTATCATTTGAATAATTCAAAAATAAGAATAATTTAATTGTGTGGTTTACTAATTTCTACAAGCAATTTGAGTAAATTATGGATCATTTTGGCATCAAAGCATTTTTTAATTCTTGGAAATGTGGAAAGGTGTATAACAATGACCAGATCTTCCAAGAACAAAGAATTAGTACCTTGCAGCCCAAAAATCTCTCCTCAAGAGTGGAATAATGAGGTGAGAATAGATAATCTGAATGCATGTGTGACGGCCTTAGAAAGCAACATGTTGAAGATGACAAAATTAGAAGAATACTTAGTTGTGTGATTTACTAATTTCTACTAACAACTTGAGGAAATTATGGATCATTTGGCATCGAAACAGATTTTTAATCCATTCAATTGTCGAAAGGTGTATAACAATGACCAGATAATCTAAGATGAAAATAGATAATCTGAGTGCATGTGTTAACGCCTTGGACAGCAGCATGTTGAAGATGATGCAAAATTAGAATTGGGTTAATGAACAACAAGACCACATGAATTGCCAACAAGAGTGGATGAACCAAGAACAGCCCTCCCTGAGCTCCAAAGTGCATACGCTAGCCAAGAAATTTGATATATAGAAGGTATGGTTGACAGAGATACATTCTTGGAACAGAAGAAACCGGAAAAGGTTTAGGTAAAATTTCAGAAAACTCTTTTTAAGGTTGAAAAGAAAATTGAGATTAAATCTTTTGACGAACAAGTAAGAGCACAATTTTTGGATACATGGATAAAACAAATGGAGGTATATTTCAGTGCGCATAATGTGAGGGGACACAAAGACTTCTTTTGCATGTCTCAAGATGTTGTCATGCTCTTGTATGGTGAAAAAGTTGTTTGCTATCTTCTAGAAAGAATAAAATGGTTGTGTCTAGTTGGGAAGAGTTAAAAGAATTGTTGCACAGGAATTATTATCCATTTGGGCATAGAACTGACCAAAAGATCAAGTGGTTGTATTTCAAACAAGTTGGTGGCAAAAGTGTGCAGGATTATACCACACAATTCTAGTGACCGGCGATGATATTGGGAATGGACACAGAGGATGATATATTCACCATCTTGGAGGTCTCCACACCCATATTCGTAGAAGAGTGATTACTATGAAGCTAAAGGACTTGGGCAAGGCATGTGTCCAAGCATATTATGCAGAAGAGGATAAGAAGAAAGGAAGGGGAATCTTCAAAGCAAGGATAAAGCAATAATCAAGCCTAAGAAGGACGGGCACAAGTTCTTCAAGAAAAGTAATTGGAAACATAAGAAAACAACCACTGTTGTGCATCAATGTCAGGATAGAAAAAATTGTTGCAGTCATTGCAATATTGAGGCTAAGTGTTGGATGTTGCATCCCGAATTACACCACAAGAACAGGACCAAACAAGACTCCAAAAAGTCAATGGTTACTCTTCAACAAGAAGTGGAAATTGAGGACAATTCAGATGTAGACAAGAGGCTAGTGTGCATAGCCACCAAGACCATGAATACAGAAAGAGAGCTTGAAGAGATGAACAAATTTATCATTCTCAAGCTAGAAGCCAAGAAAACAAGAGTAACTGCACTTGTACTTCCCAATTCAATGTAATTAAAATTTCAACATATGTTGTCAACAAGTTTGGTTTTAAAAAAATACGATCATCCTCACCTATATCCTTTGGGTTGGGTGAAAAAGGGTGCAGAAATTCAAGTTACAAAGAAGTGTACATTTCAATTTGATATTCGTCCACAATACATTGGCAAAGTGGATGTGATTCCTCTTGATGCTTTTAACATAGTTCTTGATAGTCCTTACTTGTATGTTAGAGATGCTTTTTTATGAAAAGGGCTAACAAATACAGATGACCAAGGATAGAGTCAAATACAACATAAGGGGCACCAAAGCAAAGTCAAAGTTACTATGGTAAGTTCCAAAGGAGCCAATAAAAAAATTCAAGATACCCAGCAACTTTATTTACTTTTTGAAGGATAGGCAATAAGATGGACTAGGGAATTCTACAGTGTCTAACACTAATAAGTAAATGAAGGATTTGGATGAAGTTTTAGTATCTTTTCAAGAAGTGTTTCATGAGCCCAAGGGATTGCCGCCAAGAAAGGAGGTAGAGCATAAGATTCAATTGCTTCTCAAATCTCCTTTACCTAGCATTGGCTTGTATAGGCAATCATTTTTGGAAGCAATGAAGTCAAAAAGCAACTTCAAGAGTTATAAAACAAGGGTTCATTCAACTGAGCACTTCACTATGCAGTCCACCTAGAGCATTGAACAAGATCACCATCAAGAACCACTATCCCCTTCCATAGATAGGTGATTTGTTGGACTCGCTTCAACATGCCAAGTTTTTCACAAAGTTGGATCTCAACATGCATGGAAGACAACATTCAAAACAAAACAAGGTCTATACAAATGGTTAGTTCTTCCTTTTGGTCTATGCAAAAGTCCGACTACTTTTATTAAATTGATGAATGGTACATTGAAAGATTTCATAGATACATGTGTTATAGTATATCTAGATAATATTCTAATTTTTAGGCAACTTGGGAAGATCACCTAAGCCATTTGAAGCAACTTTTGCAAGTGTTGAAGGAAAAACAAATTTTGTGTAACATGAAGAAAATGTAAGTTTGTTGAATGATCACTAGTATATTTGGGACATGTGGTTTAAGGAGGTGAGCTCAGAGTAGATCCTACTAGATCCGGGTGTTGAACGGCATCACCAATTAGCCTTCACCAAACAGTGCCACAAAAAGAAAGAGTTTTGTAGGCAAGGTTCGGTACATGCAGAAATTTATTGCAGATTTCTCATCTATAGCCACACGTCTATGTTTAGTTGCAGCCACGGGAAAGTGTTTCCATTGGAGTCAGGTCCATGAAGAAGATTTTTGAGCTGTCAAAATACAAAATCAGCCATGCTCTCATGCTTGCCCTTCCTAATATGCAAAGCCTTCTGAGATAGAGACCAATGCAAGTGAATATGGCAAGGTGGCTCTACTTAAGCCTTTCACCAAAGAAGCCTATGAGGAAGAATATGTCCACAATGCAGATTCTGGGAAGAAGTTTAGAGAATTGCAAATCAAAGATGTTACCAGAAATAAAAGGACTTCCACCTCAAAGATGAGCTACTCTACAAGTTGGAAAAATAGTGTGCCAAAAGGACAAAGGTTTCTATGGATTTTGTGGGAGGATTACCTATGAGTAAGCATGGACATGACTACCTTTTCCAAATTTTTGTGGATAGATTTAGCTCAATGTGTGTACTAATTCCATACAAAAAGACAATTATGGGGATAGAAGCAGCTGAAATGTTTTTTTGTTAATGTTAGGGTGCACTTTGGGCTTCCTAAGTCCATTTTATCAAATAGAGACACCAAGTTTGTTGGCAAATTTTGGTCTACCTTGTGGGATAAGATGGATACCAAACTCCAACAAAGTACAACCTTCCATCAACAAATAGATGAGTAAACAGAAGTGGTCAAGAAGACCTCAGTATAGTTCAATTGGGATTCCAATAGGTTTCCCACGACTTCGGATGAATCTCTGCCCCATCTCCAGCTGTCCTATAATAGAGTAATCTATTCTTCGATTAAATCAATCGCTATTTAAGGCTTGTTTGGGTTATCTACCTTCAAATCCACTTGATCTTGTACTAGAATAGAAAAAAAGAACAAGATCGACAAGATTCGGAGGTGACCAAGGCAACTAACTTCATTGACCAGATCCAGCAAATCCAACTCAAGGTGAAAGAGCAACTTGAGAACTCTCAAGCAAAGTATAAGAGCAGGCATGACCACCACCAAAGGGAGCATAATCTAAAAGTGAGAGATAAGGTATCATTGTCCCTAGGCAAGGAAAGGTTACAAGGACAAGCCGAAAACAACAAACCTCTAAGATATGGTCCACTTTCCACCCTAGAAGTGGTTGGAAACAATGGATTCAAACTTGACTTACCCCATTCATGAGGATACATTCAATGGTGAAGAAAAGGGAGACCGGAAGAACATAGAAGTCTTTGCAAGTGGAACTCAAGGGCCAAACATTGATGCACGTAAAGTGGTGCTCCAAAGAGAAAGTGGAAGACGTCTTTCCTCACTTAGTGCCTCAATAAGCTTTTGTGGACAAAGCCTCTATAAGAACGGAGGTGTAATCCATAAGAATCTGGAGAAGAATATTCCTCAACAGAATGAAGTTTTCCCATAGTTGCAAACTTCAAACATGCCCTAGGAACTAGCAGAGTGAAACTGTCCATTCCATTAGGGGGAGGTTCTACAACTATCGATTCCATTAGGGGGCAGTACTGCAACCAATGAGATAATTCTGAAAGGCATGGTTTTGTCCCAATGGAAGAAACAAGAATCTGAAACAATCAAAACAACCTTATTTCTACAAATTCTAGGCAAGAAGACTTTTCAATGCACAGTTTGGCTCTTTCAGCACCTATAAGAAGATATGCAGAGAGCAAATGACATCATCGGAAGCTTGTAGGATTATTGTAGCAATCGAATTAAGGAAAACTCGGCTGTAAGAAGGATTGGCAACTTAACAGTGAGCATAAAAACAACAATTGATTACTATTGATTTAATAAGAACTCTTTGTACTTGATTGCTATTGATCTAATAGGATTCACCAAACACTAAAATGTCCCTTTTTAATTAATTAGCTTATGTGGGCCCTATCCTTATTTTCCCAATAAGTAAAATGGGATGTTGGAATTTGTAACCTGCTGACGCAATACATTGAGGTGTTTGGTTGCCTTTCAGACCACTACCATTTTTCATATAGTTTATGTCATAGCTTGAGCCTTGTATTCAACTATCAATTCAAGGATGAAAACCCTTGGATTTGGAGATCAGAGGATGAAACCCCTTTGTTTTGAGGATTTCATTCAAAGGTTGTATTTCTGTTGACAGCTTTTGTTTTGTTTTCCCCCCAAATATTTGTATTCAGCAACATATTGTAATAGCAGATTTTATTCATATTTATATGTTGTTTGTTATGACATTCTGGCATTTGAATATATTTATCCAGCACCAACATATTTGTATTGTTCATGCAATCTATTGCTGCATCTTTCAGGCATTGTTGTTTATTTGAATAATTTATATAAAAATCATTATTCATCCACCGTATGCTCTCGCCTCGATCTCAAAAGATCTCGGTAATCAAATAGTGTTGAATAATAATATTTACTCATCCTATGCTCTCACCTTGCCCTCACAGGACCTTGGTCATCAAAAAGTGGTAAATATTTTATATTAAAATTTGTTGAGGTTATTACAAACATGCAATTGCTGCTAGCAACTAGTTTTTCCCCACCTCAAGGTTTCCAAGATAAAAACCCAATGAATTTAAATTTCTGTTTGCATTACAGTAGTTTGCTAATTTCTACAAGCGAATTGAGGAAATTACAGATCAGAGATTCCCTACAATTGAAGGGTAAAAACAAATTGAAACAATCTCCAAAGATAAAATATTAGTGGACTGTAAATCTACATGGAGTTTGAGTAGGTTGAAGGCCAAAAGTGGAGATCAAATATGGCTTTAATCAGTATCAAAGTCTAGAGCATAGATTGCAGACTCAGACTCACCATTTTTTTGGTGTGGCGAGTAACTCGCCAGAAAACTCATAGAGTTTACTCACTAAGTTTTTGGCGAATACTCACCGTAAATTTGACGAGTCTAAGCAAAAAACTAGCCAAACATGGCAACTATGGTTTTAAAAAAAAAAATTAATCAGATTTTTTTTGGATCTTCATGATAGTAACCCTAACCCTAACATCTATGGACCCCTCCCACAGCCTAAGCAGTCACAAAAGTGAAAAAAAAAAATGAGAAAGGCTAAAGGCTACAAAGTTAGAGTATTAGGATAGGAAAAGTAAGGACTTGGTATTGCAGGAAACATACTGATAAAATTGTGAAAATGATGTGTTGCCCCTCAACCCCGCTGGGGGCTCCATCCCAGGACCTCCACCCACCACCATCCCCTCGCCATCTCCAAACTTAGGCCCTTGGTCCCCCCATCTCCTTGTCTAAAAACTCCATGGAACATAGATCAAATCTAATGGAAAATTCTTTTGTACTCATTTATGGACTCATTGGATACATTTTGTCATAGAATTCTTCAAATACTTCCTCTCAGGGTAAATTGGGAGGTTGTGTGTCTGGGAATTGCATGTCATTCAATGCTTCTTTGAGGTTAAGTATTTATTAATTTATCAACATGAAGCATACGAAGTCACAGTCAATTGTTTCGGTATCAATGAAGCCTATGTGTCATTAAATACTTCTTTAAAAACCTCTAGGCAAAAAATAAACGAGAGGTGAGATCTGCAATGCCTTCATGTCCAGACCTGTGAGCTCCCGTCGCCGATTCTCGCAACGTCATGTCAACACGAAGTTCTGACTTCCTCTCAAGGTAAATTGGGCGGTTGTGTCTGGGAATTTGAGGAAGCAACCTTAATGCTACAACTTTGAGAACTATTGGTTCTGAAGTCAGTTCTGCTTTGTAACCTGGTCAATTTCAATCCCTATATGCTCTCCTATGTCTGGAATATTTTTAATGGAGTATAGTTCTGCCCTAAATCTGAAGTTCAGTTCAATTCTTAGGAAGTTGTGGGAGAGAGGTTTCCTTTCCTTGTGGACTCCAAACTACTTTAAAAGTACTCCGTTATGACTTCTTTTAATGTTCCATTTGTGCAGTATCTTCAAAAATGACACCTCTTAAAAACTATTTTGAATAGAACTGTGATATCAAAAAAGCATTAAATGACACATAGGCTTTATTGATGCCAAATTAGTTGACTATTTAAACTGGGCGAGAACTCAAATACTTCTTGTCTAGGTAAATTGGGAGGTTGTGTCTGGGAATTCGAGGAAGCAACCTTATCGCCAGTCACGTCCTTGCTAGCCTAATTGGGAGATACCTCGCTTCTATCACCTTCGTTACTATTTGCAGAGGTGCTCCTTTCCATCTTCTCTTTCGGGTTTGGATTTGGCTCTTGCGGTTGTTAAGTACAAGTATTGATTTTGTCCGAGTAAACGCAATTGTCTATAGAAACCCTTCCTGCCTAAGTTGTCACTGGAATATATGTAGCTGTAGGTTCTTTTTTCATTTTAGGGCATGTAATATCCCAAAACCGGATATTTACATGCCTCTGTTGTGACAAATCTGAATATAATGTCTTCAAATACTTCCTCTCAGGGTAAATTGCAAGATTGCGTCTGGGAATTCGAGGAAGCAAACCTATCGCCAGTTTCGAATATCAAGTTTCAATAGCAAGTCTGAACTAACTTCTATTAGTATAACAGCTGAGATTGTGTCTGGGAATACTTAGGCTAGCAAGGACATGACTGGCAATAGGGTTGCTTACTAGAATTCCCAGACACACAACCTCCCAATTTACCCTGAGAGGAAGTCAGAACTTCCTGTTGACATGACACCACGAGAATCGGAGACACGAGCTCACAAGACCGGACATGAAAGTATTGCAGATTCTGCCTCTTGGGACCACTATACTAGGAACGTTTTTCATATACGCCCTAATTTATGAATGTATTTGATGGCATATTATATTCAAATTTGTAGTAGCAGCCTTCTACATTTATTTTCAGTCAATTGTCTGGTCAAATTAAGTGGAATTGTTGCTAATATCGTTTATACAGACAATTGCGTTCACTCAGACAAAACCAATACTTGCACCTAAATATCCCGTTTTGGGATATTACATGCGCTAAAAGGAAAAAAGAACCTACAGGTACGGATATTCCATTCACAACTGAGGCAGGAAGGGTTTCTATAGACAATTGTGTTCACTCAAACAAAACCAATACTTGCACTTCACAACCGCAAGACCCAAATCCAAACCCGAAAGAGAAGATGGAAAGGAGCACCTCCGCAAATATTAACAAAGATGATAGAAGCGAGGCATCTCCCAATTAAGCTGAGAAGGACAGGACTGGCGATAAGGTTGCTTCCTCGAATTCCCAGAGACACAAGCACCCAATTTACCCTGAGAGGAAGTAAGAACTTCTTGTTGACATGACACCACGAGAATCGGCGACGGGAGCTCACACAACCAGGCATGAATGCATTGCAAATCCCGCCTCTTGGGAAGAACTATACTGGGCATGTTTTTGATATTCGCCCTAATTTATGAAAGTATTTGAAGACATTATATTCAGATTTGTAGCAACAGACTTCTGCATTTATTTTCAATCAATTGTGTAGTCAAATTAAGTGGAATTGTTGCTTATATGGTTTCTATACACAATTGTGTTCACTCTGACAAAACCAATACTTGCACCTAAATATCTTGTTTTGGGATATTACATGCCCTAAAAGGAAAATAGAACCTACAGCTATGGATATTCCAGTCACAACTGAGGGAGGAAGGGTTTCTATAGACAATTGCGTTCACTCGGACAAAACCAATACTTGCACTTCACAACCGCAAGAGCCAAATCCAAACCCGAAAGAGAAGATAGAAAAGGAGCACTACAACAAATACTAATGAAGGTGCTAGAAGTGAGGCATCTCCCAATTAGGCTGGCAAGGATGCAACTGGCAATAAGGTTGCTTCTTCGAATTCGCAGAGACACAACCTCCCAATTTACCCAAAGAGGAAGTATTTGAAGTCCTCGAATTCCCAGACACACAATCTCACGGCGTCATGTCAACATGAAGTTCTAATTTCCTCTCAAGGTAAATTGGAAGCTTGTGTGTCTCAGTATTCGAGGAAGCAACCTTATCGCCAATCGCATCCTTGCCAGCCTAATTGGGAGATGCCGCGCTTCTATCACCTTCGTTACTATTTGTGGAGGTGCTCCTTTCCATCTTCTCTTTCGAGTTTGGATATTTAGGTGCAAGTGTTGGTTTTGTCCGAGTGAACACAATTGTCTATAAAAACCATATAAGTAACAATTCCACTTAATTTCAACACACAATTGAGCTATTCCTCAGAGGCGAGATCTACAATGCCTTCATCTCTGGTACTATGAGCTCCCGTTTCTGACTTCCTCTTAGGGTGAATTGGGAGGGTATGTCTGGGAATTCAAGGAAGCAACCTTATCGCCAATCGCGTCCTTCCAGACTAATTGGGAGATGCCTCGCTTCTATCACCTTTGTTACTATTTGCAAAGGTGCTCCTTTCCATCTTCTCCTTCGGGTTTGGATATTTAGGTGCAAGTATTGGTTTTGTCCGAGTGAACGCAATTGTCTATAGAAACAATTTAAGCAACAATTCCACTGAATTTGACCACACAATTGACTGAAGTTCAACATGAGCTCCCATCGCCGATTCTTCGAGTGTTATGTCAACAGGAAGTTCTGACTTCCTCTCAGGGTAAATTGGGAGGTTGTGTGTCTGGCAATTCAAGGAAAAAACCTTATCACCAATCGCGTCCTCGCCAGCCTAATTTGGAGATGCCTCGCTTCTATCACCTTCGTTTACTATTTGCGGAGGTGCTCCTTTCCATCTTCTCTTTCAAGTTTGGATATTTAGGTGCAAGTATTAGTTTTGTCCTAGTGAACGCAATTGTCTATGACTCTGTAGAAACCATATAAGCAACAATTCCACTTAATTTGACCACACAATTGACTGAAAATAAATGCAATGACGCGACTGGCGATAAGGTTGCTTCCTCGAATTCCCAGACACAACATCCCAATTTACCATGAGAGGAAGTCAAAACTTCCTGTTGACATGACGCCACGAGATGGGAGATCATGTTGAACGCATATTACAATCAAATTTGTCACAACTGAGGCACCTAAATATCCCAATTTGGGATATTACATGCCCTAAAACTAAAAAGGAACCTACAGCTATGGATATTCTAATCACAACTGAGCCAAGAAGGGTTTCTATAGACAATTGCGTTCACTCGAACAAAACCAATACTTGCACTTCACTACCGAGACCACATGAGACCAACTCAAGCTTGAAGTAATTTAGCAACCTCAAAGAAGCATTGAATGACACACAATTCCCAGACACACAACCTCCCAATTTACCCTGAGAGGAAGTATTTGAAGACATTATATTCGAGGAAGCAACCTTATCGCCAGTCGCGTCCTTGCCAGCCTAATTGGGAGATGCCAAAGTTTTGTTGTATTACAAATCAGACATTGTAACTCAAAGTTTTGTTGTACAACAGCATGTTGTAACTTTCACAAAATTTAAATACGAAAACAGAACTCCAAAAACCATCGTGCAATATCAGTCTCCCCTTCCCGGGATTGCTTGTCCTCAAGCAGTTGAAGGTTAGGATGCTCTAGGATCTTCTCTCCTTCCCAAGTAGCATCCTCCATTGGCAACCCTTTCCACTTTACCAGATATTCTCTGATGCTTCGGTTGCGGAGTTTCTTCTCCCTTATATTCACCACATTTTCAGGTTCAAGTGCAAGATATATATATATATATATATCCTACAAAACTACAAAAACATATCATCGTTGTCATACTTGTATTTGTTAAAAGAGTTGAAAAGGTCAAACATAATCAAAAAGTTCCTAAAAACTTCCAAACATGCACAAGAGATGAGTACATAATTTGACAAGAGAAATACCATAAAAAAGGATAAACTTTCATAGATACATCCGAAGTTTACATATACAATGGTATCAAAGAGCTAAGACAAAATGCTCTTGATAGAAGTAGAGGCCCATGCAAGGGGGCAGGAATTTCAAGAAAAGCAAGTCAAGGATGGTTCCCTCCAACAGAACCCTCAGGGCTTTGGCTCCTCTGTCTACGAGTACCACTCATCGCTCCATGAGATCTATGAGAATGATGTGCTTTGCTATGGGCATGCAACTGTGAAGGCCTTGCCATACTAGTATCAAGATGCCCAAAATTAAGGCAAGTCATCTCCTAAAGTACTTTATTCTCACCTTGAAGCATGTCAACCTGGGTCTTCAACTCTGTAATCATCTGACACCCATGGTAGATAGGAGCAAAAATATCAGTGTGTCGTCTTGCAGCAGGGGGCACACTAGGATCATCCAAAAGATGATCACGGGTCATCTTAGTAAAGGGAAAGGTCAATCCAACATTAACCTCACAAACCAAGTCCCTCCACTCTTTAACATTGCCTAAAATGCCAAATCAAGACAAGACCAAGTCAGTGCCACATGAAAAGAGAAAGGACAAAGTTAAGCGAAAACAAATAGACAAAACTTACGTGGATCTCCAGGCTGCCATTCGGGGTCAAGCTAATGCATCACCTCATCTGAATGAGGAGGTTGAGGAACAACAGAAGGACCCTCGGGGATGTCAGGAACCTCATCTGAAATCCAATGTCATCAAAATCCTCATCCTCGAGAGCGGCCTCATCTGACGAATCATCACTATCAGGAACATAGTCTTCGTCAGTGGACTCTATCACAACTAGAGATCGGGAAGGAGTCCCTCTCCCTCCTCTTCGTCCTCCTCTAGAAACCCTAGTGATAAATATGTTTGCAGTCAAAGGTGTCCAAACAATGTTCCTCTGTCCAATATCCCCATCTATTGAATGGTCATGTAACAAGTAGACACTAGGGGCAAGTCCTCAGGGACATCCTCGCCGAACTGCTGCAAAACACGGTCCACCCGATGAGCCTCAACCTGACCATTACAGTCTATGATCTCTGAAACCTCATGGCAATACACTCTCATCTCGTCATCTCAAGCCCAAGCCCCCTCCATGTCGTGATAAGGGTCAGAAATCATGTCATCATCAGTAAGGGTAGCAATAGTGGAAAGAGTAGCATCAAAATGACCAATATGTGCCCACCTCGCTGCTCTCGGTAGTCGCCTGTTTGGAAGAGGAATGAGCTTCTGATAAGGCTTCATATGCTCAAAAAACCATGTCATAATCAGAGAAGAGTGGCTAAAGGCTAGAGCCCCTCGCCGAGAGATCTGATAAAAATCTTTGTAGACCATCGCCAAGATATCAAGTCCCCATACATAAACTGTGCCTTCCTCTAATCCTCGAATAATGGGTGTCCAACACCATCTCAGACGAGCCAAGGCCTTGTCTCCCGATATCCTCGAAGCAATCAAGCCAATCAAAAACCTCCTTTGAAGAGGGATGCGAAGTCGTGGCACAGAAGTAAGATGAACTCATGTCTGGTCCCCAGAGTGATTAACCCCCATGAATGCCGCCCAGAAAGCCTTGTCCTCAAAGGACTCACTAACAGGGAGAAATAGAGGTTGTCCCCTCACAGGAACCCCAAGTATGCGGTATACATCATAAATAGTGATAGTCCACTCTTCTGAAATCTGTGGGAACCTGAATGTGTTCCTGTTTGCATTCCACTAAGTCAAGATATCATAGCATATACGGGATACAAGATAGATCACAAGAACATGACAAACTCCGGCAAGACCTGCCCTCTTCAGTATGGTACGATCCTTTATACTCAGTGAAGCAAACATCCGTGAGAGCCACCCTTGCTCTCATAAGGCTAACCGAAGTTAATTTATTTTTTAAAGTTGAGTTATATGAAATAAATGTTTCTATAAATTTTTTTTTTGAAGTTGAGTTAAAGAAATAGATGTTTCTAAAATTTTATTTTATTTTATTTTGAATTAGATTTTTGAAGTTGAGTTATAAAAATATAGATGTTTCTAAAATTTTATTTTTTATTTTAAATTAGATTTTTTGAAGTTGAGTTATATAAATAAATGTTTCTAATATTTTTTTAAATTTTGAATTGAATTTTTTATGAACATTTGAATGAAGATGATTTTTTAATTTTTTAATTTTTGTATTATATCTAATAAAAAAAGTTGTCACATAAATAAATAAAAATTAACCTATATAAAAATAAATTAAAATAATTTTTCTATTAGCTACTATTGCTAATTAAATGCTAACTATAAAATAAATTAAAATATTTTTTTATAAATGCTATTGCTACATATAAAATAAATAAAAATTAAAAAGTTACAATTACTCCTTCAAATTTTTTTATATTAATATATATACACACATACACTAATATATATTATTTATTTATTTATTTTATTTTATAATAAACATAAATATAATTAAAAAATCACAATTACTATTTATTAAATTTTTATATTAATATACATACACATATAATTTATTCATTTATTTTATTATGTCAATAGAAAAAATAAAAACTAAAAAGGAAATTGGAAAAAATAAAAAACTAAAAATCAAAAAAGAAAATTGAAAATAAGAAAATCACAAAAACTATGGAACCAAAAAGGAAATTGGAAAAAATAAAAAAAATAAAAACGAAAATAAGAAAATAAAAAATAAAAACTAAAAAATAAATTAGAAAAAATAAAAACTAAAAACTAAAAACTAAAAAGGAAATTGAAAAAAAAAAAAACTAAAAATCAAAAAAGAAAATTGAAAATAAGAAAATCCCAAAAACTATGGAACCAAAAAAGAAATTGGACAAGAATTTTTTTCCAATGAATTTTATTTTAGTTTTTATTTCTTATTTTCTTATTTTCGTTTTTATTTTTTTTTATTTTTTCCAATTTCCTTTTTGGTTCGATAATTCTTGTGATTTTCTTATTTTCAATTTCTTTTCGAGTTTTTATTTTTATTTTTTTTCCAATTTATTTTTTGGTTTTTATTTTTTCCAATTTATTTTTTAGACTTTCTTTAGTTTTTTTTTTTTTTTTTTTTTACTTTCTACTTTTTACTTTTTGTTTATATTATAATTATTATAAATCAATTAATTAAAAAATAAATTGAAGTAAAGTTTAAGAAAATAAAAGAAAGTTTCCAACTCTAACTTGCTATAAAAATTTAAATATTTTAATTATATTTAAATAATATTTAACTCACATTTAACCCAACTTTTTCCATAAACTTGCAAGGTTGTTAAAATAAATTATTTTTTAGAAAGTAAAAAAAGAATCTTTTGACAAAAAGAAAGTATCTTTTGACAAAATGAAAGCATCTTTTGACAAAATAAAAGATCTTTTACTTTTTTAAATGAATTAAATATTTAATCATTAGGAGAGCTCAATGAAGGGGATATAATCTTATGCTTCGCAGGCATTCCATCGAATACGCATCTGCAAAATCAAAAGAGAGTTTTTCACTAATTGCATACCCGATTCTCCGCAGTTGAAGAAGAGGCGACCATCTCTACAATCTCCTCGACGATACCTCTCTATCGACTGCTCACACGAACGATTCCGTCGCTGTTTCACACTGATCTCACAATCTGGCTCTCTTTGTTTGCCCTTATCTTAGTTTTATTTATGCATTTTAAATTAGTTCTTTACTTTTATACATTTGTTTCGTGCATTGTTTTGCATGCTCTCATACCTACAGGTCCGAACTGACAAAAGCAAACAACTAGTCAAACTCGAACGATCCATGGTAAGTTCGTCATTTTAGTTTTCATTATTCAATTTGATACATTTAAATGTCAGACTAATACTAGTTATTGCAGGTATAAATTGTGGGAAAAATCGACAACAGGTAAGACCTAGTTCGAGAACGGTACCTACCTTTCATGTAGACTACCGTCCCCGAGGGGGCAAATATGTAAGCACAAAAATCACGCATTGCCTCCATGAGGACCCCTATGATGATTCAAATACTTGTCACGTACATGTAAGCGTGAAAATAAATCCTTTGAGCAGCAAGCCTCTTGATGACGTGTCCTCTTTTTTTGTCTTGTGTTATTTCTGCTTTGTCGATTTCTCTCCCTCCCCATTTGCAACGCTTTTTGAGACTTGTTGCAACACTTGTCAACTTGCATTTTTCGGCTTTCGAACTTGATCCTAAGCCTTGTGAGTGTCTTGTAGGTGAGTTTTCACCTTTCCCCTTTGTATTTCATCTTGTGCACCTCATAGAAGCCTTCTAGAGGTCCCTCGATCCATCTCCCATTGACAGTTTTTATTTTTGACCAACCAATCCAAATCTCCCCCTATTATTTCCAGATCTCCCCTGGAGATCCTGCAAACACAAGTGGAGATTTGGATTCTTCCACATGACTGACTTGTTTCTTGATGCATAACTCATCATTTTTCTCTCTTCTACCATCTCCTAGCCTATTTTTCTGCATCTGACCCTGTCTCGCCCGAATCTCCCTGGGTCGCCCCCTGGGCGACCCTGTCATTTTTGGACCCGCAGAAAAACTCGAGTTTCTCTCTTGTTTTTGCTCCATTTTCGCCTGTTTTTCTTTCTATTTACATGATTTTGATCCTTGATATAGAGTTAACTATTTCATGCACCCACACATGCATAATTAACTCTATTTGATCTCAATTTAACTCTCTAATTAATCTCATGCATTCCCTCACCTCCATTTCCTCTTTAGTGATAAGCTACCATTGCTTCATCATTCTCTAATTAGTTGAGTTCACTAGGCAATCAACCATGTTAACTCCCCAATCTATTCTTGTTAACTCATCAATCAAATGAGTTAACTCTTCAATCAATTTCTTCCAAACCTATAAATACCCCCTCCCCCAAGCACAAAGGGAGGCAAATTCATTGTGCACACAACTCTTACCAATTTTGCTCTCCAACTTAGCATTCGAATGCTCTTACAGGACAAAGGTGCCTTTTGCTTTTATTGTTCAACTAAGCAATGCTATGCTACTTCAATCTATGCCATTGTGCTTAATCTAAGCTCTCACTGAGCTCATACAAGCTTCATCAAAGCTTCTTTTTTCTTCTTTGGGTCATTTTGTTGTCAAGAGGATCACCTGCTGCCACAGAAAGATTCAAAGTTACCTACACAAGGATTACTGAGGGTAGTGGAGTCAAACAAACATTCATCTCTTTCAGGTTCTTTCATTGCTTCATAGTAATTAGATAATCACATTTGCTCTTGGGAATAGTAACACATTGCTTTTTCCTTGATAGATTAGATCTTACATGTTAGATTAATCACTTACATATTTCTAGATCTACATTGTTAGAAGGAGCATTTTTCCTTTCCATTAGATTAGATTGCATTGAAAACACCAAAAACCCAAAAAACATAGATTAACTTTGCATTTGAAAAGTCATATAGGATTGCACACATATTTCATAGATTAGAAGAATTTCTATTTCCAAAAATACTTTAAAAAACACCAAAAAGACATTTTGCATATCATTTAGCTTGCATTCATATAGATACTTTAGATTAGACAACATTGCAAACCCTCGATTCCATCACGAGGTAACCACAATTAAACAAAGTTAAACCCTAGGTCAACAAAAGCCTAGGTCAAAACCCTAGATCTAGTTAAGGTTAGCTATCACACATACCCTTCTACCTTGATTCACGAATGTGCTTAGGAGTGAGAGGAGAGTGGGTGAGGGCTATCTGTGACGAGATCGAGGAGATCCATCCACGACCACATCAACAGACGTTTGTTCTACCACAAGGAGACCAATTTGTCCTATTGTTGTTAGAAGAAACTAGGCAATTACAACTGCAAAGTTCATTTCTTAGAGACATAGAAATAGCAGAAGCCATCAACAAAAACAACTATTTACCCACACAAAGGTGGAATTTAAGGAATCCAAACAGAAGAAGAGAAACCAGTGACAACGAAACATACAATAGAACCCACAACAACAAAGGCCACAGAACTTGCCGACCCTTCTTTGCAAAGTCTAGCTCTCCAACGAGCCAGACCCCTACCGTGTCTTTTCTCCTCTCGACTGGCTACTTCCACGTGAGCGAGAGTGACGTGGCGGATCGCCTTGTGACAAGGACGGAAGGGTCTGTGTGCGTGTCGAAATCTGACCCGACAACCCTCAGGCAATCGAAGTTATGATTTCGAGCCTACAGTACATCAAGGGATGGTTAGCCATCCCTATGATGGTAGGGGATGTCCCTGGCTGCCTTGTGGATGGCTAGCCATCCCTTGACGTACCATGATATCCCCTAAAAAAATTGTCGTTTCCCATTTTTTAAAAAAAGGGGATAAGAGGGGGTCGTTTCCTACCCGTCCTTACATCCTCGAAACGCCCCCTATGAGGGATAGGGTCATTTTAGGTAGTGGACGCGTCATTGAGGAGCATAGAAAAGTGCAAATTTTCATATAAAAAATAGAAAATTACAAATCTATTAATAGATTATTTTAGGTCTATTAGTTTTTGCCAACCACATATTAACACTTAAGGAAAATGTGTAATGTGTCACACCTGTTCGTTCTTTTTAAAATCTTTTGTGTTATTTTTATTTGTTAGTGTGTTCTTTCAGACTAAAGAGAAGATGTAGAAGGGGTTTTAGTTTTCCTACAGATGTGTGTTGCCAGAGCATACAACATATAACATATAATGCAAACCTAGAAAATATACAACAGATATGGAGAAAATAATAGATACCCAGATGGTAAATTGGCCAAATAACAATTACTATCACATACCCATCATTTGTTTTGCAACTTAGTACATATTCTGAGACTAGACCAGCAACTGGGTATGGCTAAAATCACTCCAATCTCCCAAGAAATACAAGGAATAGCAATACAATTGTTTTCTGCAATGGAAATGACCCTAGATGCCTCCAAATGAGGGATACAACTGTTGCAAACCCAAGAGATGGAGTCTCTATGAACCCCACGTCCTCCAGGCAAGGATGTACGACCTCTAGGAAGGATATATCAGTAGCAACAACAATAAATCCCTTGCTTCTATGACTATTTTTTGATCTTCACACAAGTATGGGGCTAGGTGACCAAAATAGAGTTAGTAATGAGCTCCAAACACAACCGACAATCCTCCAATTTATGTACGGGCTACCTTGACAAGGTATGGCCAACAAGATGGTATAACTGCAGTCTCAAACTCCCCAAACTCTCCACAAATCTGTCTTCAAATCTCTGTTATCAACTAAGCTTCAAATCTATAAATGATATAGCAATGAAATCCACAAACCCTCGACATAAGTAACTCCATTGAAGCACAGTTATGAACACTGAGTGTATCCACCTCTAATGGCACCTGTGGGTGATCTTGCACACCTGTAGAATGTTGTTACTCAGGGATGTTTTCGTCTCCAAGAGCCTTTGGTTCGAATCCTCAAACCCTCACAATCCAAAACCCTAGCAGAGCCAAGAAGTAGCAAATATCATAAAATAGAGTATCACAAATGAACTCTTTTCCTCTTTTATTTCTCTCCTTGAGGGCGTTGGGATTATTGGGGGGAATATTACAATTTAAAATCACTTTTAATGCCCTAGGGATGGATGCCCAAGCATAAGACATAAGTGACCCCTTTAATATTTCATTTTACTAAGTTACTGCTCAATAATTCTAAAGTCCCATTAAATAAATCCGCCATTGACCCTGAACTTACTAAAAATAGTAAGTATGCCACGAAGCACCCAAACTGTCACTGACAACTGCCAACTTGATGCAAACCACAACCACACTACTAATTGGCCCATCCAAGGCCAACTCACCATGGTTCTCTAACCAAACTGCTAGTCTAGGGAAACCCAATGATAGACTAACACTGTAGCTAGAAAGGGGACATTATAGTCCGCCCTCCCTAAGATTGCTTGCCTCAAGCAATCTCAGATCAAGATGCTCCAATATCTGCTCATTTTCCTAAGTAGCATCCTCCACTAACAGGGTCTTCCATTTACTAGGTACTCTCTGATAGTCCTCCTCCTCAAAATTTGTTCCTTGGTATCAATTGTTGTCTCAGGTACCAAAATCAATTTCCCCTCTTCATCGAGAGGAGGTAACTTCACTGATGGTGTCATATTATGCCCCAACACCTTCTTGAGGCAAGATACATGAAATACATTGTGTACCCTGCTACCTGCTAGCAACTCCAGCTCATAAGCCACTTCTACAATCTTCTTGGATATCTTGAAAGGTCCATAGTACCATGGTTTAAGCTTCTCTGCTCCACTCTTCTTGAGAGTGGACTGCCTATAGGGCTACAACATTAAGTAAACCATGTCACCTATCTCGAATGATTGCTCAATCCTCTGTTGATCTGCATATTGCTTCTGCTGATTCTGAGCCTTCTGTATGTTCTCCTTCAAAGACCTCATGATAACTTGACTCTCCTATAGGTCTTTGGCCTTAGACACTCTGCTATCACCAAACAACAAATCCACAAAGCTCGGTGCCTCATACCCATATAAAGCCATGAAGGGTGACATCTGAATTGACATGTGATAAGTGGAATTATAACAATAATTGCCCATGTGAAGCCACTTAATCCATGCATTTTGTTGCCCTACTACATAATTCCAAAGGTATCCTTCCACCCATTTATTGACAATCTTTGTCTGGCATCCGTTCGTGGGTGGTAGCTCATGCTGGGGGTGAGCTATGTCCCTATCAACCTGAAGAGCTCCTTCCAAAAATTACTAAGGAACCTGATTTCCCTATCATTGATAATGCTCCGTGGCAACCCGTGAAGACAGAATTCCTATCTAAAAAACAACTCTGCAACCTGAGCTGCAGTGTAGGTGGTAGGGATGGCAAAGAAGTGTGCATACTTCATTAATCTATCTAATACCACATAGATACAATCCCTACCTTGGACTCTACGTAGGCCCATGATAAAGTTCATATAAATTCTATCCCACTTCCTCTTAGGAATGGGCATGGGCTGCAATAATCCACCTAGGAAAGAGTGCTCCTATTTGTTTTGTTGGCATATCAGACACTTTCTCACATGCTGCATCTTCTATTTTAAGGCCCTTCCAAGTGAACCTCTCTCTGACCTGCCTGTATGTTTTGAAGTACCCTAGATGCCCTGCCATAAGTAAGTTATGGAATGCCCTCAAAACCTTCTACTTCATCTCTGACCCTGACACTCAGAAAAACTTGTCCTTGTAAATGATTAGATCATTTGCCATTGTGTACCTGTTATCCTGGATAGTGCCATCAATTATCCTAGTAGCCCATTTGTCTTTAACATATTCTGCTGATATCATATCTCTCCAATCATTTGAAAGAGCACCTAGTGCACACAAATGGGGTCTCTTAGACAAGGCGTCATCAAATATGTTTTTCTTGTCTTTGTCATAAACAATGTCAAAGTCGTAGGCCTGAAGTTTGTTGACCCACTTTTGCTGCCTCTCATTTAGGTCCTTCTGACCAAGGAAATGTTTCAGACTATTGTGATCTGTCTTCACCACAAACTTGCTGCCCACTACATACTATTTGAATTTAGCCAATGCATGCATGATGGCTAACATCTCCTTTTCATATATATTGTAGATCCGTTCCACACCTCTCAACTTCCTGCTCTTAAATGCTATGGGGTGTTTGTCCTACATGATTACCGCACCAATGCCTTCCCCCGAGGCATCACACTGTAACTCAAAAGGTTTGTTGAAGTCTGGAATAGCCAACACAGGACATGTACTCATAATCTCCTTGAACTTGTCAAAGCACCCATGTGCACTGCCTGACCAACTAAAAGCATCCTTTCGAGTCAAATTTGTGAGGGGGGCAACCGACTGTGAAAACCCCTTCACAAAACAGTGGTAATACCCACAATGACCAATGAATCCCTTAAGATGAGAGATTCTTTAGTGGTGTTCAGTCCACAATTGCCCCAATCTTTTTCGGGTCTACCTTCACACTACCAACATTGATGATATGACCAAGTACAACAACTCGGTCATCCCAAACTCACACTTTGACATTTTTGCATACAATGACTCCCGCTCTAAAATACTCAAGATAATGTCAATGTGTTTAAGATTCTCCTCCCAAGTCCTACTATAAATTAGTATCTCATCAAAGAATATTAGCACGAATCTCCTCAACTGCTCTCTAAATACCCTGTTCATACAGGATTGGAAGGTGGTTGGTGCATTGGTCAATTCGAATGGCATGACCAGGAACTCAAAGTGCCCATAGTGGCACCTGAAAGCTGTCTTCTCCACATCCTCATCTCTGACCCGTATCTAGTGGTAACCAGATCTCAAATCTATCTTGGGTAAGTAACGCCCCCCCTGCAATTCATCAATCAGCTCATCAATGCAGGGTGTAGGGTACCTATTTTTAATGGTCTTCTTATTGAGCTCTCTGTGGTCAATACACATTCTGAGAGTCCCATCCTTTTTCTTCACTAAGACCATTGATGATGCGAATGGGCTTTTGCTAGGCGTTATGTGACCCATCTTGAGAAGCTCTTTGATAGCCTTCTCAATTTCATCTTTGTATCTCTTCGGGTGCCTCTATGGTGTAGTGGTCACTGGCTTAGCACCCTCCTCCAACTTGATCACGTGCTCAATACCCCTATTAGGGGGTTTACCAGTAGTATGTCACTAAACACTTTGGTATGTTTAGTCAAGAGAGCCTATATGTCAGGTGGATACTCACGCTTCTGTTGTTGCGATATTGCAAGCATCACCATCACCTCGAATGTCCACTACACCTGATCATGTCGAATCAATCTCTCCATCTGCTTGAGTGAAACCACTCTCAACCCACCATTTGAAATGCCCCTGAGCACATGACGCCTCCCGTTCACCTCAAACTTCATCTCCATAGCTCGCAAGTTGATGGTGAACTCTCTAATCTCATGCAACCATTTCATACCCAACACAACATCCATATCACCCATGCTGACTACATAAAATTCTGATTGGCAAGTATAATCATTCAGCAGGATAGACAAGTTGGATATCCTCCTAGTACAGGTGAGAACAAACCTGTCTGCCACTCTCACCTTAAACCCTTCAAACTCTTCAATCTTCAACCCTCTCTTTGAAACCAAGCCCTCATCTATGAAGTTATGAGTGGCACTGGTATCCAGTAAAGTGATCACTCGATGTCCACCCAATACTGCTCTTATCATGAATGACCCTTCACTCTAAATACTCGAGATATGTGTTGTAGGTAGGGCGGTTTCCTCCTTATCTGATGCTTCAGATGCAAAATCCGTAACTGAATCATTGTCTTCTGATTGTTGCTTTGAATGTGTCTCTAATTCTACGGACTCATCTGCTGAGAAGTATTCTAACTGTTTTGCCTTTCCTTGGGCAACACACTTGTGCTTAGGATCCCAAGGCTCTCTGCAGTGAAAACAGAGCTTCTTCCTCCTAAGGTAATTCAACTGGTCATTATCCAACCTGGAAGAACTCTTGTGCTGCTGTCCGAAGTCTCTCTGGAAATGTCTTTTGTCTTTCTCCTTATCTCTCCTATGCTGAAAACCCTTAGATTGAAACTTATTTCTCCACACAGAAGACTCCATATCTTGGGCCTTCTTCATGCCTCCTGTAATGAAGCAGGGTCTAAACCCTTAATCCAGCCCCGAAGTGGATTTGACAACCCATCAATGAAGAGCATGATCAATCTCCACTCATAAATGTTAGAAACCATCACTGAAAGGCCTTGGAACTTTGATATGTAAGAATCCACAGAGCCCCCTTGTTTTAATTGAGCCAACTCCTTGAATTGCATTTCAGGATCCTTGTGAAATTGGTCTGAGTCTGGCTGTGAACTCCACATAAGACGTAATTTGATCATGTCCTAGAGTGACCTTGCCGTTGCTCCACCACTTATGCGCACTTCCCTCCAAATGTAAAGTGGCATAAGTAATAGCATCTTCTTCAGGCATGGGGTTAATCTGTAGGTAACTGTCCAATTTCTGGACCCATGCTCTCACAGTGGTTTTACCAAAACCATCAAAATATGGGAGAGTCATCTTGCTAACCTTTTTCTGTAGCTCCTGATTTTTTGGCCTGTTTCCCCTGTGGGGTCTATTTATCATCTTGATGTCAGAGTATTCACCAAATGTCATCTCAGCCCTAAACTCTAAACTAGATGCTCTCCAATCTCTCAGGATCTCATCCTGGAACTCACCCTGTGTGGCGTCCTATTCAGAAACATTGTTCCTGGGTGTAAATGTGGGGATACAAGGTCTATCACCAATTGTCAGCTGGGTAGCTCTCCTATTTGTGACTGAGGCTTCACCTTCATCCTCTCTATCTTTATGTCGATCTGCATCGTCTATCACCATTCTGCTTATCTCCATGGTTCCTGTCACCCATACGCCTATCACCACCATTATATGCTCTATTTCTTTCCCCAAGGTTGTTCCTATTTCCTCCATTATTATTGTTGTTCCTATTATTTCTATTTTCTAGAAGTACCAACCAGCCAAGGGTACGGTTCAATTCTACCTGTGACTCACTGAAAGTCTCATCTATTTGCAAGAGTCCTCTCTTTATATTCTACTGTCCCCTCGCCAATGAGTTTAGAATATCTCGCAAGCTGAGTTCATCAACATCTCGATCACCCATCTCCTCAACTTGTGCTGGAACCACACTTGAAAAGGGATCTATCCTCGGTACTTCAATATCTTCCTCGTTGTAAATGACCACTGGTTGTTCCTCTGCAGCTACTACCTTTGTATCTATATCAAAGGGACATGTATGTGGAACCTGTAAATCAAGCCTTGACCTGCTCCTTCTGAGATAATATCTACTAGTACCCGGCTGCATGTCTCATTTTCACTTCTGCATGTCTGAATCTAACCTCACATGATGGCAAGAAGAGCTGCGCTATGATACCATTGTGATGTGCCACACCTGTTGGTTTTTTTTAAAATCTAGTGTTATTTTTATTTTTAGTGTGTTCTTTCAAACTAGAGAGAAGATGCAGAAGAGGTTTTAGTTTTCTTACAGATGTGTGTTGTCGGAGCATACAATATATAACATATAATGCAAATCCATAAAATATACAACAGATATGGAGAAAATAACAAATACCCAGATGGTAAAATAGACAAATAACAATTACTATCACATACCCATCATTTGTTTTGCAACTTAGTACATATGCTGAGTCTGGACCAACAACTGGGTATGGTTGAAATCACTCCAATCTCCCAAGAAATACAAGGAATAACAATACAATTATTTTAAGCAATGGAAATGACCCTAGATGCCTCCAAATGAGGGATACAACAACTGCAAACCCAAGAGATGGAGTCTCTATGAACCCCCACATCCTTCAGGCAAGGATGTACGACCTCTAGGAAGGATATATCAACAATGACAATAATAAATCCCTTGCTTCTATGACTGTTTTCTAATTTGTACACAAGTATGGGGTTGGGCGACCAAAACAAAGTTAGTAATGAATTCCAAACACAACAAATAATCATCCAATTGATATATGACCAATCTTGACAAGGTACGACCAACAAGATGGTATAACTGCAATCCCAAACTCCCCAAACTCTCCAAAAATATGTCTCAAATCTCTGTTATTAGCTAAGCTTCAAATCTGCAAATTGAAGCACAGTTGTGAACACTGAGTGTATCCACCTATAATGGCACCTTTGGGTGATCTTGCACACCTATAGAATGTTGTTACTTAGGGAGGTTTTCGTCTCCAAGAGCCTCTGGTTTGAATCCTCAAACCCTCACAATCCAAAACCCTAGCAGAGCTAAGAAGTAGCAAATATCATAAAACATAGCTTCCCAAATGAACTCCACTTTTCCTCTTTAATTTCTCTCCTTGAGGGCGTTAGGATTATTGGGGGGAATATACAATTTAAAATCACTTTTAATCCCCTAGGGATGGGCGTCCAAGCATAAGACATAAGTGACCCTTTTAATATTTCATTTTACTAAGTCACTGCTCAATAATTCTAAAGTCCCATTAAATAAATAATATAACTTTCGGACTTTAAAATAAATGCCCAGATGATGTCGGAATGCAATGATCTATAGCTCGTCAGAAAGGTCTCAACGAGACGAATCTATTCCAACTCTGAAAATCCCAATCCGACACCAACACCGAACTTACTAAAAATCATAAGTATGCCACAAATCACCCAAACTGCCACTGACAACTGCCAATTGGATCCAAACCACAACCAAACTACCAATTGGCCCATCCAAAGCCAACTCACCATGGTTCCCTAACCAAACTACTAGTCTACGGGAATCCAATGATAGACTAACACTATAGCTAAAAAGGGGACATTACAAAATGCAATATAATTTATTTGATATATCTTAGAACCTCTATAGGAAGTTTCCCAATTTTTAAGGGATGCTTCTAGGAGATGTGTAGAGATGCGAAGAAGCTTCATATGAAGTCTCCTAATGCATAGAGGTGTCCCCATATGGGTCTCTAAGATGGGGATGTATTTCTAGTATGAGAGACAAGTACCAAGGGTTAAGGTACAAGTCCTTGGTAACTATGTCTAATTGTTCATTGAGAGTGGATAGATGCTACCTCAACTTTTTGTTTGTAATTGACTAGAAATTTAAGTCAATTTAGGGTTTATGTTTTGTTGTTAGTAAATAAAGTTAGCTAAAAGGGTAGTTACTAGGTAGTTATTTCTCACAACTACCTAATGATGCTATAAAAGAAAAATATTCTTCTCATTATCACATCTTTTGACCACCTAACACAAGAAGCTAGTGCTTTGAAATTTTGAATATTTGGAAAGTGATATTGACAATTTTTATTTATGAATAAAAACATCTTCACAAATTTTCTATAATAATCTTGTAGATTCTCTACACCATTTTTGCTTTAACTATGTTAATGTTGTTGGTTAGTTTTGAACATAGCAAGATTCCATCTACACGTCGTGTAGAAACAAACATAAGACATAAATAAAGGATTTCTTTAATGTTGCCAATTATTTACAAATTCTCAATCAAGATTAAAAACCTAGGATTTACATGAAAAAAGAGGTGTAACTAAAAAACCCAAGGTTTAAAGGGCAAAAAGGGCAAGTTTTTTGAAAAAACCCACGAAAAGACTACCAGTTATTCTCAAATTCTCAACCAAGTTATTAAAACCCAAGATTTAAATGAAAAAATAGGTGTTATTGAAAGACTCAAGGTTTAAAGGCAAGGGGGGTAGGTCCTAAATTCGACCTTTTTGGCCAAACTATCAAAATTTATGTAAGATTATGTTGATAAATATATTTGATTTTTATATAATTTACTTATAGTAAGGTATGTCAATAGTATTTTAAGTTGTCTCTTTCATTCTAATTCTCTACAATATCTTGGATGAACCCTCTAAAGCATAATTTAAAAAATACAATAAATTAGAAATCCCTTGGTGACATTTTTTTTGAATTGAAAAACTACATTTTTTGTTGAACTCACAAAATCAAATCGCCAATCACAATTAAATCACATTTTTGGCAGTTTTTTTTAATTATATATTGCAAATTTTCCCTTTTTTTGAAAGCTCTAACCCTAACCCTAGCCCAACATTTTCTTGATTATTTTTGAAAAATCTTATTGTTTGGTTTGCCAATAATTCCCTAGAACGATTTTTGCTACTACACTTCAATGCATGTTGGTTTAGCAAACAAAAAGGATCACTATCACTACTCTTTTGAAGTGGATATTTTCTTTTTACATTATATTTAATATTGCATGTAGTTAGAAGAGGGAAACATCCCTACGAATAGAGGAGGGACTACTGTCCTGCATACAGCCCCTAATCAATTTGTCCCCGACATATCTTAGGGATAAGAGAATCATAAAAACTAATCCGCAATCAACAAATATCATCACTACTTATCAGTTAAATTTAAATACTATAAACTCAAAGACATTGGTTTTGACACAACTTAAAAGTGCTAGGTCTAACACAAAATAAAAGTGCACATTACGATATTGATTATAAATATAGTTCAATATCTGTGAACATACTAAGATACAAAAAGTGCTTTTATATATATTAAATCCTTTTGAACATTGTAATTGTTATAATATTATTTCTGGTAATCCTTTTTTAAGGCTGAAAACTTCCTCCAACATATCTTCATTATGTACATTGCACTGCGCTCCCAAGCAATGGTACTGGAATAACATTCCAACCTTATTTTATTGTTCCATAGAAGAGCAATTCATTGTGCATACTCAGTTCATAAAGATGGGAATGAATTTCACGTGCTTACGCCAGTTTAATGTCCATAACCACACTTCCAATCAATGGTATGCATCTAGATGACGTGTGCGGAGCACACATCCTTATTCAGAAATAGCATTGTCTAGCTTCATGGAAAGATAATTTAGTACATGCACAGTTCACGAATAAGAGAATGTGATCGATTGATTTGCCTTGGATTCCCACCGACGAGATAAGCTTTACCTACTGTTTTACTGTGGAGGACGTGGTGCAGGGAGACTGAGAAGGGTCGTACGAATCGCTCTCAAATACCATCTTGATGTGGGTCGTTTCGTTTCTCTCTTTGCCCTTAAATCCACAATTTGATTAGACTGGCAAAACAAACATATTTAGTATATGATGATCTTTACTTGGGCCCCCAAATTGTGATTTCTTTTGTGTATGGTAAGCAGCTGGCTTCCAAGAGCAATACACCAAGACACAAGTATTTAGTAAGAATGCATGCTTCCTTACAAATGAACAAAATTTATTCAAGATTTCAAAGTTTGCATTCACTGTATCACATTGAGCACCACAAACGACAAACAAATACAACATTCCCTCCTATCTGCCATGCAGCTTTCTCGTTTTCACAGATGGTACCTTGTCATTCCCCTACATGGTTGAATCTTCTTATAACAACTAGGAAAATTGTTAACAGCAATCTCTGGGGGAAATCTGATTATTGGTTTTTTGATAAGTAAATTTTGTTATTGTTTTATCTTGATAGAGTAGGCTTCTTTCATTCTAATTCCCTCTGGATCAGAGTGAAACATAATAAGGATCCCAGATGGGACCAAGAGATTCTTCAGCCAATAAAACAACAAGAAAGGTCTATAATGTGACAGCTTATATCTCCTCATAATATCACTCTTTTTGGTAAAAGACCCACATTTATGAAAGTCAAACTTAAAGATAGTGGGGAAAACTTTGTGAATTGGAGACTTCGTGTTCCTTACTATTGAAACATGGTTCAATAATTAGAGATTATAGTATTTTGAGCAAAAAACTACAGGTTCCCCCTATAAAAGTCCTGTGGATTTTTTAATCACACTAGCTCGATAGATTGACATCTATTAAAGTAAGAGGTGTATGTCTGCTACCCTGAACATGATAGCAGCAGCTTGAAAAGTGCAATATTCATCACTTTCCTTGCTTTTCAAGCTCTTTGTAATTTTATGATCACAAAATCAAAAAGATGGTAGAACTTGTATTCTCATTTCCAGCCACATTTGGGGTAATATGATGAAATTATTGACTGGAAATAACCTTCCCCGGCAAAGAAAAAGTAGGAAGACCAGACAACACTCGATGAAATTTCAAAAAACCTGCTCAACGTGACCTTTTTGTTTGTTCCCTGATGCTCCTGCCCTACACTTTCAGCAGGACAAAAGGATGGAAATTTAAGTAGGTATTCAATATCAATTTCATCTGTTACATGTATGCACCTTAGATTCTATGAACATGCAAAATCTCCAAATTATTGTTTATCAACAGATCAAGCAATTCAAACAGAATTAGGACACACATGAAGAGATTACAAATAATGCAAATATATTTATATAATTATTATTAAAGAATCAGATAGTGGCTGATTCCTCACCCTGGATCCAACCCATTCTTGACATGAAATCATACACCTTGTCCACTTTGCTGGAATCAATTTTATTAATAACACGGTATGCTTCAGCCCTTTTTACAGGACCACCTGTACTTAGGAGCACTAGTTTCTTCTTTATTAGGTGATAATGATCTGGGAATAATCTATTCTGAGAGCATAGTTGTTGTTCCTGCAACAAAAATAATAGCTTTTAATGCCACCCATTGTCTCAAAGGCAGACAAGAAACTAATTCAGAAGAAATAGAATAATTACATTGAACACTGAATGGAAGCAATTTCAACACTGTGCCTGGATAAGAAGGAAAACTAAGCACAAACCCATGGAAAAGTTATAAAGCTTCAAATTCGACAAATGGACATAACCTTAATTTCAATGAAATACAGATTTGAGGTAATATAGGAAACAAATACAAGTCCCATTATAACAACAGGACATCACCAGGTACAGAAAACAAAAACAAAACCATAAAAAATGAATTATTTCAAACAAACAAAACATGTTTGGAAGAAGACAGAACTCCCTCAGTGCAGACCTACTGTGGGTTAATAAATCTATTTTTGAGATCTTTATGCAGATTTTCTTGAGTGTTTATATACAATTTTTTCTGAAAAAAATAGAATTCTTTTATACTACTGAAGCTGCTACAAGTCTAAGAATAAACAAAATACGGATAAACATAGAATTCCAGTTATAATGAGGAAGACTTCAAACTCAGAATTGACTGATATCAGTACAGATTGGTTGGAATTCTGGCAGTAATTTATGCCAAGACATGTTAATGCAGTTATCCCGATTCCAAACAACTTCATTTCATGATGGTGGTACTGCCAGGAAGGTCAATTCTTCTTCTCCTAAAGCTGCTGGGGTTGCCAATGTTGCATGGAACACCATCTGAAAGTGGTTATTATGAAATTTCCTGTTCTGCATGAGCCGCTGCTTACATTGATATGTTCAGCAACTCCAGCCCATTGATGTTGTTCAGGGAGGCAATAGTCAAGTATTTCATAATTTTAATTTAAACTCTCTATTTTTTAGATTTCTATGTGGCTATTCTCATCTGTCGCTCCATCCAGTCTCTGTGCTCAACCATGAATCAGAAACAGAATACAGAAAACATTTACTGTTGCACCCATGATACTAGGATCTTGAGGAAATTATACACTAATAGAGGAATTGACCTTGCAAAACCATATGAGTAACTTCTATGACTTTGCAGAGTTATTGGCCACACGTACGAAATAGTGGACAGAGAGTAGAAGCAGCTCGATGAACTGGACATGCATACAAAGAAACAGGCATGAAGTTTGAAAATTACTCATGTGCCAATTAAGATCAAGAAGATTTCAACAGCCTGACCTAGTGTAATGGATCCTTCAATTCCTCCATTTTGTGCAATATTTCTGCTATGTATGCCTGCTGCTCTGACATAGTTACCATACATTGTAATTTTGCTACTGTCTTCCATATTGTTGTTTCTCGAATGAATCTATATCATTTTTTGTTTTGGCTTGGATCACCCCTGTAGTATGTGAATGCAGAGCAACCATTATGCGGGAGGTCTAACACTTCTACTCTAAACCTGATCTCCCTCACATGAATCCAGGGAAGATTAGTGTGATGATCATGAAACATCCAAGTGAGATTTTCAAGAGTTGGAGAAGTCAGCAGGGTGAGGAGACAGATTCACTGTTGATTGCAATCTTTGCTCCATTAGTAAGATCAACTCCAAGGATAATGATGCCATCCACCAATTTATTATCTTGCCTTGAGATGAGCACTAAGATTAGGCTTCTGATGCATTTTCCTCCTCCCTGATTAGCTGCATTAATGTTTTTAGATTCTACTTATTAACCAATGTTCCACGGAGTTCCTGATGGGGACGGGGGGACAAAGGGTCTAAGTTTGGGGATGGCGGGGGGGCGGTGCTGATATACATATGGTACTTGAATAACTAGTTATAAAAAGATGTTTAAGAATAACATTTCAAATTAAACTTTGGCAAATTAGTAAAATAGCAAAATTGCAAATACTAATATTTTAAATACTTAAATACTATAATCTATTACTATTAGTCTATTACTAAAAGACAAATGAAATTGTCGAATTTGATATTTCTTAGTTTCTATTATATCGAAAACGAAAAATATAACATGTCACATCATAATATCATATCAATGTATCATAAAGTCTTAAAGATGGTTACAATGAGTAGCATATGATGATATCAAAATAAGTACAAACTCCAAAATGCAAAAATCAAAATGTAGTGAAGGGAGGCCTCTAATTGTCCCCAAACTCCTCATCACTCGAACTACTGGTATCCTCGTGGTCAAGCTCTGCCAAACTAATACCAACCAGCCCTGCATCTAAAGCTGAAACTAAAGCATCCTCATCAATCTGTGCTGGCTCCTCTGGCTCTACATCCCATCGTGCTGCTGGACTCTCTTTGTACACAAGTGTTTTGCGGTCAATGAGACGCAAAGCACTATGTACAACCACAAGCTTCTCTGTTCTCCTAGAGGTAAGTCTATTCCTCTTAAGAGAGTGGATGAAGCTATATGTAGACTAGTTCCTCTCAACAGCTGAAGAACTAGAAACCTGAGATAACAATCGGATGGCTAGAGTGGTAGTCAAAGATCCCGATCCATGGCAAGTCCACCACAAAATTGGGTCATCCTGCGCCATAGTTATCATATCCATCTTGGCCGCATTTGAATAACCCCTAAGAGTGGCAAATTTGGTCCAATCAGTGTGAATCGTGCTGGCATCTACATCATCATACATCCTCTCAATGCACTTGAAGAACCCCGCCTTCACCTCCGGATCCTGTATTGGTATCACTCTACCAGGCCTAGTCAAATACCACTTAGGATTAAGTGCATAAGCTGCCATGTGCAAGGGAGTGTTGAGCTTCTCCCATCTCCTGTGAATGATTGGCAGAATGTGCTCATGGTATAATGCCAATGTGGGGTCTCTCTATCGCACAACAACCCTCATCTGATCAAGCATAGAATCGATGCACTCATACACCTCTCCAAGGTTAGATCCATCCGTATCCCCATACCTGATTACCTGGAAAATTGGTGTAATGATGGCAACAATATATTTTGCATCAGCCTAGAACACATCATTCTTCATCGTATCCTTCACCCTCAGACCCTGCTCTGTCTTAGACTCGGCCCACCTACTCCATTCTGCTGTCATAATCATGAGTTGCAGTGCCTCTTGCAATTCAATCATTCTCTCCAAGAGAATGAAATAGGAAGCATATCTCGTATCAGTAGGTTTCAGGAACTCCTTAGCAAAGGTCCTGAAGAGTGCATGTGATGTGTGGTGGTTGTAGATAAACATCTGCACATCTCTCGCATCATTTACCACTTGTCTAATCCAACCAATCTTCCCCATGTCCTTGAGTGCATTGTTCATGGCATGCACACAACATGGAGTCCACCAAATATGCCTATAAGCTGCCTCAACAAGTCTCCCTGCAGCTTTGCACACATGTGCTGCATCTGTCACTACTTGGACCACATTTTGTGGCCCAACCTCCTCAATAGCCTCCTTGAGGACCTCAAACTAAAAATGAGCATCTTTGCGATGCCCTGAACAATCAACTGCCTTAAGAAAATATGGGCCCTCAGTACATGTAACCATGATATTAATGAGTGGACGTTGTCTAATGTCCGTCCACCCATCCATGACTATGCTGCATCCTGTCTTGACCCAACACTCCATCTTCTCCATCAACAAATTGATCTTGGAATAGTTCTTATCCAAGATTGTGGTCCTCAATTTTGTCTCAACTGGTGCCACATATGATGGTCCTACCCTTGCCACCATCGATATCATCTCCTTATAATAAGGAGATCGAGCAACATAAAATGGGATGCCATTGGCAAAGAAGAACTTGCCAATGGCATCATCTGTGTCATCCTTGAGCTGCACTTTAAACAAATCTGCTATGGGGTTACTTTGAGTTTGCAATTTCTGTTTCCCCCTCCCCTCTCCTACATAGGCACTAGAAGAAGAAACTGGTGTCCCTCCTACTCTCACCTGCAAAGTATGGCTAGAACTCTATGGCTAGCTATGCTGAAGATGTGCCCTATGGTGCAAAGTAGTATGCACAAGTGCAGCTGTAGTATCATCAGGAAGACCTCATAACTTATTTATTTCAACTTTGTATTTGATGTTTTGCGGTTTTGCCAAAAAAGAACATATGTCCACAACTTTTCCTCTAATGAAAAGAAGGTGTGCATTAACTCTAGTGATGCTCCCAAACCACTCTAGAGCACAAAAGTTGCACTTCCACCTCCTTGCGCCACCAAATGGTAACCCGTCCTTGTTTAGTAATTTTGTTGCAAACTGTTTGAGAGGGGATTTGCAATCAAAAGGACCCTTAGCATACGGTGCCAGTAGTGCAGAACGGCACTCAAAACTAGTTGCTTCACTTGCCATGGAACTAGTATTGGCTTCAAGCTCAACCCCATGGTCGCTCCCCTCAACCTCAGGAGCATATTCACTTCCACTATCAGGATCACTATGAACCTCATCCCCACTCATGTCATGAGAGCTCATTATGACACTACAATAATGAATAAACAAATAAATTCTATAAGTAAAATTTGATGTTAAAACTTAAAACTTAAAGAAAGATCAAAAAAAAATAAAAAAAACAATGGGCATTGAAATGAAAATCAAAACATGAATATGCATTTGCAGCATTTCAATGCCCATTGTAAGATTCAACATGAAAAACTAAAACTAAGAACTTAGAAAAAAAAAAACAAAAAAAAAATGAAAAAAATTCAAAAAACGATCATAAAAACTTACCTTGTGCTTGAAAAATCCTTCACACTTGGTGTAGAATGCTCCTCCTCTTCTTCTTCTTTCTCCTTCTCACCCCTCTTGCACTTGCAACACCTCAAACTCATTCTTTCACCCACTCTTCTCACTGGTTATCCTCTTCTTCACCTAGTTGTTGCAAAACATGAAATGACATATTGAGCAAATAAAATGAAGAATGAGAGTTTAATGAGAGTTTTTAGCTTTTAAAATGGTCAAACACCTCCTTAGGGTTCTGACTTGGGCTCTAAGTCCAAGGAAAAACCAAAAAAAAATTAAAAAAAACAAACTTTTTCGCTGCCCAGTGTGGGGACATCTAGAAGTCCCCGAGACGCTCGAGGGATGGCCAGAAGTCCCCGAGACGTCTTGAGGACGTCCAGAAGTACCTGACGTTTTTGTGAAGTTTTCGGCGTACCGGCAGCGGTGGGGGGACGTCTTGCAGGTGTCCCCAAGTCTCAGAAATGTCCGGGACTTGGGGACGGGTGGTTTTAGGGGGGGACGAGTCCCCGTGGAACACTATTATTAACTGATGAAGTGACTTTTTATCTAATTTTTAGGTTTAAGTTCTATGCCATAAGATTTTCTATACAGCATGATGACTTGACTAGGTATATCCTTTCTGATAAAATATTAGAAAGCGTGCTTTGGAATTATTATTTTAGTTCAACACATTTTAGTTTCTTAGAGGTTTTACAAAAAGACACAAGTTGTTGCTATGGAATCCCCACTCTACCCCATTGTAAATGATTTTTTCATGGAGAAATTTGAGAAAAGCTCAATATAACTCCTTCCATCTTGAGCCTACATGGTGGTATCGGTACATAGGTGGCAGCAATGTCAACTGACCACATGTCAGAGATATTCTATATGCCTTCCCAGTCCACCTCAATGCTTTAACCCAACACATTCAATTCACAATGGAGGTGAAAGAGGAAAAAAGACTTCCATTCCTAGATTTCTTAATCATGAAAATGAAGATGATCACTCCCACAAAAAATCTATAGAAAGAAGACGCACAAAAGTATACATTAGTGTTGACTTCCATCCACTAAAGCACTAAAAATCATGGATACAGACCACAGAATATTGCAGGAGAAAAATCTGAGGTCTTAAAAATGAACAGTTACAAAAAAAATGACAAATGAAAAAGGCTACAAAAATGGCAATAAGAGGTGATCACATAAGATATGCAAGTTGAATTTCTACATGACACGAAGGCCTCCTTGCCATATATCCAGGGTACCACTAATAAAGTAGGAAGGATACTATGATGACATGGCATCAAGACCTACTTCAGAACCACTAATACCCTTACAAACAAGTGTAGAAATCCATAGAAATTCAAAAGATCCCTTCAACCAGAGACTAAGAAAAGGTGTTTACTTGATCCCTTGTTCTTGTGGGAGACCCTACAGTGGGGGAATCGGACTGTAATATCCCTTTCTAGACTGCATTTATTCTGCTAATTTTGAACATGTATGAGATGGTTCATAATACATTATTTTATACTGATCAAATGTTTATCATAAAAGTTATGCAAATGAGGTTTATTTCTGTTTTGATTATATTGGATGGGTACTGTTGATAGGATTTTACTACATTGCAGGTACAGGAGTTTGAAATCACATTTAGGTGTGGTGGCAGACATGTGGGGGGCATACAATGAGTTATGCTACACACCTTGAGATCGAACCTGGACGATCACCACAGTCGACACTTTGCTTCTGTATCAGTTTATGTTTACTTGTTGCTTAATGAGTTGAGTATGTTTATGTGGTCTTACTGTATTTGTGTTTTGTATAAAGTGCGTGAGTGGTTTGCTGCGGTGTTGATATTGTAAGGATTTTTTATTTGACATCTATGGTAAACAAATTCAGTCATGTTGATGTGTTGTACCTTAGTATAGACTTTACCTTGGGGTATGGTATAATCTTGTATTTTGATTAATGATCCTATCTATAACCTAAGCTATAATCTAGAACCTACCCAAAACTAAAGATAGAAATTTGATATATTAAGGCTTAAAAGGATGGAATCATCCACTTGGTTTGAATGGCTTATGTTCTGACAAGTCGTACATGTAATAGTACATAAGGGCAGAAACTAAATTAAATGAAATGTTAATGGTGGTTATGCTGGGGGTACTGCCTAATTTGGATCTATTTCCAGTTGGACTTGGCAACTACAATTAGGGTTGTTGCATTTGAATGAATGTTTTGGTTTTATAATTTGCTTTTTGAAAGGAGCTCTAGCTATGGCAAAGCCATGCCGAGCTTTGAGGAAGGACTTCTCCATGCAGGGGACACCTTGAATGCAACTCCTCTTAATCATTCATTGGGATTGAATGAAAGAATGAAAGTCTGTTTATTTGAAATTAGTTTCTGTAAATAGTTGGAATAATAGTTATGGGATATGAGTTTTTGAAGAAGAATCGGGATAAGACAGTGTTTGACAAAGGGAAGTCCTCTATGTGGTAGATTCTTGTTCTATTAAGCATCTTTGAAGGGAAGTTGGGTTTAGGTTGGCAGTTCAAGACTGAGCAGATAAGGTCAAGGGAGTATGTGTTGTGATTTCATTGCCGTTTTCTTGTGAAAACGGTAAGCATCCCTGCCCTAATACTCTATAGTGTTAAAGGACAAACAAAGAAAAGGAAAAAGGTTTATCTTCCAATATTATAAGTAAGATCTAGATTTATAATGCTTGACCAAAACAGGGTTTGTGTATTGCTTAATTTAATGTAGTGAAAGAATGTCTTCTTGTAAACAAGGTATATGGATTAAACTTGTTGGGGTTTGGACATTGTTGTCTATTCGACTAGGTGTTTTATGAGTAACTTGTTGGGTGATTGTGTTGGTATTATTGGATTTTTTTACAAGGGTTGTTAGAACCAAAAGCTCTATGGTTATATTGACTTTTGTTGGCGCTAGAATGTAGCAATTTGTATTTGTGCCATATTTAGCACCTAGCTATAGATAGGAATGCATGCTTGCAATGATTTTGCAAGCATGCATATGAATAGTTATAGATAATTATGGATGTGATACATTTAGAGTGGAATGTATTTGCAACTTATAGTTAGCTTTAAAGCAAGATTGCTTATTCATAGATTATTCACGGATCTATATAAATTTTAGGTGGCACCAAGGGGCAGGCACTTACATATAATGCAATGAAGAGATACACACAGAGATATTGTGTACTGATAGATGCAAAGTGCATGTATGCAGCGATATTTGATTAATACAAAGACATTCATGCTTTCTGAGAAATTTTGTGTATGGTTTAGCATAGGAATTTGCATCTAGATTGTGATGTGCATGTCAAGTAGATAGTTAAGGACTTAGCATATGTCATATCCCCATATTAAGGCATTGTTTAAATTAAAGATTTAAACGTCGTGATAAAGGAGGAGAAATCGTTTCCGTCAAATATAGTGTTTGTCATCATCAATCGTGCATAATCTTAAATAATATTATTTTATAAATATTTTATATTTGTGATATTTATAAATGATAATATAAATACAACAATAATATTATCAATATTGATATTATTATTATAATTACAATATATTTATATAATAATAAATATTATTATAAATATATAAATAAATATAAATAGTTAATATTATTATTATTATTATAATAATATAAATAATAATTGTCAAAATAAATATAAAGGTTAATAATTAAATATTATTATGATAAGTATCAATATATATATTATTGTGAATTTTAGCATAGGATGAATCCTATATATGATCAGGCTTCTTGGGAAGCACCGATCTATATTTATAAGAGATAAAAATATAAACTAAAGAATAACTAATATAAAGTGGTGGATATAGTGAAAACAAGGAGACGCAGCCTTTGGGAAAAGGTAGCGATTCACTAATATTAAAGGTCCTTACTATCGCTCCAAAAAGGCATCTCTTCTTACATATAGAATAACAGAAATAAAGACATCATTTTATCATACTCATAAGATAAGTTGTATGGTCTAAAGGAGACAAAAATCTGGCATACAAACCCAGTCAGCCATTTTCATAGTGGGTCCCAAATTCCATTAAAGGTGGCCAAGCTTGAGCTTATCGGTGCTTTGGAGGATTATTGTTTGTCTTTGGAAAAAATCTGTTTAGAAATAATACTCATGATTTTAAGTGGATCGTGGGACCCAGCTTGTGAAAGTGATATATTATCAAAGAAAAAAAGGAAAATTCAGGAATTAAAAGGAGCTAACGCAGCAGTAATAATAAGGAAGTTGTGAGTAGATAAAAAGAAGGAATTTAGTCAGCCAAAAGGAAGGGAGCCACATCAGAAATTCAGGTAAGTATATTTAATATGTTTATCCTATAGTGGTTAAAGTAAGATTTGTAAATATGTGTATTTTATTTGTTCAGTTTATAAAATGTAAGGAATGGATTGAATATAAATAGGAACAAGTAAATTTTAGCACAGAATAAGAATGTTATAAGGTAAATGTGTATATCATAAAATAAATGATCATTATTGAATAAGAATGTTATCATAAAGATGGCATACAATACAAGATATGATGCATATTAATGTTAATCAATAAGATAGTAAAAATGCCTTAACAAAACCATGAAAGGAATGAACATTCTCTCAATAATGATATAATGTTAATGAATATATGAAAAGATATATTATTATAGAATCATATTAGCAAATAGAATAATAGAATTAATCCATTAACTCTATGTGAGAGGTGTGATGCATGGGAATGTTCAACTAGCCAACATGGGTATATAGTGGCCCTTGTCTTAGTAGGTGCGAAAGGCACCCCTTGGACAAGCGGATATGGCCCTTGTCTCAGTTGGTACAAAAGGTACCCCTTGGACAAGTGGAAGTGGCCCTTGTCTCAGTAGGTGCAATGGCACCCCTTGGACAAGTGGAAGTGGCCCTTGTCTCAGATGGTACAAAAGGTACCCCTTGGACATGTGGAAGTGGCCCTTGTCTCAGTAGGTACAAAAGGTACCCCTTGGACAAGTGGAAGTGGCCCTTGTCTCAGTTGGTACAAAAGGTACCCCTTGGACAAGCGGATATGGCCCTTGTCTCAGTAGGTGCAATGGCACCCCTTGGACAAGTGGATTTGGCCTTTGGCTAAAGTAGGTGAATTATTCACCCCTCGAGCCAAAGGATTGTAATCATTGGCCTTTGGCTAAAGTTGGTGAGTTATTCACCCCTCGAGCCAAAGGATTATCATAATTGGCCTTTGACTAAAGTTGGTGAGTATTCACCCCTCGAGTCAAAGGATGGAAATAATGGACCCATGATAATTGTCATATGGCATCCTATCACATCCACTCACATGGAATTAATGATTTGATTAATGCATAGATCCAAATATAATGGATAATGATGGAAAGTGTGAAAAGCATATTGATGTTGAATATAAGAGTATAACCCTATCAGGGCAATGTGATTATGTAATTTGAATATTTCTTGTATATATTATTATAAGTGGGAATCCAAAGATAGACTAGTGTACTAATGTTCTCTTTTTGTGAGTTGAAATTGTGTGCAAGGTTGAGAAAATTTTGGCTTGCGAGAAGGGGACATTACAACATGCTTCTAGTGAGACAAAGAGATATGCCACTGCGTATGTAATCTCAAAGCTTAACCATTGGTTTTTAGCACACAAGTAGAATATGGCTAACATTTTGATTCCGTTGCCAGGACCCTCTTAGTATTTGCACACTACCATCTAAGTGCAAACTAGAAGAGTACGAATTGGTGTTGCCAAAAATGCTATATAGTTAGTCAAGCTTTTGCAAGAATCATTCGTATCAACCAAATAAAAAACCATATGCAAGAAAAGATGATATCAAACAAAGCTTGAGTTTGACCATTGATTATGGAGGAGTTATCTCCCATGTGAGAGGATGTGCTATGTAAGGAGTGACAATTTCTTATCCCAGAAATAATTAGAGAGCAATCATGGAAAAGTGCAAACTAGAAGAGTATGAGTTGGTGTTGCCAAAAACACTATAGTTGCTAGTCAAGCTTTTTCAAGAATCGTTTGCATCAACCAAAGAAAGAACCATATGCAAGAAAAGATGATATCAAACAAAGCTTGTGTTCAACCATTGATTATGGAGTAGTTACCTCCCATGTGAGAGGATGTGCTATGTAAGGAGTGAAAATTTCTTATCCCAAAAATAATTAGAGAGCAATCATTGAAGTCAATATTTCAACTGTGGAATGTTTGGAGCACATAAGGAAGTGGAATGAAAGGAGAGAAACTGCTCTCAACCTTGTAGGAAGAGTAATCTCGTAGGGCACAGTGCCCTTGTAGAAGGTGGTGCAGAGATAATAGCATGGAAGGTAAAGATCACACGTTAGTGCCAGCATTTGAGTTTGGGGATTTGAAAAATCAAGTGCAAGGAGATGACACGGAAAGGTTAGGAGGTGGAGTACCACTTGCGCCCCAATAGTCGAACATTGAGTTTTTAGCACCCTCAGACAAGGACGAGCAAGTCAGAGACCCGCCACCACCATCTATTATCTAGAACATATTTTAGTGACAATCAGAAAGTAGTAGCATTTGCAAGAAACCAATTGAAGCAAGAAATAGATGGGATATAAGTAGAATACGATCCGGTATATGCACACCTAGTGAACTGAAAACTTGACAGGTAAAGTTTGAGTTAAGACAATTTGCACTTTTCTCTACAGTGCATCTTGGTCAGTTCATCACACAATTACATCAACACATACCAATACCAAGGTACAATATGGTATATTTGTTTGTAGTGGAACCTATGCTTACTACAATGAAGACTTTTATAGGGGAGGAAGATGCTCCTCATCACTGGAAGGCTTGTGAGATAGCATGGCATGCAAAGAATATTACCAATGCTACGCAAAAAAAAACAGCCTATTCGCTGCCACACTTGGAGTGCATGCTCAAGATTGGTATGCCAAATATGACCCAGATGATATCAAGGATAATCTAGATGATGTCAAGAAGAAGTTTTTGGTGAAATTCAAGTATCCAAAGCTCAAGCACATGAACATAGCCACATTGAAGGAACTAAAGCAACAATTGGGAGAGTCAATCAAGAAGTATGACCAGAGGTTCAAAGAATTGGTGGCCAAGATACCTTAGAATATTGATATCGCACTCTAGCATGAATGATTCATCTGAGGGCTCACTGCACATACAAAGAGAGTTGATTCAACACAACTTTGCAATACACAAGGAAGCTTTGGAGGCTATGTTATGCTTAGAAGTTATCGATGAACAACAGGGCTTCAACAAGATAGCTCGACTAGAGGAGATGGGTCAGATGCCTGTGCGCATGGAATAGTCACTAGGTACACAAGAAGCTAAGCGAGGACTATGGTGCATAGAGTATTCAAAAGGATATATAATAGTTGACTATGTGGTAGTAAAAGCACAGGCAAGTAGTGTTGCTCAACACCACCTACACATTCCAGAATGTGCAATTTGTCATGAGCATCAAGGCACATCCTCCTACACCTTACTACAAATGGTGTTAAGTCTGTGAGAATTCAACTCATGGCACCACTTCTTGCCAAGTCATTCAGCAGTTGCTCAAAGCTAAAGGAAAGCAAGTTCTCAATGCTAGTGTACAACCTGCACCTATCCAACAATAGTACATGCCTTAACAACAGTATGCTCAACTACAGTACGCACCACAGAACCAACACCTCAACAATAGTACACATTTTAGCTACAGTATGCGCCTCAATAGCAGAAAGCACCAAGATGACAAGGATGGGATGGAGGCTGTCCAAGTCATGAAGGAGGTAGAGGAGGGTGGCCATGGTCTCGGATTCACATGCTTAAAGTGCAGCAAGAATGGCTATAGTTATACTACACGTAAGTGCACAAAATTCCCTATATGAGGATATTGTGATGCAAATCACAAAATAGAGGATTGTCCAACAACCATTCAATCATTTGAATCATGTAAGAAGGCCACACAAATAATCTAAATAGGTAGTAACAAAGGGAAGCATGCCACACAATCAAATAAGTTGGTTCACAATATGGCACGGGGCAATAGTAGAACATATGGCACGAATCAATCAGTCCCAAGACATGGGACACACACAAAAGAAATGCCTTTTGGATGAAAGGGATCTCCAACCAAAGAATGCAAACCATGAGCTGATCCCATAGAGGAACTACAAGAACCATAGAATTCTACACATTGAATTATGGAAGAGCATGTACATAGAAGAGGAGACAAGAATATTGAGACTACCATTTCACGACTCTTGCAACAAGGTGGAGGGAGTATTGCCCCAACTAAAACAATTCCTAGAGAAATTTGTTTCCGACAATCCAAACAACTCATTTGACTTAAACCCAGAACCACAAGAGGTCCTACGCACACTTCAAGCAGGGTATGACACCGAATTACTAATAGATTTAGAAATGAATGGGTATCCATTGCGCAATGTGATCATTGACTTTGGATCTTAATTCAATGTACTCACATGTGATGCATGGATAACCACAGGCCAATCCGTCTTAGCACGTTTTCCACACATACTCATGGCAAATAATACACATGAGACACCCATGTGTATGCTCAAAGATGTGGAAGTTAATACTGAAGGAGTCAACTTTTGGCTAGATTTAGAGGTTATCAATGTGGCAAAAGAAAAACGTAATCCCATGCTCTTGAGATGACCATTCTATTTCCAAGCAAGTGCATGAATGGTTCAAATGGCACACAATGAGTTTTGAGAATTGTGAGAAGCAGGTGATTGTTCCATTAGGTCTCGTGCAAGGACCAACATATGTGGAGCAAATCCATATTGAAGAATAAGATTTTGAAGATTTGTATTGCATTACATCTAGCAGCTAGAATGTGGTAGAACAAGGACCTAAGCAAATCTTAACTAGGAAAGTGCATTAGAAGCAAACTCTAAGGTCATAGCAAAAAGATAATTAGCTAGTTAAGAGGACTTGGTGGGAAAGGTATAAGCCACCATACGAAATGTGCCTCACCGTATTATCAGTCAAAAAGTTCCAGTAGCACGACCCATTCAAAATTTGTCTAAATGGGTAGCAAAAGTTAATCCTAAAGCACTAGCCAAGTATATGTTTGCATAGTTAGTTAGAGCTACCAAGGTTCTCATGAAATGGGTTCCTGTTCACAAGCCTACTTGCAGACTAGATGTTTTCAGATTCGTAAATACTAGAATTTTGCAAGAGAACAACCTAGTTGCTTTGTATGATGTCTAACCCTAGAACATATAAGCCTCACTGCATAGAAACCATTGGTTACATCATTAGTTACCAGTGTTGCGGACCTAATATGGTGGTTACTTAATCATTTGCTCCTAGGAGCCAAATTTCATCTTATACATACATCTGTGACTTTATCCACATGAAGTGGGGATGGATAAGTATCAACAAGACATATAGGGTCACAAACTTGTCCTGATGGACGTTGATTTTGCAATTTTTTTCTACCATAGTAGAGAATTGCTCCAAGAGAACATCTTTTAAAAGCAACCTACATGTGCTTGGCTCAATAATGTGCTAAATGAGGAACAAAAGTGTACAAATAAAGGCAAGATCGTGCGAGCTAGAGGGAATTCAAATCTTAACCTTATGCGCCATCGACATAGTGTGAGTGTCGACTTAACCAAGGTCTCAATGATCCCTACCTTAATATCAACAACAATTTATGTAGCATGCACATTTGTTCATTTTGAGAATTTGAAGCTAATCAGGCAGTTCATGCGCCAACCAGCAACCTTTAACACAATAGTATGCAATGACATTTGGTCTTGATGGATAGAACAACACCAAATGGAACTTAAGATTCTCATGCAAGCAATGGTTTTTGTGCAATATCATACAAAGCAATTGGTAACAATTAATCCTATCGGTTCAGTATGAGATAGGCATAGGCAGTATTTGACAGACTTAAGGAGGTGATGAGTACTACTCTAGTATTGGCACTACCAGATTTCACACAATCCTTTGTACTTGAGTGTGATGCATCAAGAGAAGGGATTGGAGCTGTATTGACGCAGAATAGGCATCCCATTGCATTTGAGAGAAGGAAATTGAGAGATGTGGAGCGCCTATATTCCACCTATGACAACGAGATGCTAGCCATTATGCATGCTTTGGCTAAGTTTCGTCAGTACTTGGTAGGTGCGAAGTTTGTGGTTAGGACCGACCACAATAGCTTGAAATACTTCTTGGAACAAAAGGATTTGAATGAGAGACAACAAAAATGGGTCTCTAAGATACAGGCATATGACTTTGATAGAGTTTGTGAAGGGAAAGAACATTGTTGCCAATGCACTTTCTAGGAGGCCTACTATTTGTTTCTTGAGTGAGATTTCAGCTGATTGGAAATCTCAACTTTTAGTTGAGTATTCCAAATCTACTGTTGCATGTGAGATCATGGATGGTATTATACAAGATGACAGGTACATGGTGGTAGATGATGTGATTTACTACAAGGACAGGATATTCTTAGTACCTGAGTCAAAGCTCAAGCAACAAATATTGAGAGCCATTCATGACACACCTCTAGCAGGACATCCAGGGTTTTTCAAAACCTATAGATAGGTTTGTGAGAGATTCTCTTGGAAGGGTCTCAAGAATGATGTCTTACAGCATGTTAGAGAGTGTTTGACTTGTTAGCAAAACAAGTCAAAGCATACTTTTCCCACATGACTTCTACAACCATTACCTATTCCTGAGCAAAAGTGGGAAAGTATCTCCATGGATTTCATCACTGGTCTTCCGAAGGTACATGGGAAGGATTGCATATATGTGGTTGTTGATAGATTGACTAAGTATGCACATTTCTATCCTATTGCAATGGATTATTCAGCTTCACAGATTGCAGATTTATTCTTTAGAGAGATATTCCATTTGCATGGCCTTCCAAAGACCATTGTGAGTGATCGAGATAGCAGATTTATTGGGATGTTTTGGAGAGAGCTATTTCGACTTGCAGGTACAAAATTGACACCAAGCACTAGCTATCATCCTCAAACCGATGGGCAAACAGAGATTGTCAACAAATGGGTAGAAGGATATCTTCGTAATTATGTTTTAGGTCATCAGCGTGGTTGGGTGAGATGGTTGTACCTTGGTGAGTATTGTTATAATACCACCTATCATATGTCTATTGGCATGACTACATTCAGAGCATTATATGGGTATGATGCATTGTCTTTTGTTGATTTGGCTTTTGATGATAGTAGAGCTCCTAGAGCTAAGGAGTTGATGCAGGACACACAGGATATTCTTAGAGTTCTTAAGGATAATATTCAGCATGCACAGAATCAACAAAAGGTTTATGCAGACAGGCATAGAGTTGAGAGATCATTTGAGATAGATGATTTGGTTTTTTTGCGCCTACAGCCTTATAAACAGAGTTCATTGAAGAAAAGTGGTGCGGAAAAACTCAAGCCAAGATTTTATGGGCCATACAGGATAATAAGGAGGGTTGGTGAAGTAGCATATGAGTTGGATTTGCCAACAAGGAGCCGCATACATAATGTATTTCATGTTTCTTGCCTCAAAAAGGCATTGGGTCAGAATGTGGTTTCTTCTATTGATCTTCCACCTCTTGATGAAGAGGGCATGTTGATATTAGAGCCGAATGCCATTGTTGATATGAGGGAAAGAAAATTAAGGAGCCAAGTCATCAAAGAGTATTTGGTAAGATGGAGAGGTTTCTCATTAGAGGATGCTACATGGGAAGGTGAGAAGATTCTTGACCATCTGAATCTTCGATTGCTCGAGGACAAGCAATCCCGGGAAGGGAGGACTATCATGTCCCCATTTCCAAAGTGACTTCATATGGAGTTGTTGATTCGCCTATTATCCATTCCCGTAGGCTAATGTGTTGGTAAGGGAATGATTTATATTGAGCTATATGGAAAATGCAATATTGAAATTGTATTTTCATTCTATTTGATGAATTCTAGAAAATTAAATCTTTAATTTGATTTTCTCTAATCGAGTGCTATTGAGATGTGCATTTGAATAAGGGTGTTCGCCCAAGTTAAAAATAGGTCCAAGCCAAATTCCAATGGTCATCATAAGGATCAATTGGTATGAAATTCAAGGCATCCAAATTCCATTGTTCAAAGAGCCAACGGTTAGATAATAAAATCGATTTGCATTGGTGATGTTGAAGATCGTTTAATAAAGTCATTTATGCATTGCTCAAGGAGCCAACGGCTAGGGGTTAGTCGATTTCTATTGTGGAGTGCGAATCATCATTGGATCATGTGCAAGAAAGGATCAACGCTTTATGTGGAGCCAACGCCAAGCCAAAGGTATTCAAAATATTTGAAAATGATATTGAATGTAATCAACCAAGTAGAGGTTCGGCGGTTATGGTAAAGGAGCCTATTTTAAATGCCCAATGGCATCCTTGTATGCATTCACCTAGAGTGTTATGGGTGAAGAGTTTAGAGGAAAGCAATTTAAATGCAAGGATGTTTTATTTAATGATTGCATGCTAACGCCACCATTGAGTGGTATCAATCAGCCTAATTGAGGATTGGCGATCAAGGAGAAGACCATTTCAAATGCCAATGTCATTGTGGTTGTATTCGCCTATGCCAAAGATTTGGGATTTCAAAGATGAAATTAAATGATTGTCTCAATGCAACCGCCGCCTAGAAGGAGAGAGAGGATCAATCCATATGGAGATGATATCATTAATTTAAAATAATTAAAGATTGTTTTAAATGAGTGAGTTTAGATTGTAATTCATTTACAAAGGTTCAAGTCAAGCTAATTCCATTGGTGGATTCCAAATGCCAATTGAAAACACCATAGAAGAGGACGTCCATGCTTGAGGAGCTTAAATAGTAGACTTGGACTTCAATTTGGCACTTTTGATGCTTTGGTATATTTTCTATCTTTTCATTTTCAGCTGATAATTCTGATTTTCAGTTTCATTAGCAAGGTGATGACCCCTTGTTCATGTATGGAGATGACCCCATACAATATGTGAGGTGATATTGTTCTAATATCTACCATTGAGCTTAATATTGTAGGTTTAGACAAGTATTGGGAGCAATTTGATTGATACATTGAAGCCCTTGATCCATTGGTATCACTATCAAGGTAGCAATTGGGCTTATTGCATCATCGGAGTGAGTTTTCTATATGTTGTAGGGACTGAAATTTCATAACAGCGAGGTATTGATATTGTTTTAGGGCTTCTTGGACATTCTACAAAGATTTCAAAGGCTGGAAATTGCATAGGAACATCATCATTTGGCTTAGGAATGAAAATTTGAGGGCTTGGAGACATATTTGCATTGGCTGGGCGAAAAGTACACTTTCAGCAGTTGGATCAGCAAATTGTCATTTTATATCAGTCAATTATATCTTCATTTCCAGAGCTCTTTTGTTCACTCTTTGACTTGGAATCAATTGCCAAGTGTTTGTACTTGATTCTATATGAAGGAAGAGACAATTGGATGTCATTTTAATGTGAAAACTTGATGTATAATGGACTGATCAGAATACTGATTTTTGGTGACAGCAGCGAATAAATAAAGTTATTTGAAGCTCTTTTCATCATTTATCTATTGGTTGATCATTATTCCATGTCTACTTGATTGTATGTTGAATTGGGGTTTTATTGTTGCAAGAAATCTTATCTAAATTTGGTTATATTTTCAATCTATCATAATAAGGTCTCTTACACCATACAGTTGTTGGATGATGGCCCAAGCAGTGAAAGGGCACTCAATGTGCTCTAAGTGATGTAAAAAATCCTCAAAAATAGTAAGACATTAGTCCATAGACCATGTCATTATTGTTAAACCATGCATTCTTCTGTTCATAGTCACTTGGCTCAAGAACAAGTCCAAGGAGATAGGGCAATAGATCCTGTTCAAGACACTGATTCTTTATCCCTTGTTTCCAGGACAAATAGTTCTCTGAAGTTAACTTGACAATAGAAGGATGGAAATAAATATCAAGACATGATGAACCCCCCAAAAATGGACCTTTATATTAGTTCATGATTACAAAATGCTCAATTACCCCAAACTGAAAATGCGGAAGGAAGTGCGGAAGTGTACAAGACAACATAAAGGATACCCCTTGTTGATTAGATATCCAAATCCCCCCTTGAACCGGCACTTTATAGTGTAGTGCTTTAGACGAGTCTAATTGGAGCGAATTAAGGCAATTTCAATCTGATATCATCTCCAATGGATCAAGCTAGAAGAAATATTCACTTTTACAAAATATTGACTCTCAATTTCGAGTAGCCAATGAAAGGTTATAATATTTTTCTATTTTTAGCCTAATTATAGCCTACTTGCAAAAAAATCCTCCGGAAGTAAAATAGCACTCATATCTTTAGAGGCAATTTCACCTTTTCACTAATGAATAGTGATGGCCGACCCTTTGTTAAATTTGACGCCTTGCTGGACACCTTGGGTGAAATAGGGGTTTTGGGTCAGATTTCAGACATTCTTATGAGGTATGCCTCTAGTTTCTTGCTATGGGGAATTTAGCACCTCCTTTGAACTTCCACCTCTAGTTCATTGCCTAACACACCAACTCGTACCATTGATTTGGCCTTTCAATAGATTGTGATGCCTGCAAGAATCGAATGCCTGGAGGAATCAACCTTGTGTATGGTCAAATCGTGCCTTTCTGTGGGCAAATCGGTCTTCATCTACTCAAATCATGCCCTCTTCCTACTTTAACACCCTGCACCCTCCTTTGTGCCTTCCACGCACCAGATCAGTGCCTCTCAAGGACACCTCTGATTGGGTACATGTGGATCGCTGCAACAAATCATGCCAAAGAACAACAAATCGGGCTTGGAAACAGGGACGAACAGTGCCAACTTGTCAACTCTCTTGGACAAAATGAGCCAAAAAGGGTTTCCAATGATCAAATGGGCATTTCCATGAACTAGAAACAAATTTCCAGTGACCAAACAGAGGTTCCATAAACTAGGAACACACGCCAAACGAGAGAGGTTTTCAATGACCAAGAAACAGGGGTTTTTACACCCCTTCTGGCTCATGTGTGCCCTTGTTCACAAATCAGGCCACCTTATGGGCACAATCGTGGCCCTTCTATGCCTTTGACATGCCTCCCTTTTGCAGGATTAAACCTTTCAAACCCAAATCGATTTCACTCAGCTCAAAATCGAGTTCAATCGGCCCTCAAACAAGGGCAAACCTTTCAACCGCTCTCAACAAGGGTTTCAATGCCTTCTTTCCTGATCAAATCATGCCCTCTGTGCAAACTGGCAGAAAACACTAACACAGAAAAGATATGCTTGAATGCATACAATAGTGTTTTCAAAAAATCTCAATAGAACCGAACCAACAAAAGAAACTCAGAATGGCTTTGATACCATTTAGAATTTGCCAAAACCTCTAGATCGAGTGCCCGTACAACCGAGCCATGAAAGTCTTGCAATCACACACTCCTACCTGCAAGATCACAAACATAGAATATAGAAATCAAATAACTCAAGGATTGCAATGAATAATGGATTGGATTATTAATTAGCTCACAATGTGAAGTACATATAGGCAAATAATGACCAAGAATAGTCATGCCAAAGATAGAAAAAGCCAGCTAAGAATAGTGGTGCCCCAAAAATAGGCATGCAAACACTTAACTTAGAAAGGGCTAATCTAGGCATGCAAGTCAAATATAGCTCATGGCTAAACATAGAAGCATGCACTCCTAATCAAGCTTAATATACACCAACATAACTTTGTCTTCAAACTTTCGGAAGTAGAAGCAAGAATTTGTCTATGAAGATTCTTCTAAATTGTGCCAAGAATGTTGGAAGGTCGACCATTCTGGTGATGGTTGTCCCAACTTTAGGAAGGTGGTTTACTCTTGCAAGGAAAAAGAAAAGTTGGATCTGGCTCAACCTTCGGAGGTGGTACCTATGACAAGTAATGTCGTAGATGACTCTATTGGGAGGGCTATTGAGTTGGCTAATCATGAGTAGAATTTGGTAGATGTGGACATGGTTGGCACCTTGCTAGTTTCACCCTCCAAATACAAGGAAAAAAGGATGTCGCCTTTGGACGAGAGGTCTCTTAATTTAGAAGTGATAAAAAAGGAGGTGATGGAGAAATCAAGCATTGATTTTGTGGTTAGGCCCGGTGGATGTATTCAAATCTCTTTGGAGCATTTTGGCTTCAAGCCACCATGATTTGGGTTGTGTTAATTAATAGCTTGTTGGGTTTATAAGTTATAGTTTGTGCATGTTGTTGTTGGCAGCTTTATTGTAGTCTCGTTGTTGGTCGGATATTGTGTTGTTAATGCCTTTTTGGTTGTATTAAGGTTTCAGGTCCTTTCAAATACTATTTACCCTTTAATCAAAAACATAGAAATATACTTCTTACAACCAATCTCGCCTTGTACTTTTCAATACCTCCATCTAAACCAATATTCATTTTGAATCCCCATTTACATCCAACAGACTTTCTTCCTTCTAGCAACAATACCAAGTTCCATTTGTCATTCTTCAACACAACCATCTCCTCATTCATAGTACTCTCCTGGACCCATAATCACCCATTTCCATTGCCTCCACAATTCCAGGCTCATTGGTATTAGTAATCAAAGCAAAAATACATCTCCAATCAGGAGGAGTATACCTATCTTATTGTTGTCTTTACCAAGTGGACCTCCTCAAGAGATGAGGTGTTCTACATCCTCTTCGAAACTATCTAAACTATCTAAGCTCTCCTCTTCAAGTCCCTCACAAGCTTCTAGTTCAACCTTTTTGGTCTTTGGGGTTAGGTGAATCACATCTTTCTTCCCATCCTCTTCTGACTATAACAATATGAAAGAAGGCTTAATTTCTCTAAAGATAACACTTTTGCTAAATAGAACTTTTTCAGCCACAATGTCCCCAAAGCTTGTATCCTTTCACACTAACACCATAGACAATGAAGATTCATTTCACTGCCTTCTTCCCCAACTTTGATCACTTCTCCCTAGGGACATGTGCATATCACAACCAAAAACTCGAAGATGCTATAATGCAGAATTCTCTTATATCCATGCCTCCATAAGAGTCTTGTCAACAAGAGCTGATATAGGAGACCTATTAATCAAGTAACAAACCATAGCAACCACTTCTACCTAGAATGTTTGTTCCAAGTTGGTTCCACTAACATACTCCTAACCCTCTTCATCAACATCCTGTTCATTCTCTTTCCAATTCCATTTTGCTGAGGGGTTTATGGAGTTCTCTTAATCTCTCAATCCCATGCTCTTTACAAAATCTATCAAAATTTGCAAAACAACTTCACCGCCATTGTCACTTCTCAAAACCTTAATCTTCCTAATAGTCCAATTTTCCACAAGAGCCTTAAACCAACTGAAGACTTTAGATCTACTACTAAGGAAATACACAAATGTCCTAAAAAATATCTATAAAAGATACATAGTACAAAGACTTCAAAATCGAAAGAACATTAATAGGACCAAATCATCTGAATGAATCAAGTCGAACACCCCACAAGATTTATGAGAACTGGAATAAACTAAATGTGGTTCTATTTTCCATATACGTTCATAGAAATCAAATTTAAGAGTACAATCATTCATCCCCTCAACAAGATTTTCATTTTTTAAAGTCCTTAGAGCCTTCTCACCCATATGGCCCATTCTTTGGTGCTACAATATTGTCTTCTCTACAAGTATCTTACTCTCTGATGTAAGAGCTTTCTTAGGTACCCAGAAAGCATGGTGATCGGAAGTAAAACAACACTCCCCTTTGCTGTTGGTTCTGATGGTGAAGGTGTAGATTCCACAAATCTCTTCACTATAGGAAGAGAGGAACTATTGCACTGAACAATGCATGCATCCAATTGAAACAAAGTGCCCACACAAACACCCTTAGCAAGCACCATAGCTCCTTCCACCATCTTACACCCTCCACTACAGAAAACAACTTGCACATCTGCATCATTGAGTTTACTAAATGATAATAGGTTCTATACCAAACCAAGCATGTACAACTCACCATTGATCCCCTTCAGTCGTCCATCTAAGAATTGAATACAAACTCTACCACTACCAACTATGCCCAAGTGAGAGTTGTCACTGAGGTACACTGGTGCAGGAGCACCAAGACATCTAGGTTTTGTTTGATTTTCAAGTTGGTTGTTTGGTTCAATAAGGTCTTTGAGACCATTAAATGTTGTAATGAGGCTTGAAAGCCATAATTGTAAGGGACTATGTCCAAGTAGCTAGTATCTATTTTCATGTTGTAGTCCTAGGGAGGACAATCAGGTTGTAATAGGCAATTTGAAATAGTCATTTATGTAAGCCTTTGTGGGGGCATATAGGATAGTCATTAAAGTCATTTTAGTCTTCATGTTTGTAAGCCTATAGAGGCATGTCAAAGGTTGGAAGGGTGTTAAAACCTTGTCCAAAGGTTAAACCACATATTAAAAAGCATTATGAAACCATAAAAACAGTAAATACAGTCCAAGAATGGACAATTACTAAATCTGTCATTTAGTGTTGCAGTTATGAAGCACGATGGTTTGGGCAGTTTCTTGGACCCCCAACCACTCTCTCTCATCTTCATGCATGTAGGAGACCTTCTTTGAGTAGAAGGGATTCATTTTTGTATCAGACATTCGGTGGATTACAAGAAAATAACAAAGATCACTGTTTTTTCTGCTTTTTCCTGATTTTCTGTGTTTTTGTTACTGTTTCCTGCCGTACTGTACTCCTGTACGGTACTGTCTTAGCACTTGGGTATATTGGATGGATAGTAGATGGAGATAGCTTTGTTTTGAGCATTGTTGGAGGTCTTGACAGTAAACTAGGAGAAAGAAATCGTTGTTTTCACCAAACTGCTTTTAAATCTACTATTTCCTTCAAGAAATTTGCTGTTTCCTGCATTAGTCCGTACCTGTACGACTGAGTGGTGACTGGGACTCATGATGGAGAGTTAGGTTGGTAAGTTGTCTGTCTTTTGCAATTGGTTTGGGCTCTTGACATTCTTATTTATCTCTGTATTCCTCCTTCCTCTGCAAGTAGGTTAGAAAACCTAACTTAGGCTTCTTTTGAGTACCCGATGGAACTCTCCCCATTCCATTGATCTTTTTTCTGTTGCTACTCAATGGAATGGGTTGTAGACTAGTTAATGCAAGGGCTTGTGAGGAATGTGGAGGTAGGAGAATGGTGTAGGGTGAGTTTGGGCATGTAAATGACCCTGCAGAACCATGATTAGGAAATCAGAGAAGGACAACAGTCATTACCAAGAAAGTAGTAAGTTTTGTTTATCATGTTGTTGATTTGTCAATGAAGACATTAGGTATGCTTGGTCTGTTGTTGATTAGGCATGTTGTATGAGGTTGAGATTGTCCTAATAGAGATCACCATGAGAAGGATATGGTGACTGTTATTCCATTGGAGTAATAAGGTTATGACTGTCTTTTGAAGACATTGGCAAGATTGTTGTCCTGCAGACCCTGCACAGTGGGTTAGAAGGAGTCTTGATTGGAGTTAGGCACCCTGAGATAAGTGTCTTGAAGTCACCTCATCTTGTGTCATGAACATGCATAGTGTTGTGTTAATTCCTGCATCAAGAGAAGTTGTGAAACCAATGAACCTTGAGAGAGACCTCTCACTGAAGTCTTGAAGACTGCTGTCCTGCTGTCCTAGATGCTCTGCATCATACACCTTCCTACCATCATATTCTTCATACTTTGTAAACCATCCTTGATGGGAGGTCATATGGAAGGAAGCTCCAAAGTCTATCAACCACATACCTTTCAATGCATGAGTTGTCAAGGCCGTGACAAAGGCATCCAAATCATCTTGAGAAGATTTTTCAAACTCATCATCTGAATCATTTTTCTTTTTCTTCTTCTCCTCTTTGCAATCTCTATGGTAGTGCTCAGCCTTCACGGTTCAAACACTTAGCTTTGGACTTTCCAAGAGATTTGGATCTCAACTTTTCTTTCTTCTTTTCCTTCTTGCCTTTCTCCTTCAGTCTTCTACGAACAATTAGGGCCTCCTTAGTAGATTTAGAAGCTTGTTGTCACTTCTCTAAGAGTAACATAGCCACTACCTCATCAATTTTGAGTTTCAAGGCAATTCTACCGATTACCGTCACCAAGTGCGAGTCTGGCAAATAACAGAGAAGTGTCATGCAATGATCCTCCATTTTCACTCCATCAAAGTGTAATTCGGTCACAATCATATTGAAAGTGGTCAAATCCTTGGCCACAAAACGACCATCATCTATTCTCAAGGTGTACAACTTCTTTCTCAAGAAAAGTTTGTTAACCAAGGATTTAGCCTAGTACAAGTCTCCCAACTTCTTCCAAAGAGCTTGTGTGGTGACTTCTTCATGTACATTCAACAAAACAGAATCCGTCAAGCAAAGTGTAATTAGGCCCTTTACCTTTCTATCCAATAGATCCTAGTCAGCTTGTGACATTACAGTAGGTTTTGATCCAAATACAACCCATAGATCTTTGTCTATGACCATATCCTCCATCTTGAGCTTCCACAACTCAAAGTTGGTGCCTGAAAATCTCTCCATCTCTATTCTTGATGTGTTTGTCATTTTCCTACAACACTGTCTCCTTCTGCACAAGCTCTCACTCAATCCAAGATTGGTACAAAAATGTTGTCCCTAACACTCAAGGCCCAAGGTGATTAAGCCCCAATACCAAATGAAATGAAGCAAAGGTTCCAAATACACTTCCTACACTAATCTATGAGAGCAAGTATATGCAAAAATTAAATTCTGGTAGCATAATAGTACCTACAAAACTCACTATGAAACCTTCATCTCAAGTAGCCAATAAATAGGAGAAGCAATACATAAAACCATCAAATGGTAATTAGGAAACCATGAGCTAAAACCACCCAAAATGTGACGCCCAAATCCCTAGCCAAATTCCAATGCCCAAATTCCAAGACGAGTCTAGAGGCTAAAAATAACATATTCATTACACTTGTCATAAGCTCATCATAATCCACTCACCAACTTGGGTGTTCCATTATCTCCATACAAAGATGTCTCATGATGTCATAATGTGTCATAAGTTGGTTGACAAGTGTAACTCCCTCCTTCAACTCTCTTATGCGTCATAGATGCTCTTACATTTCCGATGTTAGTGGCCCAACTTTTGAAGGCCATAATTTTGTTTTCGAGAAGCTGATTGAACCCTTTTTTTTTAAATTAAAGATCTCAAATAGAGCCATAACTTGCTTGCTTTGGCTAAGGCCTATTTTGAGATTTTTCAAGGCTAAAATCAACCTCTAGAGACCTAAAATTTGCATTTTTGTGTTCTATAGCCTAAAGATTGCTTTTTTGTTCTTAACATTAGGATGTGAGTTAAGACACCTTTCCTAATAGCTTCAACCCAGCCAATGTTTGCATTAGTTGCAAGGCAACGTCATCATGGTTCACCCAGATGTATAATAGGATGCTACAATCAATAAGTAGGCTGTTGAACCAGATGAGGGTTTAGAGGCCCACATTGGCACCTTCAATGCATTGATCAATCCGTTGTTAGTTCCCTACTAACATGCAAAGATTTAGAGCAGCACTTGAAACTATTGGATGATGAGGATCACCACTTGGAAGAAGAGAAAAGATGCGGAGAAGAAGATGCAACAAAAGCCAAAGAAGAAAAGAGGAAATGGGAGGAAGAGAAACAAAAAAAGGAATAAGAGTAGTGGAAACAAGAAGAAGAGGCCCAAGAAATGTCAAGGAAGAATAGTGTTTAAAGCAAGAGGAATTGTTGTGGAAACAACCAGAAGCAAAATTGGCCAAGGCTTAAGAAAAATTTGATGTGTGCATTCTAGTGGTCACAATGGCCATTAGCGCCACAAAACAACTACAAGTGGAATATGCTCAAGCAGTTACGACCACACATAATTTAGCAATAGCATCTACTAACTAGCTTGATTGGTTGATTGCCTGACTAGCACCAACGACTATAGAGTGTAATGAGCTTAAGCATCAAATGATTCGAGAAGACATCTGATGCACAATTAGACATTCTCAAATCAATGCAATGCAAACTTGCTCAAACGCATTACAACTACTCAAGCTACCAACACTGACGAGCTCACTCGAGTAAATTCCAAATTGTGCTCACAACTTCAATGTATGTCAAAAGCATTTGCAAGGCATAAAGAAACAATGAAACTATCAAAAGAGAAGCCCAAATAATTGATTATGCCTGATAATGATGGTTTCTAAAACATCAACATGGCCACATTGGCAATGAAGGAGTGCTTGGCATCTAACCTCGCACATTGGAAAAATGAGTTTTTACCCCAAGGTTTCATAAATACATCAAAGGATGTGCATGTATCCAATTAGGCATCAAAGCAATTGGCCATTCCAATGGAATGAGTTTTTGTTTTTTGTACACGACTGTCCCATTTTTAGTATTAATTTTGTGTTCTAAGGAAAAAACAAAAAATTGTATTGAGAGAATTTTGGCACCAAAATGTAGCAATTTCTATTTGCACCATATTTAGCACCTAGCTATAGATAGGAATGCATGTCTTTGCTAGCATGCATATAAATAGTTATAGATAGTCATGTATGAGATATATTTAGAGTGGAATGTATATGCAACCTATAGTTAGCTTTAAAGAAATATTGCTTTACTCATATTATTTATGGATCTATATTTATTTTAGGTGGTGCTAGGAGCTAGGCACCTATATATACCCCCATACCTGTAATGCAATGAAGAGATACACAAATAAATAGAGTGTACTGATAGATGCAAAGTACGTGTCTATAGATATATTTGGTCAATACAAACATTCAAGATTTCTCGATAACTTTGTATATGGTTTACCATAGGAATTTGCATTTCGATTGTGATGTCCAAGTCAAGCAAAGGGTTGAGGACTCAACATGTTTCCGGTGAGGCAAAGAGATATGCCAACACATATGTAGTCTAAATGCTTGGCCATTGGTCTTTAGCACACAAGTAGGTTATGACTAACAATTATTGTGAAGACTAGAGATATTAGGATTGGAAACTCAAGGGTTTTATCTCTGTACTAGTTTTTTTGTTTCTTTCATATGGATTGGAGGTAGGTTTTCCTCAAACTCTTCAAAAGTATTTTGATGGTAACCTAACAATGGGGTTGCTTCAAAGATATAATCCTAAGAAGACTAACGCCTAGTCTTAATAGTTATTAGTCAGAGTACATGGAAACAAACCTTATTTTGTATCAGACATTAGTAGTGTTACCAGTTATGAAGATGAAAAAAAGTTTTGAGGAAGCCACTGTGAAGCTCTTAAGCTAAGGGACTGTGAATGTGATCATGAGTTATTATTTCTGCTTGTCTAAGATTGTACAAGGAAGATTTGTTACTGTTACACTTGTGTTTTGGCAATGTTTAGAAATGGACTTTAACTTGACACAATTTCCTAGTGGTGATTTAAGTTTGAATTAGCCTAGCTTTCATGACTTATAGTTAGGATAGAGATTTGATGGGTTGTCTAAAGATACTTGGTCAATTCATTGAAATATAAAGTTTGTGTTGAATTGTACTAAGAAGTCTCAGTTGTGTGTATTGGATTAGATCTTGTGAAAATCTATTTTACAATCTCAAGATAACTCGTGGTTTGTGATATGCTTTGGGTGGGGTTGTCAACTTGAATATAGCATCCCATAGTTCGCCAACTCGGTGAGTCGCAGAGTACTTGCCATTTTTTTGCTCCCAAGTTTTTCCGAAGTAAACTCGTTGAGTCTCATGAGCCAAGTTTTTACCGAGTTTGAGCAAGTTTTTTGCTGACTACTCGGCGAGTCTGAGGATTTGACTCACCCACATGCCAAAAACGTGCCAAAAACATTGAAAAAATGCTAAAAAAAACATGATTTTTGTCTTTTAAAAATTTCTGAAAATCACCATTCATGGGGTGTCTTCATCAAATCCTAATTCTATTGATAGATCAAGGATAAAATGGATCTCTCCGCCAATTGGCTCATGAAAGATGACTTTTGATGGCATGTCTCAGGGCAATCCTGGTCCATTAGGGCTGGTTTGTGTCATTCACGACTCAAATGGCAAATTGATAAAATTTGCTTCAAAAAAACTTTCCCCAAGGACAAATAACGAAGCAAATGCGAAAGCATTACTACTTGGGCTGCAGTTGCTTAAATCTTGCCCTCCCAATAAGGTGACAATTGAAGGTTATTTGCTCGTAATTGTTCTTTTTAGAAATAGGCAGTCATCAAACAAGAAAATTCAAAATATATTAAAAGAAGCTTGGTCACTTTTGGATTCGTTTCAAGACTATTCTATTTCCCATTGTTATAGGGAGGGAAATAAGTTGGTCAATTTCCTATCAAATAACGGCATTGATCAGCCAGAGGAAATCATTGTTAGCAATTCGCTTGCGAAGTGGAATGGGTTTGAAGGCATTTGGAGAAATGATAGTGAGGCAAGCCTTGCTTTGCATTGATGATTGTCAATACTCCCTTTTGGCAGCAAGGTTGGTGATATTATTTCCCAACTTGCTGCTAGGCATCTCCTCCCACACTTGTGCCTACAATTTCATTAAATCAACAATTGGCGCACGTCCATCATTGTGCAACTTGGCAAACATGGAGCTTCTGGTCTTAGGCTCTAGCATCTGCAAATGGCTTTTATAGGTGAAATAACCTCACCCAAGATGAGAAAGGTCTTTTTCTTTCAAGAAGAAGATGTAATGTCTGCAATTGAGGAATGTAATGTCTGCAATTGAGGAGATCTTAGGGTGGGATTTCTTGGAGGATGCTATGTGCCATCAGGTGAACTCAAAGATTTCCTCCATGCTCATGAGTAATATTCTCACCATCACCAGAAACAAGGAATTAACCAAAGCTCTTAGTTGTTTCTATATCTAGGAAAAATTTAGGATGGGACTCTTAGAAGCAGTCGACAAAGCAAACCCTACCAAGCTCTCTTCTTTACCCTGCACTGGTTATGAATTTGAGGGCTTGGTGTCAATTCAAATAGTATGGGCAATCGAAGCTCAAATGTAAGCAATAATTAAAGAACTGATTGCCATTCAACACTTCCTCCGCAATGGCCGAGGCATTCAAGCATATCAACCAACAGTTGAGGTGGTGGACCTTTGTAGACCTATCAATTTCTCTATTCTATGATTATTAGATTGATAAGTCTCAAGACTTATGAATCCATGTGGTATTCCTAAGGTCAGTTTCTATTTGGTAGAAAGAGATGTTATTGAACAAAGATCCTGATTGTGATGTAAACTATGACCTAAGGAGTCTAATTCAATGGGATAAACAATGAGCCTATCAGGCATGGTAAATGGATATTGAACAGAAACTAAATATGATGATAATGAAACTTTGGAGATGCTATCCTGAGAATAATTGACAGAGACATTGTGTCATTTGCATCATAACAAAGTTAGTATGACAATTAGGTTATGCTAAAAGACTATGATCCTCTAATGCAGTTATTTGAAATAAATAAACAAACAAAAGATAAACTGAGAATCTTCAGAAGCATGATAGTATTGTATGTTGAACAATTAGGATGAGTGTGTAATAGCACCTCTATCTGACACTTGCAGAAAACAAATTGTATAGATCTGAGATGTCTTTACATGGACACTCACTCCAAATCAGAGTAAAAAATCACTAGGCTTTCACGATAAGATGTTCTATTTAGATCTTTTTAATGGGATTTCATTTCTTCATAGATTTGATTGTTAGTTTGCCTGAAGTCATTGGATAGTACGTTTAATTAAAACTGTCAATTTTTCCAATGATAAGCATGTGCAAGCTGACTTCCCAATGAAGATTCACAGATATGTGTTGACTATTCTATTCATGTATATCTTCTCTTCTAGTCTCTTCCAAATTGTTTTACATTAAGTAGCAAACCAGCGAAGAATACTGATTAAAATAATAAGAGGGTAATTATTAGCATAGATAAAATACATAATCCTAGGACCAAATTTTGAAATCTAAAATCATCAGATTTGTAAGCTATTGTAAATTATATCACTACTTTATAATGATATGTCATAACTAATAGATTAATGTAGCTTTGTTTGTAATAATGCCGACAATGGTTTGATATCATTGTAAAGGTGTAGTTTTGCTTGTGCTAAAGATAGCACATGGTTATACGTAGGTTGTAGGTTGTGGAGTTGTTCCTAGAATGTAGGAAGTATTGTTGAATGGTCATGCTTATTTAACAAGCCTCTCTACAATGTATTAGTCAACAGCTCAAAGTTTATAATGCTTTAATAATATCAGAGCCAATTGTGTGAATAAGTGCTTGCGATTATTGTTTGCAGAGGCGGTGGAGAAGCATAACATCTTGTTATTGATGTTTCCTGTTGCATCTAAGTAAATATCTTTGCATCCTGCTGATCTGCAGTCAATAATTAGAACTTGCAGATAGAACTTGCACTTCTTCCATTAGATCATTATGCAGAGCCTACACTTAGGAGATTCTGTCAAAGGCGTCACAGAGGGATAACATGGATGTTTAATCTGCAATAAGACTGCAAATGACGGGCTGCAGGACACTGTAATGGCAGCAAGGGGGCATTCATCTAAAGTTGCTTGCACAGAAACAAGATAGCACTCCAGGTTCATTTTCCCTAAGTCAGAGTTCGCCAAATTTAAATGGAAAGCTTTGAAATTTGGCAAACTTAATTGAGATTACAATAAAATCAAAATTGCTCTTAAAATTTGCACCATACAAATGTTTTTGAATTTAATCAAAAATCTTAAACATGTCCCTTTTTTGGCACATAGGTTTTTGTGCACATTATGCTTGTTCCTAGTCCCTCGGAGGCTATCCGGCATGTTTGAGAGAACTCCAATGTTCTTGAAGTGGTCAAGGTTCAATTTGCAAAGCAGTTGAGTGTCTCAAGTCTTCAATTTCATCGAAGGATAATCGAAGTTGTTTAATCAGTGCATTTCTATGGCTTTATTTGGCTTGGGACCATTATTCAGATAATTAATTAATATTTCACTAAGGTTGCCTAAGGTTATATTTAAGTATAGCAACTTAGTGTAATATTAATGGGTTTCCTTCTAGTAATGGACTATTTTTCCTTGGCAATGAGCTCAGTGGATGTCTAGGGTTGTAGTGATGCTTTCAGATGTTTGTTCGAGTTCATGGATTGCTCTCCAAGATTCTTGGAGGAGCCGTCTATTTTTAGAAAGTCAACTGAAAGGCATCATTTCACATCTCAAACCTTCCAGAGCATATTGGTATAGTTTATTTCGCATTTGGATGAAGTTTGGGATTTTCCGCAAAAAGCAATATTTAATGAGCTATTTTAATTATTATTTTCACTTAAGCTCCTAGGGGTGAAAATAATTAATAAATACCTAAGTGTTATAGCTCATTGGAAAGGTTTTTAAGTGTTCTAAATGATAGACACTTAAAAAGGAGAACTCACACATGATATATTTTTATTATTTCAAAAAGATCTTTTGGAGAAGAGAAATATGAAGAGTTAAAAGGAAAATAATAATATATTCCTCTCAAAAAGTTATAAAAGGGGAATGAGAGCTCATTTGAGGGGTTATGCTTTGGAATTGTTTTTTGTTTGTAGATGGATTGAACCTGTGAGTTCTTCCATATTCTCTTGAGGATGAAAACCCTTTTGTAGAATGCTCTTGAGGACGAAAACCCTCTTGAGATTGGGTATGGTTTCATGCAGGAATCACCATTGTGTTGAAGACAGAGATCAGAGCAAGCTCATACAGAGTTTGCCTTTGTGTTATCTTGGAGATTTATGTATCTTGATGAGTTAGTTGGAAATCATTATTGATTTATCAGATTTTTGGTGTGCAAACTTTGAATATCTATGAGTTCATTTGGCTGTTCATTTGCATGCTAAGCCGTACAATAACATAAGGGTTTTGAGATTATTGTGATGAGATTCCTGTGAAATGTTATTTACTGATGATTGAATCTTATTAGTAGTGTGCAAATGTTTTCTTCTGAGCAGAAATGATAGATTTCATTGAAGTGACTTGGTCTTTCCTTGCAGCCGTACATCATAGGGCCGTACATTTCCTTGATGGGGTTTTCTTCATGCTGCCCTCACTAGTTTATGTTGTGATCAGACTTTGGTTTTTTCTTACCTTGTTGAGGCGCTGCAATCTAATAATATTGCAGGGATTTTGAGGATTTTAATAGGTTTTTTTGTGCAGTCCGTACCACTCCAGCCATGGTCGCATCATTTGCATGAAGGTCTTGTTTTGTTTAAGCATTGAATTGAAAAAAAAAACATTTGTATGAAGTTAGTTTTTATTTTCTGAGTAAGGGTGATCAGTTCTGGGCTATTTCTACAAAATTTCATGCTGATTTAGATTGCTAAAACACTACTGTACATAACAGCAGTCCTTACCATCTCTGATGTACATTGTATGCTCTTGAAAATCTGTGCATTCTCTCAGCCGGTCACTGTGTCTTTGGGTCTGAAAATTTGTGCATTTGTGGTGCCAAAATCTTATAATGCAATATTGTTCTTCATTGGGAAGAGATAATAGTGTTTGTCATGCATTTTCAGAGTTGTTAGCAGCTGATATAGTCCATACAGCATGTATTTCTGACCTGTTGGATCGCAGCATGTCATATTGAGGAGCTATCATTGGTAATGATCAGTTTTGAGGTGATTTGTTTGAGCATTTGAAGTTGATAATCTAACTCATGCAGGCTGATAGCAAGGAAATTATTTCATTCTTGATTATGGGATTTCATCTATATTAAATAAGTGTGTTGCTGCATCCTATTATTCTTGTAATTGTATTTTATGTTGCAAAACACTTATAACCCCTGGATGGTTTACCACCAGTGTGGACAAATTGGTATTCTATCTTTTATGTTTTTACTCACTCGACAAGTGGTGAATACCCACTAAATAAGTGGATGGTTTATGATTTCATTCTTGTATTCACACCCACTGAAAAGTGGTGAATCCCCACTGCAATAGTGGATGCCTGCTCATTGCAGATGAATGTATTTTCTTGTTGCACAATGCTTAGTTGTAAACCAAAGCACGTTATGCTCTCACCTTGCCCAATTGGGATCTTGGTGATCAGAAGTGTGGAGGTAATCTAGTTGCATGCATTATTGTGCTAACCCTACTGTGATCATTTGTACAAAAAAAAATATTTGGGGTAGCATACTACATGAAGTGGCAAATCATCTAATATAATTGATTTCATCGGCATCCACTAGGGCTTTTCCCATTTTGCTTTTGTAGCTCACGTCTGTTTTGTTTAGATGGGTTTATTGAGCACCTGGAAGAAATGCTCTCAGAGATAAAATGTGCCTCTATATCTCAATGAAATAGGATTCAAAACAGATATAACAAGTATTTGAGTCTAATTTGAAACAATGAGAAAACAAGGTTATGATTTCATAAATGCAATAGGCATCTGTAGAATGAACAAAAAGAGATGCCATCGCAGAGGCAACAATATTTTTTCAGTCTGATGGTCAAAGTCTCAACAGGTGCTGCTTGGGTATAAGGCAAATCTTTATGTTTTAGCTTCTTTACTGAAATCTTGTTTTAATTTGTTAACCTAATTTTTTTTGTTAGAATTGGGTAAATATTTATAAAATATGTGAACAATTATAATTTTACCTTTATGAATATTAATAAACAGTTTCTTAATCATAATAAATATTTATTTAATAAATACAAATTACAATTTAATAATTTGTATAAATATAAATTTTTATATTTCTAAAGTGAAAATTGTATTTATTATTCTCCCATCTTTTTTTAACTTACCAGAACATCCCTTGTTGAGAACATAAATAGAATAACAAATGATCAAAAAGAAGAAATAGAAAATGTGAGGGAAATCCTAAACTTTTGATCAAGAAAAGAAAGAAAAAAGTTCAAATGTTTTGATTTCTAGTAAGAAAGTTTCAATGGTCAATTTTCACGAATGCATTAAAAAGGTTGTAATAACCTTGAATTACCTAAACAGTATTGGGTTCAAGCAAGAATATCAAGGGGATATGAATGATGAATTGTTTGAAGATTTCAAACTCACTGAGGACAAATATGTTTTGCATTCTTAGACTATGTTTATAGATGATTTGGATAATGTGCTGAAAATTTGAAATATCCTTGGTTGGTCTTTGGAAATTGTTAACATTAATAAGAAAAATAGTTTATGAAGCTTTGGTAAAGAAAAGCAATAGTAAGTTGCAAGGTATTTCATAGCATATCAAAGAAGTATAGGTGACAGTTGCAAGGTAATTCATTGCATACCAAGGAAGAGTGTAAAAAGTCTTCTGAGGAAAAGTGTAACAAGAAATTTGAATAAGAGATCAAAGAAGAATGTAGAAAAGATTGTTAGGAAGAGTCCAAAGTAGAACACAAAGAAGAAAGGCACAAAGAAGAATCCAAAGAACTGCATAAGGAAAAATCGGCATAGATAACAAAAAATATCTAAAGAAGTGCTCAAGGAAAGAACTTTAGTAAGAGCTTTAAAGTTTTCAAAACAGCAGCATGAAAATACTCCTTTCTAACCAGAATTCAAGCCAAGTTTGATGATCTAATAAAATAATCAGCTATGGCAGATATATTTTTGCAGAATATCTAAATTCAACTATCTATGGAATTAAATTACATTCGATGTCATCTTTCTAAGAGACATTCAGCCAATCTAGCATCAGACCATTACTATAAGAGCATAAATATAAAAGCAAGTTGATTGATTAGTTGTTACTTTGTAACTTCCAACCAATCCGAACACTTCAAAACAATATTGAAATATTTCAATTCAGATAAGCAAAAATAGGCAGCAACACTTGCATTGGACCCTTCTAGCTGCAAGTATGTGGAACCATATCAAAGTGATCAACTTCAGCTCCATATGGGACACAATTCTCAGGAAAATCCTACTAATTCCAGAACACATAAATGAATCTCTTGACATTGTTTATCTTTACCATTCTCCTTCAAGAGAAAATCACCAAGGAAAGAGCAATGCATTTACAAGAGAAGTATTTTGTATATTCTCCCTTCTCCCTTCTTGGTTGTGGTGATTAAACACAACGATACATATTCTCTGACCAAGCAAGGAAAGGACAATGCATTGCAAGAGAAGTATTTTGTATGTTCTCCCTAGTCCCTTCTCATCTGTTGTGATTAAGTACAAACATACATAGTAAATGACATCAACTTGCATATCACTAGCATTTGCAACACTAAGAATAAGCATCGTCAAGAGCTGAATAAGATAAGGGAAACAAGGGATAAAAGGATGTGGTTATGATGACCAACAAGGCAAGTTTGAGGTTGCAATAGAGAAGTAAACCATAGATTTAAAACTCGCCTGGGACTCGCTAGGCCTCGCTAGACTCACGAGTCCTATGGTGAGCCGAGTCGACTCACCATGGACTCGCGAGTCGAGTCCTGGCGAATCCCAGTATCTGGACTCGCTAGTCCCGACCCAGGACTCTCGGGTCGCCTGTTAGACACCCAACAAAGTAAAAAAGTTAGCTTTTTTCATTTTTTTTTCATTTTAACACTAGTTGAAGCACAAAACAGGTCTGCATAGTGGATTAGAAGCTAGAGAAGAGGAGATTATGAGCTAAGGAGATCAAAATCGAGCCAGGTAAGTGATTTTAATTCTCTTTTTTAATGTTTTGTTTGATTGGCGTGAGTCCCAGGGTCGGACTCGCGAGTCCCAACCCAGGACTCTTAGGTCGCCTGTTAGACGCCCAACAAAGTAAAAAAATTAGTTTTTTGTTTTCATTTTGACATTATTATATGTAAACATTTATAAACTTATGATGCTGTTATACATTTGAAAGTTTGAAACTATGAGAATGAATCGTATGATTATGGTTCATGAATCATGAAATTTCAAATATTGAGTGTTTGAAGATCATATGACGTGTAATGTTTGAATTATGGCTCTTATGTTCTCTAAATGCATTAATTTCTTTTTGTTGTTTTGTAAAACTATGGTTTTCTTCTTTGCCAAGTCCTAGCCGAGTTTTTTGCCGAGTCCCGAGTCCGAGTCCTACTTTGGGCTGCCGAGTCTGAGTTTTCAAACTATGAAGTAAACAATATATTGGTGAGAAGATACAAGAAGATCCCATTGAAAAAGTCAAGACGAAATCCAAAAGAAAGTAAATGATGCTATAAAGTTGCATAGCTCATTTAACGACACCACAAGGGCACAATGACAACACAGAAAATGTGGAATGTTCAGGCTCAAACACTCATGTCAAATCAACTAAAACTGCCAAGGAAAAAAAAATGATGAATAATGAGGCTACAAAACATTTTGAGCTAGTATAAATAATAGAATTAATATGTGGGCACAGGAGACTCTAGCAGTGAAAAGTAAAATAAGTATTTCAGATAATCCAAAAAGGAATGAGTTTGCTCATCACCATAGAGAGAAGATTATGACAGTGTTGTACCCATACAAAATTTTTTGTCTATGCATACAAACACCCTAAAAAGATGCCTAAACACACCCCCAAGCACCATGTTGCCTTGTTATTATTTACTAACCCCACAGGTACAAGACATATCAAAGGAGATGGATCCAAGGCTCAAATGGAGGAAGATTTTGACAAGCCAAATTGGCTCCAAGCAGTGGAAAGATCATCTAGAAGCGGAGGCCCAAGTGATGGATTGAAGACCGAAATGATGTAAAGGAATCAAGAAAAGCAATGCAAACATGTCTGGCAAATCAAGATTGAATTTTGAAAATTTCAAAAATTTGAAAAAAAATTCAAAATTTTTCAAAGGCATTGGAGCGCCTTGCCCTTGGCGCGCGCGCCAAGAAGAAAACACTCCGAAGTAAAAAATGCAAATTTTCAAAATTTGAGACTCCTCTTCATCATTCAGAGTGGTTTCATCGAAAAAGTGTGTCAAAAAGTTCAAAATCAAAAAGAGCACTTTGTTTGCGAAGCGCGCTCCAAGGCTTCCGAGAGAAGGTCGACAATCCAAGAAATTTTCATCAAATTTTATGTCAAGAATCTAAGTTTTCAAAGTATTCAAAGACGTAAAAAAGACATCAAAAATGTCACATGAGATCGAAGTTTTGTTCAAGGCAAAAGTCAAAATTTACAAAATTTTTGTAAGGCAAATATTGCCTTGGGAAAAGTGTGCATTCCCTAGGCGCGCCTCCCTCACCCAAACTCACGCCTCTCCAATTTCAAAATGCCCCCTTCAAACAAGCAAAATAAACTTCTATTTTTGGCGCCCAAATTGTATGAAAGAGAGCGCCTAGGAGAGAGAAAAATAGGCGGTTATAAATAGACCCAAACTTCACTTCAACTTCACCTTTCATTTGTGCATGGAGGGCAAATAAAAAACATTCTATTTTTAGATGGAAGCTCATTCAAACCCTAAGGAGGTGGCGCTTCACTATAAAGGAGTCTATTATGCATTGTTTTGCCATTTACAAAAGCATAAGGAAGGTTTAGAGGCTGTGTTCTACCCTAGGACGCCATTGTTGGGGGGTTTTTGAAGCTCCAAAGGCAGATTGAAAGGGTTTAAGGAGAGGCGCTTCACCTAGAAGGCCAAGTTGACACATTCTTCCATCATTCTATACCCCTTTCTCACATTCAAAGGCATATCTACACCCTAGAGCACCATCTCTTCATTTTGGCGGCCATTGTTGAGGATTTCAAGCTTTTTATGGCAAGTTGGAGGCACTTTTTGGGCCAGCATTTCATCTAAGAGGCAGATTGGTCAGTCAGGCAATATTTTCTTCATTCTCCATCATCTACAAGCATTTTTGCACACTCAAGGGGCAGCTCTCAGACCTAGGCAGCCATTATTGAAGGATTTTGAAGCTTTTTATGACTGTTCCAGTCCTAAATCACCACCTACAGCCACAGCAAAAAGAGTTTTCAAGGTGTCTTTGTCCATTTTTCCTCATTTCTATTGCATACCTACCTCGGGAAACAACATTTCTCACCATTCTTGACTGTCTAGAGCTCAGATCCGGCACATTTTTGAAGATTCAACCTCATATTTTCACTTTCCAAGGCTCAAAAACACATTTTTATGAAAAATCAGAGTTTGGACAGCGAGAAGAAAAGCTTGATTTTCTTGGACAGCGAGCATATAGAAGTCTAATTTGACCTTTTTCAAAGCAGGACAATGAAGACGAAAGCTTTCTCACAGCCACAAAGCAACCATGCAATACTCTTCGGTCACCATTGATGGCTTTGTGCCAAGTTTCACCCAAGGGTTTTGACTTGGATTCCTTGGTAAAGGCAGGCAACGTAGTGACAAAGAACTTGATGTATTCCGGGCTAACCCAAGCAGGCTCATTCCCAATAGCCACTCAAATCCTGGAATTTGTGCTAGCTTGTATAAAATGCTATGATCTAGAATCAAGCGAAATCAGAGTAGTGGATGGAAGGCTAGTTGCAAGCCTCAAACCGGATGATATAGAATTTGCTTTCGGGATACCTCTGTTTGAAGAATCACTCACCTTAGACCTTGAAGATTGTGACAGACTGTGGAGCTCAAATGTTGATAAATGTCAGAAGATGGCTTCCAAATGGCTAAAGGAGAAAAGAAATACTCTTCCTAGAAACGTTGGTAGAGGAGAGTTCAAAGATAAGTATGCAATCATGATCACACTACTTAACCGCATCACAAGCCAAGCCGAAGGGAGAAGTTTCAAAACCTGGATGTTTTACATTATCAGCACAGTGGTCAATGAAAGTGCTACTTATGATTGTTCTATCCTCATAAGTAACTGTATTCACCGGCAAATTATACAGTTTCCCCCAACTCGTGAGTTCAGGATGACATCATATTTGCTATTCATGATGGCTATGTTTACAGTACAAGACTTGGAGAACCAGATGCATGTTCTTATTTCAGAGGAGGTAAGGGCAGTGATCTCGGATTTGGCTGTCATGACTCAATATTAAGGCATTGTTTAAATCATAGTTGAAAAACTTAGACTCGGCAAAAACTCAGGGAAAAACTCGGCAATAACTCGGCAAAGTTATCGAACATCAAAAATACATTAATTTTTAAAAATATGCTTTAGAAACATCCATATTAGTGAATTTATGGACCATATTATTTATTTCCTTCAATACATTTCATCTAAGTTGCCTAGAACTGGTGAGGGATTGGGATTTGTTGCAAATTTTTTTCCCCCATATACATACTATATAGTATATACTATATATATCATAATAAATTATAATATTAGATATAAATATTGTATTAATATAAAAAAAAATAATAATAAGACACTACTATTATATATTATTATTTATATTATATTTTTATTATTATAAAATATTATAATAATATTTAATTATAATATTATTAATTATAATATTATATATTATATAATATATTATAATATAATTAAATATTATTATAATAATAAAATTATAATATAATAATAATATATAATTATATTATAATATATAATATATAATAATAATTCGTCCAAAATCATAATCCTATTTAAATTTTAATTAATATTAAAGAAATTTTATTTTACAATCGAAAATTTTAAAAGACTATTATGAAAGGAGAGATTCATACGATAGTCTTTAAAAATTTGATTACACTCTGAGTCGTCCGATATCAAATGAGTTTTCTGAAAATTAAAAACCCTACCTCGTGCATCATTTTGCTAGAGCGGGCAGCGGCGGTGTCGTTTTGAATGAACTTTATAAGTTTATTATTTATAAGTTCATTAGGGTTTTTACATTTGCCGAGTTTTTCTCTGACTCACTCGCACTGCGTAGCAAAAAATTGCTTTATTTGTACATTAAACTCATGGCGAGTTTTGGGGGAAACTCGTCCCGAGTTATTCCCTAAATAACTCGTCGCCGCTAAAACCTCGTGTATACTCGCGAGTTAGGCGAATTTTTCAACTGTGGTTTAAATTAAAGATTTAAACTTTTGATGATGATTGTATATATGATAACATTTAATAAACATATATAATGTTATTAATATATAATAATACTATTTTATTAAATAAATATATGTAATAACATTATTATTATTGCTATCATCAATATAAATATAATATGTTATTATTATTATATAATAATATAATATATTATTAAATATAATATATGATACATATTATATAAATATAAATATAGATATAAATATTAATTTAAATATTATTATAATGATAATATAATGTAAACATAATTATTAATATAAGAAATATGAATATAAAATATAGATATAAATATAAATATAAATATAATTTAAATATAAATATAAATATTTATAGGTCCTAAAGAGGGCAGCATATAGCTGTGATTACTTTTTCTAAAGGGGTAGTCTAAATAATATTAAAAATTAAAGAAAAGTCTTTATGCAAACGATCACCTTGCATAAGACTTAGATTAGAGTTCAATAAAGGCAGCGACAAAAAAAAGAAATGAGTATTAGTTGTTAGAATTAGCAAATACTATTAATGATCAGCGATTCCTCATACTAAAGCAACAATTAATAATTAGCGATTAATAAGTCTTATGAAGGCAGCGGTGACCATTATACAAAGCAGCGAATAACTTGTAAAAGGTAATCGTTGTTATTAAAGGTGGTGACCGTTGGGTCCATGCAGCCCTTCAACATTTTAAATAACCATCGATCAAGGAGATAGGAATACAACAGTCAGAAACATAAAACTAGAGCTTAATAATCAAGTTTAGATCTGTAGAAAGAAAAAGGTAAGGTATAGCAGGTAAGCATATTTAATATGTTTATTTTATAATTATTAAATATAAGATTTGTAAGATGATATATATACATATATATATACATGTTTAAGAATAAATCTATATATATGTCAATCACATTATTAGAATTATACAAATATATAAATCCATATGAATGATTATAGTTATAATGAAATATCTTCTTTATTCTTAATTGAACTGGTATTCATATTTAGACTTAGGATCTAACATTGATGAACAATTGTACAAACAAGGGTACCGATGACGGTATTTCGATTTGCAAGTTGAATATCTTTAATTCATGCATCATGATGATAATAAGTACAAGGGTATATTAAAATAAAGATCATATCTCCATAGCCTTTATTATTTCATCTAATGAGGAATCATAGGTATTGTAGGGAAAGGCGGGTGTAAATCCCGTCATAAATCTCGTATCGACCCCAAGGGTAGGGACCTAGTTTCTCAAGCTAGGTCAGTGATCTCGTATCGACCCCAAGGGCTAGGGACATAGTTCCTGATGCTGGGTCGGAGGTGCGTGAATAGACCCCAAGGGCTTGGATATAGGTTCTCGATGCTGGGTCGGAGATGGTCTCTCCGCGCCCTAGCTATGTAAGATCCTAATTCCTTGATGAATAATAAGAGGGGAGAGTATGGATCTGAGTTATGTTTAATATTCGTCCTAATGTACTTATGGAATGCATTATATAATAGTTATGAATGACAAGAAGGAAATGAATAATCCTTGATACAAATGAAATACTTATATTATCTTTGATCTTATCACTCAAGTTTATTGATCTCTAATGTTACAAATGTCTCCTTGAGAATCATTTTGAATGCAGATTCAAGTTTACGTGTTTCCTCTAGAAAGGGGACAGTACATGGGTGGACTGGTACATTCAGTTTCCTACTTTTTCATACATCTAGGTGTATGGGTTCACATCATATCCATACATACTACCGAGATACCCTTCTGATGAGGTGATTTTCATGGAGTTCCTGCATCAGAGTACCGAATTTCATAATTTTCTACGCAGCAGACATAAGCATGCAGTGGGCTTTCCTATTCAGCTCAGCTTCAAATGCAAGGCTGCTTCAAATGCTAAAGTGATTGGAGAGGAAATGTCTAAGTTTGGCCAAAAGACCTTCAAAGAAAAACACACCTATGATCCTAAAGAGATAATGATGTCTAGAGTTGGTGACAAATTTGCTCATATGCCAATCATTGAAGATTATTGGGCTAATTGTGAAGATGAGTTTGAGGTCAGCCGACAGAGTTATGGTCACTTCTCATTGGAGCAAATATCGGCTTTCCTCGATGAAAAAACCAAAGGTTTGCGGGAAGATGATAATATTCTCTCCTAAATTCATTAGGGAAAAGATTGACTTACAACCTTTGCCACAAATTGATTGGTCCCTCAATGAGTCAACTTCTATCATCGACAGAACTCAAGTAGTGGTGAAACGAAGTTGGATGTTCATTAATTCTTAGAGGGAAAAGAGAGCTAAAGGCCATCTTCATCTACTCGTTTAGCTACAAGGCTAAAGTCCAAGATAATAAGTGAGAAAGTCAAGGAAGTAAATTTCCTAAGAAAGAGCCCTTGAGGGTGATCCAGAAGATCAGATCTCAGTCTAGAGGTCAGGTTCAACAGCAACCAAATGTAGTCTCTTTGTCACCAGCAGAACTGAGCTCACCGACTACTTCCTCTTCCACTTCTTCTTCTTCGTCATCATCATCTTCGAAGGAGGAGGAGGATTCTTCATTGTCACCAAGGATACCGGAACCACATGAGTCTCCTATACATATCACTTCTACACCATTTGACTCATCAGGAGTCGAGGAGGCTGGGGATCCAGAGGTAGAAAAAAGAGTAGAGATAGAGCATGAGATAGTGCCAGAGTTTGAGCCCGAGATAGAGCCACATATTGCACATCCTGAAGTTGAGATCACACCCAATCCCGAAGTTGAGGTAGAGGATCATCCAGAGCCAGTGCTTGAAAGGGCTACTCCTACTTGGCTTCACACAGTGATTGGTGAAAAGAAGAAGAGACCATCGTATCAATTGGATTTCAGTGCTTTAGCCAAATCATTCAAGGAGCCCTCAACGAAGAAGCTAAAGAAGTAGTCGTGGATTTCAAGGACTCCTAAAGGTGACATATTTGTAGAAACCGCTATCCCTCCTTAGGATAAGATGGTGTTCGATGTTGAGCCTGATGATTTTCATATCATCAAGGCTAACTTGGGGCAAAGCACTAGACAGGCCACTGTGAACATTTTGGAGGTAGCCACTGATACTATCAGGAGTAGAGTGTTGAAAGATGGAGAAGACAAGGCTGCCCTCAAATCAAAAGATAAGGAGTTGCGTCAGTATATTTCACAACTCCTACATACCCCTTCATAGCCATCACTTTTGTTGCCATCGGTAATGGAGTCTTCTGATGATCAGATACAATTGAGCCAATTGGTGGTATATGGCAAGCACACGAAGGAGTGGATTGAAGATTTCATAGCAAAGGGTGTTGCCTTCCTTGCAAAATTAACCACAACAGTGTCTAATTCTAAGGATACTCTACTTGGGATTCAGAACATGTTGGAGTGCATGACAGAGATGACGCCTATCTATGATAGACTATTGGTGAGATTGCAGGCACTTGGCCTAAAGCCTATGTCAGCAGATGATAGGTCCACAATCTTTTCATGGACACATCAGTATTCTTTCTTGATTCACATCTCGAAAGACATAGCCTCGGAGTTGGCCATGTGGAAGGAAAAGCTTCTCAACATTGAGAAGTATACTATAAATTTTGTCGAACACATTCCTTGCAGGTATTTCAGCGATGAAGGCGTAAATTGCCTTGTTCATAACTTGCAAAACGAGTTTGTGCAACTGATTCGAGAGAGGTTTTGTGGAGATCCTCAAGTGGCAAAAATGCATCTTTTAGCCGAAATCAGAGTAAAATTTGATACGGCTGAAAAAGATTGTGGATCTTTCGAAGACCATTGATGATGCAAGTGTCAACCTGCAGATCAAGACAATTCACCTAGAGTCTATTACCATACCAAATGAGGCTAAAGTTGATGAATTCGAGAAAAATCTCAATGGTCAGACTTAGTCATTTTTTCACTATTTGCAGGAGGATTCTATTTTGGGCAATTGGAGAGATCTCCAAAGCAGTTTCTATTTTGAGAACTGACTTTGCATTTCAAAGATAAATCTATTTTTGGATTTGTTTTGGAAATCATACAAAATTATCTCTAAGTGGAAATCAATGTGTAATAACATGCAAGTTCAGTTAACTGAATTGCATGAGAGATATTTTATTATTTTAATTGCTAATAAGCTTGCATGCTTCCCATGCAGCATTAGGGTTAGGTTGGAGAGTGTTAGTTAACTCTTCCTTTCATTTCCTTGCATCTTTGCTTTCTAGGGTATAAATGTGTATTCCACACACTTAAACTTCTTAATGGTAAATGCTGAAGCTATTATTTTGCTTGCATAATATTGTTCAACAATGTTGTATGTTTTTATTACTTTGAAGAATGAGAATATGCATTGTTATCATGGAAGTTCTTTATGTTGATAAGGTTGAGAAGAATTGTTCTGTAATGTCCCCAATTTTCCTATGCCTAAGGAATAATAATTATTTTAATTATTTAATGTTACCTGACAAAAAGGTGCTAAGTTTAAAGGGTAATATTAAATAATTATATTAAAAGGTTATACAGTGACTTATTTTAATGCCAATCAATAAAGTCACTTTATAATATTAAGTTAAGTGTTTTAGGCGGGGAAAATTTAAAAGGTCTTTTGAGAGAAGTAATATGAAGAGTCAAAGGAAATACTATTATATTCCTCACAAAAGGTTATAAAAGGACATTGAGAGCTCATTTGGAGGATACTGGGATTTTGTATTGTTACTTTGTTGGATTGAACTGGCATGTTCTTCTATTTTTTCTACCCTCTTGTGGACGGAAACCCACTCGAAGAAGATTAGTTTTGGTAGTGTGATATCTACCCTAGCTAGTACTGATGGTTTTCATTCAGGAAACCACAGGGAGCTGGTTTGGAATTGATTGGTTTCACTGAGTTTGACATTATGATTCATTTTTATATATGGAGAATCAATTGTAGATGCTAATGTGTGGAATTTATAATATATTCTCCTATATTTTGATTAAGTTCCTATATGGGTGTACCTTGCTGGTCCGTACTAGACAAGACAGTACAATCTGGGACAAATTTTATTGAAGAGTTCTTTTGACTTAAACTTGTGTGGGATGCATTCTTGTATGCTAGGCGTTCCTTTTCATCACCTTTAATATGGGTTTTCTTTAGAAAACAAATTGCTATGAAGGATCCGTACTGTTCCCTTGCTGTACATGTTGAAGTGATAGTTGGAAAGATCAGAAAATTAATGTCTAAGTATTAGCCTCTTTTGATGTTTGCAGATTGATTGTTATGCTTAGACAATAACTTTTATGTGGCTCTTGCAATGAATCTTTGATAGAATTCAAATATGCCATGAGACATCCATACTATCAAGCCGTACGGTAATATGAAGGAGAGATTTTGGTCAGAAATTAATAGTGATAGTTTTGGATCTTGTATTGTTTGTAATGTCATTGTGATGGAACAAGAATCATTTTAAGATTAGTTTGAGGTGTTTTGGTTGAGTAATCCATTTTCTGGGAGTTGCCGTACCATACCCAGGCCGTACAATGTAGATAAGAGTCGATGCATGTGGAAAAAGTTTGGTGAAGTCTGTGTAACCTTGTTTGATTGCATATTGCTTTGCATATCCAAACGTCACCTTTGGAAGTGGTTTGAAGGATTTTAATGCAGATTTGAATTTTTTATGATTGCCGTACCTCCCTGGCAATACGGCCCTATACTGTAATGTGAGGTATTTTCTGATGCAAAGATCTCAATGTTAGCAGTTTTATTTGGATTCAAATTTAATGTTTATTGGTTGTGATCAGACTAGGGCAGTGGGGAATGATATATATTGTTTATGAATTTCCATGAGCTGAATAGACCATTTTTTATCATCACTGAACAGTTCAGGTTGTGGCTGGTAATATGGACTGTCTTCTCTATTGTTATGCATGCATGATCACTGGGAATGATACTGTATAAGTCTGATAAACAGTTCTGAGCATTTTCCCTTGGTGTTTGAACGCTAATTAATCAGTGGTGAAGAAATCATGGTGTCACAGGAAGTACGGGTCTGTAGGAAGAATCACTAAAACTTGAAACAGTCTGCAATTTTGTGTGGATCCTTGATATAGGTATTGGAATGAGCAGTTGAAATCATGAGTTGCATGGCAGTTGAAGAAGATCTCTCATTATGGATCAATATATGAAGTTATAAATAAATTCTAGGCAGTTATACAGTCAGGGAAGAGCATTGATTTGTGAAGTACTGTTGATCAACAAATATATATATATGTCTGTTCAATTTGGGCAGTCATTGAATGGTCTTGGTTCAACCAAGATGTGCAGAGAAAGCCTCAAATCCCTAAATTTCATGTTACCAAATCAAACTCTAATTCTCTATAGCTTTGAAAGACCATTGCAAATTATATATTGTAATTGAATTGTTTGTGCAACTCATAATATCCCCTGGATGGTTTACCACCAATGTGGGCAAATCGGTTTTCTCTTTCTTCATATTTCTACCCACTTGGACAAGTGGAGAATACCCACTGAATAAGTGGATGGCATTGTACTTTCTTTTGCTCTCTACCCACGAAAAGTGGTGAATCCCCACATTTATGTGGATGCCCGCCACAGAGGATGAATTGTATTTACATTGTCGCATGATTGATTAGTTGTAAGCCAATCATTGTATGCTCTCACCTTGCCCATCCTGGGATCTGGGTGATCAGAAAGTGTGAGGCCTTTAGTTGATTATGCATTTGAGCTAACATTGTCAAATCCTTGTATGTCAATTTGAAAAAAATATTGGGGTAGTATCTTACAGTGGTATCAGAGCTCTTAGTTATCCTGCTAGCGTGTTGGGTAACTAATCTTGTTACAGTTTGTCAAAGTCGATCAGATTTTTCAGTTGGGCAACATGGCTTTTGTTAGTGAGCCATTAAAAGCTTTCATGAAACCACTGGAGCAAAACCAGTTTTCCATTAAAGAGGGATTTGAAAGATGGTACAAAGAACAGGAAGCCATCTCAGAATTTCAAGAGAAGTTGAAGATTGTGGGTAAGAGACTAGAACAATTACCTCGGTCTAAAGAAGTTCTTAGAAATTTGAATGAAGCAGAGGGTTGTCTGTGTAAGGTTGACCAATCACCTTCTCAAGCAGTGCGTAACGCTTTGGCTCCTTTGGTGTGTTTGTTGGTCAAGCCAGAGTTGATGAGACATCATGACGAAGAGATAAGACTTGCAGCTGTCACTCGCATTAGTGAAGTTGCAAGGATTTCAGCTCCTAAGGCACCCTATGATGATGATACTATGAAATTCGTATTTCAGCTGATGGTGAAGAGTTTCCAAGGGCTGCATGATGTAAAAAGTCCTACCTTTGGTCAAAGGGTGAAAACTCCTGATGTTTGAATACTTAATTTCTGGAATTAGGAAATGTCATTCAAATAAGGTGAAAAATAGTATGCTCAGCATCATGTCCCTGATTTTTGATGAAGGTGATGAGGTTTGCCCACAGTTGCAATCAGATTTGTTGGTCATTTGGAGGAAAGAGCATGTATCCTCTGCAGCATATGATTTTATATCAAAACTAATGGAGCTGAAGATTGAGAAGTTCAAGGATCAGCTGATTGCAAAAGAGTTAATCTCGTTTGGTATACAAGTTCCTCATTCTTTGCAAGTGGATAGCATGTCATTAACAAATAAATCAGCTAAGTGGGATGATGAGTCTTCATGTGGAGTAATGGATATTCACAAAGCTGAAAGTCCTATGGCAAGTGTAGTGGAAGTGTGTTGGAGTTTTCTTGATGAAGTCAATGAAGGCCTGAAAGCTGAAAGAATGGACTTTGCAAGTCCTAAATTTGATGAGGAGCTTAATGACTATGAGGATGCCAATTCTCTAGAAACAAAAGTAAGAATGATTGATGGAATGTTAGAAGGAAAATTATCAAGTGAACCTAAGATTTTTGAAGGATTTGAGGAAAGTAGAGTTGCAGCAGTTGAAGAATTTGAAGCTACTGAAATTTTTGGGACAGCACTAAACATGGAACTTCAATATCAATCTAGTGATGGCAATCCCATTTTTGAGTGGGAATTTCCTATACAAGAACCATAGTTTGACTTCTCAGATGACTCAGAGCATGTTAATGATATGAGTAGCAATGGTATGGATTCTTTGGGTGATCATATTGCTTCTTCACCTACACATGATGAAAAATCAGAAAATGGCAGCCAAAGACAGTTGAAACAAAAGCCCTTAGTTTGGGAAGTCTTGCAAGATCAAATGGTGGTGAAGGAAGATAGAATAATTCAAGCATTGTCAAGAATGGATAGCTCTCACAAACACCTAGAATACCTTATTTGGTCAGCCCAAAGAGAGGGAAGACAAAAAAGAGTGGGCCATGGTATTTCTCATACTCATTTGCTCCCTTTCAAAGAGGCTTTGGAGTTGATAAAATAAGATTATTTACAAATGGTTGGAGATAGAGACAAGGCTATCCAATTGGTGAAAGATCAAGATAGAGAGATTGCTGATCTTTGTCTTCTTTTGAGTAGGCATAATCAATCCTTGCATAATTCAGAAAATCAGTCCTTTATAACGGCTGTCCCTAGGGTCCAAGATGACAAGTCAAATGGTGTAGGAGTTCAACAAGATGAGGAAAGGATTGAAGAATCATACAATAATGAATCTTGCAACCTTGTGACATTTAGTAATGATGACTTCCTTGAGCCACTTCCATCCCTAATCACTTGGGAAGAAGCTGGGACAAAGCAAGACTTGATAGTGTTTGATGAATTCAATGTAAGCATTAATGAGGATTCCAAAGTTCTAATTTGGGACAGCGATATTCTTCCTCATTCGTATGAGATTGCTACTCTTACACTTGGAGAAATGAAGGAAGATGAGTTTGCAAGTGTTGGCACTCAAAGTACAAGTGGTGAATATGGAAATTGCAAAGATGATGCTCTTGTGAAGCTTGAAGACATGGCACACGAATATGACAAGTATTCTGAATTTTATAACAGCAGTCATATTCTTTCAATCCATCATGAGGTAACAAGTTCACATAAGGATGATAGTACCATAGAGTTTCCTATAGATGGCTCTCAGAAATTGGGTGTTACAAATGAAATTTGTGAGGTGAATTCAAATCATAAGAATTCTGATCTTGTATATCAGACTTGGGATGATATTGAAAGGACACAAATTTGGTGTGATATATGGTCACAAAGGGCCAAGGAGGCTAAGCTTGTAGCTGCCCATGCAAGAGTGTATCTTCAGCAAGTCAAAGAACAAGTTCATCGTTTAGATCAAGCAAGACAAAAAAGGGAGGCTTATCTTAGATCTCTTTTTCTCAAGAATGATACTGAATATGTCATGAACAAGTCTCTTATGACAGCCAAACCTAATAAACAAATGAATTCATATGAATCAGAAATTTCATGTTGTTCACATGTTTGTATTAATGAGATTGATGATACATATCATTTGGATGGTTTAGTGAAGACCTCAAGCAAGATGGAACAATGGATAGATGAGGATAATTCTGAAATTTCAGCTGATGTTAATCATTTGTTTGATAATGTTGTTGATCATATTGATGACACCCCTAGTGGACCAGCCATTCAGGAGTGGTCTTTGGTGGGAGTTGAAGGCATCCATAACTCATCTTTGGCTATGTCACCAATTGATTATGATATGGCAACTTTTTATTTGCTGATTGGTGACTTCATTTTCTTTGATTCGTCATGGGTAAGCAGTTGTATTACTTGGAATTCCATTGCACTTTCAGATTTTTCATGGTCTACACCAGCTATTCAGTTGCTTGGGAGTGTGTGGAGGTATGTTTATTTGATGGACATTGAGTATTGGATGGATTTCCTTGGTATGTGTGGACATGTTGACACCCGTGATTTCATTTTTGTTGCTGGCCTAAGTTACAACAGCGACAATTGGTGGCTTATAAAGTTGATCTATGTGCTTATGGAAGTTGGTTTTCACATCTTTTTGACGGTCTACTCATACGGATGGATGATATATGATGATTGGGTTAGGATAGATATCTATCTCTATTTCTGTAGCCGAATGGATAGGTTGATATGGGATCTAGGTGGATGGTGGTCAGGTGCATGTAGTTTCCACTCTGGCATTAGGTGCTATGGTAGCTTGGTGGATTGCAGTTGCGGATTGCTTGAGGACAAGCAATCTTTGGGAACATAGGACTGTAATGTCCCCAATTTTCCTACGCCTAAGGAATAATAATTATTTCAATTATTTAATGTTACCTGGCAAAAAGGTGCTAAGTTTAAAGGGTAATATTAAATAATTATATTAAAAGGTTATAAAGTGACTTATTTTAATGCCAATCAATAAAGTCACTTTATAATATTAAGTTAAGTGTTGTAGGCGGGGAAAATTAAAAAGGTCCTTTGAGAGAAGTAATATGAAGAGTCAAAGGAAATAATATTATATTCTTTCAAAAGGTTATAAAAGGACATTGAGAGCTCATTTGGAGGATGCTGGGTTTTGTATTGTTACTTTGTTGGATTAAACTTGCATGTTCTATTTTTTTCTACCTTCTTGTGGACGGAAACCCACTCGACAAAGATCAGTTTCGGTAGTGTGATATCTACCCTAGCTAGTACTGATGGTTTTCATTCAGGAAACCACAGGGAGCTGATTTGGAGTTGATTGGTTTCACTGAGTTTGACATTATGATTCATTTTTGTATATGGAGAATCAATTGTAGATGCTAATGTGTGGAATTTCTAATATATTGTCCTATATTTTGATTAAGTTCCTATATGGGTGTACCTTGCTAGTCCGTAAAATATTGGGGTAGTATCTTACAGTGGTATCAGAGCTTCTCAACACCCGTACCATACAAAGGTCCCAACAACAACTTAGAATCATCAAACATCAATGTTATTTGCAATCACATATTTTAGTTTTTTCCGCTGTACGACCATGTGAGTACAGACATCACCATGGCAATTCCAAAACACAAACAATCCACTAAAAATTAGTTTCAAGAAGATTGCCTAAGCCAAACAATCATAATGCAATCACAATGGGTGGCCAAGGTCTTAAAAAATTTTGATCAACACCATGAGAATCTCCAACATGTACAACCATGGAGTGTACGGCCAGTCTAAGTAATACTGTAAACATCAAAGAAATTTCAGAAAGAACTACAAAATTGCATCACAATCTCATTACAATCAATTCAAATTGAAATATAGATCAAAACTCATAGTAATAAGTCATCTCCATAAAGCTCCATGTGATTCCCTGTATGGAAACAACCCCTTATCAGCTAGGGTAGATATCACACTACTGAAATTGATCTTCTTCGAGTGGGTTTCCGTCCACAAGAAGGTAGGAAAAAGGAAGAACACGCAGGTTCAATCCAACAGAATGTCAATACAATAACCAAGCATGGCCCCAAATAAGCTTTCATTGTCCTTTTATAACCTTTTGAGAGGAATATAATATTATTTTCCTTTTGTCTATTCATATTACTTTTCTCAAAAGAACTTTTATTATTTTCCCTCCTTCACTTAATGTATAAAGTGACTTAATTAAAGTAAGCTATCATGTCACTTTATAACCTTTTGACATAATTATTTAATATTACCTTTTAAACTTAGCATTTTCTGCTAGGTAACATTAAATAATTAGAATAATAATTATCCTTTTGGCGGAAGGACAATTCGGCACATTACAATCCTTCCTTTCCAAAGATTGCTTGTCCTCAAGCAATCTGCACTACAATTCACCAAACGGTCACAACACCTGAAGCGAAAAGGAAGAACAACTGCACCTGTATACCAACCACCTGGATCCCATATCAACCTGCTCGTTTGGCTATAGATATCTATCATGACCCAATCATCACATATCATCCATCTGTATGAGTAGACCATCGAAAATACGTGAAAACTAACTTCCATATGCACATAGATCAACTTTATAAGCCACCAATTTCCTCTGTTGTAACTCAGGCCAGCAACAAGAATGAAATCATGGTTGTCAACATGCCAATACACACTAAAGAAATCCATCAAATATTTAATGTACATCAAATAAGCATGCCTCCACACACTCCCAAGCAACTGAATAGCTGGTGTAGACCATGAAAAATCAAAAAGTGCAATCGAATTCCAAGTAGTACAACTACTTATCCATGACGAATCAAAGAAAATGAAGTCACCAATCAACAAATAATAGTCTGCCATATCATAATAAATTGGTGACATAGCCAAAGATGAGTTATGGATGCCTTCAATGTTGCAAGGTGTGACCCTTGGTCTTCTTGTTCAGCGCTGCGCTGCGGTGGTTTGTGACAAGGGCTTAACCGCCTCCCGTGCTTGTTAAGTCAAGTAGTTGTATCGGGCATTAATAGGTCGATCTTTTGGTGCAACGGCAACTAACAATTGGTATCAGAGCCGAGGTCACGAGTTCAAACCCCGTGCTTGCGCTGGGGGGGATTGTTGCAAGGTGTGACCCTTGGTCTTCTTGTTCAGCACTGCGCTGCGGTGGTTTGTGACAAGGGCTTAACCGCCTCCTGTGCTTGTTAAGTCAAGTGGTTGTATCGGGCACTAATAGGTCGATCTTTTGGTGCAACGGCAACTAACATTCAACACCCATCAAAGACAACTCTTGAGTGGTTGATCCACTAAGGGTGTCATCAACACTATCAAGCAAATGACATCAGCTGAAATTTCAGAATTATCCTCATCTATCCATTGTTCCATCTTGCTTGAGGTCTTCACTAAACCATCCAAATGATAAGTATCATCAATCTCACTAATACAAACATGTGAACAACATGAAATTTTTGATTCATATGAATTCATTTGTTCATTGGGTTTGGCTGTCATAAGAGACTTGTTCATGACACATTCAGCATCATTCTTGAGAAAAAGAGATCTAAGATAAGCCTCCCTTTGTTGTCTTGCTTGATCTAAACGATGGACTTGTTCTTTGACTTGCTGAAGATGCAATCTTGCATGGGCAGCTACAAGCTTAGCCTCCTTGGTCCTTTGTGACCATATATCACACCAATTTTGTGTCCTTTCAACATCATCCCAAGTCTGATATACAAAATCAGAATTCTTATGACTTAAATTCACCTCACAAATTCCATTTGTAACACCCAATTTATGAGAGCCATCTATAGGAAACTCTATGGTACTATCATCCTTATGTGAACTTGTTACCTCATGATGGAATGAAAGAATATGACTTCTGTTATAAAATTCAGAATACCTGTCATATTCTTGTGCCATGTCTTCAAGCTTCACAAGAGTATTACCTTTGAAATTTTCATATTCAGCACTTGTACTTTGAGTGTCAACACTTGCAGACTCTTCTTCCTTCTTTTCTCCAAGTGTAAGAGTCACAATCTCATAAGAATGAGGAAGAATATCAATGTCCCAAATCAAAACTTTGGAATCCTCTTTAATGCCTACCTTGTAGTCCTCACACACCATCAAGTCTTGATTTGTCTCATCTTTTTTCCCAATGATTTGGGTGGGAAGTGTCTCAGAGAAGTCTTCATCATTGAATGTCAAAAGCTTGCAAGGTTCCACATTATATGATTCTTCAATCCTCTCCTCAACTTGTTCATCTCCTACTCCATTTGCCTTGTCATTTTGTAGCTTACGAATAGCTATTATAAAGGACTGATTTTCTAAATTATGCAAGGTGTGATTTTGCCTTCTCAAAAGTAGACAAAGATCAACAATCTCTCTATCTTGATCTTTCACAAATTGGATAGCTCTATCTCTATCTCCAACCAATTGTAAATAGTCTTCTTTTATCAACTCCAAAGCTTCTTTGAAAGGATGTAAATGTGTATGAGAGATACCATGTCCCATTCTTTTTTGTCTTTCCTCTTTTTGGGCTGTCCAACTGAGGTCTTCTAGGTGTTTGTGAATGCTATCCAATCTTGACAATGCTTGAATTATTGTATCTTCCTTCACCACCATTTGATCTTGCAAGACTTCCCAAACTAAGGACTTTTGTTCCAACTATCCTTGGCTGCCATAGTCTGATTTTTCATCATGTGTTAGTGAAGAAGCAATATGATCACCCAAGGAATCCATACCATTGCTACTCATATCATTAACATGCTCTTCTTCTGGGTCATCTAAGAAGTCAAACTGTGGTTCTCGTATGGGAAAATCCCACTCAAAATTGGAATTGCTATTTCTAGATTGATATGGATGCTCTATGTTTAGTGTTGTTCCAGAAGTTTCAGCAACTTCAAATTCCTCAACTGCTGCAACTCTACTTTTTTCAAACCCTTCAAGACACTCAGCTGCAACAATCTTAGGTTCACTTGATAATTTTCCTTTTATCATCCCATCAATCATTCTTACTTCTATTTCTAGAGAATTGGCATCCTCATAGTCATTAAGCTCCTCATCAAATTTAGGACTTGCAAAGTCCGTTCTTTCAGCATTCAGGTCTTCATTGACTTCATCAAGGAAACTCCAACACACTTCCACTACACTTGCCATAGGACTTTTAGCTTTGTGAATATCCATTAATCCACACGAAGACTCATCATCCCACTCAACTGATTTATTTGATAATGACATGCTATCCACTTGCAGAGAATGAGGAACTTGTATACCAAAAGAGATTAACTCTTTTGCAGTCAGCTGATCCTTGAACTTCTCAATCTTCCGCTCCATTAGTTTTGATGTGAAATCACATGCTGCAAAAGATACATGTTGTTCTTTCCTCCAAATGACCAACAAATCTGATTGCAACTGTGGGCAAACCTCATCACCTTCATCTAAAATCAGGGACATGATACTGAGCATAGTATTTTTCACCTTATCTGAATGACATTTCCTGATTTCGGAAATGAAATAGTCAAACATCTGGAGAATCATATCATTGCACTTGAGATCAATCAGCAAATAACATAACTTAACCTTCGCCATAATCTCCAGAATTTTCACCCTTTGATCAAAGGTAGGATTTTTTACATCATGTTGCCCTTGGAAATTCTCCACCATCAGCTGAAAAATGACCTTCGTAGTATCATCATCATAGGGTGCCTTAGGAGCTGAAAACCTTGCAACTTTACTAATGCAAGTGACAACTACAAGCATTATCTCTTCATCATGATGTCTCAACAACTCTGGCTTGACCAACGAGCACACCAAAGGAGCCAAAGCTTTACGTACTGCCTGAGAAGGTGATTGGTCAACCTTACATAGACAACCCTCTGCTTCATCCAAATTTCTAAGAAGAACTTCTTTAGACCAAGGTAAATGTTCCAGTCTCCTACCAACAATCTTCAGCTTCTCTTGTAAATCTGAGATGGCTACCTGTTCTTTGCACCATCTTTGAAATCCCTCTTCAATGGGAAACTGGTTTTGCTCCACTGATTTCAACAAAACTTTTAATGGCTCACAAACAAAGGCCATGTTGCCCAATTGAAAAACTGATCTGGCTTTGACAAACTGCAACAAGATCAGTTACCCAATAGGCTGGCAGGATAACTAAGAGCTCTGATACCATTGCAATATACAACCCCAAATTTTTTTCCAAAATATTGAACAAGGGTAAACAGTGTTTGCACAACTAAAACTCCTCCACACTTCTGATCACCAAGATCCCAACTGGGCGAGGTGAGAGCATAATGTGCTTCGGACTACAATTTTAAACATTGTACAAACAAGTAAACATTCATCTACATATGCAGGCATCCACTTGTGTAGTGGGAATACTCCACTTGTTTAGTGGGTGGAAAAGAAAGATAAACAATATTTTCCTCCACACTGGCAGTTGAACCATCCAAGGGTTACCATATGTTTGCAACAAAGATTACAATATAATAAATCAAATGCCACCAAATTACTACCCCTAATTTGCACAATTAATCACAACTGCAACTAGTTAGAGTACATAGCCAAGATGACATGAATAAAGTATCCTAAGAGTTTAAAATCCACCTTGATTGTAGCAATATGAAGAATGACCCAGATCTTCAAGATATTGTTGTAATTGTTCTAAAGGCTGCAATGATCATATCAGCATTACGACTACTTCAATTCTAATTCAAAACCCCACACTATTCCAGGCATCAAAATATGCAATGATAATCCTTTCAATAGGTTACGATAAGTCTCTTTGATAGCATCCACCTAAGAACTCATCAATAAACTTCTAACAGCTGATCAAACCCATGACAAACTCACTTCTAAAACTATAGATAAACAGATAAAAATGTTGATGAAGAAGGCAATGAATAACAACTAACTGAGTTTCTGATTTAACACTTTATTGTTGACTGTCCTTGCTGGTACGGTAGCCATGGAAGCAGCTCAAAAATACAAAACACCATATAGGTATTCAATCCACTTCAAGACTGAAACAAATTGATTTAAGGAAGCCAAATCAACAATTCTGAGCACTTAATACAAACTGAAAATCAAGAGACTCTGATCTGCATACATTCTTCCTCTGCCTGGGCTGTACGGTCATGAACAGGTATGATTATCATGAAAAATTCATATCTGCATCAACAGACCTCAAACTACTTCCAAAGGCTCATTAAGAGAAGGCAATTAATATGCAATCAAAATAGATTTCAATGACTCAAATTTTTTTATTTATTCATCGATTCATATCAGTAGAAGTACGGTTATGGCTGTATGGACTCATTCCCAAGAGTCTCAAAAATGCATCAAATCCAATTCAGAAGGTTTTTACTGATTATCTATTGCAATCAATGATAACAATTGCAGTTTTTAAACCCTAAAATAAAATATCATAATTGCAGTTTTGCTTACAAAAGCATTCCAAATGATTTCCTGTACCAAATCGTATCATTCATGCATGTACGACACTTGCTAAGTACGGATGCTCTCAACAATTTATACACTGTATTAAAAGACTTCAAATTGGTCTCAAATGAATCATTTCTACCATACAAAGGTCCCAGCAACAACTTAGAATCATCAAACATCAATGTCATTTGCAATCACAAATTTTAGTTTTTTCAACTGTACGGCCATGTGAGTACGGCATCACCATGGCAATTCCAAAACACAAACAATCCACTAAAAATTAGTTTCAAGAAGATTGCCTAAGCCAAACAATCATAATGCAATCACAATGGGTGGCCAAGAAGGTCTGAAAAATTTCTGATCAACACCATGAGAATCTCCAGCATGTACGGCCATGGAGTGTACGGCCAGTCTAAGTAATACTGTAAACATCAAAGAAATTCCAGAAAGAACTACAAAATTGCATCACAATCTCATTACAATCAATTCAAACTGAAATACAGATCAAAACTCATAGTAATAAGTCATCTCCATAAAGCTCCATGTGATTCCCTGTATGGAAACCCCCCCTTATTAGCTAGGGTAGATATCACACTACCGAAACTGATCTTCTTCGAGTGGGTTTCCGTCCACAAGAAGGTAGGAAAAAGAAAGAACACGCAGGTTCAATCCAACAGAATGTCAATATAATAACCAAGCATGCCCCCAAATGAGCTCTCATTGTCCTTTTATAACCTTTTGAGAGGAATATAATACTATTTTCCTTTTGTCTCTTCATATTACTTTTCTCAAAAGAACTTTTATTATTTTCCCTCCTTCACTTAATGTATAAAGTGACTTAATTAAAGTAAGCTATCATGTCACTTTATAACCTTTTGACGTAATTATTTAATATTACCTTTTAAACTTAGCATTTTCTACTAGGTAACATTAAATAATTAGAATAATAATTATCCTTTTGGCGGAAGGGCAATTCGGGACATTACACTTCCCATGCAGCATTAGCGTTAGGTTGGAGAGTGTTAGTTAACTCTTCCTTTCATTTCCTTGCATCTTTGCTTTCTAGGGTATAAATAAGTGTATTCCACACGGTAAATGTTGAAGCTATTATTTTGCTCACATATTATTGTTCAACAATGTTGTATGTTTTTATTACTTTGAAGAATGAGAATATGCATTGTTATCATGGAAGTTCTTTATGTTGATAAGGTTGAGAAGAATTGTTTATGACTTTGTGCCTAAATAATTGTTTTTAGATCTTTGTTGTTCCTTTGTGTTAAAATCGCCAAATTGTTCCTCCAATTTCTTTATGCTTTGGATTTACTTGAAGAAATTGGAAGTATGTTTTATAAAAGTTTAGTTATTTCTTTTGTAATACTCTAAAAAGTCTTGTAGCATTGCAGAAGAGCTTCAATTGCCTCATGCTTGTGCTCTGAGAAACAAAAAGATAGGTTAAAAAATTGTAATTGTCTTTTTAAATTTCTTTGTCTGAGGGAGCCTCCCCTCCTAATTTGAAGAACAGTCCTACTGTACATGCTGTTCTGTTTAGTGTCACACCACGAGGTGTGAATTTAAACGCTAACAAACAGCAACTTTCTCTATTTTCGTGGCACACATCTTATATATATCTCATAACAGAAAATGGTGCAAGTGAAATTCTAACAATATCATAACATCCAGTTGCCTTGACTGCTTCCTCACCAAATTGTGGCCTGAAGTTAGACACAGGTACATGTAGATCGATCTCTTTCTCTATTCTTCTGAATAAATTGATTTAACAGTCACTGACATGGTTCTCACTGTTATAAATTAATCAGAAATACGTACTCTCAGTTTCCATGTAGAAAGCTAGGGAATGAAGGTAAAATCAAGGCTAGATAGGCACAGTTAAAGATAGCAAATCTGCACCCGGAAGACCTTTAATATCCCATGGGAGTAGAGATTTCTTTGTTCCCTTTTGTCTTGTGGTCACATAACACATGTTACCAAAAGCTCCATGTACTACAGTATTCTTTGCCTTTTGGTTCTCCACCACAGAGCCTAGACTGCATCCCCTTCCCCTCTTTCTCTATTCACATAGTGGTTTGCATGGTGCACTATTTTTGCAGTTGCAGACAACTAACCACTTTCCTTTGACTTCCTACTACTGACTTCAGCCTCTCTCTTTGCTTTTAACTGTTCCACGTCTGTGAATGTGTGACAACCAGGAGTGTCATATTCCTGCAAATTACAATTCAATAGGGGTAAAAGTTTTCAATCAGTCAATCGAGAAAACATAAATATTAGGAATTTAAGAGTATCCAAGAAAATAAACAACCCTTTTCTCTAGAGAACGATGATTTTAGAGAAGCAATCTTGTTCCAGATCAAAATTTGATGCATACAAAACACCTGACTCAAATCCTAGTTTTATAGGTTTTGTCTTAAATATATTTCAAGGCTGTAGATTAAAAAAAATTGTATCTTGACAGAGCTAATAATTTTAAATTTTCTTCCTACTAATGATGAAATAGCTCACAACTTTGTAAGTACTCAGAGGCATAATCCATCTACCATTTGAAACATGTTAATTATCATATATGCTAAGGCTTTGTCCTCTAAAATATTAATAGTGCATATCATTTCTATCCGCATAGGCCTAAGCATTAAAAGTCATCTTCCCACTAATGGAAATATCATATGTAACTCAATAAATTATTCTACACATTCTCAATGGCATCTTTTCTCTTGCAGAAGACTATGTTTTATTACTTTTATCTGCTACAACTTAGCCTCTCCACTTTTGTTGACTCCAGAATCTCCAGATTGATAGATCCTTCTTAAAAAAGGCCTAAGACTTTCTCATGCTAGGATTGAAGATAACAAAAATGATTAGACAACAGATACCTAAGGCCTAATCCACAAGAGGATTGAAATAAACACATAGAAGCTTTGTAATTGTCTAAGATGTATTAAACAGTGAGTCAAACAAATCTTTATGAAATAACTTCCAAAATATGTTCATGTGCGACATTCTACACTACTTTTCAATTCATTAGAGAAGAATTCCTTTAATAAGGTATAGGCCAACATGAACCAGAAGATAGTCCAAAATGATAGATTTTAAAAACTAACCAACCTGCAGTTCTTCAATCTTTTGTTTAATCTTACGTTTCTTGTTCAGATCATCAAGCAATTTATAATGCTCTTCTTGCGAATGGAAATGCATGAACACCCTGAAACGCTGGAAAAGCTCTCTTTCCTCCTTTGCATGCATTTTTTGTAATGTCCCTAATAAGAAGATTCTTATTTTTAACCTTGCACACAAGAATGGATTCTTAAAGGAAACATTAGTAATAAATAAGATCAATAAATCATATTAAAATAACCAAATTAGGATTAGTAACCACATAATCAATATCATCATAAATCAATAATTCAAGTATTCATTTCCCTAATTCAATTCTTAATAACATTTGGCCCAAGGGTTTCTTCGCATGCCCGGGGATCCCTCACCACTTGGCTCAAGGGGCTTCTTCACACGCCCGGTGATTCCTCACCCACTTGAGTAAAGCTTATCTCTATTGTCGTAGGCCCAAAGGCTTCACCATATGCCCAGTGGTCCCTCACCATTTGGCTCAAGTTGGCTTCACTGCACGCCTGGTGGTCCCTCGCCACTAGCTTCACCACAAGCCCGGTGGTCCCTCGCTAAACTTGAGTCACCTACCAAAACAGACTTATCATAAACTATCCCTAGTCTAACCCATACTCTCATCGAGTAGTTGATAGATTAACGTTATAATTTGAGACACTTATACCCTAGTATATCATGAGTTAAGTTAGAATTCATACCTTAAGATCTAAGTTACTGAATCGGCCTGCTTGCACCCCTGATTTCGGGTACGAAACATCCAGGAATCGGAATCAGGTCCAATTCGCCTGTGGAATCGCACAGGGTACCAGATTTGGCCTTCAAAATTGATTCAAGGATGCGGACTTCAAACCCGGGCGTTTCAGGAGCTCACGTGGCGATTCCAAGCAGATTCCAGGTCGATTCAATTGATTTTAATTTTTATCTGTTTATAAACCTAAGGAGGCGCAGTGAGGCTCCTCATGGCGTTGTTGGGAATCCTGTCAAGTTTTGTGTTAGCCGACAGAAGCAGCGTTCCCACACTCAGACCCCAGAAATCATCAGGAATGGTCGAGATCTTGTTATCCATCACTGATATTCTTTGAAAAGCACCCCGCCTTGAATTTTGTGAGATCTTTGCCGGCTCTGAACAAGCATTTCTCCTCTCTTTCGGCGATTCGGAGGGCAACATCCCTCATAACATCATGTATTCTACAGCTTCTCACCGCTCCATTTCTATCTCTTGAAACCACATCAATCAAGCAGTGATCCCTTTTTGTCTCCATGATGGCTCAAACAGATGAACGGAATGAAGGAACCAAGGACAAGGGACGCCACCGCATCGGGATACCTGGGAAAAAAATTTATAGACTATTAACTATAGTCTATTATATAGTAATTGTGTGTTAAACATTTAAATTGTTATTAGTTTTTAGTTTTATCATTTAGAAATTATATAGACTACATTAAAATTTAAAATACAGTTTATTATTATTATTTTATATAATGTCTAAAGTTTAAATTGTTTTAAAATTTATTTATATTATAATACTATAACATAATATATATAAATTTATACATTATATTTAACATTCTAATATTCTAATATTATATTATTAAGTTATTATTATATTTACTATTAACTATATTAAATATTTCAAAGTCAAATGATTTAACTACTATTTAGTTTTTTTAGATTTATTTTTATAAATTATTAAATATTATTTTAAAAACATTTATATTTCTTAGCATACTTATATAATATATTAAATTTTAAAACCAAAAGTAAATGATATAGAGTTACAAAGTAAAATTTATTAATTTTAATTATAATATAATATTAATAATAGTATTTAAATTTTTTATATTATAATATACTTATTGAAATATTTTAAATTTTTTAATGTATATACTATATACTTCAAAGTCCAAACTTAATTTAAAATTAAAAATATTGTATTTCAAATATGTAATATTAATGGTAGTTTTGTTTAGCATATGCATGATATGGCATATTCTAAATTTAATTGATATTCTTAGATTTTGAAGCTAATTTTGTTTAGAGGGTGCAAATATATATATTTTTTTATTTTTTATATGTATTTTGTACTAACGTACCCAAACCCCCTTCAAAAAAATTGTTGTACCAGCGTACCAGAATCACGTACCCGTACCGGTGCCAGATTCCGATTCCGCAACTTAGCTTAAGATCTTTGCCTTCTTATTCAATTGATCTCTTAGATCGTATCATTTTTATGTTTTCATGTATATATTCTAGTTTATGGGAAGTCGACTTGTCCATCATTCCCTATCAGTATTCTTATGGCATTTTGAATGCCCATTCATATCTATATATATTCAATTATTTCATAACATAAGAAAGTATGTATTTATACCTTATTTCTTTGATATGAGTTGGCTGTCCCAATGGATCTTAGATCGCTGCTGATCTATGATTAATATCTGCTGAAAGGTTTATTAATATTTCTTGAAGGATCAATTGTTGTGCTTTTATTTAAAGGCTGGAATGAATTATGCTGTATGAAGATTGATTGAATTGCTTGAGATGATATGTATTCTCCTCCTAAAAATGTTTGCTCTGTTGTGTAGATGATGGTCGTGCTCTTTTATTCCTTTGTATTTCCTTTATTTCTTTTTGTTATGATTATCGAATGATGGTTGATTCCATTGCTGTAAATAATAACAATTTATTGTTCCTCTCATTTGATTCGTTGCAGATATCTTTTGTGAATGAGTTGTGAGCGAATTGATTAATTGTTTTTGTTGTGATTCCCCTCCTTTCTCCTCCAAAATGCTCCGCGATTTATATCTCTCTGACTCTTAGCAAAGGTCGCCTTTTTCAAGGTTGCCTTTTTCAAGGGATGGCTAACAACAAGGTGCCACCTTTAACAATTTATTAAAATTGTAGATAAACTAGTATAGATATCTTAAATACATCTATCTAAAAAAAAATTTAGTGATGTCTATCTACTTATTCCATAAATTTAATATAGACACCTCAAGACTAATATCTTAAATAATATCTTTTAGATAGATGTATTCAAGATATCTATACTAGTTGTAAAATAATGTAAGAAATATTATTTGTGTTGTGTAAATATTCAACATGAATTTGTAAAAAAATTGGAGAAAAACTATATATAGCTTTTTGTATGGAACATTTCGATCACACTCTGTGATCATCATTAGAAATGTCAATGCAAAATAACTATACACGATTTTTCTCCCAAATTTTTTATAAATTCATTATATGGATTGTGGAAATATCATGTCTTTAATATTCAACATTCTATTTAATATTTCAATTGATATAAATTTTAATTACACAAAATTACAGTTGCTTATTCTTGTATTAAATTGTCAATAGTATTTATCATTTAATTGTTACATTGAAAATTTTATAATATATTTCTAATATAATTAAGATATAATAAAAAATCTATCAATAATAAAACAAAGCATAAAAATCTTTTATTTCACTTTAATAGTGAGCTCAACATATTTTCACTAAACATATTTTCACCTGAACTTTTTATATTTTCTTCTTTAGGTTCACTTTTTTCTGTTTTGATTTTAAACCTTCTCTATTTCCTTCCTTTATAATTGTTGTTTGGCTTTTTTCTTGATTTTATATCTCTCTGACTCTTAGCAAAGGTCGCCATTTTCAAAATGTTTCTAATCTTAGACTCCCACATAAAAAGTCCTAATTGTTTCAAAGCATACTTTAAAAGTCAATTAAAACATGTCCAGGTGATTAATGCGCTGCAAAGTAAACAAAATAATATCGTAGGCTAATAATCTATACGCTGATCAAATTTTGATTTGTTGATGGCTTTAAACTGAGTTGAGACTACCTTGGATTAGAAATACTATATTTTTGACAAGGCGCTCAACAAAACTTGTTTTTTAAAAAAGGTTTCTGCAACAAGTAGCAGAGAACTGCAGAACTAAAAGAACTGCAAGCACTATACTAAATTAATCCATTAATGAGTTTCATAGCAGACCCACAAAAACAGGGTGAGCTCAACCATCTTTCAGCTCTCACCTCCCCTTCCATGTGCAAGTTTAAGCTGGACCAACAAGAACCCCTTGAGCTGAACCTTCTTTGCGCTCTCCCTCTTTTTGGATCTCATCATCTCCTTTCCTGATCTTGATCTTATACTTAGCCTCATAGTCCATTATCTCTTTTTTCTTCCTTTGCAATGCTTCAGTGAGTCGAGAAATTACTTCCTGCAGGCCTTCCTTGTTCCTCTGTACAGCAGGCAAAACCTCAGCAATTGTCCTCTTTACCAGGACCCCACCTATCATTCGATAACAGTGTCTGGATGGATCCAACGGTTGAATTGCCCCAATAACCAGTGAGTGCTCACTCAATTCCATCTCCAACTCTGTGATCTTAGAATGAAGTTGGTTGAGTTCTGATCGCAATATACTCCACTAATTAGCAACTGTATGCTCATTAATAGGTTCCTCACTACTGTCCGTAGCTCGATCTGCCATTTCTACTACGAAAGACCAGGTCAAGTATAATCCCTGCAGATATTGGAAACTAAAACCAAATTAGAACTAGAAAAAGAATGCAGAAGATAGCCGAAGAGAACAAGAAACTAACAATGTTTCTAAGATTAAAGTCGGCATCATAAATAAGTATATTTCCGCCTTTGGGACAATTATCACTACAGTTCAAGAGTATGCATTGTTATAAGACCGTCTCGAAAGTCCATACATCATGGCAGATTCTAAAATTTGCTATTTAAAATCGAATGTTTTCCGATCTTGTACGGTTGCAAAAATATTTTTCTTCCTTGGTTATAGTAGAGTCTAGACAGTGATACATACTACAAGTATTAACATACTCCACATTTAATTTCTCCAAGTCCTACCATTGAGAGCTCAAATTTAATTTCTACACCCAAAACCAATCTACTCTTTAAAGCTATTCATTATTTTTAAAGATCGTTTTGAACTTCCAATTTTTTAAGCTCTCTTATCTAGTGATCCTTAAATATCGGGCCCCAACTCTATACTCTTGAAGTTTTCTTGCTAGCAATGACATGTTCTTCCTTTTAACTTCAGATCAATTGCAATGAATGATCATTCACAAACTGTGTCAGAGCTCCATTTTGAAGTTAAATTGGAAACTTTTGCAATCTCATTACATTCAAAGTCATTTTGTCTTTCTAAAGTGGTGTAATATTAAAAGCCAATGTCAGAATTAAGCTTTAAAACTAAGCAGCCAGCCTTTCAAGAGTCCAATCATGACATTTGATGATGGAGTTCCTTCAGCTCTATTCATTTCTCTGTCATCCCATTAATTTCAAAGCATATTACGAAACATATTGAAAATCAAATCATGAGCATCGATCTATTATTCTTCCTTAGAACCTATATGGATTTCCTGCTAGCATTGAAATGTTCTCTTCCTTTAAATTTCAGATGTCAATTGTGAAATTCATCCATCACAAACTGTGTCAGAGCTTCATTTCAAAGTCAAGTCAGAAACTTTTGTAGTCCCAATCAATCACTTTCAAACTCAGTATTGTCTTTCTAAATTTGTGATACGTGAAAGCCATTGTCAGAATTAAGCTTTATAACTAAAATTAAAAAGTCAACCTTTCAAGGCTCCAATCATGATAATTGATAATGGACTTCCTTCTTCAAATCAATTCATTTCTCTGTGTCATCCCATAAATATTTTCATCACTCCCAGCTTAACCATGGGCCAACCCAGTGCAGAAATATACAGAGAGAAGTCCTTGATTGATAGAAATAATTGTTGTCTTATATTCCATGCCGACCTTCCGCTAACTCCTATTCCATGCTGACCTTCCGCTAACTCCTATGTATGAATCGTTGTTCATAGGAAATATGTAGCCTTTCATAAAATCATTTGTTTAACATTTGCTGCCTGAATATCAATCGCTGTTTTCCTTTGTCTTTTCTTACATGATTATTGTTTATAATTGTTGTTTGGCTTTATCTGATTATTGTTTTTGTCTTATTCCAACAATGGCTGCCTTTATGCTTATACTCTTAGATTCTAGTAATAATAATATTTATTATTTACTTATATTGATAATTATAATTATTATACAATAATAATAATTAATATTTATATTTATATTGATAATAACAATATTTAATATTTATAATATTTACAATATAATATTTAATTTATTATTTAAATATATTTAATATTGATTTTAACGTCATTCATATGAATGGTACATAATCGATTATAAATTATCGATATGGGGGACATGACATTTTTTCAAGGTGCCTAGAATGTAGTAGGTCCATTTTCAATATGAAGTCTTTTCATCGTTTGCGTTCATCAAGGCTGTCATTTGCAATATTGTCTGTCTTAGAAAAATGATTTTACAAACCAGTACCAAAAATGATCAAAAAATCTAAGCATTATCATGAAAAGGAAACATTAAGTCCCAACCAATTAACAAGTCCTAATTTTGGAAAATTTATTCCCTATGACAGGTTGTCAATTCATCTACTCTTTTTCTAGTAACCTATGAAAATGTAATTATCTTTGATTCAAAAGTAACATTAGTCAGTTTCACGTGAAGAAGCACCCACATTGCAATAATTCAAGAATACAGGCATGAAATCTTCTAAGGTCAAGTTCCTGGGCATCACTGCCTTCTTTTGTGGACCAGTCCCACAGACTATTTCATATAAATCATATTTTATCTGATACAGACAAAATTACAAGAGATAGAAGGCCTTCACATGCTATTTTGAATAAAATGCATATATTATGTTTTAAGAGGGTCTGTGCATGTTTTCAATAATTGTTAGCCTTTAAATGTGGCTCATACTTGTCTACAAGTCATCTTGTACATGAAATTCTAAATTTCTAATCATCAAACGTGTAACTACCAAACATGCAAGGGCATAATATATAATAACCAAAATTTTATCACTGAAGGTGTAATCATCAGTCTAATGATGGTCAGATATCAATAAATATAAGATGAATTAAATGCAATAAAAGATGTCAATAGTGTCGGTAACCAGTTGCTCTGCATTGACATGTGCAACCCGCACTTAAATTTTAGTTTTGGTGACCCGTGATAGTAAAGATAACTATCTGTGTGAAGACCTTTCTATGGACTCATAAAATGTCAGCAACACTCCCACTTAATCGTCTTCTGCCACATACTCTCAACACTAATTTGTAATTTGATATTAATCCTGCAATGGACTGAGATACTGATAAGATGCACTCTTTAAAATGTTTCTGTAATTAGCCTTAAGCTTTCATAATCTAGTTTATGTTTGTTTCTTTTTGCTTTTTAGTTCTAGTTTTCTAGTGTTTTGAATTTTTCTTTTGATTTTTGTGTTTTGCTTTTGCTTTTGGTTGTTAATTTTCTTTTCCTTTTGTCTTTTGTTTTCCGTTTTGATTCTGCTTTTTTTCTTTAGCTTTTCCCATGTACTTGCCCTATCCAGCCAGCACATGCCCTTATCCTTGTACATCTATAATCCACACTAAAGGTGTAACAAAATCAGTTTTGGTGGTCATCTCTGCAGGTTTTCTCAACAGATTGTGTATTTTTCTTAGCATTCAACTGTGCAATTCTGAAAGAGAGACATATCAATTGAGACACTACCAGGACGTACTTTTACCTCATTAGGTACAAAGGGGATTCCAACAATAATCAGACCAATTCTATCAACTCCCTATCAAGTTGGAGATTTACGATGCTGATGAAGTCCTTCACATTTTTTTCAAGGTAGTAGAATGAGCTAAAGCTCTTCACAATCCATTCTTAAAAGTAATTTTTTCAACTTGCTTTGAAGATTGAAGCCAAGACTTGCAAAGGACCTCCTAATACCAACTAGTTTTCTTCATCTCAAAAGAAGGGTTTATTTCTAACTCTGGAAACTCCTCTGAACCTACCAACTCATCCTCAAAGAATAGGAATTTTTCACAGAGTGCTCCAACGCATCCTTGAAGAATGAAGATTTTTCATACAAAGGCTCAACTAAGTGTTTGTCCCCTTCATCTTGCAAAGAGAAGAAGTATTGTACTTATCAGAAGCACATTGACATTTTACAGATAAATGTAGTGATCTCAAATGGCAAATATCCTTCAAGCTGATAAGTCACTGCATGAAGCTCCAAAGATTCTAGTATCCACTTGCAAACTTCTAATCCTCCACTAATCCTTATGGTTAGTGGTTGTTTTTCTAAGAATCAGGAAGTTTTGTCCACGCACAATTTTCAAACCAAGAATAATGTGTAGAGCTTATCACTGACAACAATGGCTAGAAGAACTTGATTTCAAAGATATTGGTAATTCAGTGCACTTCAGTTGCCAAATATAGCACATCTGCATCCAGAACAGTTAGGATGTCAAGAAGGAGCTATTTAAACTTGTGTTAGAACACTTGATTTTGATGACACTCCACCTCATTGTTGAGGTCTAATACTTGGGGCACCTTTTCTAATACAATTGCAAGGGTTTCTTCGATGACTTCCACAAATCTAACAGACTGCACAAGGGCAATTAAGTCTATAACTCACTTCTTTTGTTAGTCCATTACTTCCAATAGGTCAGTTTGCAGAAGTTTCTTACTCTGTGTCATTTAAGGAGCAGAGGAAATTGATGTTGACAAACAGCCACCTAAAGCAATTAGAACTCTTGTTGACATGTATAATGATCTTTTGGAGGAGCCCAAACCTTTGAAGTCCTTTCTATTGAGCTTGTGTCAGATTCTCAATTTTTTAATTGACCACATCACTAAGATTGAACAGAAAATCAAGTAGTCTCAAAGAGAGAACATACAACCTAACACTTCTTAAATTCATGATCTCGTAGTGACAAAGAAAGAACATAATGAGGGTTACTTGTTACAAATTATCATGCTCTCAACAGAATCATTATGAAGAACCATTACCCTCTTCTAGGATCAATATGTAGACAGCAAAATAGTTTAAGTAAACAAATGATGTAATTAGTTGTCGGTACCAACCGACGGGTCGGGTAGTTTGGAGTCGGTACCAACGGTTGGCATCACAACCAACCTTGGCCATGAGTATTTAAATCATCAATACATTGTAGTCAGATATGGATGATTTGACAATAGTTGATATGCAGACATTGGAGTCATAATGACATATGTGGTTGTCATGAACATTGTAATGTTTCCTGTGAATCAATGATGAATACAATGGTCCATTCTGAGTAATTCTGTTATGTTCATATGATGCACTATACTACTAGTTTACTTCTGTTTACTTCATATTCTGTGAAACACACTCATGGGGAAGAGCCATCACGACGGCCAAAGAGGAAAAGGAAGCAAAGGGAAACATCCACCGAAAGTGAAGAAGAAGAAGAAGAAGAGGAAGACAGGGGGCAATCACCAATAGTAGAAAGTGATTCATCCATAGATGAAATACCTGCACAAAGAATGACATGGAGTGTGGTGAGAGAGGCCACCATGAGGGATACTGAACAGAATACAGTAGTAACAAAAGTGGGACAGCCCACAGAGATAGAGAAAACAACAGAGAAAGGGGGGCAGCTTAAAGGAGTTTTGGTACTTCCAAAACTCAAATCAGCATCATTCACATTACCGGCACCCTCACAAAGTACAGAGGCACAGGGCACAACCACATTGCCAGTCAGGATAAGATTATTAGTAGGAGTCACACCAGCCACACCTTTGGTGACAACTAGCATAGTCAGCCCAACCTCACCAGTGGAGCCCTCCATAGTAGGGGGATTGATCACATCTCAGGTAGAGTTACCATCAGCATCGGCAGGAGGTCCTCAGGACAAAATAGATAGTTGGTTAAGTGACATTGGCCTAACAGTGGACATGCCTGAAGTACCCTTGCTGAGCCCACTACACATGGTAACAGAAGGTCAGGAGGAGGACAGCACACCAAGGGGGACAGAGAGCGTAGAGCAACTCAGCGTTATTGGCTAGATCACTCAGCAGAGCATTCTACCACAGCCAATACTGGCTACACAGGAGGTAGGGGGACCTCCCATGGACATTATGAGCTCCCCAGTGACCACTCTAGTGACCACTTCACCAGAGGAGGAGGAGGAGGGATTTCCAGAGGGGTTGACCCTCACACTTTCCAGACCCGACCCCTTAAACCCAATAGGTACCATTCAGAGGTACATGGAGGACTTAGAGAATGTGGCAGATTACATGGGGGAGATAGCTGAGATCTCCAAACGGCTAAGATTGGGACGATCACGTCCCAAGAGGCAAGGAGAATCAAGAACTTTGTACAACTGGGTTGTGAGGAGTTTGCTCAACATTTCACAGTGAGAGGATGGCTAGAGATAGACACTAGAGACATGCATGAACGATGGAGAGGGTCACGACCAGTGGTAGGGGGAAGAGACGCAGAGGTCATAGAGTCCATGTTCACCATAGAGAAGGCATATAAGAAAGTATTCTGAGATGAAGAAAAAAGAGGTGATGTTGGAGAAAAAGGAGGAGAGTGAGGCAGCCCTACAGACAAAGAAGAAAGAATTGGCTGAGCATATTCAAAGATCTCATTAACAATTACCACAGCAGACAGAGGCCACTAAAACAAAAAAGGCTGGGGCATCAAGCTTAGAGGCCAAGTTGATGGAGATGGAGGCTAAGATGAAAGACATGGGAGTACAGCTTGAGGCAAAGAAGGCAGAAGTGATGAAGGCTAAAGCACAAGTAATGGAAGCAGGTCACATGGTGAAGGCAACAAGAGAGCAAGAGCTAGTAGCTCAACACCAGCTGTGACAAAGGATCGAGGAAGCAAGGAAGCTGCAAGCACAACAGTGATCAGCCACCCCAACCTCATCAGTACACCCAGGGACGTATTCCCAACCTCCCCACTCTCAGTAGGATGTTTATGAGTTTTGACATAATTTTGTCATTTTGATGTGAATGTCGTTTGGAAGACGACCAATTTGGGGGGGGGGGGGGGGGGGATAGATGTAGACAGCAAAATAGTTTAAGTAAACAAATGATGTAATTAGTTGTCAATACCAACCGACGAGTCAGTTAGTTTGGAGTCGGTACCAACGGTTGGCATCACAACCAACCTTGGCCATGAGTATTTAAATCGTCAATACATTGTAGTCGGATATGGATCATTTGACAATAGTTGATATGCAGACATTGGAGTTATAATGACATATGTATGTGGCTGTCATGAACATTGTAATGTTTCTTGTGAATCAATGATGAATACAATAGTCCGTTCTGAGTAATTATGTTATGTTCGTATGATGCACTATACTACTACTTTATTTTTGTTTACTTCATATTCTATGAAACACACCATATTGCGGTAAACACAATACTCTTCTAAACCAAAACCAAGGTGCCACATTGCTAAGACTCTCAATTTTGTAAGTGACCACAATGCTAAGATTGAACAGAAAATCAAGTAGTCTCAAAGAGGGAACATACAACCTAACACTTCTTAAATTCATGATCTCGTAGTGTCAAAGAAAGAACATAATGAGGGTTACTTGTTAAAAATTATCATGCTCTCAACAGAATCATTATGAAGAACCATTAGCCTCTTCTAGAATCAATACTCTTCTAAACCAAAACCAAGGTGCCAAGCATAAGATCAACTAGAATTTTCAGTATCACCAAGTTTGCATGGAATAGCTTCAAGACATTGCTTCAGTGAGTTTCCAGGACAGAGGGACACGTTTCTGAGGATGGAGAAATATTTACCACATTTTGGACACAATGTAGGGAAGGCTGGGGGAAGACTACTAAAAGTATATATAAATAGTAACATTTGAACATTGAATTAAAAAAAAATGAAAAGAGATTAACTTGAAAAAACTAACAGAAACTGATTTTGCTTAACTAAATAACATGATCCATGATCCAAAATTGAATGGCATTGTCGCATTAATCAAGTCCCAAAACTCAAATGAATAGCACTGATTACAAAGGGTTCCAGATTAAATGCCAATCCATCATCCACTACAAGGATGAAGTTACAAACTAAACGCTGAAACAATAAATATCATAATGTGAAAATGAAAAATGCTTAGTGCATTGAGCAACAAGTTGAATAATCAAAGTAATTATAGATAAAGATCCCATCATTTGCTCCTTGTCACAGGAACTGCTAAACTAATTTGGCACCTTTAACAAGATCCCAACCAATAATGGTTGCACATACTGGCCTTGACTCCTCATGCTCCACATTCCACTGCCCTTCTAGACTCTCCTTGTATTCAGTTGCCTTGCAATTAATAAGAGATAAGGCATTATGTACAGCAACAAGCTTCTCTACTCTCCTAGAGGTAACCTTGTTTCTATTATTAGAGTGGATAAAGATATATGCAAACCAATTCCTCTCAGTGGCAATGGAATTAGAAACCTGTAGAAGGGAGGGAATGGAAAGAGTATATACCAATGATAGAAGCCCATTTAACTGCCACTAACTCACAATTTTTTCTTGAACCATAGTTTTCCCATCATATCCAAACTCTTGCAACCTTCAAGTGCAGAAAATCTGGTTTACCGAGCCTTGATTATGCAGCATCCTCACACGATAAGTTTTTTAGGGCCTACATGAAGCCCTTCTTCACCTCCTCATATCAACAGAAACCATTCTCCCAAGCCTCTCCATAAATCATTTAGATTTCATTGCATTTGTGCCCATATGTAAAGCGGTGTTCATCTTCTTTTACCTCTGCTAAATGATGGGCTGAATATGGCCATGATAAATGCCAAGGTGGAGTATCCATGACAAGGCAAGATCTTCATTTGGCCAAGTAAGTTGTCATAGCACTCATAGATCTCTCCAAAGTTAGGACTGTCTGGATCTCGTGACAGTAAAAACAATGGATGTAAGCGATATGATGCATCTCATATCTGACCAAAATGAATCACTGACCACCACATTTGTAGAAGAGCTTGAAGATAGAAAGAGAGCTTACTATATTCATATATTCACCAAATATCTTGGAGGTCTCCACACCCATATTCGTAGAAGAGTGATTACTATGAAGCCAAAGGACTTGGACAACGCATGTGTCCAAGCATATTATGCAGAAGAGGATAAGAAGAAAGGAAGGGGAATCTTCAAAGCAAGCACAAAGAAATAATCAAGCCTAAGGAGGACAGGCACAAGTTCTTCGAGAAAGGTAATTGGAAGCATAAGAAAACAAGCATTGTTGTGCATCAAAGTAAGGAAACAAAAAATCGTTGCAGTCATTGCAATACTGAGGCTAAGTGTTGGATGTTGCATCCCGAATAACACAAGAACAGGGCCAAACAAGACTCCAAAAAGTCAATGGTTACTCATCAAGAAGAGGTGGAAATTGAGGGCAATTCAGATGTAGACAAGAGGCTAGGGTGCATAGCCACCAAGACCATGAATACAGAAAGAGAGCTTGAAGAGATGAACAATTTATCATTCTCAAGCTAGAAGCCAAGAAAACAAGAGTAAGTGCACTTGTAGTTCCCAATTCAATGTAATTTTATTTCAACATATGTTGTCAAGAAGTTTGGTTTTAAAAACATACGATCATCCTCACCTATATCATTTGGGTTGGGTAAAAAAGGGTGCACAAATTCAAGTTACAAAGAAGTGTACATTTCAATTTGATATTCGTCCACAATACATTGGCAAAGTGGATGCAGATGTGATTCCTCTTGATGCTTTTAACATAGTTCTTGATAGTCCTTACTTGTATGTTAGAGATGCTTTTTTTATGAAAAGAGCTAACAAATACAGATGACCAAGTATAGAGTCAAATACATCATAAGGGGCACCAAAGCAAAGCCAAAGTTACTATGGTAAGTTCCAAAGGAGCCAATAAAAAAATTCAAGAGACCCAGCAACTTTGTTTACTTTTTTAAGGATAGGCAATAAGATGGACTAGGGATTTCTACACTGTCTAACACTAATAAGTAAATGAAGGATTTCGATGAAGTTTTTGTATCTATTCAAGAAGTGTTCCATGAGCCCAAAGGGATTGCCGCCAAGAAAGAAGGTAGATCATAAGATTCAATTGCTTCTCAAATCTCCTTTACCTAGCATTGGCTTGTATAGGCAATCATTTTTGGAAGCAATGAAGTCAAAAAGCAACTTCAAGAGTTATAAAAAAAGGGTTCATTCAACTGAGCACTTTACTATGCAGTCCACCTAGAGCATTGAACAAGATCACCATCAAGAATCACTATCCCCTTCCATAGATAGGTGATTTGTTGGACTAGCTTCAACATGCCAATTTTTTCACAAAGTTGGATCTCAACATGCATGGAAGACAACTTTCAAAACAAAACAAGGTCTATACAAATGGTTAGTTCTTCCTTTCGGTTTATGCAAAGGTCCAACTACTTTTATTAAATTGATGAATGGTACATTGAAAGATTTCATAGATACATGTGTTATAGTATATCTAGATAATGTTCTAATTTTTAGGCAACTTGGGAAGATCACCTAAGCCATTTGAAGCAACTTTTGCAAGTGTTGAAGGAAAAACAAATTTTGTGTAACATGAAGAAAATGTAAGTTTGTTGAATGATCACTAGTATATTTGGGACATGTGGTTTAAGGAAATGAGCTCAGAGTAGATCCTACTAGATCATGGTGTTGAAAGCCATCACCAATTAGACTTCACCAAATAGTGCCACAAAAAGAAAGAGTTTTGTAGGCATGGTTCAGTACATGCAGAAACGTATTGTAGATTTCTCATCTATAGCCACACCTCTATGTTTAGTTGCAGCCATGGGAAAATGTTTCCATTGGAGTCAGGTCCATGAAGAAGATTTTTGAGCTGTCGAAATACAAAATCAGCCATGCTCTCATGCTTGCCCTTCCTAATATGCAGAGCCTTTTGAGGTAGAGACCAATGCAAGTGAATATGCTATGGATGTAATCTTGTCAGGAGGAAAGCATGTTTGTTATCATTCAGAGGTTTTTATTTCAAGAGTTAGAAGTTATCCAGTTTATCATAAGGAGTTATATGCACTAGTTGAGGAATTATAAAATGAAAACTTTATTTGTTGGGAAAACAAACCATTGTGCATATTGACCATCAACCTCTATGATACTTGAAAGTAGGTTGCAAAAGGCAAAACACTACAAATGGATGGGGTTTTACACCAGTTTTATATAATGATCAAATACAAGAAGATAAGCACAAATGTGGTGGTCACCATGCTATCTAGGCCACCAATTTCAAGGCCAATTTCAGAATTGGCAAGGTGGCTCTACTTAAGCCTTTCACCAAAGAAGCCTATGAGGAAGAATATGTCCACAATGCAGATTCTGGGAAGAAGTTCAGAGAATTGCAAATCAAATATGTTACCAGAAATAAAAGGACTTCCACCTCAAAGATGAGCTAATCTACAAGTTGGAAAAATAGTGTGCCAAAAGCAAAAAGGTTTCTATGGATTTTGTGGGAGGATTACCTATGAGTAAGCATGGACAAAATTTTGTGGATAGATTTAGCTCAATGTGTACGCTATTTCAATGCAAAAAGACAATTATGGGGATAGAAGCAGATGAAATATCTTTTTGTTAATGTTAGGGTGCACTTTGGGCTTCCTAAGTCCATTTTTTCAAATAGAGACACCAAGTTTGTTGGCAAGTTTTGGTTTACTTTGTGGGATAAGATGGATACCAAACGCCAACAAAGTACAACCTTCCATCAACAAATAGATGAGTAAACAGAAGTGGTCAACAAGACCTTGGTATAGTTCAATTGGGGTTCCAATAGGTATCCCAAGACTTGGGATGAATCTCTGCCCCATCTCCAGCCGTCCTATAATAGTGTAATCTATTCTTCAATAAATCAATCACTATTTAAGGCTTGTTTGGGTTATCTACCTTCAAATCCACTTGATCTTGCATTAGAATAGAAAAAAGAACAAGATGGACAAGATTCGGAGTTGACCAAGGCAACTAAGTTCATTGACCAGATCTAGCAAATCCAACTCAAGGTGAAAGAGCAACTTGAGAACTCTCAAGCAAAGTATAAGAGCAGGCATGACCAACACCAAAGGGAGCATAATCTAAAACTGAGAGATAAGTTATCATTGTCCCTAGGCAAAGAAAGGTCAGAAGGACAAGCCGAAAACAACAAACCTCTAAGATATGGGCCACTTTCCACCTTAGAAGTGGTTGGAAACAATGGATTCAAACATGACTTACCCCATTCATGAGGATGCATTCAATTGCAAAGAAAAGGGAGACCAGAAGGACTTAGAAGTCTTTGCTAGTGGAACTCAAGGGGCAAACATTGAGGCACATAAAGTGGTGCTCCAAGGAGAAAGTGGAAGACCTCTTAGTGCCTCAATAAGCTTTTATGGACAAAGCCTCTATAAGAAAGCAGGTGTAATCCATAAGAATCTGGAGAAGAATATTCCTCAACAGAATGAAGTTTTCCCATAGTTGCAAACTTGAAAACACACCCTAGGAACTAGCAGAGTGAAACTGTCCATTCCATTAGGGGGCGGTTCTACAACTGCCGATTCCATTAGGGGGCAGTACTACAACCAACGAGATGATTCTGAAAGGCGTGGTTTTGTCCCAATGGCAGAAATAAGAATGTGAAACAACCAAAACAACCTTATTTTGACAAATTCTAGGAAAGAAGACTTTTCAATGCACAGCTAGGCTCTTTCAGCACCTATAAGAAGACATGGAGAGAGCAAATGACATCATCGGAAGCTTGTAGGAGTATTGTAGCAATCGAATTAAGGGAAAACTCAGCTGTAAGAAGGATTGGCAACTTAACAGTAAGCATAAACACAACAATTGATTGCTATTGATTTAATAAGAACTCTTTGTACTTGATTGCTATTGATCTAATAAGATTCATTAAACACTATAATGTCACTTTTTAATTAATTAGCTTATGTGGGCCCTATCCTTATTTTCCCAATAAGTAAAATGGGATGTTGGAATTTGTGACCTGCTGATGCAATACATTGAGTTGTTTGGTTGCCTTTCAGACTACCATTTTTCATATAGTTTATGTCATAGCTTGAGCCTTGTGTTCAACTATCATTTCAAGGACGAAAACCCTTGGATTTGGAGATCAGAGGATGAAACCCCTTTGGTTTGAGGATTTCATTCAAAGGTTGTATTTGTGTTGAAAGCTTTTGTTTTGTTTTTCCCACAAATATTTGTATTCAGCAACATATTGTAATAGCAGATTTGATTCATATTTATATGTTGTTTATTATGATATTCTGGCATATGAATATATTTATCCAGAACCAACATATTTGTATTGTTCATGCAATCTATTGCTGCATCTTTCGGACATTGTTGTTTATTTGAATAATTTATATAAAAATCATTATTCATCCACCGTATGCTCTCACCTTGATCTCACAAGATCTTGGTACTCAAATAGTGCTGATTAATAATATTTACTCATCATATGCTCTCACCTTCCCCTCACAGGACCTTGGCAATCAAAAAGTGGTAAATATTTTTATATTAAAATTTGTTGAGGTTATTACAAACATGCAGTTGCCGCTAGCAACTAGTTTTTTCCCCACCTCGAGGTTTCCAAGATATAAACCCAATGAATTTAATTTCTGTTTACATTACAGTAGTTTGCTAATTTCTACAAGCGATTTGAGGAAATTATAGATCAGAGATTCCCTACAATTGAAGGGTAAAAACAAATTGAAACAATCTCCAAAGATAAAATATTAGTGGACCCTAAATCTACATGGAGCTTGAGTAGTTTGAAGGCCAAAAGTGGAGATCAAATATAGCTTTAATCAGTATCAAAGTCTAGAGCATAGATTGCAGACTCAGCAAGCACTCGCCATTTTTTTGGTGTGGCAAGTAACTTGCCAAAAAATGCAAAGTTTTCTCACTGAGTTTTTGGCGAATTCTCACCATAAATTTGACAAGTGTAAGCAAAAAACTCGCCAAACATGGCAACTAAGGTTTTTAAAAAAAAATTAATCAAATTTTTTTTGGATCTTTGTGATAGGAACCCTAACCCTAATATCTATGGACCCCACCCACACCCTAAGCAGTCACAAAAGTGAAAAAAAAATGAGAGAGGCTAATGGCTGCAAAGTGAGAGCATTAGGATAGGAAAAGTAAGGACTTGGTATTGCAAGAAAACATACTAATAAAATTGTGAAAGTGACGTGTTGCCCCTCAACCCCACTGGGGGCTCCATCCCCTGACCCCCATCCACCACCATCCTGCCACTGTCCCGCCACCATCCCCTCGCCATCTCCAAACTTAGGCCCTTGGTCCCCCCATCCCCAAAAGCTATCCCCCCATCTCCTTGTCAGAAAACTCCATGGAACATAGATCAAATCTAATGGAAAACACTTTTGTACTCATTTATGGACTCATTGGATACATTTTGTCATAGAATTTTACAAAAAAAAAAAGTGTTTTTAAAGAAATTTAAGTATTTTTTTTAATTTTAAGTTGTCAAGCTTTTGCCGAGTCCGAGTCCGAGAATGAACTAAACTAAGAGTGTCCATTAGATAATCCTACGAGGCAGCAGGGTGCTCACCTCACCTATATATTCATGGCTGACAATCCTCTAAATGTATAGAGAAAACTGGAAATGTGTACCTATCCTTGTGGCCTGGACTGTAAGCAATAATATGGTCATTATGCAGGAAATTCAATTGTAAAAAGTTAGAAAACCGAATTATGCCGACTACTTTGAAAACCTATGAATTTTATAGTAAAGATTTATTATATAGGTAAAAAACACTCAGCTTAGAATAATACACATAATCAAAAAAGAAAGATTGTATCACTATTCCTTAAGGAACAATATTCAGAAACTTTCATAACTCATAAAATGCACATCATTCTATACAGAAAAATTTACTTATGATACTGTCACAGGTGCACCCCTTGGTAGTTAGTAATAACCTGGAGTTACATATATGCAACATACGCAGCTTCAACTCACGGTCCGTTTTTGAATCGTTGTCCTTAAATTCCATCTCTTTTTCTACTAACCACTTAATTCCAGCAATGATTGGCAATCTTCCCCTGATGGCTTTGGTTTCTTCCCTCCAATACTTCGGTTTGTCAGATAATCTGCAGAGTAGCAAAATAAATTAATATGTACACAAGAAAAGAAGATTCTTCTCCAAAATTTCTTCATTATGACTGTGTAATTGTAGGTTATAAAACATGACACTAAATCTGAAAGTTGTAAGCATATGCACTAGTACTGAAAACCTACATGTTTTCCTAAACATTGATGTACAACGTAAGCACTTCATTTTTGTCTTATCAGTGTAATTTATTTACTAGAAATTTCACTCAGAAACAGTACTGTTCTACCTGTACCTCATCTTTGTTTGGAACTACTCAAGCAAGAAAATTGGTACGATCACTAATTTTCTTTCTTCCTAAATCAAAATCCAAACATAGAAAGAACATACAAATTTTTGCATGGAACTTATGAAGATAAAGGAACTTGAATTTATTGTTATCAAGATTGATAAAATAATTCCATGACACCATATTAATAATGAAAGCCAATGCATTAGGTGGACTTATGGAAAACAAATTAGGAGGAAATACATTCAATGGCAAAAGGCTCAAACTATATAATTAGATTTAGACTTAGTAACTTTTATAGAGACTAAAAATCCTTTAACTGATTTCCACTAGGAGCCTAGATAAATAGAACCAAACACACTTAACATGAATCACATGTGAAGCGAAAGAGAACATTAAACAAAACACCAGGGAGCAGAGTCTGCTTCTCTAGATTATCAAATATTTTAGAGGCAATAAACTCAGTGGAAAAGGCTCAAGCTATATAATTTGATATAGACTGACCTACTTTTATAGAGATTAAAAATATTTTAACTGGTTTCCACTAGAAACCTAGATAAATGGCACCAAACACACTCAACATGAATCAAATGTGAAGCAGCGAAGCACCTTAAACAAAGAACCAGTGAGCAGATAATGGGAAGAGAATGAATCAATTCATTGCAGTTTGGGCAATGTTTTAAGGTAGGATGTTCCACTTCTGAATCATGCAGTGAATTGCAGATTAGGATGAAATATCCTGCTTAGGGTTTTTACCAAAATTTCTAAATTTTCAATTTCCAATTTCAAACCCTAGATCTGAATTCTGATTCTATTTTCTGCACATTATCGATTGATTTCACCAAGCATAGAACATAGTCTAAAACATGAAAATGATGGCAAATGAAAGTATATATCTGCAGTCTTATCATTCATGAATTACACCACAAAATACGCAAGCAAACATACATAATCTGAATGCAAGTCTGCTGCTCCAAACTGAATAGATAAAATGGATATTACATCAAGTTTGTGGCTCAAACATGGCCAACCTTCATGTACAAGTTGCTGCTACAAACTCAGATCTGAATTACAAACTACAACATACCAATATTATGACAAATATGCCAAACAAGATATGCGAATCCCTCCAAGGCTAATAGGCGCTCCTCAAGGATGATGAATGTCAAGTCTTCAATGACAATGATATCAAATGATGCCTCAATGCTGATCGATCCTCCTTATGGATGTCAAAAGTGCAGATCCGATGTTGTCAAAAGCTGATCCAAGCGACTGAAACCCTCCACCAAGCTGGCGCACCTTAGAGCAATGGATTGACAAGCAAGGATGGTAGCGGCTAGGGTATGATATTCTTCTCAAAGATGAAATCACTGCTATACCCAGTCTGATATAAAAATCACTGCTAAACCAGATCTGATATAAAATTACGCACACAAGATGATGAACAACTATCTCCCAAAACGGTGCTCAATACCCTCAATGATGGTGTTCAATTCCAATATCAAAAATGCATGAAAACCTCCACAAAATCGCACTCCAAATCTGATTTACAAATCTGAAAGTAATTCTTCAAGGTGGCGCTCAAGGATATGCAAGAATGTCTTCACCAATCAACGCTCACTTGATGCAAATGATCTTCAACAATGGCGTCCAAATCTGTTATAGGAAATATATCATGATGAAATATCCCTAGCTAATTTTGGATGCAAATTTTTTTCGATTCGGACCTTTCTAGCTTGCGGGCTTTTCGTCAAACACTTTGTAGATGTATGGTTTTTTGAGTTTTCTCTTGAAGGTTGATTTTGAATGTTTTTGGTGTAGTTTGCTTGGGTTTATAGAGTGTGAACAAGGGTATAAATGCTAACAAAAGGCATATGCATTATAATAGATTTGCCAAATGGAATAATACAGATTTTTGCTTGAGCATAACACACACAACTGATATAGACGTTAACCTTCAGAATTTGCTGTAGCTCATACACTATATTATGAACATCAAGTACAAAGATAATTACAGATAATTGGCTGTAGCTCTTGCAATATTTTATGAGCATCCAAAATAGAGATAATTACAGATAATTACAGATAATTTGCTGATACAATATCAAACCTAGATTGAATAAGCAGCAAATGATAAAGAGTTTTCCTTCCTTAAACAGTAATTACAATTGATATTTAGCAAATACAAGCATCGCTATATGAGCCAACCTCAATCGCTACCCCCAAAGGCAAGGATGACAGCAAAGAGAGGCTGCGCTGATGCTGAAGGGAGGACCCACATCCAAGGATTGCTGCCAAGGGAGCTTTAATCCCTCCCACGTCTCCACTAAGACTCCATGCCAATATTGGCGTCTAGCTCCCCTTCACACGCCACATGAAAATGAGTTCCCGTCCATGGAATATCTATGGTGCGATTTGAGCAGTAAAGAACCACGGCCAGCCTGCACAAGAGTTTTCAGTTTTCAATGCTCTCCAAGTCGCCCCAGATCTGCAAGTGCCTATGACGATTTGACAAACTTTCCGGCTAGGGTCACCTCTAAAAATTAACTTGAGACTTAGGCAATATTAAATAATAAGTAAATGATTCCCTAATATCGACCTTAGCCTTCGAGAATTAAAAAGGCTAAGCGATCTCCTTGAGTGGCTACTGAGAAGGGGACACTATAGTCCTCCCTTCCCAAGATTGCTTGTCCTCAAGCAATTGTAAATTGGGATTCTGCAATATCTGATCTCCTTCCCATGTTGCGTCCTCAGCTGGCAAGTCTCTCCATCTGATCAAATATTCCTTAATCACTCTACTCCTTAACCTCCTCTCTCGAGTATCAATCACCTCCTCAGGAACCAGCACCAAGTGTCCCTCCTCATCCAATGGAGGCAATTCTGAAGATGAAGTAACCTGCTGTCCAAGTGCCTTCTTGAGGCACTAAACATGAAACATGTGAATCTTGTTGTTTTCAAGCAACTCCAACTCATACGCTACTTCCCCCACTCGTCTTATAATCCTGTAAGGGCCATAAAATCACGGTTTCAACTTTTATGCCCCACTCTTCTTCAATGAAGACTGCCTGTAGGGTTGTAAACGTAGGAAACCCAAGTCTCCTATCTCAAAGCTGCGCTCCACCCTGTGCCTATCTACATAAGTCTTCTGCTGATTTTGTGCCACTTGTAAGTTCTCCTTGAGAGCCTTCAAGATATCTTGGCTCTCCTAAATCCAATCCTTGGCTTTGGGAGCCCTGCTATCCCCAAAAGCCAAATCCATAAATGATGGTGCATCATAACCATACGGTGCACAGAAAGGTGTCATACCGATGGACATGTGGTAAGTGGTGTTATAACAATGCTCTCCTAGATGCAACCACGTAATCCACACTCTCTGCTGCCCCGAAACATAAAAATGAAATACAATTCATTCACTGCGGCGGGCATCCACAAACTGTGGGAATTCACCACTTCTCAGTGAGTATAGAACAATAAAGAAAGATTACAGTGCCATCCACTTGTTCAGTGGGAATACTCCACTTTTCAGTGGGTGAGAGCAAATATGAAGATTCTTTCTCCACACTGGCGGTAAACCATCCAGGGGTACTTTAGTGAATTGCATTAAGTACAATGAAGCCAATTACAATGATATCCATTAATGCATAGTTAGATCTGGAAGATACTATCCTTATAGGATCAAGATGATAAGAGTCTTTACCAAGCAAGATACCAATAATGACTGTATGGAATCAATGCTGCACCAAGAAAATATATCTGTCAAAACTGAACTGTAATAAATCAGTCACCTCTAACAACTGTACGGCTACCCAGGCTATATCAACACACACATTTCAACAAGGAAGATTGATCACTTTACACATTACCCATTGCAATCATAGCAATCAGATTCACTGGCTCTGAAATAGACCAAAAACAAGATACATAACATAGCTCAGTTTATACTCAAAAATTTCCTTTCATAGCTGTATGGCCTCTCTGGTACAGAATCCTTATGGCATCATCAAAATTCAATCAAATTACTGCAAATTACCTCTAATGAGGTCGTCCAAGCATACTAAGTGATCAGCACACAATACAGAAGTCAGAAAGACATGTATCAAATTTATGATCAAAACATTCATTTCCAGCAATACGACACATAGACAATACAAACATCACTCCAACAAATGCCAAACACATCCAATCCTTAGTAAAATAGTTCGAAAAGGATTGCATAAGTCTACCCATCAAAATGCACACACAAAGAAGTGCCAAGGAAGTATTAATATTTTCTGATCAGCTCTAACAAGATTTCCAACATATATGGTATAGATGGCATCCAAAATTCACTCTGTGCATTTGAACTCCTTAAATCGGTCTAAAAAGAGTCTATTCCATCATACAGAGACACCACCAAAAGCAATTAACAAACAAACTTGAATTCTATTTGCATTCTCCAAAAATGAGATTACAGCTGTACAGCCATGGAAAGTATGGATTTGCTACAGCAATCACAATACTCATCCAAAACACTGCATACTACTCTCAAAAGAGGCACCCCAACATCACATTCAATCTGCATTCATCAATAGATACAAAAGGTTCAACATTTATTTCTGATCTCAGTCGACCCTTTCAGGCATGTACGGCCATGAAGTACGGATTTCCTCAATATAAATTAAATCTGCACTATTTAGCCACTGAAATAATATTGGAATGAGGCACAAGTTTCAATCAAACACATTCCAAACACTTTGCATTCAAATATCAAACACAATATTTTCTAAGAAAAATCGTACCCTTCAGCATTGTACGGCACTCCCCAGTATGGCCAAACCAAGCTCACAACAAAAGATATAATTACTAACTTCTTCACTGTAATGTCCCTTTTTTGGCGCATAGGCTTTTGTGCGCATTTTGGCTTGTTCTTAGTCCCTTAGTGGCTATCCGGCATATTTGGGAGAACTCCAATGTTCTTGGAGTGGCCACAAAGCAGTTTTACAGAGCATTTGGTTATGGCTTTGAGCTCAGATGGTGTTCATGATCATTGTGATGCTTTCTGATGTTTGATCGAGTTCCCGGTTTGCTCTCCAAAATTCTTGGAAAAGCCGTCTATTTTTGGAAAGTCCCCTAGAAGGCATCATTCATCTTCCCAAACATCATGGAGTATGTTGGTATGCTTAATTTTGCAATTTGGTGATGTTTGGGATTTTCCACAAAATGGTGTTATTTAATGAGCTATTTTAATTATTATTTTCACTTAAGCTCCTAGGGGTGAAAATAATTAATAAAAATCTAAGTGTTATAGCTCGTTGGAAAGGAGAAGAAAAGTTTTAAATCATGGATGCATCATTTTGGGGCCTTGCGAAGCAAATATTTCCTTTATATTGATAAAGGGGTCTTTAGAGCTAAAAAGAGCTTTTAATTAAAAATGGTGACTTTAAGTTGTGCACACATAATGAATTATGTTATATTGTTTGAGGAGAAATATGAAGGAACAAAGGAAATAATATTTTATTTCCCTCAAAAAGTTATAAAAAGAGGAGTTGGGCTCATTGTTTGGACATGCTTGATTTGTATTGTTACTCTACTGGATTGAACCTACGTGTTCTTCCATATTCTCTTGAGGACGAAAACCCTCTTGTGGAATGCTCTTGAGGATGAAAACCCTCTTGAGTTTGCCCTGGAGCTTTCATGGATTCGATAGATTTTGTGAAGTTTGGTGTAGAGATTATCTAGTTTTCTTTGTAATATGATGTTATTGATATTATCAGTTGATCTTTTGTGTTTTGTCAAGTTAGAGGTCCTTTCTCATGCTGGCCGTACCTCCATTGGCCGTACCAACTAAAATCAAGTTTTAAAAAAATAAAAATTATTGAAGCAGCTTTGTGTTTTCTTCTTTTTGCATTGTCAATGTATGGTCTAGGCAACCCCAAACTAAACAAGGTTACATGTTAAAGTGCATTGTATAATTTCCTAGGAGTTGCCATACTTTTGCTGGCCATATGGCCCTGGGATGCATGGTGTATGTGGTGTTAAGTGAAATCTGATCAATTGGTGCATGAAATATATTGCATTTGACTCGTATTTGCATAATGTTTAGTGTGAAATCAACACCATTTGATATGTGCGGTCTCATGTAAGGTTCCAGCATGTCCGTATAGTCATCATATCTGCCATACCATTCTGAAATTGGAAGTCTTCAGTTCTGATTTGAATCACCTGTAAGCTTTGTCTAATGTCTTGTTCAGCAGTGCTCATCATTCTAGATCAGATTGTGACTAGTTTGGGTTGGGTGTTTGAATCTATGAATTGTTTGCAACTATGATCCCCTTTGGTAGCCGTACAAATTAGGTGTATTCAGTTTCCTGTTGGTTTTGATCAGTCTTCAACAATCTGCCTTTCTACATTGTGGACATCATGTTAAGAAATGCACTAATGCCATTCTATGTAGGGTTTGATGATCTATCTTCCAGGAGACATTATCAATGTTCATTGGGCATTATTGTAAATTATTTTAGTTGAAATTTCATAATTATTGTAATCACATTAAGTCCCCTGGATGGTTTACCGCCAGTGTGGAAGGAAAGAACATATTTAAACATATTGTAACCCCTGGATGGTTCTACCGCCAGTGAGGATAAAAAACTCTTTCTTTTCATTTCTACCCACTGGACAAGTGGCGAATTCCCACTGAATAAGTGGATGGCTTTGTAATCTTTCATTGCTATTTCTTACCCACTGATAAAGTGGTGAATCCCCACGATATGTAGATGCCTGCCGCAGCCAAAGAAGTGAATTTCTTTATTGCATACTTTATATTGTAAGCCAAAATCATTGTATGCTTTCACCTTGCCCATCCTGGGATCTTGGTGATCAGAAAGTGTGAGGCCTTTAGTTGGTTATGCATTTGATGCTAATGCTGATTATCTTTGTAACTTTTGAAAAAAAAAATCCGGGGTAGCATCTTACATTCACAATAAAATTCATATAATTTCATCACCAAAATCATAACTAGAAAGCAAAACAAAACTTCATATATCTAACAAATCTTCTCAGCTCCATGTGATTTCCTGAATGAAAACCACCATTACCAACTAGGGTAGATATCACACTACCGAAACTGATCTTCAAGTGGGTTTCCGTCCACAAGAAGGTAGGAAATGGAAGAACACGTAGGTTCAATCCAACAGAGTAACAATACAAATTCCAAACATGTCCTCCAAATGAGCTCTCCATCAACATATAAAGGCATCTAGGAGTTACAAACTCCACTTTCTTGAAAATAGTCTTTTTTTCTCCTCAACTCCTCAACTTATAAAGTTCTAATATTCCAAAGTGGTGCTCACTTTAATAATAAGTCTAGGAGAAAAATATAAATATGTCCTCATTCTGGGTTTAGGACGACTAGATTGAAAATGGGAACGTTACAACTAGATTCTTGGCAAGTTTGAGCACCCCTTGATTGTCACAGAACAAGGTTGTAGGCCTGTTTGTGGCATATTCATCTTCGAAAGCATTCTATTGATCCAAATTACCTCACATACTCCTTTTACTGCTCCTCGATATTCTGCATAAGTCGAGAAAAGAGCTCCTGCATGTTGCTTCTTGGTGGTCCATGTGACAGCACCCGTGCCAAGGCTGAAAACATATCTAGAAGTGGATTTTCTATCATCCACAAAACCTGCCCAATCTAAATCCATAAATCCACATAGCCTAGGGTCTTTCTATTATACAAAGTGCCAAAGTCAAGTGTGCCATTCACATATCTCAACACTCTCTTTGTTGCAGTCCAATGTCTATCTTTGGTGTTGTCACAAATCACGAAATGAAAAATCAAGTCTGCTATCTATAAGATATATTAAACTCCCCACTTATTTCCTGTAGGCTGACTCATTAACTGCTTTAGAGTCAATTTTGGTTGAAAGTTTCAGCCCTTTCTCCATAGGTGTAGACAAGATTTTGCAATCTATCATTCTAAATTTGTCGAGCAACCTCTTGGCATGTTTGGTTTGTGAGACAAAAATGCTGCCACATGTTTGGCAAACTTCTACACCTAGGCAATAATGTAGGAGGCCTAGACAATCGTGTCAAAAATTTTATTCATATTAGATTTGATCTATTCAATAGCGTGTGCCTCACTACAATTAAGAATGATATCATCTATATATACAACCAATAGAATGAGATCATTACCTATGCTTTTGATATATAGATTGGAATCTGAAGGACTTTGTTGGAACGCTTGTTCATCCAAGTACCTATCAATTTTGATGTACCATGCTTGGAGTGCCTACTTCAAGCCATATAGAGCTCTCTTCAATTGGCACACAAAATACTCCTACGCTTGAACCTGAAAACTGTGTGGTTGATACATGTAGACTTCTTCCAAATCTCTATTGAGGATGGCACTCTTCACATCTATTTGATGGATAGTCCAAGCAAATTGAACTGCCATGGCTAAGACTAATCAGAATGTGCTCATCTTTGTTGTAGGAGAAAAGGTCTTCTCGTAGTTGATGCCCTTTCTCTGTGAGAACCTTTGGCAACCAACTGTGCTTTGTACTTGTCTAGTGTACCATTCGCCTTCTACTTGACCTTGTACACCCATTTGCAGCCAATGGTTTTCATAAGACTCATGTTCGGTTGCCATGGCGTTTTCCCATTTAGGGTTTCCTTTTTCCTCCTCAAACACCTACAGCTCATAAACTCCCTAGAGCAAAGTTGAGTGCATTCCTCTTACTCTTGCCTCTTGATGATCGTCCCTCGATCATTTCATCTACTCAGACATCTCCAATGGTGTTGTGCCGCCACTTTGGTCTCTTCTTGGGATCTTCTTCATCCAAATCAATGTTGTCACCATGACTTGGGCTACCTGTACCTATGTCACCTGAATGCTAATTCAGGTTGTCATCATTAGAGTTTGGGACAATTACCATCCTAGGAAACTCCACAAACTTAGAATCCCTTTAGGTGGAGCTACCTAAAGCTAAATACTTGAATCCTTAGCCAAAACAAGTTGTTCTTCAATAGTTTTGATCTCTAGAGAAGTCTAGAAGGCACAGCTTCTTCATCACCACGATATCTTGGCTAAAAGTTAACTGCTTGGTGTCAACATCAACTAGCCTATAAGCCTTATGACTATCGTTGTACCATGTGATCATTAGTTTCTTACTTTTGGGATCTAACTTGGTTTTCTTCTCATCTGGAATCTAGGCATAGAAAGTGGAACCAAACACCTTAAGATGACTAATTTTGGGCTTCCTCCCAAACCACGTTTTCTCTTGGGTCTTTTGCTTCACCACCTGTGTTGGAAATTTGTTTAGCATATATATTGTTCTATATATTGCCTTAACCCAAAACCTCTTCGAAGACTCCTCTCCATCATACATCGAGCCATCTTCATGATAGTGCGGTTCCACCTCTCAACCACTCCATTCTATCATGGTGTAAGGTGAAGTCAATTGTCTTTTATGTTGTGTTTAACACAAAAATTGTTGATTTTGTTTCAATAGAATTCTCCTTCATTATTAGATCTAAGAGTGATTATGTAACAACCTAACTCTTTTTCTACTAATGCTTTAAACTTGTGAAATTCATTAAACACATCAGATTTCAATTTCAAAAAATACACCCACATTTTCCTACCATAAATCATCAACAAACAAATGAAAATACCTAGCACCATTGACGGATGTCATGTTCATTGGTCCACAAATATCTACATGAACCAGTTGAAGGACTCTCTTGGCTCCCGTCATCAAATGGACCTCTGTGCTGCTTCCCTGCTTGGTAAGCTCCACAAACACCCTATATTTGTTGTTAGATGTCAAAAAGACCGACTAGTAGAATTTTGACAAATAAATGACTACGTGACTAAAACTTTTAGTCACGACAACTAAAAATGACTAAATTCTAATCATTTTTTTTGCAACACAGCTATAAATGACTAATTTGATCATCATAAGTGACTAAATTGATCATAACTGGGAAATTAAGTGGAAAGAAATAAAAAAGAAACTGAAAGCCTTAGTTTTTTTTATCATAAGTGACTAATTCGATCATAAGTGGAAAATTAAGTGGAAAGTAATAAAAAAGAACTTAGATTTTTTGGGGCACCATACAATTTAAAAGAGAATTTTCATTTCCTTGGGCGCCAAAGAATGAAAAAAAGAATTTTAAGTTGAACTGTCTATTGAGCGGGCTTTTTAGCATGCTAGCCTAATTGGGAGATGCCTCATTTCTAACACCTTCGTTACTATTTGCAGATGTGCTCCTTTCCATCTTCTCTTTCGGGTTTCGATTTGGCTCTTGCAGTTGTGAAGTGCAACTATTGATTTGGTCTGAGTGAACGCAATTGCCTATAGAAACCCTTACTGCCTCAGTTGTCACTGGAATATCCGTAGTTGTAGGTTCTTTTTTCCTTTTAGGGCATGTAATATCCCAAAACGTGATATTTGCATGCATCAGTTGTGACAAATTTGAATATAATGTCTTCAAATACTTCCTCTCAGGGTAAATTTGAAGATTGTGTCTAGGAATTTGAGGAAGCAAACTTATCGCCAGTCACATATATCAAGTTTCAATAACAAGTTTGAACTAACTTCTACTAGTATAACAACTGAGATTGTGTGTCTGGGAATACTTAGGCTAGCAAGGATGTGACTGGCGATAGGGTTGCTTACTCGAATTCCCAGACACAACCTCCCAATTTACCCTAAGAGGAAGTCAAAACATCGTCTTGACATGACACAGCAAGAATCGGCAACAGGAGCTCACAGGATCGGATATGAAAATATTGCAGATCCCGCCTCTCGGGAAGAACTATACTGCGCATGTTTTTCATATTCGCCCTAATTTATGAATGTATTTGAACACACTATATTCAGATTTGTAGCAGCAAACTTCTAGATTTATTTTCAGTCAATTGTCTGGTCAAATTAAGTGGAATTGTTGCCTATGTCGTTTCTATAGACAATTGTGTTCACTCGGACAAAACCAACACTTGCATCTAAATATCTCGTTTTGGGATATTACATGCCCTAAAAGGAAAAATGAATCAATAGGTATGGATAGTCCAGTTGTAATGTGTTGTACCTGAGATCTTTTATGTGTGATTTTTATTAATTTTTTGTGTGATCTTTCAGACTAGAGAGAAGAATGCAGATTAATTTTTTGTGTGATTTGAGATTTGGTTACCATCAGATTCGGGTCAAAGATGAGGATGTGGAGAAGACAACATTCAGGTGTCACTATGGGCACTTTGAGTTCCTGGTCATGCCATTTGGTTTGACCAATGCACCATCTACCTTCCAGTCTTGCATGAACAAGGTGTTTAGAGAGCAATTGAGGAGATTTGTACTGATTTTCTTTGATGATATATTGATTTATAGCAGGACATGGGAAGAGCATCTAAAACACATTGACATTGTTCTAAGCATCTTGGAGAGGGAGTCGTTGTATGCCAAAATGTCAAAGTGTGAGTTTAGGACAACCGAGTTGTTGTACTTGGGTCATATCATCAGTGCTGGTAGTGTTAAGGTGGACCCGGAAAGGATTCGGGCAATTCTGGACTGGCCACTGCCAAAGAATCTGTCATATCTTAAGGGATTTCTTGACCTTTGTGGGTATTACCGCAGGTTTGTGAAGGGGTTCTCTCAGTCGGCTGCTCCCCTTAAAGATTTGACTCGTAAGGATGCTTTCAGTTGGTCGGATAGGGCCCCTGAGTGCTTTGACAAATTCAAATAGATCATGGGTACATATCCTGTGCTAGCGATACCTAATTTCAGCAAACCTTTTGACCTACAGTGTGATGCCTCAAGTGAAGGCATAGGTGCAGTGATTATGTAGGATAAGCACCCCATAGCATTTGAGAGTAGGAAGTTGTGGAGAGGAGTTAAAGCATATATGACAAGGAGATGTTAGCCATCATGCATGCGTTGGCTAAGTTCAGACAGTACCTTGTGGGCAGCAAATTTATGGTTAAGATGGATCACAACAGTTTGAAGCATTTCCTTGGGCAGAAGGATTTGAATGAGAGGCAACATAAGTGGGTCAACAAGCTACAGGCCTACGATTTTGACATTGTTTATGTCATGGGGAAGAAGAACGTTGTTGCCGATGCTCTATCTAGGAGGCCCCATTTGTGTGCACTTGGTGCTATTGCAGACAACTGGAGGGAATTGATTTCAGCAGAGTATGCCAAAGATGAGTGGGCTACTAGAGTCATTGATGGCACCATTAAAGATGACAGGTACACAGTGGTAAATGATTTAATCATTTACAAGGACAGGATCTTCTTGGTGTCAGGTTCTCAGATGAAGCAAAAGGTTTTGAGGGCATTCCACAATTTCCCTATGGCAGGGCATCCAGGATACTTCAAAACTTACAGGCAGGTTAGAGAGAGGTTCACCCGGAAGGGCCTCAAGACCAAGGTGATGTAGTATGTGAGAGTGCCCAATATGTCAGCAAAACAAGCAGGAGCACTCAATTCTAGGAGGTTTATTGCAACCCCTGCCCATTCCTGATAGGAAGTGGGATAGCATTTCCATGGACTTTATCACAAGTCTACCTAGAGTCCAAGGTAGGGATTGTATTTATGTGGTGGTGGACAGATTGACGAAGTATGCACACCTCTTTGCTATTCCTACCACCTACACTGCAGCTCAGGTTGAAGAGTTATTCTTTCGAGAGGTATTTCAACTCCATAGGTTGCCTCGGAGTATTGTCAGTGACAGGGACAGCAGGTTCCTCAGTAACTTTTGGCAAGAGCTCTTCAGGTTGTCAGGGATAGAGCTCACACCCAATACCAGTTACCACCCCCAGACTGATGGTCGGACAGAGATAGTTAATAAGTGGGTGGAAGGAGACCTCCGAAACTATGTTTCAGGACAGCAAAAGGCATGGGTTAAGTGGCTTCACATGGGGGAGTATTGCTATAATTTCACTTACCACATGTCTATTCAGATGTCACCCTTCATGGCATTGTATGGTTATGAGGCACCGAGCTTTGTTGATTTACTATTTGGTGATAGTAGAATACCAAAGGCCAAAGACTTAAGGAGAGTTAGGATATCATGAGGGCACTAAAGGAGAACATACAGAAGGCTCAGAATCAACAAAAGCAGTATGCAGATCAGCAGAGAACTGAGTGATCATTTGAGGTCGATGCATGGTTTACCTAATGCTGCAACCATATAGGCAGTCTACTCTCAAGAAGAGTGGAGCAGAGAAGTTGAAGCCATGGTATTATGGACCTATTAGGATCTCCAGGAAGATTGGAGAAGTGGCTTATGAGTTGGAGTTACCAACAGGGAGCAGGGTACATAATGTGTTCCATGTTTCTCGCCTCAAGAAGGCACTAGGCACAATGTTAAACCATCAGTTGAGTTGCCGCCTCTTAATAAAGAGGGGAAGTTGATATTAGTACCCAAAGCAATTATCGACACCGGAGATCGTAATTTGAGGAGAAGGATTGTCAAAGAATACTTGGTCAAATGGAAGAACCTGTCAGTTGAGGATGCTACATGGGAGAACGAGCGGATATTAGAGCATCCTGATTTGAGATTGCTTGAGGCAAGCAATCTTAGGGAGGGCGAATTGTAATGTCCCCTTCTAGTCATATGGTTAGTCCATCATCGAGTTCTCGTGGGCTAGAAGTTTGGTTAGGGAACTGCGGTTAGTTTGGCTCAGGAGGTCTTTGCCAGTGTTGGAGTTGTGGTTCATTTTCAGTGGATCCAGTTGGCACCCTCGTGGTTGGCTCAGTGGGCTCTTGGTCATTACTTACTATTTTTAGTAAGTCCGGGTTCTATGTCAGTTTGGGATTTTTAAAGTTGGATCAGATGCGTTTCGTCGAGACCTTTCCAGCGAGCTAAAGATCATTGAATTCTGACACCGTCTTCATAATTATTTTAAAGTCCGAAGATTTATTAATGTTATATTAATATGGACTTTATTATATTTTGCGGGAAAAGTGACTTTATGGAAAATAAAGACTTAATGCAAGTTGTGACCTTGGGCGCCCATCCCTAGGGAGTTATAAGATGTTTTTAAAAGATAAAAAGTCCCTCCAAAACCCAACACCCACTTGTGAGGGAAATAAAAGAGATTTTCAAAGCTCATTTTGACATGCTATGTTTATGTTATTGCTGATTTGAGCTCTACTAGGGTTTCATAGTGTTTGGGGTTTGAAGATTCAAACCAGAGGCTCTTGGAGATAGAAACCTCTCTAAATAATGGTATCCCACAGGTGTGAAAGATCACCCAATGGTGCCATTGAAGGTGGATGTATTCAGCATTCACAAGTGTGCTTGCAATGTAGTTATTCAAAGTTGTATTTGGAGCTGATTGATATATCTTTGTTATTGATTTGTATGCTGAGATTGGAAGGGTTTGGAGGCAGATTTTGGTGTGAGTTCAAGGAGTCTTGCTGCTGTGTTCTTTTCCCTTTGCTGGCCGTACCTTCTTACAGGTCGTACTTTCCTTGCTGGGGGACATGAGGTTCATATAGTTCCATTCTCTGAGATTTGCAGCAGTTGTATTCCTTCTTTGGAGGTGTTTGGGGTCTTTAGACCTAAACATTGCATTGTATATTCATTTGCCAACATTTGCAATGCATTTGGAGTGAATCCAGCTATACCCATTTGCTGGTCCGTCAACAACTGTAATATGAAGTTGCAAATCTGGACATGGGTATGTGTTAGAATTTAATGTTTTGCTATTCTGCTATCTGAATAGTCGATAGTTTCTTTATATCTGTTGTAGTTTTTCTGGGTTTCTGTTATATGCTACATATTGTGTGCTCCGGCACCACACCTGTAGGAAAACATAAAACCCCTTCTACATTCTTCTCTCTAGTCTGAAAGATAACACAAAAAATTAATAAAAATCACACAAAAGATCTTTAAAAATTACAAACAGGTACGGCACATTACAGTGGTATCAGAGCTATGATCTTGCCATCCTGTGAGGTTGAACAGACGTGCAGTTGAAAGTATGAATATGTAGATAAAAATTAAGCATGCACGCTTTATGTTTAATGCAAGTTGTGACCTTGGGCGCCCATCCCTAGGGAGTTATAAGATGTTTTTAAAAGATTAAAAAGTCCCTCCAAAACCCAACGCCCACTTATGAGGGAAATAAAAGAGATGTTTGAGCTCATTTTGACATGCTATGTTTATCCTATTGTTGATTTCAGCTTTGCTAGGGTTTCATGTTGCTTGGGGTCTGAGGATTCGAACCAGAGGCTCTTGGAGATGGAAACCTCCCTGAGTAACGGTATCCCACAGGTGTGAAAGATTACCTGACGGTGCCATTGAAGGTCGATGTATTCAACATTCACAAGTGTGCTTGCAATGGAGTTATTCGAAGTTGTATTTGGAGCTGATTGATATCTTTGGTATTGATTTGTATCAGCCCCGTGCGGCATAGGCGATCTCTACTCGCATCTACCATTGCGGATAAGACCTTTCACAGAACCCAGACTACGCCTTTTCCCCTCGAGTGTGCTCCTAGCAACTCGGCCAACAATACGCACTACGGAATCGTACGCATTGAACCAGACTTCATGGCTCATGTCCCCGACACTTCAGCTCCACAACTGTCCTGATCTCCCATGAATGCAAGAGCCCCTGACTATGCATCCCCTGAAAGACCAATCTCCCTTGCACCCCCTGGGCACCATGCCTAAGCATCTCATTGAGAGACCAACCTACTACCAACCCAGTTGTGTAGGCCTTTGAGCACCAAGAGTTGCATACCTCTCAGCCCTCCTTAACTCTGCTAGGTTTCCCAAGTTCTCATCCTTCACCTTCAGCTCGTCAACCTCCTTCCGCTGCGTGACTCTGCTTGTACATCAACCCATCCCTTTGAGCACTCCCTGAGTCTCCAACGTGTGACATCCCAACCCAGAGCACCAACTTATCTCCGTCGACTCACCTCCTGTGTCCGATGACTCCCTTGGTATTCACCAACTCGCCCTGCTTGGCTCATCTTACAAACTCCCCGAGTCATCCATGCACTTCCCTGAAGCCATGTCTTCGCTCTTCCATTCTTGACCTCATGACACAGCCATCTGCCAAGTCCCCCGGACTCACAAACCAACTTGCCACCCTGTCAATCCATCGACATGCCCCTAACATCCTTTCCATGTAGACCGCATCCTATGCGGGCGAGGTACTCTTGTTCAAATTAATTAACATTAACTTCTAACACATACCCATGTCCAGATTTGCAACTTCATATTAAAGTTGTTAACGAACCAGCAAATGGGTATAGCCAGATTCACTCCAAATGCATTACAAATGTTGGCAAATGAATATACAATGCAAAGATCAAGTCTAAAGACCCCAAACGCCTCCAAAGAATGAATACAACTGTTGCAAATCTTGCAGAATGGAACTATATGAACCTCACGTCCCCCATCAAGGAAAGTATGGCCTCTAAGAAGGTACGGCCAGCAAAAGGAAAAGAACACAGCAGCAAGACTGCTTGAACTCACATCAAAATCTGCCTCCAAACCCTTCCAATCTTAGCATACAAATCAATAACAAAGATATATCAATCAACTCCAAATATAACTTTGAATAACTCCATTGCAAGCACACTTGTAAATGCTGAATACATCCACCTTCAATGGCACCATTGGGTGATCTTTCACACCTGTAGGATACCATTACTTAGGGAGGTTTCCATCTCCAAGAGCCTCTAGTTCGAATCCTCAAACCCCAAACAACATGAAACCCTAGCAGAGCTCAAATTAGCAATAACATAAACATAGCATGTCAAAATGAGCTTTGAAAATCTGTTTTATTTCCCTCACAAATGGGCGTTGGGTTTTGGAGGGACATTTTATCTTTTAAAAACATCTTATAACTCCCTAAGGATGGGCGCCCAAGGTCACAACTTGCATTAAGTCTTTATTTTCCATAAAGTCACTTTTCCTGCAAAATATAATAAAGTCCATATTAATATAACATTAATAAATCTTCGGACTTTAAAATAATTATGAAGACGGTGTCGGAATTCAATGATCTTTAGCTCGCCGGAAAGGTCTCGACGAAACGCATCATATCCAACTCTGAAAATCTCGAACCGACAAAGAACCCAGACTTACTAAAAATAGTAACAACCAAGAGCCCACTGAGCCAACCACGAGGGTGCAGACTGGATCCACTGAAAACGAACCACAACTCCAACACTGGCAAAGACCTCCAGAGCTAAACTAACCACAATTCCCTAACCAAACTGCTATCCCACGGGAACTCCATGATGGACTAACCATATGACTAGAAGGGGACATTACAGTCCGCCCTCCCTAAAATTACTTGCCTCAAGCAATCTCAGGTCAAGATGCTCCAATATTCGCTCGTTCTCCCATGTAGCATCCTCAACCGGCAGGTTCTTCCATTTGACCAGCTACTCTCTGACAATCCTCCTCAAATTACGATCCCTCGTGTCGATAATTGCTTCGGGTACTAATATCAACTTCCCCTCTTCATCAAGAGGAGGCAACTCAACTGATGGTGTAACATTGTGCCCCAATGCCTTCTTGAGGCGAGAAACATGGAACACATTATGTACCCTGCTCCCTGTTGGTAACTCCAACTCATAAGCCACTACTCCAATCTTCTTGGAGATCCTGAAAGTTCCATAATACCGTGGCTTCAACTTCTCTTCTACACTCTTCTTGAGAGTAGACTGCCTATATGGCTGCAGCATTAGATAAACCATGTCACCGACCTCAAATGATCGCTCAGTTCTCTGCTGATCTACATACTGCTTTTGCTGATTCTGAGCCTTCTATATGTTCTCCTTCAGTGCCCTCATGATATCTTGACTCTCCTTAAGGAAGTATTTGGCCTTTGGTACTCTGCTATCACCAAACAGTAAATCAACAAAGTTCAGCGCCTCATAACCATACAATGCCATGAAAAGTGACATCTAAATAGACATGTGGTAAGTGAAATTGTAGCAATACTCCCCCATGTGAAGCCACTTAACCCATGCCTTCTACTGTCCTAAAACATAGTTTCGGAGGTATCTTTCCACCCACTTATTAACTATCTCTGTCTAACCATCAGTCTGGGGGTGGTAACTGGTACTGGGTGTGAGCTCTGTCCCTGACAACCTGAAGAACTCCCACCAAAAATTACGAAGGAACCTGCTGTCCCTATCACTGACAATACTCCAAGGCAACCTATGGAGTCGAAATACCTCTCGAAAGAACAACTCTACAACCTGAGCTGCAGTGTAGGTGGTAGGAGTAGCAAAGAAGTGTGCATACTTCGTCAATTTGTCCACCACCACATAAATACAATCCCTGCCTTGGACTCTAGGTAGACCTGTGATAAAGTCAATGGAAATGCTATCCCACTTCCTATTAGGAATGGGCAGGGACTGCAATAAACCTCCTAGAAGTGAGTGCTCCTGCTTGTTCTGCTGACATATTGGGCACTCTCTCACATACTACATCACCTCGGTCTTGAGGCCCTTCCAAGTGAATCTCTCTCTGACCTGCCTGTAAGTTTTGAAGTATCCTGGATGCCCTACCATAGGCAAATTGTGGAATGCCCTCAAAACCTTTTGCTTCATCCGAGAACCTGGCACCAAGAAGATCCTGTCCTTGTAAATGATTAAATCATTTACCACTATGTACCTGTCATCTTTAATGGTGCCATCAATGACTCCAGTAGCCCACTCATCTTTGGCATACTCTGCTGAAATCAATTCCCTCCAATCATCTGCAATAGCACCAAGTGCACACAAATGGGGCCTCCTGGATAGAGCATCGGCAACAACATTCTTCTTCCCCTTGACATAAACAATGTCAAAATCGTAGGCCTGTAGCTTGCTGACCCACTTATGTTGCCTCTCATTCAAATCCTTCTACCCAAGGAAATGCTTCAAACTGTTGTGATCCATCTTAACCACAAATTTGCTGCCCACAAGGTACTGTCTGAACTTAGTCAACACATGCATAATGGCTAACATCTCCTTGTCATATATGTTGTAACTCCTCTCGACACCCCTCAACTTACTCTCAAATGCTATGGGGTGCTTATCTTGCATAATCACCGCACCAATGCCTTCACCTGAGGCATCACACTGTAGCTCGAAAGGTTTGCTGAAATCAGGTATAGCTAACACAGTGCATGTACTAATGATCTATCTGAATTTGTCAAAGCACTCCTGTGCCCTATCCGACCAACTGAAAGCATCCTTACGATTCAAATCTTTAAGGGGAGCAGCCGACTACGAGAACCCCTTCACAAACCTGCAGTAATACCTATAAAGGCCAAGAAATCCCTTAAGATATGAGAGATTCTTTGGCGGTGGCTAGTCCACAATTGCCTGAATCTTTTTCGAGTCCACCTTCACACTACTAGCACTGATGATATGACCCAAGTACAGCAACTCGGTCATCCCAAACTCACACTTTGACATTTTGGCATACAACGACTCCCTCTCCAAGATGCTCAGAACAATGTCAATGTGTTTTAGATGCTCTTCCCATGTCCTGCTATAAATCAATATATCATCAAAGAAATTCAGCACAAATCTCCTCAACTACTCTCTAAACACCTTGTTCATGCAAGACTAGAAGGTAGTTGGTGCATTGGTCAAACCAAATGGCATGACCAGGAACTCAAAGTGCCCATAGTGACACTTGAATGTTGTCTTCTCCACATTCTCGTCTTTGACCCAAATCTGATGGTAACCGGATCTCAAATCAATCTTGGAGAAGTAACAGGCCCTGTGCAACTCATCAATCAGCTCATCTATTCTAGGAATTGGGTAGCTATTCTTGATTGTTTTCTTATTGAGTTCCCTGTAGTCAATACACATTTTGGGAGTCCCATCCTTCTTCACCAATACCACGGATGATGCAAACGGACTCTTACTAGGTCTGATGTGACCCATCTTGAGAAGCTCTTTGATAGCCATCTCAATCTCATCCTTATACCTCTTTGGGTGCTTGTAAGTTGTAGTTATTACTAGCTTAGTACCCTCCTCCAACTCGATCACATGCTCAAAACCTCTATCAGGAGGTTTACCTGTGGAATATCACTAAACACTTTGGTGTGTTTAGTAAGTATAGACTGTATGTCAGGAGGATATGTATGCTTCTGTTGATCTGTTGCAGGCATCACCATAATCTCAGCGGCCCACTCCACCTAATCATGACGAATCAATCGCTCCATCCGCTTGAGAGAAACAACTCTCAACCCACCATCTGAAATGCCTCTGAGCACATGTCTAACTCTGTTCACCTCAAACTTCATTTCCATCGTCCGCAAGTTGAGTGTGAACTCAATATCATTCAACAACTTCGTACCCAACACAACATCCATCTCACCCATACCGACAACATAAAATTCTGATAGGCAAGTGTATTTGTTCAACTAGATTGATAGATTGGATATTCTCCTAGTGCAGGTGAGTACAAAACCATCCTCAACCTTCACCTTAAAACCCTCAAATTCTTCAATTTTTAGCCCTCTCTTGGTGACCAAGCCCTCGTCTATGAAGTTATGAGTGGCACTTGTGTTAAGTAATGCAATACATTGCTACCCACCCAATACGCCTCTTATCTTGAATGATCCCTCCCTCTAGATACTCGAGATACGTGTTGTAGGTAGGGTGGTATCATCCTCTCTATCTGATGCTTCCTCAGAGCCTTTCAATTCTGCATCCTCAACCTCTGAATGGTAGTCTGAATGGGGTACTGAATCAACAGACTCATTGGCTGAAAAATACTCTTAACTGTTTAGCCTTCCCTTGGGCAGCACACTTGTGCTTAGTATCCCAAGGCTCCCGGCAATGGAAGCAGAGCTTCTTCCATCTCAAGTCATTCTGCTAATCACTATCCAACCTAGAAGAACTCTTATGGGGTTGTCCTACATCTTTCTAGAATGGTCTCCTATCTCTCTCTCCTTATCCCTCCTTTGTGGAAACCCTTTGGAATGAAACTTGTTCCTCTATGTTGATGACTCCATGTCTCGGGCCTTCTTCATGGCCTCCTGAAGTGTAGTAGGGTCAAAACCCTTAACCCAACCACGAAGTTGATTTGACAATCCATCAATGAAGAGAACAACGAATCTATGCTCAGTAATATCCAGAACCATAATATCCAGAACCATAACGGATATGTCCTAGAAATCAACAATGTAGAAGTCTACTGATCCGCTCTGTCTCAATTGTGTCAACTCCTTAAACTGTAATTCTGCGTCCCTTTTATCAAACCTGTCGATCAGTCTAGCTGTAAACTCCACATATGAAGTGACCTGATCGTGACCCAGTGTGACCTTCCCATTGCTCCACCATTTGTGAGTAGTCCCCTCCAAGTGTAAAGTTGCATATGTAATGGCGTCCTCCTTTGGCATGGGACTAATTTGCAAGTAGTTGTCCAATTTCTGGACCCAAGCTCTCGCAGTGGTCTTACTCGATCCGTCGAAGTAGGGAAGTGTCATCTTACTTACTTTCTTTTGCAACTCCTGGTTCTGAGGTCTACCTCCCGTACAAGAATATTTAGCAAATGTCATCTCATTTCTGAAATCATCACTAGATGCTCTCCAGTCTGTCAGAATCTCCTCCTAAAACTCCGCCTGTGTGGGATCCTGTTCAGGAACTTGGTTCGTGGGAGCAAATATAGGGATGCTAGGTCTATCTCCCACAATGAACTGTGAAGCCCTCTGGTGGGTAACCGAAGCCTCGTCCTCATCATCTCTGTCCTTGTGTCTATCATCCTGGTTCCTATCCCCATTATTCCGTTCTCCGCAGTTCCTATCGCCGTTCTGTCTATCACCCCCATCATTCCCACTTCTATCTACTCCATCGTGTCTGTTTCTATCACCGTCCTAGTACCTGTTCCTGTCACCTCCATGGTACCTATTCCTGTCACCTTTGTTGTACCTGTTCCTATCACGGTGATTATCCATGTCAGTACCCAACCGTTCAATGGCATGTGTCATCTCGGCCTGTGCCTCTACCATCTCTCGTCTAGACTCCCTCATCTCTCGAGTGAGTGCGGTCAAAATATCACACGCACTGAGTTCTGGTTCTTCCCTGTCACCCATCTCTCCTGTAGGCCCTGTAACTGGTGGTAGCTCACCGGAAAACGGGTCTGTTCGCGAGACCTACCAATCGTCTTCGATAGCAGCAACTTCTACCTTTGTATCTATCTCAAATGGATCTACTGGTGGTGCTGGATTTACTGGTGCAACTTGCTACGGAACCTGTGTTGCCTACTGTAACTTATTTCTTCTGGTATTATAAGAATATGAAAAGGATGCTGAAGGATTCATATCGCAAACATAAAGCGTGCAAATCGGTATAGCCGGATTCACTCCAAATGCATTACAACTGTTGGCAAATGAATATAGAATGCAATGTTCAGGTCTAAAGACCCCAAACGCCTCCAAAGAAGGAATACAACTGCTGCAAATCTCAGAGAATGGAACTATATGAACCTCAAGTCCCCCAACAAGAAAAGTACGGCCTCTAAGAAGGTACGGCCAGCAAAGGGAAAAGAACACAGCAGCAAGACTCCTTGAACTCACATCAAAATCTGCCTCCAAACCCTTCCAATCTCAACATACAAATCAATAACAAAGATATATCAATCAGCTCCAAATACAACTTCGAATAACTCCATTACAAGCACACTTGTGAATGTTGAATACATCCACCTTCAATGGCACCGTTGGGTGATCTTTCACACCTGTGGGATACTGTTACTCAGGGAGGTTTCCGTCTCCAAGAGCCTCTGGTTCGAATCCTCAAACCCCAAACAACATGAAACCCTAGCAGAGCTCAAATCAGCAATAACATAAACATAGCATGTCAAAATGAGCTTTGAAAATCTCTTTTATTTCCCTCACAAGTGGGCATTGGGTTTTGGAGGGAATTTTTATCTTTTAAAAACATCTTATAACTCCCTAGGGATGGGCGCCCAAGCTCACAACTTGCATTAAGTCTTTATTTTCCATAAAATCACTTTTCCCGCAAAATATAATAAAGTCCATATTAATATAACATTAATAAATCTTCGGACTTTAAAATAATTATGAAGATAGTGTCAGAATTCAATGATCTTTAGCTTGCCAAAAAGGTATCAACGAAATGCATCTGATCCAACTCTGAAAATCCCGAACCGACACAGAACCTGGACTTACTGAAAATAGTAACGACCAAGAGCCCACTAAGCCAACCACGAGGGTGCCAACTGGATCCACTAAAAACGAACCACAACTCCAACACTGGCAAAGACCTCCTAAGCCAAACTAACCACAGTTCCGTAACCAAACTACTAGCCCACGGGAACTCCATGATGGACTAACCATATGACTAGAAAGGGACATTACACCAGTCACAACTCAGGAAGGGTTTCTATAGACAATTGTGTTCACACAGACAAAACCAATACTTGCACTTCACAACCCCAAGAGCCAAATCCAAACCTGCGAGCCAAATCCAAACCCGAAAGAGAAGATGGAAAGGAGCACCTCCGCAAATATTAATGAACGTAATAGAAGCAAGGCATCTACCAATTAGGCTGGCAAGGACACGATTGGCGATACGGTTGCTTACTTGAATTCCCAAACACACAACCTCCCAATTTACCCTGAGAGGAAGTCAAAACTTCCTGTTGACATGACGCCTCAAGAATCGGTGACAAGAGCTCACAAGACTTGACATGAAAGTATTACAGATCCCACCTCTCGAGAAGAACTATACTGGGCAAGTTTTTCATATTCGCCCTAATTTATGAATGTATTTGAAGACATTATATTCATATTTGTAGCAGCAGACTTCTACATTTATTTTCAGTCAATTGTGTCGTCAAATTAAGCAGAATTGTTGCTTATATCGTTTCTATAGATAATTGCCTTCACTCAGCCAAAACAAATACTTGCACCTAAATATCCCATTTTGGGATATTACATGCCCTAAAAGGAGAAAAGAACCTATAGGTATAGATATTCCAGTGACAACTGAGGCAGGAAGGGTTTCTACAGACAATTGCATTCACTCAAACAAAACCAATACTTGCACTTCACAAAGGCAAGAGCCAAATCCAAACCTGAAAGAGAAGATGGAAAGGAGCACTTCTGAAAAGATTAACGAAGGTGATAGAAGCAAGGCATCTCCCAATTAGGTTGGCAAGGACACGACTAGCGATAAGGTTGCTTTCTCGAATTCCCAAACACACAACCTCCTAATTTACCCTGAGAGTAAGTCAGAACTTCCTATTGACATGACGCCGTGAGAATCGACGACGAGAGCTCACTGGACCAGACATGAATGCATTGCAGATCCCGCCTCTCGGGAAGAACTATACTGGGCATGTTTTTCATATTCCCCCTAATTTATGAATCTATTTGAAGATATATTATATTCAGATTTGTAGCAGCAGACTTCTGCATTTATTTTCAGTCAATTCTATCCTCAAATTAAGTGGAATTGTCGCTTATATGGTTTCTATAGACAATTGCGTTCACTCCAACAAAACCAATATGTGCACCTAAATATCCCATTTTGGGATATTACATGCCCTAAAAGGAAAATAGAACCTACAACTATGGATATTCCAGTCACAACTAAGGCAGGAAGGGTTTCTAGAGACAATTGCGTTCACTCGGACAAAACCAATACTTGCACTTCACAACCGCAAGAGCCAAATCCAAAAACCCAGAAGAGAAGATATAAAAGGAGCACTGCAGAAAATAGTAACGTACGTGATAGAAGTGAGGCATCTCCCAATTAGGTTGGCAAGGACGCGACTGGCGATAAGGTTGCTTCCTCGAATTCGTAGACACACAACCTCCCAATTTACCCAAAGAGGAAGTATTTTAAGTCCTTGAATTCCCAAACACACAATTTTGCGATGTCATGTCAACAGGAAGTTCTAATTTCCTCTCAGGGTAAATGGGAAGGTTGCGTGTGTTGGAATTCGAGGAAGCAACCCTATCACCAATCGCATCCTTGCCAGCCTAATTGAGAGATGCCTCGCTTCTATCACCTTCGTTACTATTTGCGGACGTGCTCCTTTCCATTTTCTCTTTCGGGTTTGGATATTTAGGTGCAGGTGTTGGTTTTGTCCGAGTGAATGCAATTGTCTATAGAAACCATAAAAGCAACATTTCCACTTAATTTGACCACACAATTGAGCTATTCTCGAAAGGCGGGATGTGCAATGCCTTCATGTCTGGTCTTGTGAGCTCCTGTGGCTGATTCTCGTGGTGTCATGTCAATAGGAAGTTCTGACTTCCTCTCAGGGTAAATTGGGAGGTTTTGTGTATGGGAATTCAAGGAAGCAACCTTATTGCCAATTGCATCTTTGCCAGTCTAATTGGGAGATGCCTCGCTTCTATCACCTTCGTTACTATTTGCAGAGGTGCTCCTTTCCATCTCTTTCGGGTTTGGATTTTTAGGTGCAAGTATTGGTTTTGTCCGAGTGAACGCAATTGTCTATAGAAAAAATATAAGTAACAATTCCACTGAATTTGACAACACAATTGACTGAAGTTCAACATGAGTTCCCATTGCCGATTCTTTGGGCATCATGTCAATAGGAAGTTCTGACTTCCTCTTAGGGTAAATTGGGAGGTTGTGTCTAAGATGCCTTGCTTCTATCACCTTCGTTACCATTTGCGGAGGTGCTCCTTTCCATCTTCTCTTTCGGGTTTGGATATTTAGGTGCAAGTATTGGTTTTGTCTGAGTGAACGCAATTGTCTATAGAAACCATATAAGCAACAATTTCACCAAATTTGACCACACAATTGACTCAAAATAAATGCAAGGACATGACTGGTGATAAGGTTGCTTCCTCGAATTCCCAGACACACAACCTCCCAATTTACCCTGAAAGGAAGTCAGAACTTCCTGTTGACATGACGCCGCGAGCATCGGCGACGGGAGCTCACAGGACCGGACATGAAGGCATTGCAAATCCTGCTTCTCGGGAAGTGGTCAATTGTGTGGTCAAATTAAGTGAAATTGTTACTTATATCGTTTCTATAGACAATTGCATTCACTCTGACAAAACCAATACTTGCACCTAAATATACAAACCCAAAAGAGAAGATATAAAGTAGCACCTCGGCAAATAGTAAGTTAGGTGATAGAAGCTAGGCATCTCCCAATTAAGCTAGCAAGGACGCGACTGGCGATAAGCTTGCTTCCACGAATTCCCAAACACACAACCTCCCAATTTACCCTGAGAGGAAGTATTTGAAGACATTTTATATTCGAGGAAGCAACCTTATAGCCAGGCACGTCCTTGGGAGCCTAATTGGGATATGCCTCGCTTCTATCACCTTCGTTACTAATTACGAAGGTGCTCCTTTGCATCTTCTCTTCCGGGTTTTGATATTTAGGTCCAAGGATTGGTTTTGTTCAAGTGAACGCAATTGTCTATAGAAACCATATAAGAACCAATTCAACTTAATTTGACCACACAATTGAGCTATTCCCGAGAGGCAGGATCTGCAATGCCTTCATGTCCGATCCTGTGAGCTCCCATCACCGATTCTCGCGATGTCATGTCAACAGGAACTTCTGACTTCCTCTCAAGGTAAATTGGGAGGTTGTCTAGCGATTCGAGGAAGCAACCTTAATGCCAGTCGTGTCCTTGCAAGCCTAATGGGGAGATGCCTTGCTTCTATCACCTTTGTTACTATTTGCGGAGGTGCTACTTTCCATCTTCTCTTTCGGGTTTGGATATTTAGTTGCAAGTATTGGTTTTGTCCTAGTGAATGCAACTGTCTATAGAAACCATATAAGCAAGAATTCCACTTAATTTGACCACACAATTGACTAAAAATAAATGCAAGGACGCGACTATCGATAAGGTTGCTTCCTCAAATTCTCAGACACAACCTCCCATTTACCATTAGAGGAAGTCAGAACTTCCTGTTGACATGACGCCGCAAGAATCGACGACAGGAGATCATGTTGAACGCATATTACATTCAGATTGGTCACAACCGAAGCACCGAAATATCCCATTTTGGGATATTACATGCCCTAACAGGAAAAAAGAACCTACAGCTACGGATATTCCAATCACAACTAAGCCAAGAAGGGTTTCTATAGACAATTGCATTCACTAGGACAAAACCAATACTTGCACTTCACAACCGCGACCACATGAGACCAACTCAAACTTGAGGGTTATTTAGCAACCTCAAAGAAGTATTGAATGACACACAATTCTCAGACACACAACCTCCCAATTTACCCTGAGAGGAAGTATTTGAAGACATATTATATTCGAGGAAGCAACCTTATCGCCAGTCGTATCCTTGCCAACATAATTGGGAGATGCCAAGTTTTGTTGTATTACAAATCAGACACTGTAACTCAAAGTTTTGTTGTACATGTTGTAACTTTCACAAAATTTAAAAACAAAAACAAAACCCCAAAAAGCGTCATGCAATATCATTCTTGTTGTATGTGGGAGGAACGGGAAATAATTTTCCATCGTGCGAGCAGCAAGCAAAGCAATATTCAATTTTGTTTTAATACATTATACTTCCATTGTAGGTAGTCTCCCTGCAAAAAAATTAAATCGCATCAATGCGATTTAATTTAATCATGCAGTTAAAATTTATAACTTAAAAGTTAAAACTAATCATGCAATTTGTTTTAATGGCATTATGTACAGCAACAAGCTTCTCTACTCTCCTAGAGGTAACCTTGTTTCAATTTTTCATGTCCCCATATCGACACTTTATAACTAAATCGATTATGTGCATAACGAATATATTAAATAATATTATATACATATCACGATATGTTATATTAATATAAAATAAAATATTAATAATACAAATATTATTAATATAAATATAAATTCAATATTATTATTATATAATAATAATATCATTATCAATATTAAATATTCTTATATAATAATATAGTTAAATACAAATATTACTACACATTATTATTATATAAATAAGTATTAATATTATTATTACTATAAATAGAGATCACACAGCAAATAAGGTAAGCCCCACAAAATGGAGCAAACATTATGAATGGCTGAGATCATATTAAAAGACAAACTATTATATGATACAAGATTTATTTAAGAGATAAAAGGACTTACAATTTTAAGATGGTTATTAGACAGCAGCGATTACAAGAGGAATAATAAGTTTATTAAGTGTGCAGCAATTAATATAAAGTAATTTCCAATGATTATAGTATGACCCTCGATGGATTATTTAGAGGCAATGATATAATAGGAGGTGCCAATCTACTTTATGAAAAAAGTATTGAGTCTTCAAGGATTTCGTTATCATGGAGATGGATGGAACACCATCAGCGATTTGTAAGAAAAGCTTGTGACAAAAATAAACTATGAATAAGACAGAAGGAAGGTACGGTTCCTATGGGAAGATGCAGCGATTAATTAAGAAGAGCAGCAATTAATAAACAAAGCCAATTATGTTATGAAGAGTGACATTTCCCTTGAGGACAGTGATCTCCTTGAATGAAGGCGTCCATTGATGCAAAAAGCAATCAATCAAGGTATATAAGAAGATCGTTGGACAGTAGTCAAGGGGGGATCATCAAGCATGGAACATTCACTCATCATTGATTGAATAGAAGAAAAATGTACCTGCATAATTGGTACGATAGAGCAACAATAAGAAATTATGAGTTCTTGAAGACATCCATTCCAATAGCAGATACTGTTATTAATTTATTTAAGAGCATCATTTCAAGACTGCCATTCATCTTCTATTAACAGGTAAGCACCTTATAATATTTAATTCTGATGGCGACCGTACCGACACAGGTATGCAAAATTCATATTCTTGTTTCATCATTGATAGCAAGTAGTATGTTGGCAGTCATATGCATTTGTTTATGTTAATGTATTTACATCGATTATGATAACTCTTAGTCTGAATAGTCATATGATAACTCTCATAGATGTATCGATTCTGATTTATGACAGTCATCATATGCTTATTCTCAAAATGCATCTGTCATGATAATATTGATTTATGCACAACCATGCTTAGTAAGGCAATGTATATATCCCATTATCCATCATGATATAATCATCATGAATAATGAAATGTAAACAATCATATAGAAGAATCATTTATAATATACTTATTATGCAATATTTCAAGTGAATTATCTTGTAAACAATCATATACCATGATATGTAATTTGCTAACGTCCTATGAGAGATGGAAGGAAATTACCAAGAGGCCACATGGGTAGTATTGAGGCCTTTGTCACATGAGGTATAAGGTACCCATAGTGCAAAGATAGTGATATATAGGCCTTGGTTACTTGATGTAAAGCATCATAAGAGTACCAAGGAGTCTCAAGAGGCCTTGACTCTAAGGTATTAAGGATACCATATTGAGTCTAAGGATAGAGACCTTGGAGCCCCATAGTGGATAATGGTAACTTCCTCCAATCTCCCATAAGCCGTTAGTAAGTGACATATAGACAAGTTTGTATTGATGAATATCCTTGATCATGTGAAATATCATGAAAGAATATGCAAGGCATATTAATGATGATCATGAAAGTAACCTATGAAATGTTAATGATATGCAAGGCATATGAATGATGATCATAAGACTAATTTGTGAAATATAAAGAGCATTGAAAGCAGTCATGAGATTAGCAATCATGATATGCATTGAAAGTAGCAATGAATTCATAATTGTGATATGCATAAAAAATGATCATAGACGAATAATAGTAATTTGCATAGTGATGTATATTGATAGAAATCAATGATGAACTAAGTTATGAATTGACAATTAATCATAGAAATAATGAAGCACTGTTCTATGTGTGAATTTCATATATTGGCTTTAAATGAAAATAGACTAATGTTCTTTTGTTGCAAGTTGAAATTTGTGGACAAGGGAAACAGGAATTCTGATTTGTGACAAGGGGACATTACACAATTATTAGAGGATAAAGATATATGCAAACCAATTCCTCTCAGTGGCAATGGAATTAGAAACCTGTGGAAGGGAGGGAATGGAAAGAGTATATACCAATAATAGAAGCCCATATAACTGCCACTAACTCACAATTTTTTCTTGAACCATAGTTTGCCCATCATATCCAAACTCTTGCAACCTTCAAGTGCAGAAAATCTGGTCTACAGAGCCTCGATTATTGCAGCATCCTCCACACGATATGTTTTTTAGGGCCTACATGAAGCACTTCTTGACCTCCTCATATCAATAGAAACAATTCTCCCAAGCCTCTCCATAAATCAATCGGATTTCATTGCATTTGTGGCCATATGTAAATGGGTGTTCATCTTCTTTTACCTCCGCTAAATGATGAGCCGAATATGGCCATGATAAAATGCCAAGGTGGAGTATCCATGACAAGCCAAGATCTTCATTTGGCCAAGTATGTTGTCAAAGCAATCATAGATCTCTCCAAAGTCTCCAAAGTTCGGACTGTCCGGATCTCGTGACAGTAAAAACAACGGATGTAAGTGATATGATGTATCTCATATCTAACCAAAATGAATCACTGACCACCACATTCTTCACCCTCCTTACTTGATATGTCTTGGACCCCCCTACTTACTCCCTTCATGTAATAATCATTAGTTGCAAGGACTCCTACAACTCAAGCATTCTCTCTAGTAAAAGAGAAATAGGAGGTAAATTGGATCTCAACTAATTTGAGGAATTACTTCCTCAAAAAGGATTGAAACAATGCCTCTGAGATGTGGTGGTTGGATATAAACATCTATCACATAATTAATTCAACAGTAAAACTTAAAAAAAGGATTTGCCAGGGCAATGGACATAAATTAATAACCAAAAAAAGGTAAGACTCAGAAACATACCCGGAAAATATGGCTACAAGTCCCTCTTCCTCTTCCTTTGCTTTTTTCTTCCTCCCTTCTCCTCTTTCTATCATATCTTTCCCATAATTGAATCAGTTTAGGGTTTGGGTGCATTGCATTAGGGGGGCTTGGTGGTCCCCTTTGGATTTAGGTTTATATTCTTTTAAAATGCAGTGAGTTTTTCTGAGTGTTTGTTTTAAAGTGACAGAAATCAGGGACATCCTTTTTTCTCAAGCAAACATAAGAGACAGGATGGGGACATTGTATCCCCATCCCCCTGTCTCCAAGGCATCCCGAACGTCAAGCCAGGCCAAGATTGCTTCCCACACAATACACTTCTTTTGGAAGACAACTTTCACAATGAATTGCAGTCTCTAATAATGGTTTGCCATGCCTTTTAGCCTCAACAATGCCCCCTACCACATTCATGTGCATTATGAATTCAAGGGCCCATTATGATCAATTTGTTAGCATCTAATAAATGACACCTTGGTCTACAACAAGACCTAGGAAAACCACTATAGCATGTAGGAGTGCTAAACACAAGTCCAAGTATGCCCACAGTGGGAGAGTACTTAGTTTGTAGGCTCACTTATACTCTAGTGATGCCTGAAATAGACTCATTTCATATACTCCCAGAGGTCAGAACAACACTAAGCTTAATCCATAGGAATCTAGAGAAGAATATTCCTCAACAGAATGAAGTTTTCGCAAAGTTACAGACCTTGAAACACACCCCAGGAACTAGTATAGTAAAATCACCAGTTCCATCTGGAGGCAGTTTCAAAACTGCTAGCTCCCCTATAGGGGCAGTTCCATGACCACCAGTCTGCTGAAAGGAGCAATTTTGTCCCAACTACAAGAACACGAATGTCAAACAACCAAAACAACCCCATATCTTGAAATTCTAGGCAAGAAGACCTTTCAGTGTACAATTGGGATCTTCCACACCTATAAGAAGACATGGAGATGGAAAATAAGTAACAACATCACCAAAGGCTTGTGAGAGTATTGTAGTGAATGAAATAAGGTTAATTAGCTGTAAGAAGGATTGCCAACTTGACAGTAGGCATAGGAACAGCATTTTGGTTGTATCTGCTCTGTGTACACGATTGTTATTTGATCTAATAAGATTCGGTAGACATGCAATAGCAGCTACCGACTAGTTTTTATCCATCCCAAGGATTTCCAAGATAAAAATTCAGCTTTTGAATTGAATCTGTACTTATTTTTCTGCGTTTTAATTTATGTTTGCACAAAATACAATTCTCTTGAACTATCATTTGAGTAATTCAAAAAGAAGAATAATTTAGTTGTGTGGTTTACTAATTTCTACAAGCAATTTGAGTAAATTATGGATCATTTTGGCATCAACGCAGAATTAGTACCTTGCATCCCAAAAATCTCTCCTCAAGACTGGAATAATGAGGCGAGAATAGATAATCTGAATGCATGTGTGACGGCCTTGGAAAGCAGCATGTTGAAGATGACAAAATTAGAAGAATAATTAGTTGTGTGGTTTACTAATTTCTACAAGGAATTTGAGGAAATTATGGATCATTTTGGCATCGAAATAGATTTTTAATCCTTTCAATTGTGGAAAGGTGTATAACAATGACCAGATAATCTGAGATGAAAATAGATATTCTGAATGCATGTGTTAATGCCTTGGAAAGCAGCATGTTGAAGATGATGCAAAATCAGAATTGGGTTAATGAACAACAAGAGCACATGAATTGCCAACAAGAGTGGATGAACCAAGAACAACCTCCCTGAGCTCCATTCTTGGAAGAGAAGAAACCGGAAAAGGTTTAGGTAAATTTTGAGAAAACTCTTTTTAAGGTTGAAAAGAAAATTGAGATTAAATCTTTTGACGAACAAGTAAGAGCACAATTTTTGGATACATGGATAAAACAAATGGAGGTATATTTCAGTCTACATAATGTGAGGGGACACAAAAGACTTCTTTTGCATGTCTCAAGATGTTGTCATGCTCTTGTATGGTTTAAAAATTGTTTGGTATCTTCTAGAAATAATAAAATGGTTGTGTCTAGTTGGGAAGAGTTAAAAGAATTGTTGCATAGGAATTATTATCCATTTGTGCATAGAACTGACCAAAAGATCAAGTGGTTGTATTTCAACCAAGTTTGTAATGTCCCTTCCTTAGACAGCTCAAACTTTAGTAGAGGTTGGCCTAATATTAGGGTTCCCGTAGGTCAGCAGGATGGTTAGGGGACCCAACCGAGGGCAGTGGAGCTTTGCTGGGAGCCTTACAAGCCCTTCAGTTTGGTGTCAAGGGTTGAATTGAAAATATTAAGATTTGCTTTAATGGAATAGTGAAAAGTGAATAGTAACAGAAAATTAATAGAGGAATAATGAAAAGTGCCCCCATCCTAGTAGCTCAATGTTGTTTTTAAAAAGTGGCCTGCCCATCAAATTGTTGTGCAAGGGTGTTTAAATGTTGTGCCATAATCAAATATTGCTGCATCACAATCAAATATTGTTGTGCCACTCAATTTTGCTGGGATATCTTACTATTTGCTCAAGATTTATTCAATACTTTACTACTCATGCTTGGTGTAATTCCCAACACAGCTGCATATAAAATCATTATTTAATTGCCAAAATATTAACAAAATATGTTGCTAGGTGTTCATCCTTTGTATTTAATATGTTGATGCCAATATGTTGCTAGGTGTTCATCCTTTGTATTTAATATGTTGAAGGGGCATTTGTTGTGCCCCTTCATGGTCTACTTAATTATTAAAGGCATATCTAATTGCCAGCAAATTTTTTCCTAACCCCTTAATCTTTTAAAAACATGTTCAGCAACCATATTACAGTCAGACATCTTCAATTTGATCTTCTTTATTTGGAACATGTTGTACCCAATCAAAAAAATTTGCTTCATTAAGGCATTTTGAGCAAGTCTAGAAAATTTTTCATCAAAAAAGCAAAATTTATAAAAATAGAAATTTCTATTTTTAGAAAGTTTCTAAAAATAGACATCAAATTAGGTTTTCAGGGTTTCTTGAGATACGGATGCTAGCAAAATTTTCTAAAAATAGAATCTCCAATTTAGGTGTCATGCCTGCTTCTGATTGGTCGATTTTGCTTCGCGATCAACATAGTCCAGACAGAATCTGCAAAAGGTCAAGTTTTCTCTACTGGGTCATTTCTACTTTTTCAGAAGGCAAAGCATGAGCTCTAAAGTCGTCAATGGAGGAAGTTCACCTGCCAGAGCTCGTTTTCAAGTTTTCAACGTTGTTCCAATGATGCAGAACTGACGAACAGTCGTTGATTCGACGAAGAACACAAAACGAAGCAGGGTCAATCCGGAGTGAGAACGAAAGTTAAAAATCATGAATTTGGCTAAGTCTGGAGAATTCAGGCGCCCCTGGAGGCTAGGGGCGCCCAGTTGCACCAGTGTTAGATTTTTTTTGCGTTTTTCAAGAAAATGCAAGAAATGTCTTCGTCGGTCAGTTCTGGTGAGCGTAAAAGCAGTCATTTTGGTCATCAGGCCCTGGAAAGCTAGAAATCACATCAGATGTACCCAGGCTATCTAATTCATTCACTATCCAATGGCAGTTGACTGAAGAAAACGTCGAAATCAACATCAGAAAGTAGTTGTCGACACGCAAAACGGAGCAAGTTGCAAACAAAGGTTGGAGATCAAGAATTTGGCTAAGGCATTGGATTCCAGGCACCCCTGGAGGCCAAGGGCACCCAACTTCTCATGCCTTAGATTTTTTAAGCGTTTTCCAAGAAACGTCAAAAATGCCTCCGTCAGCTCATTCCCAGGTGGTCAAACTTGGTCAAACTCAGTCGAACGTCAGTTGGAGGCTGGGGATGGAATCACAGTTGATAGGTCTCCAAAATGTCAGGATTAGTCAGCTTTTTCAGTCAACGGCATAGTTCCACGAGGACGCGTCCCCCCCTGAAATACAGCCGTCCCCACGTCTCCCCGTTTCCGAGACAAGGAGACTTCAGGGAAACGTCCCCACCATCCTCCACCATCCCCCCGCCGTCCCCCAGTTTTGTCGATGTATTTCTTTGAGGCATTCTGTCAAACAGTTCACGTGCCTTGTCTATGCTTCCACATTTTGCATACATGTCTATGTTAGTTGTGGAATTTGGCTTTACACCAGCCAATTGCATTTGCTTTAAAGTTTCTAAAGCCTGTTCAACAAATCCATTTTGTGCATATCCTGCAATCATTGCAGTCCATGAGACCACATTTCTTTGAGGCATTCTGTCAAACAATTCATGTGCCTTGTCTATGCTTCCACATTTTGCATACATGTCTAATTTATAACTAATTTATACATCTTATAGACTTCTACAGTTATACATCTTTTTATAACTAATTTTTCAAGTACTATATGTATTTCAGCACATTGCTCCCCCGCCACCGTCCCCCGCCGTCCCCAAATTTAGGGCACCCCCTGTCCTCGAACCCGAAACACGTCCCCTGCCGTCCCCCCGTCCCTGTCCCCGAAACTCCGTGGAACTATGGTCAACGATAACATTTTGTCATCTTGCTGAAGTCGGAGACAAGCCATACTAGAGTCGGAACAAGTGCAAAAGTGTCGAAAACGAAAGAAAATTGGCTAACACTTTTGGCAACTCGCGTGTTCGATGACATCATCAAAAGAAGATATTTTTGTCATCTTACACATGAAGCCATAGGCAGCTACAAAATAGGGATTCTTCCTATTCGAAGACATCCACTTGGATTTGTGCTTTAAAAGTTGCCTTCTTCATTGATGAGATCCAAGTTTTATTCTTTCACAAAGAAAGCTGCTTTTTCCCCTAAAGATCTATAAAGACAAGCATTTGGCTTCTTTATTTCATTATCTTTTGCAGGTTGCATCCAAAGGAAGGATTTTTATTTTTCTTTCAACGAAGATTCAACGGCTCAAACGAAGTGTTTTTTCAGCATTCTTCATAGTTACGGGTTGAGGAAGCAGGGAGGCACGCTTTTTCAGGGTCCTTTTTTCTAGGGGATCATTTTTCAAAAATTGGACCGAAGCTTTTTCAGTTTTCATTGAAATGGGTCCATCCAGTATTTCATCTTTTTGAAGATTGGGAATTTTGCTTTTTTTGGAAATCTATTTTTTTGGCTGCTTTTTCGAGAAATCCTCCACTTTTTCAAAATCCGACAATCTGGGTTGCTTCAAAATGGAGTTGTCTACAAAACCCATGTGCCATTTTTTTTGTTCGGAATCTACTTTTTAGGAAAAATCAGCAATTAATTTTCAGCCATTTGTCCAAGATTTTTCCGACATAGGCGTGTTCACAGTCAATTTTTAAATCTTTCAGTATGCAGTACTCTCCAACACAAATCAAGCCCAAAACGGCGTTAGTTCACGATTACTTGAGAACTTTCGAGACAAACTTGCATAAAGTACTTCCAGTGATCAATTTACATGCTTTGGAGGATGCAGGAAATAATGCTATCAGGAATCTGGGACACTCCGGTTTGCTTGCAACAGCATCCTTCCCCATCACAATGCAAAGTATCGAATTTATAATTGCTTGTATGACGCATTACAATTCGGTCACAAGAGAAATCCAATCAAGAGATGGACGTGTGCTCTGTAGTCTGAGGCCGAACGACATTGAGAAGTGTTTTTCAATACCAGTCTGGAGGGAAAATTTAACTGTTTCAATTGAAGAATGCAAGAGGGTTTGGAACAATGATAAAGAAAAATATTGGAAAAAGATTGCTCAGTGGTGGCTGAAGGAAAAGCAAAATGTCATGCCAAAGAACGTTGGATGTGGAGAGTTCAAGGAGGAACATGCAATAATAATTACTCTGCTAAGCTGAATCACAGGTCAAGCAGATGCTAACAATTTCCAGCCTTGGATGTTTTACATCATGTCCCAGATTGTTGATGGAACCGAATTCTATGACTGGTCGGCACTCATCAGTGATAGTCTCCACCAACAAATACTTGATTTTCAAAGGGCTCATGAATTCCACATGATGTCATACCTTGTGTATTAGATGGTTTTTCAGGGTCAATTCAGAGGTTTGAATGTTGTTGGAACTCTGGGTATTCAGCATGTATATCACCATTTTCTGCAATTAAAACTTTCTCAGGCTAAATGACATTACAGGGCTAAATGACATTACAGGCAAGTAAATGATGCATTCCTGATGCATGCAGTGTGAGATATGGATAATGAGTTGCATATACGGTTTTCAGCAGATGCTAGAATGGCAATGGCAGAATGGGCTGATTGGTTTATCCAGTTTCCCACTTTTTCCTACATCAGAGTATATGGCTTCTCAGGAGAGCCAGCCATGTTGCCAAGATATCCTACAGATGAAATAGCATTTATGGAGTTTTTGAGGCAAGCCTATGAAGTTCATACATTTTTGCGTAGCAGACACAACGCAGCTTTCAATTTTCCAATTGGGATGAGTATTTACAGATGCAGATTTGGAGCAGACGCCAAAGTAATTGGTAATAAATCATCCAAGTATGGTCTTAAGTTTTTCGACAGGTCTTCATATGATACTCGTGTTTTTGCATCACATCTTTGTCAAAATTGTGTGCATACACATATAGTTGAAGACTTCTAGGCTAATTGTGCTGATGAGTTTGAAGTGCAAGAACGCAGTTACAACAAGTTTACTCTTCAGCAGATGTCTGATATCTTGTCAGAAGATGTAGAGGGTTTGACAGAAAATGGTGAAGTTCTACTTCCCACGTATTTCAGGGATCAAGTTGAGCAACAACCATTGCCACCAGTTAATTGGTCAATAAAAGAGAATACTTCCATTGAAGAAAGAACGAGTTGAGTTGTTAAAAACAATTTAATATTCTTGAAGAATAAGCGGAAGGAGGATATTCCAGTAGCAGAGCCGCCAGTTGTACAACCTTCAGAACCTTCCACTTCCAAACCAAAACGAAGGGTTAAAGCTATGAGTGTTCTTCCAGAAGGAACAAAAATGGCTAAGTTAAAGAGGAAAAAGGATGAGTCTCCAGCTCATGTCCAGTAGGAACAACCAGTAGTTGAATCAGAAGTTCCCGTTGAACCAACACCGCATGTTGAAGCTTTACCTTCAGATCATGTCTCTCCGCCTTCTTCACCGAGCACTTCTCCTATCTACATAGATTCAGAGCCAGATTCTCTAGTTCTTAACTCTGATACACATAATGGTTCATCAGGAGTTGACGAATTTAGAACCGAGTTTCCAAGACAGGATGGCTCATCCTGGCTTGAAAACATTCTGGGAAGGAAGAGGAGAAAGCCTTCATATCAGTTGGATTTAACAGAGCTTAAAAGCGTCTACCAAGATACGCCAGACAAGAAGCTGAAGAAGCAGGTTCGCATTGAAAAGAATGTGGATGGAGAAATGACCCTTGAAACTGCAACGCCGCCGAAAGATAGAAGTGCTAATGATATTGAGGTTGATGACTTCAAGGTTGTCAAAGCTAACCTTGGTAGGAGTACCCGGCATATAGATGTAAATCTCTTCGAGGTTGCAGCGGATAGTTTGAAGGAAAGGGTGTTGAAAGATGGAGAAGACAAAGTAACTCTCAAGGCTGAAGTTAGGCAGCTGCGGTAGTATATTTCCAACATTTTCCATGGCGCATCACACGCTGATTTATTGCTTCCTCGGAATCTTGAATCACCAGCCGATCAGCAGCAGTTTAGTCAGTTGGTCCTCTATGGGAGGCACACGAATAATTGGGTGGAAGAATTTGTGACTAAAGGGAGAGTTGTACTTTCAGAGTTTTATCAATTAAAGTATAACGCTCATGATCTGTGTCAAGGCATTTAGGGGTTGCAGCAAACTATGGCTGAAAATAGACCGGTGTTTGAAATCATTATCTCTGACTTGAAGATAGCACATGATTCTGTTGATTCAACTGAAGATAAGAAAATAGTTTCTACTTGGAAAGCACAATATCTTTTCACAGTAAAAACTTATGATAGTATAATTTCAGAGTTAACAAAATAGAAAGAAAAGGTAGTAAATGTTCTCAAATTTGTGAGATCTTTTGTTTCTCAGATCCCGAGTTCATATGAAAAAGAAGATGGTACCCTGTATGATCTCAGGGAAGTGCAAGCAGAGTTCCAGACTCTCATCCACAGAAATTTTAATGATGATATCAATGTTGGCAAGATGGATCGTTTTGTCGCAATGACAGTGAAGTTTGACAAAGCTGTGGGCAAAGTTCATGAATTTCTTCAGATGGTTGCAAACGGTGAAGAAATGTTAGAGAATCAGAATATCATACTAGAGAGTATCAGTGTTCCAGGTAAAGATGCGGTCACTCGCTTTTTAGAAGATATTGTTTCCCAGAATATCAATGGATGACATCACTAAAAAGCAAGAATGTTGATGAGGATGTGATTCAAAAGAAAGCAGCTTTAAATCAGATGCTTTTTATTTTAAAGCATTTGCTTACATCCTAAGCTCATCCATTCTTTATTTAGAAAGAAATCACTTTATATTAGTTGGAGTTTTCTTTGCTTTAAAGCGTTTGTTCAGATGCTTTTTATTTTAAAGCGTTTGTTAGTTGTATCTTTGTCTAGAATAGAAATAAAGCTTGCGAGTTGGCAAGTTAGTTAAGGTTAATCAAGGAGATTTTAGGGTTCCCTACTCCTTTGATTTTAGTATAAATAAGGGCAGCCTTGCCCATTGTAATGGAGCCACTTTTGTAATAGCAAATTTGTTGTGCCTATTCTAGCCTGCAAATCTTGTTATTTCAAGTGTTTGTTCACTCTGTGTTCATTGTAAGGGAACGGTGTTGAAGATAACATATTTTACTGTGCCTATTCTAGCCTACGAAATTGTTGTTCAAAGTACTTGTTCACTTTGTGTAATCTGTTTCCAGTGTTTGATCGCTTGTTGTATGCTTGCCTTTTGCTACAGTATTGTTGTCCTGGAGTTGTATCAACTTTGTGATGATGGAATAGAAATCTCATGCTTGCCTTTGCTCTGATATTATATCTCAGATCATCACGTTTTGTCGTCAGATGTGTGGCTTGTGTAACTTTTATTTCAGCTTTCATCATTAAAGTACAATGAATCTTGTGATGTAAATCTGGGAGAAATTTACTTAAGTTTTTGTGTTAAAACAATCATTCCTCGTCCACTTTTAATCCCTTTGCTCTGAATTTACTTAGGAGATTAAAAGCGTCATTAGTTTAAGCCTAGTTGTAGTAGAAGTTTTAAAAAGGGAAAAACCCTCTTCTGCAGCGTTTAGAGTTTTATAACCTTGTGCTCGCAGCTGAGAATCAAAAAGAAGATAGGCAAAGTTTAATTTATTTATCTTTTCAGCGAACATCAGCAAAAAGGGAATTCCCCCTTCCAATAGGAGAGCAGTTTATCTATGCATAGCTATCCGTTTCCAACTTGCATTCCAAAGGTGCGAATTGAAACGCCAATAGAACAGTAGAATTTGTAATCCACCGGCCTTCTTAGGCTCTCCCTGGATTTTTAAAGACATGCTTAATGTCTTGGATGTGTGAAAAACTTATTAACTCAAGAAGTGAGAAGAATGATTGAGTTCATGGTTGTTTTTTGCATTCTTGTTGGTTCAGTGGTGGCAATTGAACTTTTTACTGTCCCAAAGATTATAGCACAGATATATTTCCATTTTGTGTTCCCAAGCTGTTGAGTGTCTGATTCTGAAGACTAGAACTAATATTTGAGAACATAGAATCCCATAAAAAAGACCCTCAAGAGATTATTCACAAACAAAGAATCCCAAAAGTCACTTATATTTTGGTTTAAAAAAAACATATCACATGTCTCATTCTTGCTTGAGAATCTATAACATGTTATCACTGCGGATATGGAAGAGACTTCAACTATGACCAAACACTGATGCAAGTAATGGAGATTGACCTTCAAAGCTGGCCGGTAGTCTCTGAGGTTTGATAGCTGCCTGAATATACAGATTGGTCTGCTCAAGAGCGTCTCCAGCCACAGCGAACCCTTCCAAGAGTGAGGTAGCTACCCTTTGTGTAATCCAAACCTAGCCAAATTCCCTTTAATAAGAGATCGCTGGCTCTCAAGTGGTGCAGGTCGCTGATCAAACATATGCCTTTTTCAGATGCTTATGATTCTATATTGTATTTCAGACTTGATTGGTAGATGATTGAATGATGAAGATGTGTTGAGATCGATGATGATGAGATGTCTTATGCTTCTTAGATTATTGATATATTTCTGAAGAGTGTTCCTTTCTGTTGTTTATAAGAACATATATATTCAACTTTACTTGATCCGACGCTGATGGGATAATTGTACTTGGATGCTGTGTATTCCTTTTCTTATTCCCTTTTTGATGCTTCCTATTCGATCCTTCATAAATATGTCTCAATGTATTCTTACGAAGGGTGGCATCCCCTTTGAAGGGTGATACTCCTTCATAATATTCGCAGCCTTAACTAATATTATCGTTGCTTGTTTAGAAATACTAATGTTTGTATTATATCCTAAGCTGCGAACCACTAATATAACTCTCTATGTTTTTTATTATATTCTGGGTAGGGAATCATCGCCAATTTGCTTTTGCTGACTATAATCCTACGTGGTAGTATTAATAGGATCTGTTGCATTATTTAGTCACAGCTTGTAATGAGCGATGCCTTTAGGATTGTGGTATGTTTAATACACACATTAATGATCACTGCATATTTATATGCCTTCCTAAATCAAACTCAATGCCTTTCATACTTAATATTTATATTTGTATTATATTTATTAGTATATATTATAATAATTTATTTTATCATTACTTATATTTGCTTATTATATAATAATATTAAATGGTCAATGTTCATAATTAAATCATATTTGTTATAAATATAATATATCTTAAAATATACATTATATTTCAATTATATTAAAATAATAATATTGTTTATCATTATTTCTTAAATATACGATTATTTGGTTTGACTTTATTGTTTCATCACGATGTTTAAATCTTTGATTTAAACAAGGTTTTAATATCGGAACATCACATAAAATTATAGTCATGTACATGAATGAGTGTAATAGGTTTATGTAACTAAAGTATACCACTAAGAAGTTACAACAACTAGAAAACCATAAAATATAGAAGAAAATGTCTTAAAGGCTTCTGTGAAGGCACTTATCAATTATGTCCAAGAAGAAGTGGTAATTTTTTTGTAGTACAGAAGTAGTTATCATCCTAATATGCACTTCCAGAGGATGCGTCTTCTGAACTAACCTTTTTTTCCCTCTCCATGTACCTCGGCCATTGTTAAAAGCTCTGCCCTTGTCTTTCCAATGACATGTGACATGTCCTGAAAAAGGATTGGGGTCTGAATTCTTAGTCTCACAATAAATATTCAAGCACCAACATCTTACATGAATTGGAAAAACATAATAAGAAAGGAAAAGCAAAGGTGGCACCCTACAGGTAGAGGGTAACAAGGAGAATTGATGTATGCGTTCATATAATGATCATAACATTGAACTTTCGTCTTTGTTCCAACATGCTCTGCAACTACTCTCCAATTTCCCAATCCATACATTTCAACTCCTTGCATAAATGATAGTTTTAAGAATTAAGAATCTCAAAGAAAATGAAACAAGATAAGAAGAATAGCAGAGGGTTAACATGTGCTATAAAGTAAAATGAAAATATGTTTAAGTCCCAGAAATCTTCTGCCTTATCATACCTCTAAGAGCAACATCTCTTCATCTGCATTCCAGTCTGGGTGAAAGAGGGGAAAAGACAGATTGTCCTAAGCAACAAGAATACGAAATAATCATTATAAATTCATAAAATCCCCCCAAAAAACAAGGAATTTTATTTTCCCTTGACTAAGATTCTAGAACCATCTTCATGTGCATCCACTTAAAATTAGAATTTAAGCAACCATGCAGTGTTGACATGGTTTAGAGGTCTATAATGACAAGATGAACTACAAAAATGTTTGTTAAGCAATTTCTTGTAGGTTAGGAAGGGCAAAGTAAATATATGTAAAAAAAGTCAAATGGGATGAGCTAAGTTGGTAAATCATTAAGGCTTTCAGAGTGGATACCCATGTTCAAATCCCCAACAGACATGCTACATGTTTAAACGTATAAATGTTGAATGTTGAATGGATATCCGATAAACTACCACATCCAATTCAAGGTGTGGCATACCCCCAATGGATGAGGTCAAGTGCAAATCTTGGGTTAATTTGATAGAATAGACCCCCCTCAGCTGTGGCATCTAAGCCAAAGGGCACCCCCCACATGGAGAATTTACTAATAAGAAAAAATACATAACAAGAATCCAAGTAAAGTGCAGGAGATCCCAGTTGAGATGGAGTCGATTGTCACCTATGATGAGTCTATGGGGAGATGATGGAGAAAATGGGTTTTAGGCTATGTTACACTAGGACCCATCACCAAGTCTTGTCCAGGCATCCCCAATATGTTTCAGGGACACAGGAATGAGACTCTAAGACATACCGAAAACTGTCCCCAGGTCTCTATCTTGACTGGAAACATTCTAAAAAGGAGACAATGTATGGCGATCCACGGGACAACAAGGGTCATCCCCTACCATCCTGGGGACAGACAGGCATCCCCGGATGGCCAGACCCCCTTATGAACAAAAAAAATAAAGTAAAGGAGCTTCAAGAGAATAGTCGATAAACATTTTAGGATTCTAATGTTACTAAAAATCTGTTGCTGAAATTTAAAATTGATTCAAATTTATGAATAAGATATAGAGTATTTTAAAACAAACCAGAGTACAGCTGAAATATTTAGGGGGTTCTAAAAACAAAACCTTTGTGCATATTAAATAATGTTTCAGACAGATACAATAAAAAAAAATTACAAGTTTGCGGCACAATCTATTTCGATCATCTGCTATTGCTAATAATAATCAAGATTTTGCATGTATCGATCTGAATGCATTTATCTTGAAGCTCTCTAGTTCAGCTGTTTAAAATAAAGCTTGCCATTTGTCGTTTGTCAAAAGATAACCTATTTGGTATGAAAAGCAAAAATGCTGCTAACTTTGATGTGGTCAGATCAATTTTAGGGAAGAAGAGAAAACCTTGTGATTGTTTTCTACTTGATGTCTATAATATACAAGTTGTTTAAAACAATGGATGTCATGACAGCATTTCATTCCACTTTATTCTTCTTCATCTTCTTTTCCTTTCAGCTCAGTGTGTCATGAAGGAGGAGGATAATACACCCATTTCTAGGGTGAGCGTTGAACTTTGAAGAAGCTTTTGAAGGGTCTTTGGTTGTACTTGCTATATATGCACATTGACAATGAAAATGATGAAATTTCATTAATTTACGTGTCGAATCTCATGCGAATTCTCAATTCAACTCTGATGTTGTGTAATATGATTCTATAATGAATATGATGAATGTCTTTGTAAATTAAATAACTTAAATTTCCTATATTTTTTGAATTTTCCCTATTTTCTAATTGTCATCCCCCAAAAAACAGCCACTCTGATGTTGTGTAATATGATTCTATAATGAATATGATGAATGTCTTGTAAAATAAATAACTTAAATTTCCTTTTTTTTTGAATTTTCGCTATTTTCTAATTGTCATCCCCCAAAAAACAGCCTCTTGTTCCCTGCTGTCTTGGAAATGCATCCCCATGTTTCCTATCATCCTCATCCTAGAAACACTAGAATATAGATGTCATGTGAATGTGACCACTGACTCTAAGGCTTGATAAAGAGTCATGAACGACGGAAGGCAATAGAGACATTAATCCTAGACAAGTGGTGTAGACAAGCAACAAAAAAAGAGGTAGTCAAACACACAAGTTCCTCCCTATGGTGGCATCCTCCTAACAAATATTCTAAATGAATATGCTAATAACTTTGCCTCAAAACCACAAGCATTTGTCCAATCTATGTCTTGTGTGATCAAAGTTAGTTGAGTCAATTAATTGTACTTACATATGTGATAATGTCTCACAATAGTCTATATCATAGTTGGAAAAATCATCGAGTAAGTACTTGCAAATTTTTTTCCGAAATGATTCCTCTCACAATTAACTTGGGGGTCAAAGATGCTGAGTTTTCAGCAAGTCAGCGCATGCAACTCACCAAAAACAAAATAGGTAATCTAACATAGCAAAAAATGTGCCAAAAATGTGGCATAAACACAGAAAAAACATGGTTTTCTAGCATTTGAGTATTCTTGTGCGAATTGGAGTGAAAATACACAGTTTTTTGCCTTTAAAAAAAATGAAATGTTGTGCCCTTGACCCCATTGAGTGCGCTACCCCCAAACCTGCAAGGGGTGTTGCCCCCAAACCCCCGCCAAACTCATTTGATACATTTTGTAGCTGTATTTTCCATAAATTTAAGACTTTTTTAGAAATTAAGTATTTTTTAAGTTGCTGAGTCAGAAATTTTTGGTCTGCCAAGTCCGAGTTGAATCTGAGTTTGCAAACTATGGTCTATGGAGCCATTTTAAGCTTGGTTATATGTTAAGTAATTGAAGGTTCCCACAGGCAGGTTTAGTTAGATTTTTTAACTTTTTGTCGAATTTGAATCATGTGAGTTTTAAGTCATTTTAGGATGAACTCCATAAGTAATGATTACATTAGTGTCATTTTCCCTCGTGTTTTCCTAATATTTATAAGGTACGGGGACCACTTACCCCACACAAGCACCATTAAGCATTTGTTAGTAGTGGAGAGGAATGGTGAATGTAATCCACTACTTCAAGGTTTATGTAGTCGCCCACCAAGGCCCCCCCCACCCAAAAAAAACTTTTAAATTTTTTGCCCATTGGTCTTTAGCAATCACCAAAAGAGAAGAACAGGAAAGGAAAGGATGAGGACGGTCTTATTACTTATCAACTAATTTTTATTTTTTTTGCCTTTGCAAAATGCCAAAATCAAAGTTGGTGTTTTTTCATTTTTTTTTAACTTCAATGTTAGTTTTTGATTCAATCTGATTTTTTTTAGTGTTCTAATTTGTCTATTGTGAGACAACACAAAACAAAACAGCACATACAGTATAACTTTTCTTCAAATTACAAGGGGAAGCTTCCTGATATCTAACTAAACCTAAAACTAACAGAATTTACAAGTATGTTGATAACTGTAAATATCAACAGTCAAGCATTGCAACAAAATTTTCAGATTTAAAAGAAGGTAAACTAATTCAAGCACAAACAGAGACAACTTCCTACTGGCCCAAATAGAGACCAGTATTCGGCTGTAACAAAGACTTGAATGGAAAACAAACACGGCTTACTACTAACTAGAGCAGAGACTATAAATCTACATCGACAAGAAATGGTTAAACATTTGAACATCACATGATTGCTAAGCAATATACAAAGCCACTACTTAATGAAATTTCAATTCAAAGTTTGACAAAATTATTTAATTCAATTTACTTAATGAAATCACAAAATACAAGAAAATAATTTCTGTTGAACAACAATTTTTGAAGCACAAGTCTGCAATGAACTAGCATTATAAATTCTGTGCTCAAGACACTTATTTAAAAGCTCATCAGAGGCAGCTTTTAGGGATCATATAATAATAAAATTATCTCAATAAATCCGTACTTTGAAGCAATCCTAACTCCATCTATTGCAAAGAGGAAATAAACACTTCAAATAGCCTAAAATAGGTTCATTCCTACTTTAAATTTGCTTTCTCCTTAATAGAGGCCACTTGTGACAAGGAATGGCTATGATTCCCTGTTTTTTTGCTTTAAAACCCTTAACTTGGCATTGGAAACCTGAAGTTGCTAATTTAGACATGAAAGATTTCCGTAATGGATATTCCACTCAAAAAGTGTACCATCCTATGATTAATGGCTTTCACTTAAACCTGGCGCTAATTCCCTTTGGTTGTACAATCACAAAAATGCAACTTGGCAATGTTTGGTGGTTGGATGCTGGAAAAAGCACACCTCAATGTGTTTTTAAAATGACTTATGTGGTTGGCGTGGTTTCCTTATGTCTTTGCCACAAAACCATGCCACTTAAATTGTGTGCCAAAGTCTTCATTTCATGCTCTTTAAGTGATGGTGGAGTTTTATGTGTTAATTGCCACTTAAAAGTGTGATTTTCTTTTGTCCCCTTTCACTTTACTTGATCACATTTTCCTTACTCATCCGCCACTTCACCGTCGCATTTTTCTTATGGCGAAGCCACTTGAAAGTTGCAACTTTCACTTGTCTTATCCCTTCTTAGAGCTGGTACAATTTACTTAGACATTTTTGGGCAGAGTTTTGGATTGGCCTTGCCACAATAAAGTGTGATTTTCTTCATTGTCACAATTTACTTCTCTCTCTACTACTTTGATCGCCATTTTAGACTGGCCTTGCCACTTCAAAGTTGCGACAACTTCTTCATGTTTTTAAGTTCTTAAAACTTGGCGCACTTTCTACCCATATTCGTCATTTTGAATCATGCTACTTGAAAAGAGTGCTAAAAGATTCATCCATCATTTGCTAACCCTATTTTCATATTCAAGTCTTGCATTTATGCTGGAGCTATCAAATTTTAAGAACTTGATCATCTTTGTTCTCCATTTCTTATCCATGATCAATCTACAAATATTGTTAGTAGACAAACTAGGCCAACACCTAACAACTCAGGAAATTGACAAGACCAAAACTTGGTTGACACAACAAGAATGACCTAGCTTATTGACTACAAACTTCAATGATGACAGTTTCGTAGTGGTACCAACAATTGTTCAACATATTGAACCATAGGAAAATGATTTTTCTAATTGTCCATTGGTTTAATGTGTTGAAAATTAAATTTTTTGTTTTTTGAATTTTGAGTGATAAAACGAAAGAAATTGCTACGTGTTTTTGCAATTGGGCTTCATAAATATGGATGAAAAAGGACTTAAAATGTTGCTATTTTGTTTTTGGCACTTGTTGGCGTTTCAATTCGTATCTCTAGAATGCGAGTTGGAAACGGATAGCTATGCACAGATAAACTGCTCTCCTATTGGAAGGGGGAGTTCCCTTTTTGCTGATGTTTGCTGAAAAGATAAATAAATTAAACGTCGCCTATCTTCTTTTTTATTCTCAACTGCGAGCACAAGGTTATAAAACTCTAAACGCTGCAGAAGAGGTTTTTTCCTTTTTAAAACTTCTACTACAACTAGGCTTAAACTAATGACGCTTTTAATCTCCTAAGTAAATTCAGAGAAAAGGGATTAAAAGTGGACAAGGAATGATTGTTTTAACACAAATACGTAAGTAAATTTCTCCCAGATTTACATCACAAGACTCATTGTACTTTAATGATGAAAGCTGAAATAAAAGTTACACAAGCCACACATCTGACGACAAAACTTGATGATCCGAGATAGAATATCAGAGCAAAAATAGGCATGAGACTTCTATTCAATATCATAAAGTTAACACAACTCCAGGACAGCAATACTGTAGCAAAAGGTAGGCATACAGCAAGCGATCAAACACTGGAGGACAGATTACACAGAGTGAACAAACACTTGAAATAACAAAATCTGCAGGCTAGAATAGGCACAGCAAATTTGCTATCACAAAAGTAGCTCCCTTTACAATGGGCAAGGCTACCCTTATTTATACTAAATCAAAGGAGTAGGAAACCCTAAAATCTCCTTGATCAACCCTAACTAACTTGCCAACTCGCAAGCTTTATTTCTATTCTAAAACAAAGATACAACTAACAAACGCTTTAAAGCAAAGAAAATTCCAACTATTACAAAGTGATTTCTTTCTAAATATAAAATGGATGAGTTTAGGATGAAAGCAAATACTTTAAAACAAAAAGCATCTGATTTAAAGCTGCTTGCTTTTGAGTCACATTCTCATCTACATTCTTGCTTTATGGTGATGTCATCCATTGATTTCTTTTTTTGCTGATTTCTTCTAAAAAGTAGATTCTGAGCGAAAAAACTAGCACATGGGTTTTGTAGATAATTCTATTCTGAAGCAACCTAGTTTGTCGGATTCTAAAAAAGCGGAGGATTTCTCGAAAAACAGCAAAAAAGCAGATTCCTGAAAAAAGCAAATTTCCCAATCTTCAAGAGGATGAAATTCTGGATGGACCCATCTTGATGAAATTTGAAAAAACTTCGGCACTGTTTCTGAAAAATGATCCCCTAGAAAAAAGGATCCTGAAAAAGCGTGCTCCCCTGCTTCCTCATCGCGAAACTTTGAAGAATGCTGAAAAAGCACTTCGTTTGAGCCTTTGAATCTTCGTGGAAAGAAAAATAAAAATCCTTCCTCTGGATGCAACCTGCAAAAATAATGAATAAAAGCGGCCAAAAGCTTGTCTTTATAGAACTTTCGGGAAAAAAAGCAACTTTCTTTGTGAAAAAATAAAGCTTCAATCTTATCTATGAAGAAAGCAACTTTTAAAGCGCAAATCCAAGTAGATGTCTTCGAATAGGAGGAATCCCTATATTTATAGCTGCCTATGGCTTCATGTGTGAGATGATGAAAATATCTTCTTTTGATGATGTCATCAAACAGGTGAGATTGCAAAAGTGTTAGCCAATTTTCCTTCGTTTTCGACACTTGTGCACTCGTTTTGACTCCAAAATGGCCTATCTCTGACTTCAACAAGATGGTAAACTGTCACCATTGACTGAAAAAGCTGACTGATCATGGCATCTTAAAATTTTATCAATTTTGATTTCATCCCCAGTCTCAGACTAACGATTTGACAACATCTAACTGCAAATCTGACCTCTGGAACCTGTCGCCGGACGAAGATCGGGAAATGGCTAGAAGGAAACACTGTTGTGACAAGAAAAATTCTAACACTGGATAACCCAGGCGCCCCTAGCCTCCAGGGGCGCTTGGAATCTCATGCCTTAGCCATTTTTCAAGATTTTAAATTTTCATTTTTGAAGATTTGCTACTTTTCTTCGTTCCCAAAAAAACATGAAAAATAAACTAAGTCTGGAGAAGATGGGTGCCCCTAGCCTCCTGGGGCACCCGAGATTCCATGCCTTAGAAAATTTTTGGAATTTTTCAATTTCTGCCGCAAATCTTGAATTTCGCCAGATTTCGAAGGTCATGCCTGACGTATATTTCAAAATATATTTAAGAATATGTTTAGATATTGAATTTCCTATACTTCAAATATTTTGAAATATACTTTCAGGATGTTTGAGATAGGTCTCAGATCCATGGGATTTGACATGTAGATTCTAGATTTTTGAGGATCCACCAGATTTTAGACTTAATCAATTTTTCAGGGCTTCAGGACATCAAACCTAGTCAATTTCAGGATACCAGTGACAGGCATCAGGATGAGGGTAGACTGGATAGCCTAAGCATATCTAAGATGAATCTCCTGCTTTTATGGGCCTTTTGACTGAGTTTGACTGCTTTTATCCACTTGGAAGCAGGGTGACAAAAACTTTTTGACATTTCTCAAAAAACGCAAAAAACAAATCTAACACTGGAAAAGATGGGTGCCCCCAACCTCCAGGGGCACCTTAAAATCTGTGCCTTAGTCAATTTCCATGATTTTCAACTTTGGCTTGCAGTTTGCTCCATTTCACGTGCCGACAGCTGCTTCCCGTTACTGATTTCGATGATTTTGTTGGACGAATGCCACTGGATGAAGGATGAACTCGATAACCTGGGTATATTTGATGTGATTCCCGCCTACCAGAATGACTGCTTTTATTCACCTCAGAACTAACCGACGGAGACATTTCTCGTATTTTCTTGAAAAACACAAAAAAATTCTACAACTAGTGCAACTGGGCGCCCCTAGCCTCCAGGGGCGCCTAGATTTCCCAGACTTAGTCAAATTTGATGATTTTCAAATTTTCACCTCCCTCCGGATTGACCCTGCTCTGTTTTACGTTCTTCGTCGAATCGATGACTGTTCATCAGTTCTGCGTTGTCGGAACAGCATTGAAAACTTGAAAACGAGCTCTGGCAGATGAGCTTCCTCCATTGATGACTTCAGAGCTCATGCTTCGTCTTCTGAAAAAGAAGAATTGACCTAGTAGAGAAAACTTGACCTTTTGTAGATTCCGTCTAGACCACGCCGATCGTGAAGCAAAATCAGCCAATGAGAATCAGGCACGACACCTGAATTGGAGATTCTATTTTAGAAAATTTTGCCAACATCCGTATCTCAAGAAACCCAAAAAACCTATTTTGACGTCTATTTTTAGAAATTTTGTTTGTTTGACTTTTTGACGAAAAATTTTCTAAACTGGCTCAAAATGCCTTAATGAAGCAAAAAATTTTGATTGGGTACAACAGCACTCACCATTGGTGATGTTCATTTTTTTTTGCAACTAAACTTTAACAGATGCAAATTAAATGAGTTTAACATATGTTTTAGTGCATCTTGCTATTTTGCTTTTGCAATGCCAACATGAGTTTCCATGATGAAGATTATGAGGTAATGGAGAAAATGGGTAGCAAAAATGAGTAGATTGGAGAAGGGTAAGACAACGCAAACAAAAAGTTCAGTTGTAAGTGCCATTGTCAAGATATTTTATCACCCTTCTAAGTTGTTGGCGCAATGGGCCTAGGAGCAATATCAAAAAAGCACTTTGCAACTATTTGCTACCATTGTTGATACAAACAAAGGAAATAGGTAAAGAGGAATTCAACTTTGGAAGTGTAATAGTTGCTCTCTTAATTGGCATGGCAACATTAGCATGGTCAATGCACATTTCGTCCATATCACTGACAAAGAAGTCAAGATTTGTGAGCAACTCACTCTTGATCAAAGGTTTGAACTTATCAAATTGTCTTAACTTTCATGGAAACTTCACTCCATCTATGCCAACACCTTCCTCTAAGACTTCTTGGCAAGTTTCTAGTACCGCATTTCCTACGATTCCATCTTTTAAGGCAAGTGGAGTGGAGCCCGAGGGTCAAAGAAACATTGTGAGTTAAGTTCAACTTCTAATCTGGTTATGGACATGTTTAATTCACAAGCTCATGCTAAGGCAAACGATGCCCTTGGCAAACCCTTCTTTGTCAATGTCATTCCATGCTCATTGCTTATTTCAAGGAGGCTATGGCTAAGATAGTTAAAGAATGTACTTCTTATGTGCCTCTTGGGAAAACAAAATTATTTTGCACCACCATCTAGGACACATTATTTCAATGTGAATGTATTGATGGAAGAGACAAAGGCCACCTGGGCCTCTTATGGTTGCAACATCACCATCACTACAAGGATGGATATTACACACCATCCACTCATCAATATTATTGGTTCATGTAAGAATAGACCTTAAATCCTTAGGGTGATTGACTACTCAAGAAAATGCAAGGATGCAAAATACCATATCCAAAGAAGTGCCATTGAGGAGTTAGGTCCTCAAAATGTAGTGCAAGTGGTTACTAATGCAGCATATTTGTGTAACCTAGCATGGGGGGTCATTTCAAAACAACAAATGGAGTAACCTAGCCCTCAACAATTGCTCAACTCTCCTTCATAGCCCTTGGTTTGGCAATAGATAGGGTTATGGATATTCTTCTAGAAGACTACTTTTCAAAAGATGACATTCAAATCCTGAAATACTGGTCATGGTTTTCAAAGATTTGAAAATGGATAACAACCAAATGGATGTTCATAGGAAGATACTTAATTAGCTTTCTTTTCCAAAGAAGACTCCTCATTGTCTTCTCCTCAAGAGAAGAAAAGAGAGGTATGTTTTAGGAGTGCCATAAATGATGAGAATGGTTGGTTTATACACAAGGCACTATATTGAAAAATTCAATGCATCCAATTAGCCATTATGTAAAGTCCTAACTTCATTTAGAATATGTGGTCTCTCGCTGGAATTTGGAAACTCTATATAAATAACAATATTGGATAACTATATCAGATAACAAAAGAGTCACCAAAGCAAAATTTGGTATTCTATGCCAGAATTTGTTTTCTGGTGGATCTCAATCAACAATTCCCAAAGGCAATAACTCTGAGATCGAAAACTAGAACATTGGTCCAAACCATAAGACTACAAAATGTTAGAAGCTTGCATATATTAATAGAAATAATCTAGCTAATAAAAGAAAGATTTCACAACATAAGAGATGTTTGTGGGCCAAGATGCACTAATATCAAATATGATAAAAAATAGAATAAACTCTTGAGGTAGGGCAACACCATACAATGCTCCTTATTGGAAGAAGCCACTACACGCTATATCTCCAACATAAAATCCCAAACACATACAATGTATGTCCTATATATGACTCTCTCTTGCCTGTGTACCTCAATTAATAACACACGACTACTTATAACTAACCTTCCCCACACGTGGGATAAACACATTTTTTCTAGCATTGCCCAATATAACTAACTTAAGGGATGTGTACCATATGTCAGCATCTCCATCAAACAATATACATTATAATCTCATACCCATAGGTACCTAACATTCCATCCCCCTTGACATGTTTCATCCTTGAAACACGAGAAGAAGCTAAATAGTAAAATTGTTGCAAGTCATTACAAACATGATCCTATGCTCTATCATATAGCCATCCATATGTGGTCTTTGAGGAGAGTTGTGCTTTATTGTACCTAGCTCTCAACTTTGTTCCATATTTTGATGTGCCACTTTGACTCCATTCACCACCATGAATACTTCATTTGCTTCCACAATAAACAATTGCTTCTCTGATGCCATAGATTCCTATAGTTGCTCCTTTGATTCCATGTAGATCCATAGGGACTAATCTTATGATTCCATGAATGTTCATAGTTCAGTTCTACCTTGACGTGTAGTACCATGCCTCCAGGATTGTTAACTCTCACAATGATGTGGATGTCTATATGTTACACCCTTTTCTACTATCTCTAAAACCTTCTTCAATATATTTGATCCTTCGTCCTTTTGTCCACATGTTCTTTTGGCTCTTGAATGGAAGTGCCCCTTTCCTTTTGATCATTTTCTTCATTTTTCTCTTGTTCTTCTATTGATCATTCTATATGTTCTTCTTTAGCTCCATTCACTTTCTCTACCTTGAATTTTTGCTTTGGTCCCCATTATTTGTAATATCATGCAAAATTACATTTTTCTTCCTGTACCAAAGCTTCAAGAACTTCTTTTGCACATTAATGTTTACTATTCCCAAAGTTTCGAACCAACGATATCCAAGAACAATACCTAACCCATTCATATCGAAGGCATAAATATTTGAATGAAAAACATATTTGTCCATGGTGAGCTTCAAATCTTATCAAACTTGAAGTCTTACCATCTATTTGGATCTCCTTGATCTTCTTTTCTTGAGCATGTAGTTGCTGGGCTAAGTCAATGTTGATGAAGTTATACTTTTTGCTAGGTTTTATGGATACAATGACCTTTTTATTTTGAATGCATCTATGAAATTGAAATATTGAATCTTCATTCATTGGAGCTAAATTGCATGTACTCTTATCCTCTATCTCCTCTTCACCTTCTCAGTTAATATGGACATCATCTCTTCCTTAATCATCATCTTTGTTTTCTTCTTCTTCATCATCATCCTCCTTATCCGCATCAACTATTGCTTCTTTTGTCACTCATCTATCAAAGAAATCTTGTTGCATTTTGTCCCAAGAAAAATTGATTATATGCAATGAATAAAATCATGCAAGAGTTGCACCTTCCAAAAGCCTATAAAGTATTGTTCGTCATAAGCCCTTTTGAATTGAAACCACCATTCTATAGCATTAGCTCTTCCATCAAATCTAGGACCTCAATGAAATAAAGGTTTCAAAAAAATCCCTCAACTGATCACCTTTTCTATTATTGATCTGAAAATAAGAGTGTAGAAATTAGAAAGGTAAATCTAAATATTTCCTTCCACTTATAAAAAAAACAAAATTCAATTTCCTCACTAGGCTTGCAAGATATTAAAAAAATGCTGACTGAAAAAAATCATAATTGCAAGGTCAACTTAAAATCGCCATAGCTCCCTCAATACTGCTCCAAAAGCGTACTATGATCACCTTTTGGAAATCTTGCAAACTTCTCCTTCCAACGAATTTAATTGGAGATTTATATGATCTTAAAAAACCTTATGCAAAGATTCTGCCGTAATTTCAAGAAAAAAAAATTGTCAAAAATCAGAGTTGTAGGGTCAACTTTACATCACCATATTTCCCTTATACTACTCCAAATCCTTTTGGGGTCCATTTTTCAAAATGCTCACGAAATTCTCTTTCCAATGAATCCAAAGTCACTTTAATTGGAGACTTGTGTGAGGTGCACGACCATCTGCAATATAGATGGCTTGTTTGGAATAAAAAAACAACAAAAAATTTCTCCCAATTTGCCCAAATCAAAGCTCTAGTACCATATGTTAGGAGCCTACATATGCTAATAGAAATTCACCAACTAATAAAGGAGAGATGTTTGTGAGCCAAGATGCCCTAATATCAAATATACTCAAAAATAGAATAAACCCTTGAGGTAGGGCAAGCCTCAATACTATACAATGTACCTTACTGAAAGAAACCACTCCACGCTATATCTCCAACATGACATCCCAGACACATACAATACTCATCCTATATATGACTCTCTCTTTCCTAAGCACCTCAATATATAATATTCAACTACTTCCAACTACCACTTCCCCAATCATTTGAGACAAATACCTATATTCTGCAATATGGATGACTTGTTTGGAATAAAAAGCAACAAAATGTTTATCCCACTTTGCCCAAACCAAAGCTCTAATACCAGATGTAGGAGCCTGCATATGCTAATAGAAACTCTCCAACTAATAAACGAGAGATGTTTGTGAGCCAAGATGCCCTAATATCAAATATACTCAAAAATAGAATAAATGCTTGAGGTAGGGCAATACTATACAATGCACCTTGTTGGAAGAAACCACTCCATGCTATATCTCCAACATGAGATTCCAAACACATACAATACTCATCCTAGATATGACTCTCTCTTGCCTAAGCACCTCAATATATAACACTCAACTACCTCCAACTACCACTTCCCAACTCATGTGAGATTAATACTTATATTCTAATATTTGCCAATATAACGAACTTAGGGATGTGTTGCACATGTCAGCATCTCCATCAACCAATATACATTACAAAATCATACCCCCTAGGCCGTAGGTACCTAACAAAAAACATATCCTTCTGATATCATTATTGTCATGAAGTGGGACATCTTGAGATAAATTTCCCAACAATTTCACAAAAGAAGAGTAGGTCATACTGAACTTCAACGGAGCTTCTAAAGTCAATCTAGTTGGCAAGGAAGAGGCACCATCTGGGATAATTTCAGTAGAACTCTCATTTTTTATGTCAGGGACTTGGGACAACTACAAACAAAATTGTGAAGGCCACAGCAATATTCTGCAGTCATCAACTAGCAATTTAGTTAGGAACATCTAAACGGCAGATAGAAAATGATTCTAAGATCATTATCAACAGCCTATCTAGAGGCAACTCTGTGAATTGGAAGGTACAACAAATCTTATAAAATTGTAAGGAAATAGTGGAGGAACTCTAGGAATTTAGGATCGAGCATTTTATCAGGAAGGTAACTATGTGGTGGACCAGCTTGCCAAATTTGGAGATGATCTTATCAGTGTTAAAGGTAGGCATTTGGTTGTAGATCCAACAACCACCCCTCCTCCCTTTGCTTAATATCATTAACAGATCTGCTGATCCTCCTAGCAGGCAGTGATAACAAAGAAGCCAATAGTCACACAGAAGCAAAAGGATATGCTCTTATCAACTTCAGTTCAGATTTTCACTGTAATCAATGATAGGACTTTTGTGATTTTCAGGAAGTCAGGAAAATACAGTGAATTGCTTTTTCTGAAATTTCTGTTCATATTATTGGAATGTTATTTGAGGTAAGTGATCTGAGTGCATCCATGGCATATATGAATAGCCTGGGCCCTAAATAACACTTGACCATTTGAGGAATCTTCTATTCTCTTTGTCTGGGCTTTCATTTTGAAACCCCAACTTCCTTTTCTGGGGAAGAGGACCCTGACTAACCCCCATTTTTTTATCTACCAAAAAGACAAATAATGGTCTGCGTTTCAGCAACAAGACTTAACCAGTCAAGCATGAGACAACTAAATATCTGATGTACAATGATGTCCAACAAGATGATATTAATACTTACTGCCATGTCCGTGCTGTATACTTGATGTTCCTTTTTGTATTCCAACATGTTATGCAATCACAGGAATCTAGATTTTATTGCCCATGAATAAAGACAATTTTCCTGCCGGTACTAGAATGAATTTGTAATACGGTCAAACTATTAGTATTGTCTGGATTGACTAATTTTATGTTCATTGCTAAAGATAGTTGTCTGATCTTACAAATGCTTGCCAGATATTATTTCCAAAATAAAAGTAGTAACTAAAGGATGTCATTATCCTAATCACCTACCATAACCCTGTACTTATGATTGCTCTTGTGAGGAGTGACCTCAACGCCTACGGAAAAGCACTCAACACAGAGATCAAAATCAGGGCATATAGCACATTTAATGCGTATTGTCCCAGAAATGTCCTTGCTACAGTAATTACAGTAATACAATGCCCTTTTCCCATCATTTGTACCTGCACAATGCCCAAAATGAAGGAAAAATGTTATCAGGAATCTGACTATTGGTGTTCTACAAAGCATGATATCCTTACTAAAGACTATTTGTACAAGCATGGTTGCTTTCAAGCTAAAGCAATGAGAAAGATTTGTTAACATCCATTGGAACCCTGATTTTGTTACATTTATTGGTACATTCAACAAACTTTTTTTGAGCAATCAAAATGCCATCATATAAATTTGAATTGAAATTGAAATTATATCAATTTTGACAGATGACCAAAGTAGGTCAATGGAACTGAAGAGCGTAGCTAAGTATAACAGCCAACAGGAGCACCCAAAGAGAGTAATTCATCTGGGAGAAAACAGAAATATGGAACTTTTTAAGCCAACAGATATGGTCTTCTCAGGAAACGGGGTCCATTTTTTTATTAACATAGAAATTTTGTCAAAATAACACACAACATTAAACATGCACAAATTATACTTAAATCTTATATAGTATCTTCTCAGCAGAGAAAATTTTATAAACCTAAATGACATCATTCCTGGGCTCCAGTTGCAATTACCAGCCACGCACCATGGTTGGAACATCTACATTGGCAAGACCACAGTACTGGAAGTCAAGACCCTTTTAGAATATTCGAGAAATTATATTTTATTTCCCCCATAAAATGACTTTTAATTTTAATTTGTTTTTTGGACCTCGAAATAAGATTATCCAACTTAATAAAATAATTAATTAAATATAAGTTGTCCGTAAAAGAATAATTTTAGACAACTTAATTTAATTAATTAATTATTCCCTTACCAAATCCCAATTAACTTATGGAATTAAAATAGGCTAAAAGTCTCCACCAATTGCTCACGCCTGCGAAGGGGACGTTACATGTGAAGTGTTGGTGTGTGTTGTTCACTATGTGTGATGCAATTGTCTAACGTGAAAAATTTGTTGGCCTTGCTTTGCACATTTTTTCCTTTACAATTTGGACATTACAGATTCAATCCAAGAGTTGAGAAGCAAAATACTGAGCTGAATTAGGCTGGGAGACTTCTCAATGTGTCCACTGTTGTGTCAAAATTGTGTTCCCAAGTCTTCATGAAGAGGCTTTGGTCACCAAGAAAACATGGTCCACCACTCAAAAACTTTCCCCCTGGGAAGCAAAGGTGATGTGGAAATACCCATTCAAACAAATCTAACACCATGGTTTTGAATGGAGTGACATGACCATCTATTCAGCCTGTGAGAATATGGACAGTCAACCATAAACCCATTCATCTGCATATCAGAATCATGTCGTGGAAGAACATAATTGGTAATTTTTGCCTCCATTAATCACACTCTCATGCACACACCTACAAAAATAGGATTTAAAATTGGACAAGTATTTGCGTATAAAATTTTTGGTTAGATTATAAACTTTGAAAACCCAATCCCAAACAATCAGTGGGGAGTTCTCGCTAAAAAACATGAAAAGAAAAAATTGGAACACCTTAACATTTGAATTAATACATGAAAAGAAAATTCTCAAAAACATTCAAGACCTAACAGCCAAAAACATAAGTTCCTAAAATCACCTAATATATGAAGAATTGCATGAAATTCTTAATGTTATTAATGCCAATCTCAAAATCCAAGAATGTTCTTAACGCCAATCTCAAAATCCATGACCACTATTATCATCAAATATATAAAGAATTGCATGAAATTTTTTAATTATCAATCACTTCATTTTACAAAAAATGTCGTGTCCTAGCATGTTACCTGGATTGTCTTTGTTGCAAATTCCACACCAATGGTAGACTTGGAATCCAAGTAGAATTCATTGCGATTAAACCTTGACAAAAGATTAGACTTCCCCACTCCTGAATCTCCAATCAATACCACCTTCAACAAGTAGTCATACTCCTCATCAACCTTGTGTGCCATTTTCAAAATTAATCCCAAATCCAATTTTAAAAAATTGCTTACAGACAACAGGGCAAATGGGCTTTCTCTAAACTCTATGAGAATCAGAATTCATCAAAACCCACAAACCAATAGTGATTATAATGCAAGAGTAACAAATGGGTGTCTCCTAAACACCCTGAGAATAAGATTTCCTCAAAACCCACAACCCCAGAAGCAATAAAATTAATTGATTACTGGGAAAGCAAAAACCAAATGGGTGTCCCCAACACATTAGATTATAAACTTTGAAAACCCGATCCCAAACAATCAGTGGGGAGTTCTCGCTAACAAACATGAAAAGAAAAAATTGGAACACCTTAACATTTGAATTAATACATGAAAAGAAAATTCTCAAAAACATTCAAGACCTAACAACCAAAAACATAAGTTCCTAAAATCACCTAATATATAAAGAATTGCATGAAATTCTTATTGTTCTTAATGCCAATCTCAAAATCCAAGAATGTTCTAAATGCCAATCTCAAAATCCATGACCACTATTATCATCAAATATATAAAGAATTGCATGAAATTTTTTAATTATCAATCACTTCATTTTACAAAAAATGTAGTGTCCTAGCATGTTACCTGGATTGTCTTTGTTGCAAATTCCACACCAATGGTAGACTTGGAATCCAAGTAGAATTCATTGCGACTAAACCTTGACAAAAGATTAGACTTCCCCACTCCTGAATCTCCGATCAATACCACCTTCAACAAGTAGTCATACTCCTCATCAACCTTGTGTGCCATTTTCAAAATTAATCCCAAATCCAATTTTAAAAAATTGCTTACAGACAACAGGGCAAATGGGCTTTCTCTAAACGCTATGAGAATCAGAATTCATCAAAACCCACAAACCAATAGTGATTATAATGCAAGAGTAACAAATGGGTGTCTCCTAAACACCCTGAGAATAAGATTTCCTCAAAACCCACAACCCCAGAAGCAATAAAATTAATTGATTACTGGGAAAGCAAAAACCAAATGGGTGTCCCCAACACATTAGATTATAAACTTTGAAAACCCAATCCCAAACAATCAGTGGGGAGTTCTCGCTAACAAAAATGAAAAGAAAAAATTGGAACACCTTAACATTTGAATTAATACATGAAAAGAAAATTCTCAAAAATATTCAAGACCTAACAGCCAAAAACATAAGTTCCTAAAATCACCTAATATATAAAGAATTGCATGAAATTCTTATTGTTCTTAATGCCAATCTCAAAATCCAAGAATGTTCTTAATGCCAATCTCAAAAGCCATGACCACTATTATCATCAAATATATAAAGAATTGCATGAAATTTTTTAATTATCAATCACTTCATTTTACAAAAAATGTAGTGTCCTAGCATGTTACCTGGATTGTCTTTGTTGCAAATTCCACACCAAGTAGAATTCATTGCGACTAAACCTTGACAAAAGATTAGACTTCCCCACTCCTGAATCTCCGATCAATACCACCTTCAACAAGTAGTCATACTCCTCATCAACCTTGTGTGCCATTTTCAAAATTAATCCCAAATCCAATTTTAAAAAATTGCTTACAGACAACAGGGCAAATGGGCTTTCTCTAAACTCTATGAGAATCAGAATTCATCAAAACCCACAAACCAATAGTGATTATAATACAAGAGTAACAAATGGGTGTCTCCTAAACACCCTGAGAATAAGATTTCCTCAAAACCCACAACCCCAGAAGCAATAAAATTAATTGATTACTGGAAAAGCAAAAACCAAATGGGTGTCCCCAACACATTCTCAGAATGGGATTTCTTCACAATTTAGTTTAAGGGAACGGATGTCTTCTGTTAGAATGAAAACTAAATTTCCTCAAAACCCACATTTACCCATAGCAAACGCAAAATTGATTGCAACGCTGGTGACGTGGCGTTTTGTCAAATTCACAGTGCTTGAGCATGACATCAAAAAAAAAAAAACCATATCAGCTTTTATAGTTGTGAGGAATTTTGAAACCTGTCTTGTACTATAATTCAATTTACTCTGTCTTGCTTCGTTTGAAAGACATTCAAAAGAAGAATCACGAACTTCGTTTTTATTTAGCATAAAAATTAATTTATACTAGGTAGGTAGGACATATGCATTTAAACAGACAAACAGTTTTTTCAAACATTGGAAGTGCAGAAGTGTGACTGTGTGACCCTCTCTTTTATTGTCTTCTTTCATTGTTCGAAAACATTTTTGTGATTATGTATATTATGTATGGAGGACCTGCCCATTTTTCATCATATTTGTTGTGGGCATAAGACATTACTGGCTTAATAATAATTTAAGATTTACCTTGTTTTGATCTTGGAAACGATCATCAAATTTTGTATTCGTATGTGTAAAAACTCCATTCGTTTTGCACTTGGTTTAGCGTTTGTTTAAATAAGTATGATATGGATTAATTTGATTCTTTTGATGAATGAATTGTTTTTAAAATATTTTATGTAAGTTAAGATTGGATTATTTTATAAATATTTTATGTTAGTTAAACATGATTTTTTATATGACATATATTTTAATTTACCACCATAAGATGATTTCCACCAATAATATGATCTTCATTTGACTCTTCCTTGAGCCACTCTACATCATCAACATGTGTAAATTCCTTTATGTCATCTACAACTTAGAACTTTTTTAATAGACTATAGCTCATCCTCTTCATTGGAAGTTCCTACATATCATAGATGGAAATGTCATTTAAGAATGAATCCCACCAACCCTCTCCATTAGAGACAAAAATGAAACTATGTTTGTCTTGATCAATATCGTCCATGTTGCTAAAATTGAAAGAATAATCAATACCATTAACTCTTAAGTCTAAGCGACACATTGGTGATATTGCCTATAAATGTTCATTTTTTGGTATGGATTCCTATATATTCTCAACAAAATCAAAGTTTTCATTGGAAATAATTTCTTTTAAGAATCTTCTCATTTGGTGGTGGATTCAAGGTGGTTTCCTCTATGCCTTTGGGAGAGTCCTCAGAGCAAATAGAACACGACTTACATACATTTGAATTCTCGACCTCATGGACGAGTCTAATAATGTCATTAGCTAGGCTAGGAGTTGAAATTCCACGTGTTTGATCCAAAATACCTAGCCCAATGAACTCATTGACCTCAATAGGTGGTAAGGAGACTAAAATTTTCTCATCCCTATCATTGTCTAATTAGTTATACATGAAACATCATCAAAATTTTCACATCGAACCAACGTAGGGAGGCTTTAAAAGTGCACCTCTTGAGTAAAGGGATTGAGACTTTATGAAGGTGTAGGCATGCTACAAAAAGTAGACATGGAATTGGAATGAGGAGAGGAACAAGAAAATTCTTGAATTACATGTGGACCTAGTGAATAAATAGGTTGATTATAATACATAAGATTCATATTAAAAATTTGATTAGCAAGAAGCACATGAGCACTAAAGACAGGACTAGGATTCAAATGGAAGTTTATTGGTGCATACACAAGACTAAATCTCTAAGGTATAAATTATTGATCAACAAATATTGCCTCTTTAAAGGCATCTACAAGAGTTTTTAGTCTTGGAGCCATTTTAGGAAACATTATAGTCATGGGATTCAAGAAATAAAAACACTAAATAGTGGCATTAGGAGTCACAAAAGGGAAAACAAACCTATTCAACATTTTTTTAAATGTAACATTAAAATTGAGAATCCTTTTGGTGCTTACAAACTAGTCAAAATCCATGTGTGGATGAACAAATTAAGTGAACTGATGAATAAAGTCATCTCTTAGCTATGTCCATGAGTGAATAGAATTGGGAGACAACATTGAGTACCATGATAAAGCTTCATCTCATCCAACAAGGTTGAAATAAATAGTTTATAGGTCACATCCTCATGCATTATGCTTAGTCTAATCAAATGATCTTCAAAAAATTTAATGCATTCTTGTGTAGACTAGCTACCATGGGATGAAAATCTTGGAAGAAACTACTCTACATTCCTAGGAACATCATGGATATAACCAAGAATGTCAAGAGGACAACAGGGATAACTTTAAGAACCCCCCCCCCCTTGGAGTAGGTGTATAAACTTGGCGAATCGTGTATACTTCCCGAGAAAAATATTAATTTTATTGGTGAATTTTTTCATTTTTCCAGGAAAAAAAAATCTCAATTGGCGAATCCTTTGTAATCACTAGAGGTCTGTGGAAAATTTTGGCGAATTGTAATTTTTTTAAAACCAATAAAATATTTTCATTGGCGATTAAAACCTATTTTCAAACAAATAAAATATTTTCATTGGTGAATTAAAACCTGTTTTCAAACCAATAAAATATTTATGTGGGTGAATTAAACCTGTTTTCTAAATTAAAAAATATTTTTGTTGGCGATTAAAATCTATTTTCAAACCCAAAAAAATATTTTCATTGGCGAATTAAACCAATAAAAAAATCATTGGCAAATTAAATATAGTTTCAAACCAATAAAAAAATTAATTGGCGAAATAAATTGTTGTGCCAATAAAAAATCATACCATGTGTGGCGAAAATATCAAATGCTACATATTGTTCTCTTCAGAGACAAATTTTCCACACATCCAAATTCCTTCATAAAGTGTCTGGAATGGGGACAAGTGTCAACATATTTATCATGTCTGAAGCAAGATGTCAGTGCAAATTAATATAACCAACGATCATTCGATGAATTTTTGATGGACGATTGTAGTTGCATTCTGAAAGAAAATGTCTAAAACACTAGACCTACGACTTCAAACCTCCGAAATAACATTTGAACCGTTAGATTTCGAAATATCAATGGTTGACATTTCATATGAGAAACCTAGCTTTTAACTTACTAGTTTTTTACGTCTACAAAAACTTGAAATTTCTTCTTTTGCTGGCCTGAAAACTTGTTGCACGTCTGGACTCTATTCCTGCTTGAAGAAATGATGCAAAAACCCCTAATCTTCTTCCTTTTGAAGCTTTGTAGCATAGGTTCTGAGGCATTAATGGAGGTAACCTCAGCGTTAATCTCCATTATGTGACGTCCTCATAAAAAATTTAAACCTGCATCATTGATTTGAATTTGTCCTTGTGAAATCGACGGCCACCATTCACCCGCCAGATTTGAAAATCTAGGTCATCATTGTTGAAAAGTCTTCAACCAATAAGAACAAGACATGTCGAATGTACCTCCTTTTCTTACCGCATCACCTTTTGTCTGATCTAGACACGTGGCATCATTTTGTGGCATCACAGCCAGAAATGGCCCACCACTTACCTACCATGCACAGGTGCGCTAAAGCCTCCACGCATCTCCTTTTCATTTGCTTTTCATTTCTTTATTAAGATGAGGCCACGTGTTGCTATCTCACGATCATGCGGCAAAGATTATTTTCTGGCAAGATTCCCTTGCGAGCTTGTGCAATTGTTAGATTTAAGCTCACTGCAGATCACTTCTTAGGTTGACACCTGGCAGCATATGGTTCATCGATCTGGGATCTTCGATTAAGGGGCTGTAAGCCCATATTCCTTGATAGGTGCCACCTTGTCGCAGTCGCGTAGAGAGATGATGATGTCATCTATGATGTGTTGCGATGTTGCGAAATACTTTTACATAACACTTTATACCCTTACGAAGACTTAGGACATAGATTTAATATTTCATGGGCTAAAGAGTTTAAACTTAGGACATGGGGCCGGTCATCTAACGAACATAAAGGCCTCAAGTTATAACTTAAGTAACCGGGGACTTCCTATAGGGGGTCAATGGGGATTTAAAAGATAAAGCGCATGAGACCTAAGGACTTAGGCTTAAAAGATTTTAAAGGTAAAGACTTGCAATTTTATGGACCTAAAACCCTGAACCCATACATGTACCACTAGATTGCATACGTGGAACATATATCTATATATTTAAGTCAATCAAGTATAAATATTTGCATGTAGATTAAATTCACTTGAACAGATATCATCACTTAAATATTGGCACGCTTGGAAAGATATCCCAAAGCTTTGAAGTCGAGCGCCATTAATGAAGCTTGGCTCTATTTAATGGAGCCCAACAACGCTTTCTCATACCAAAGATTGAAGCTAGCTTAACAAAGAAAATGGATACACCAATTAGCCTTATAGCGCTACGAAGGCAAATTACTTTCTTGGGTTTCATCACAAACTTGAGGCTTAAAATGATAACGAAGCCTCATAGAATTGTTCGTTTACGCTTGCTTGGGAGGGATTTCTTAATAGATAGGAATAGATATAGAGTGAATTTTGACATAGCTTCTTGGTTCTTGGCATCATTGCTAGACCTTGGAGGTGTGAAGGTGGATATTCTCGTTCTGTTGTGAGAAATTTTCAAGCCAGATTTTTTGGGTAATGATTTCAAGGAGATGGTTCTTGGGGTAGAGATGGGTGTGGGGATTCCACAGTCTTTTGACCTATCATTGGTGGTTTTTGGAGTAGAGATGGGTGTGGTGTTTCCACGGCTTCCCTTTCTTCTCAACATAACAGATGTGGCTCTCGCCTGCCACCGTCATTGGGCCACCATTGGTAAGAATTTTCTAAGGTGCACTCGAGCTCTCGACATGGAGCCGAATCTGGAATGGGTGTTGTGCTTCGCAAAGCTAGTGGAAACAGGCGATTTCTATGGTTTCCCTTAGCCGACATTTTGATTTTTGCAATGTAATTTTGATGTAATATTATTGTATGTAATACATGGGATTGTTTTGTAAGAATATGCCAAGGGTGTAGCTATCCCCCAACTGTAAGAATTTTTTGAATTAATATCAATTGAATACCTGCTTTCAGGGCTTAAATATAATAGTTGTATAGCTATATTTAGGGTTTTTTGTTGTAAAATACAATAAAATTTTTAAAAAGAATGTATCCTATGAAAGGAAAGATTTTGGATAAACTGTCAAAATTTATATAGGATTATGCTTATATATATTTGGTTTCTATAAAATCTACTTATACTAATGTATGCCATAGTATTTTAAAGGCAGCATTGAATAGATTACTGTCATAAGAAAATTGCTTGACAGGCAAGCTCGACTGTCAAATTTAAGCCCTGTAAGTCGCTTTGTAGATTTAAAACATAAAAAATATTTGCATACAGATTTAAAACATAAATCAATACAAATGAAAAAAGAAAGTTGCCAGCAAATTGACAAATTACATTATAAATTGTTTATATCATAAATTACTCGACCGTTCAATGAACATTTGATGGATGGTTGTAGTTACATTTTCGAATGAAATACACATAGTGCTAGGCTTGCGATCTTAAATCTCTGGAATCACCCTATAATTGTTAGATTTACAAAGATCGACAATTTAGAAATTGTTGTGAGCTGTCAATGCAGGACAACTACCGGCCATGTACTAATTGTGTAGTCTGGAAGCAACATGTTGACTTGATGTTTCATTAATTCACTTTATAAACAAAAGCAAACTTTCTACTGCTAAGTGATTTTATTTTTAAGTGAGAGGGTTAGCACACGGGGAGATTTCAGATTGCTCATTGCAGTTCCACTTCCAACAAAGCCGGTAAGACAAAAGACATAATTCCTAAGCTACGTTTCATCATTTCTTAAAATCTTATTTTGTCAAACTTTTTTCTAAAATCTTATTTTATCAAACTTTGGGTTTAGGATTGAGAGACTTAAGAAAAATTAAGGAGAACTTAAGAGGGAATTCACAATTTCACACTGTATAAGCATGTCTACCACCACTAGCAGACCAGACAAAGTTTTTCGGAAAGGTAGAGCAAGTTCCGATAGAAAAATATATTATTCTGGATTGCTTAAAACCTTAGGTTTGACTAATGAATACCATGATATTTATGATCCTAACATCTATGGTAGACTTACCTCAGAAATTAGATTTTCATGTGAGAATAAGGCTGCCAACCAAAAGCAAGTTAATAGTATCAATGCACCGTGGGTAACTGGATTAGGGTGCATGATGTTACATGAGGTTTTCCCTTGCCCAAAATTTATCATGGTATGTGCCCACAATTATGATGATAACAAAAGAGCAATTGTAAATAAGGATACCAAAGAAGAAATTTTATCCATTAATGGAGAAGAATTTGGAGACGTCCACATTGACCTAGAAAAGCTTGCTAGTGATTATGAGGCAGCGGATGAAAGGGACAAAAATGTTTTCCTAAATAAAATAGTTCAAGAAAAAACAAGTTGAAAAGTAACCATAAGCCTCCTTATCCTTTACAAAATTTTAAATCATGGGCTCAGGATACTATTTCCATGCTAACATTTTGCCTCAGACTAGATAGCAATTGGGAAGTGGATGCAAGCTTCCTTGAAATGGTATATAATATCCATTATGGTATTGGTGTACATGTCAAATATAAATTTATTGAGCACATTGTAGAATCCATGCATAAACAATTTTTATTGATTAAAGGATGTTCCACCAAGACATTTAGGTTCACAACCTACTTGTGCTATTTTTTTCTATTCAAATTTAGTGGAATGTTTCATACCAACAAGCTTCAAATTCAGCCCTATAGTAATGCTGAGGAAAATAAAATGGCTCCAATATATGATTGGACCACTAAGATAAAGATGCATGATTCTTGAAGGAACTACAATCATTTTGTAGACTACTTTTTGGCTCCATTGCATTAAGCAATTGCAAATAGTCCAATGCCTAGATTGCCTATATCATGTAGCGATTTCATTCACCTAGGAAAAGAAATACAATTGGCTAATTGATACTTATTGGAAGAATATACTGTGCTAAGATTTTATGGATCAGGAGTAGAGCCATACAAATTTCCAATACATGTGATAGAAAGGGTTTTTTGCATTTGAATATGTAAGGCAGATGCAGAGTACTGATGAAGTACTATTTCTCGGTCAGCAAAAGAAGACCTTATTTCCTTCTTTACCTGTTTTATGTGGAGGGTTCACATTGGAGAGAAAAGCATTTAAGGTGGCACATGATTTTTTGAAAAAATTTAATTTTGGTGTTGTCTGTCACTGGTAGTATGATCCATGTGACACCAATAAAACAATGATTGTGGCCAAGAGGAATGTTGCAAGTAGAATTCAACATCAAAGTAAACCCTTGCTTGAAAACTTGAGAAACAAGGATTCCTGGGATGAGGTCAAAATAGCAATGGAGAAAATTGTTGCTGAGAAAGGTATTTCTTTTGAACAATTGTCAGCAGAAATTATGGCATTGCACCACAATATAAGAGCACTAGCAGAGAATGAAATAAGGAGGTACAACATTTTTTATGGAAAAAGTGATAAACCATCTATTAGAGTAAAAATGCCAGATCCTCTAGATGAGTCTGTTACAAACAAAAATTGGTCACGATCAAAAATTACTGCATTTTGGTCTATGAGGAAGGAGCTCGGTGAACCAAAAACTATTGCAGAGTATGGAGAAATCAATGAAGATGAAGAGTTTAGCAAATTGTGGAATATAGAGCATCCCAATGAACATGAAGATGAAGAAATTGATAGTGATGATGATAAGGATGAACAAATCAATTTCAAACTTGGTTTTAGTGGTTTAAGTTAGGCCACAAAAAAGCATATGCTCTAGGAGCAACCATAGCTTAAAATATGGGTTATCAAGGTGGTGGTTTGGGGTCCCAAGGACAAGGCATTTGGAACCCAATAGATGTAGTCACCAAAAAACCAGTTGATAAACGAGGCCTTGGAGCTGATAAAATAGACCAAGGGCATAGAAGTACAGCTAAAAGAATTTATTTTGTTACAGCTTCAAATCCTAATCCTCATGGTCAGATGCAATCACAACTTGGACATGCCCATGGTGGGGAGCCTAGTGCAACTGGCACTGCCACTGCTGGAGAACTTAGTCAACATGTGCTACAACAAAAAGTCCAACAACAAATTACACACAAGAGGACACCAATACAAGATACCACACAAACACTTAGTGATCAAGGGATACAAAAGAGACAAAGGATTATGACAGGTCCAAGTCCAACTACCAGTTCCACTACAAAGGAATTATTTTCAGGCACTCCCCTAGTTAGTGTTACTATAACAAAAATTGCAAGTACTCCTCTTCCTTAACCATTCAAGAATTCCCTTATTCCCGTGTCCCCAGGTTTTGATTACATTCAACAGTTTAAAAAGAAATCAGAATTGTATAAAAAAGAAAACAAGCAACTAATGGAGAGTGTGTCTAATGTAACTTCAGAGCTTGCAACAACCATGATATTACCCACATTTGACACTTTAGAAATTATGGAGTACACAATTGTTGTTTCCATAGTTCAAAATAAACCAAAAAATCTGATGGATCGATCTGAATTTCAGGTGAGCAGTTTGCAATTTGATTTTTTTGGATTAAAAAATATTGACAAAATTAATATATCAAAGAAGAACAATGAATTGGTTTACACATCATTGCTAAAGTGTGATAGAGAGAAAAAAAGTTGCAAAATCAAATAGAAAAATTATAGGCAAACTTAGCAAATGAGAAAGCAAAGAGGAAAGAAGTAGATAACAAGAGCAATGAATTAGAAAAAAGAATAGAAAAATCTGCCTCTACATCAACAAGCAAAGAGGATAAACAAACAGAGGTAGAATTGAATGGACTGAAGCAAGGGTTAGATGAGAGCAAAAAGAAATATGATGAGGAAAAATCCACTTCATAAAAATAAAGACAAAGCATTGGGAAAGCAAATAAACAGTGGAAACAAAAATTGGAGAAAGAGAAAAAAAAAATGAAACATTGGCCACAGATCTTATGGAAGCAAAAAATGAAATAAAATCTTGTCAAAATAAGTTAACTAAATTTTGTAGACAAACAATGAGACACATGAAACAAAAGATCTAGGAGGAAATAATGCAGAGGATTGATCATTTGTGTGAATTGTTTCAATTGATTGATGCCATGAGACTACATCATATAATAAGATGAGAAAATATTTAATGGACAACAAAAATGTACAACTGCAGGCAGAAGAGAAATCTGCAAATCAAGTTCTAGAAATAGTCTACAAAGCCAGTGACAATGAATTGATTTCAGAAGGCATTACTAATCGGATTGAAGCCTCAATGAAGGTGACATCTATCACTCAAAAGTGTTCAAGAATGTGTGAAACAACATAATTTGTGATTGAGACTACAACAAAGATTAAGGAGTATGAAAAGGTAAGGAACTTGACAAAGCTTGGTTTGCCACAGTCTTTTGACACAAACGAGCGATTCATTGGAAAGGATAATTTCAGAAAGAAGATGGAGGATGTAAGGAAGATTGACTTGGACCAGTTTCCTCAGAACCCAGATGAGGCAAACTTTTTGGATTGCATCAAACCACTGATAATCTTGAATGTATCTTTGGCTGAAACATTCAAGTCAGAATCCAAATTGAAATTCAATCATACATTGTTAACAAAAATTCAAGTCAGATAACATCAGCTAGAATAAATTATGACAATTCCACCACCTGAACAGTGGAATTTGCTAAAAAAGTTGTTAGAATGATTTGATATTGATAATTTATGAGTTTTAAAGTTCTAATTCAGCTCTGTGCAGAGTTGTCTTTGAGCAAGATTTTAGATTGCCTCTATGTATTCCTTCATTTGAAAATCAATAGAAAACTCAAATTCAGTAATGTGTTGATGTTCAATTATCTGTTCATTTATTTTATCAATTGAATATAAACTCTGGTTTCAACTACTAGAAGACAAACCCTAAACCAGTGGATCAAATGGTATGTTGTAGGAGTATATTTCATTTGGTGACTCAGTAGCGGATCAGGCACTGATCAAAATAATTCATAAACTATGAAAAATGATGCAGAATCACATATCAAATCAAAAACCAAAATTGTACTTTACTACAAATTTTATGTTTGATGCACAAATCAACTTCAGCAAGGAAATATTAAGCATTGAGTTGAATGATGAATCACTGAGTACATGTAAAACTTATCAGTATGACACAATTAAAATATAAAATAATTAATAATATGTTAATGTATTCAATTTGATTCACAATTTCAAGGAATACAATATAAAATATCATCAACTACAGTTTTAGAATATGATTCATGAAATGCAATATAAATACCTAAAAACTGCTAATTCACTTCCATTTCCCAAATTGAGTCAGGGTCCTCAAACTGACATTTAGATAAAGAAAAAGAGTCGTCTTGATTCTAAGTCTGGTCTTTATTTTCTTCATATTGATTCTAAGTCTCAAAGTCAAATTCATCAATCATTGTGTCACTGTCATTTTTCCCACCACCACTACTTTTTGAACTTGAAGTGTTGCACAACCCTCTTCTTTCGCATATGAACTTCTAGATTGTAAGTGCCCTTTCATAAGGAAAATTTTTGACATTATATGCACTTCCTAACACCCTCAAGCAATTTTCTAAATTCTTGTCTAGTTTGTTTCTTATCTTTGATTTCAAAAACCCCAATGCACTGAAAACTCTCTCATCTTCCACCGAACCCAATATCATTGACATAAATCAACAAGTTTGAAATATTCTGATATCGAATCACGCAATATTTCACTGTGACCCAAGTTTTCCCAAGACTTTGTTATTGATCCCACTTCGAAGGGATTCTCCATGGCATTAAACTGGTCTATCATACTTCTTGCAAACCAACTACATTGTCCTCTAAGCTTGTTTCCATCTATAATTCCTTCTATTGTTTGTCCATTGCATTCTGCACTTTTTGAAAAGTATGTGGTCAAGGTAGTTACTTTTTGATGAAAAAAGCTTAGGCTATCTCGATGGCCTTGAACCCAAAATTGAGGATACACAATAGATATGGTTTTAAGTATTTCTTCTCAAGGGAATCGATTATAAATCTATGTTGAAATATTGCTTGTAGTTTCCTTCAAATTATTACTAACATATTCAACAATGCCATCAAAATCTTCCTTTCTAACAGGTATTTCTCTGCTAGAGCGCCTGATCATCTTACAATGGTGCATTGGTATCTCAAATCCACGTACAAAGGCACATAACTCCCCACTTGCATTAAACTATAAATAATTTTCAAGATGAATCAAATTTGTAATTATCTGCCACCTATAAAAATTTGGGCTTTGAGAAGTTAGATCTAGATATAGATTATTGAGGGCCATGCATATCATTCTACGTAGTTTGGTATACTCATAGATTTACACAGTTCTGTCTTGGGATTTCTTCACAAGATTGTTCATTTCATCCAACATGGGGAGAAGACTAGCTAATGTTAAGACTGTCTCTATATTGCTTAACCTATGTAAGAGGTCAGGAGTTTTGTCTACTGTGTTGTGATGCTCGTACATTATTCTAATCAAAGATGGATATTCTGAAAGAACTCGTTGTGCTGGTCCATGCAAGGAGATCCATCTAGTATCAACATCCTTAAGAAGCTTGTTTTCTGTTGTTATTCCCTTAGTAAAATTTTGAAATTCTACAAAACGTTTGGGACTTCAACAGAAGTATGCATGGAGCGCGCGGACTAGATTTTCAACTTTTGATATTGTAGGAAACTTGCTTACAATTTTAAATACTAAATTCATTCTGTGTGCCATGCAGTGAATGGCAAGCATGTATGGTGCACAAGTAGTTTGTAATTTTGTGCAAAGACCGGTCCTATGACCTTGCATTACTGCAACGCCATCAGCTCCTACACACACCAACTTTTTGGCAATTGTCAAGTCATCCATACTTGCAATTTCATTCAAAGAGTTATTAACTAGTTTAAATAGATTTTGCGATGTTGAACTATCCTTCATTTTATGAACACGGAGTAGATGAGCTCAACAAACATGTTCTTTTACAGTATACACATGCATATAGACCCAAGAAGTATTATCTACTGCAGTAACTTCATCTAAAGATAATGCAATGAAGTTCGACTCTTTTACATTCTCCTTTAAATCATGCTTTTTCCACCGCAATGAAATAGTTTGCCCATTCCCATCCAGTGTTTATTGACCAATGTGTGCTAGGATAGTGAGGACCACTCAAAAAAGATAATAAATTACTATACTTTGGGTAGTCTGTCATAGGATGCCTTCTGGACAAAATATGAAAAACAACACTCATCTAAACAATTTTTGCTAGTTTTGCTCCTTCCATTGCTTTTCCAAATTGAGCCTTGATTGTACCTCCACTTGCAGCAAGCTTCATCATTATTTTCTTATGCTCATCATATTTCGTGGCATACTTCACATGAAGACATTCTTCCTTTGATTTCCATCTTACTACTGATGTTTCCTTTCCAGCTATGATTTGTTTTTCATAAACTTGACCTATATGCTTTTCTATAGTGTCAATCTGTAGCTGCAATTTCTTGTCTCTTTTACATTTGCAACTACAAATCATACACTTGCATTATGTTGGTTGTTCATCTTTGTTTGCTTTCTCCACTAGTTCAATGAATGGGTAATTTGACACCTAATCAATCTAAAAATTCCTCGACATTTCCCACTCGTGCCCTAGTTTTGAATCTTTTGATTTGCCTTTTCTTTTCTTCTTGGCAACATCATCTACATCGCCAGCATTTTCTTTTTCATCCAAGTCAATTATCTCAATCTGGCTAATCGAGGTATCCCTTGGAACATCTTCTGCGGTATTGCCAACCCCATTCTGGCTAACCAGGGTTTTCCTTGGAACATCTTCTGCGGTATTGCCATCCTCATTCTCACTAACCAGGGTATCTCTTGGAACATCTTATGTGGTATTGCCATCCTCATTCTAGCTAACCAGGGTATCCCTTAGAACATCTTCAGCATATTGCCAATCCTCATTCTAGCTAACTAGGGTATCCCTTGGATCATCTTCTGCAGTATTGCCATCCTCATTTGACTCAATGGCAATCCCACCTTCTGTTGGTGGCGAGGTATTGTGAATGGCTTCTTCATTAATATTTGGTGCAAGAGTTGATGATGTAGCTCCATCTTGATTTGATGGATCAGAAACATTGCCAGTTCCAAAGTAAGATTGTATACTAACTCCACATTTTTGCCATTTTGATGGCCTCCTAGCCCCTTCACCACCCTGAGGAGTCTTACCCTTGTCACACTTGCGGCTCGACATCTTGATCTGTCACTTCAAATAAAAGCTCAAAAAAAATGTCTTCTTGTTTAAGGACATACTCATAAAATATAGATCCCATTCCCTACTAAATATCTTCTTTAAGATTGAATCAAGAATGGAAAAGAGATGAAGAAATCTTATAACACTAATACTATGAAGAAACGATTACTCACCTTTAAGTTTAGGTTTTCACTGACTTGCTATTCATTAATGCAAGAATGCATGTGTTGTAAGTTTGTAACTTTTCTTACGATTAGCTTTAAGGTTCCAACTCCAACTTTTGAAATTTGAATCTAGAGGTCACAAGTTCAGAACTGAACAAAATGTGTAAGAATAAATTAGATTTTCGATTGTATTTATATCAATCCATATTTGGCAAATTCCATGGGAATTCTATATGATATATTAAAAAATTTGGTGAATCCCGCGTGATTATATAAGAAATACATTTAAGTGTCGACGAATCAAACCTCGACGGACTACATATATTGTAATTTCCAAGGTGAATATGGCCCTACGATTAGTATAGAGGTGTCGAGGAAATTGGTGAAATGGCCCCTCATAATCAACTACTTGTAAATTTTAATTGGTGAAATGGGTCCTCACACACAATGACCATTTAATGGGGTTGGTGAAATGGGTCCTCATGCGCAACGACCATTTAATGGAGTTGGTGAAACATGTCCTGATACATAATGTTGTTTTATTGGCGAATATATAGGTGATTTAGTACTTGCTTCCGATATTCCAAGTGAAAATATTAGTCAGACCATTTGAAACGCGTAGTTTGTTATGGCAAAAATCTTACTTCATTGATTCTCATAAAATAAATCGATGGCGAATGGATATGGATTCGACCGATAATACGTAAAATCCAGGCGATTTGACCACCCTGTTGGATGCGATTTATTCACTAATTCTGACTTGGCCAATCTGTGATATTCTCTAATTGGCGAATATTCACCACTAAAAAAATCTTTGGAGGACAACTACCAAGCCATGAAAAATCCATTATAAATTTTAAATTAGAAAATATTCATGATCATGGTGCTTACCAACATTAGGAGTTGAAAGACCAACTCCTATCTCAAAAGGAGACTTAAAGAGGCTCTCTATGGTCTCGGTCTTGCTAGCTCTTGGATATGCTTAGCTAACATAATGGAAAATGAGATGTTTAAAAAGAGGCCTATGGTCAATGTTAGATTGATTAGTATTTTTGTAGGTTGCTACAAACAAAATTGATTTCCCTCACAAGAGATTGTCACACACATGTACAAATGGATGTCTTGAATCTTGACTATAATATGGCATACCCCCTTAGCTAGATATAGCAGTGTGGTACTAAGAAAACTAACCTAAAACCTAATCTAATCCTAGTCTAACCTAATCTAACCAAGAAAAAAATATAGGGGTAGAGAGAAAAGGAGAGATAAAGGGAATGGGAAGGAAGAGGATAATGATAATGGAAGAGAACTAGAAAACAATTTTGTTGTTTTGAGAGACAATCGTTGATTTAGCAAGCACCACCTACAAACACAAAGAAACCACTCATAAAACTATCAATCATGGCTCAACATAGAGCATGAGTGATGTGATCATTTAAGGAAAGCATGTAGATAATTGATTTTATCTACAAATGAAAGAGACAAATGATAATCACCACCAAATTCCTTACGTAGGATATAACCAACAAATTAATTAACAAATATATATTAAGCTCAAAATATTATTTACAAGAAGACAACTCAACTAAAATACAATGATTACACGTAAAGAAATAAGATTTGGGGAGACTCTCCACCAAGTTGCTTGCAAAAGAGACATCAAGTTCTCAACTCTAACCCAAAACTTCCAACGTCACAATGGTAAGCGGTGTCATATTTATACATAGACACATGATACATGATGCAGTGTGCCCAAATACATCTAGTAGGTGGCAACATTAATGATATAATTATAGAAAATTCTAGACTAGGTGTCAATTTTGAACTTAGACATTTAATGTTTTGTAGGTCTAGATACCTCTAAAAACTTTGACAACAAGATTCACTTCTAAAAAGGACTTGGATCACATACAACCAACATATGAATGGTTTACCATGTCATAATTTGAGGTTTTTTGCATGCAAGGCATACTTGATAAGCTCAACCATCAAAATTTCTCCTACTACAGGTACTTTTGATTATTCTTTTATCGTTCATGTTGTGATCTTGAAGAGATCAGATTTTTACTTGATATCATTGCCTCAAGCCACTTGCCATCAAAGAAAGGATAAATCAAATTTTAAGATATTTCTAAATAAATGTAAAATCTAAAGAGCTCAAGAAATCTAATTTATTATTAAATGACTTAAATTTTTCATTTCAAGCTAGGTTTGATGTATCACTTTCATGTGAATACACAAAATCATGTTAGATGTCCATTAAGTTTAGGTTTCATGTCACTAAGCTACAAGAGGCAACCACATCATTGCAACATTTATTGCAAGCCAAATGGACAAGAAAAATTAATTATCATGCCTATTGTAGGTTAAATCTGGGAGAAAGATATGGGCAATCTAATTTATTGTGTGAAATGGTATGTGCTACCACCAGAGGGGTGACACATAGGCATGAGAGCTAGTCATACTATCTATAGTCAACTATCAAATTTACATTTGGCCATGATCATACGTGGTGGCCTAAGAAAAGGAACACCTCAACACAAGGAAGTGGACCCACCATATTGGCAAAGGCAATAATATCAAGCCACATGGGCACGGAGGGAGAAAGATGAACTTATTGCATAATGGGAGAGATAAGAGTCATTAGATGATGTTAAGATCTATGGTTGGCATAATGTGGGAAGGTGTCAGAGCTCAACCAAATTCTGGGTTGCACCATTGGCTCACAAGAATGAGTTGGCAAGAGGTGGGTCCTAAGATTATTTATCATGTGTGTGTAGAGGGGATGATGCAATGGTGGGTCCTAAAGAAGGTGACATGGCAAAATGATAAGCCAACACATTCCCAAAGGGATAAAATATAATGTATTAGGCAAAAGATGTAGGAACCACATGATGAAAGAATATGATAGAGGAGATCAATGATTGGTGCATCCCAAAGGATATTAAAATTCAAAGGGATCATGGGATAGAGCCATTAGCTTATGGGATTGAGGTGGTCGAAGGTAGGGCCCAAGACCACATCTCATGTGTGTGGAGGAGACAACATCAATAAAAGATCACGAGGCATATGACACAATAGAGGGGCCTACAGATGGAGTGATTTGGAAAAATAATTGGTTGATGTACCTCAAAGGAAGATGATCCTATATTATCAATGGGGAGTTATGCTAGCCACATGATGAGTAGAAGGATCAATGACTAGAGCATGTCTAATGGGATGAAATCATTAAAACATGCAAGAGGTTGGACCATTAGTTGTAAAATAGTTGAGTTGGCATATGGTGGGACTAAAGTGAGCTTAGATAGGATCACAAATGAGAGCCACAAGATCAAGGGTTGACATGGAGGATCAAGTGGACTGTACAACATGAAGGGGAGAGATGTCATCTAGTAAGAGTGGGATTGCATGAGCAATTAGATGGAATTTCATCCAATCGCTTGTGGGAGCATTGAGATCAACAAGAGCGCACACCATAGTGAATAGGAATATAACATGTGATTGACATAGAAAGAGGTGATACATGATCATATAAAAGGAGAAAATTCAAAAAGAAATTGAGGAGCTAAGAACAAAGCTATAAAAATCAATGAAAGAATAAGAACAACATCTAGCACAATCAATTCCACATAACACTGAGATACCAGTAGGAGGGGAAAATAGAACAGAGGCAAGCCAAGAGGGAAATCAATTGGAAACTTTGACATAAGGGGCACCTCCTCCAGAGAACACAAGGATGGAGGAGTCAAACACATAACAACAACAAATTTACCCACAAACACATAATGTAGAAGAGAACGAAGGAATACAGGAGAATACAGAGGAGTAAGGGGGATTAGAACAAACTGATATGTTGGAGGCCTCTTCATCTTCAATTGAGTTCATTAAAGAATTTTTGGAACAACAAAAGCAAATAAAACCCATCTTAACTTTGTAGTTATTATAATTATCGGTGGTAGAATGCCAAGTTAACCTTGCCAGAATATCTCTGATACAAAAGCTACAGTTAGGAGATGTGTTCCATTCCTTTACAAGAGCAGAAATTTTGAAGCAACATGTTGAGGGGAGTGAATTGTTGCAGGATGCAGTGAATACATTGGCTAGGGAGATGCCAGAGACACCTAGAGAGATAATACCTTACCCTTGCCGAAGCAATTGAAATAGTTAACACATGGATTCAAGGAGTACTCTAGCCTACTGGAGAAGAAGGTAACTGAGCAATTGAACAAGAAAAGACTAGCGGAGATGACCGATAAGTGTGCCAAAGCACACACTCAGTTAGAAATACACATCAAGAATATACAAAAGAGCATAGTACAGGCCAACATTCTTTACCAATTTTGTTTGAAATGGACATCGTCCACTGAAACAATAAAAGATCAAATGGATGCTTTGGAACTACAAATAATAAATGTGGTAGCCCAGTATGATCTGTTAATAGATAAAGATGGAGTGATAAGGACACAAGTGGAGACACTACACAATCAACATCGACAACTCCAAGATCAAAGGGATCAAATAAAGGGCCAAATAAAGTTGTTGAGGGTAGTGGTTAACATAAGACTAGCTAATTTGACCGACAGTTTTACAGAGGCCAAGTAAACAAGAAAAATAATAAAGATATCGACAAATATAGAAGAATCAGAGGATATATACATAAAAGTAGAAGGAAAAATAGCTATGTTGGCTAAAGCAAAGAAGCAATGGGACACCAGTTTAGCACGACTCAAGAAAATCTATAAGACTGTCCTACCCAGCAGTTGATTTTGCATGTCTTGAGGACAAGACAATTTTGAGGGGGGGTGATGTTAGCAGGATGTAGAGCATAAAGCAGAGTTGCTTGAAAGCTGGTGCACACACTGTGCAGAGGCTGAAGCCAACAAGAGACATATCCCTATATGTAATAGATATAGTATATATAAATATAGGACATGATGATATAATATAGGATAATAGGAGCATGATATGAGATAGATTCTAATGTAAAGTATGACATAGAAGTCATGGATTAGGCAAGGACTTAGACCTACCAGAGGATGGATGTATAACCTTTAATTGCTATGTGTGTGTGTATGGAGATCTGTCGGTACCGAGTATTTTTATGTTGTCTTATTATTATGTGCATATAATACTTTGTTTCTATTATTCTTGGTGTTTTGCTTTCAAACTCTAGCTACTTGACCGGGGTATAAGCTGACTACAAAGACTTAACTGAAGACTAGATCTCCGTACTAATATCCCTTCTTATTTCTTGCTAACAAGCATTAGACACATCAAATAAAGAGGAGTGGCTACATTAGGCTAGTTGATACAAACTTGATGTAGCCACCATGGGCATGAACATGAACAAGGTCAATGAAGGGTGTATACATTAATAATAGAGCTTAGATAAAGTTCATGGACCAAGATGAGATCTTTCTCATCAATTATCAATGAGGCCACAAACAAGAGTACATGGTTGTAGAGGGCCAAAATAAGGTGAAAGCCAAAAATGTGAATCCTTATTTCAAAAGAAAATGGTGTACGTTGCACAAGTGGCAACAATAGTGACCAAAATTATTATAATGAAAGCATTGGAAATGTTAGGATTTAGGTGCCATTTACCTTGTAAATCTTGTTTCATTTTACATGGTTCCAGCATCTAATTGAAAAATGGTGAGCACATAATTGTATAATGTCACACCATCATTAACAATAAAATTGCATAGAACAATATTATATAGTATTGATTTCTTCAAGATTTCATACACATAACCTGATAATTTTTACATTGCTCCAATATGGCTTTATAAAGCCTTTATTTCTCGTACTAACAACCCAAACTACTTATGGGAAAGTAACTTCCCAAAACTAACATTTGTTCTATTTATTAAATTAACTTTTATCTAACCTATTTATTTATAATAAGATGTAATATTCCAACACCCCCTTATTACATCAATCTCGAAACACTGCAAGGATTGAACACAAAAACCCTTCTAGAAACTTTGATTAAGAGCATCCACCAATTCTCCTCGCTCATCCAAGACACACCAATCTGAACTTATCAACAGATGTCCTAACTATCAAACCTACAAAATACCCATGAATTGAGACATACTCAATTATTCACAGGTACACCACTCGTCTTGTGAATCCAGACATACTCAATTATTCAAAAGTACACCACTCGTCTTGTGAATCGAGACAAACTTAATATCCACATGAAAACACCAACCAACTGTGAATCAAGACTCACTCAACTCCCACAAATACAATCCTACAAAACTATGGATCAAGACATAGTCAACTATCCATATGTACCACTCACCAAGTATGTGGATCGAGACATACTCAACTATCACAAACCAACAAATCACTGCCATGCCCCCTTTGTCCGTGAATGGAGTTCAAAATGGAACTGGTGCTTCTCCTGCAAAGTATCATCTTTGAGTATGAAGCTAGCTTGAGAGGATAATGTGTTGAATACCCAGAATACTGAGAGGGGGGTGAATAAATATTCTCTTAAACCATTCACTTATTAAACCATTAATCCATTTGCCCATTCAACAATAGTAAAGCAAATTAAGCATAGAATGAACAACCACAAAACATAACACATAGACACCAGGATTTTTATGTGGAAAACCCAAAATGGGAAAAACCACGATGAGTGTTAGCTCACAATATATTATGTAGTAACAATATCAAATTACAAAGAGGCTCACTTCCTTAGGGCTCACTGCCCTTAAGGACTCACTATCCACAAAAGGATGCTCACTACATACAGGTTCACTGCCAAAAGAAAAGAAATAAAGAAAGGGTGGCTCATTGCCAGTTTGAACTGCTATGGTTGCATCTACAAATGCATGGATACAACTCCAATGTAGCTCAAAAAATTGTCTCAAAACTCTTCATCCTGAACTGCTCTGTTATACTCCTTTGCTCTTACATGAACATAAGATCTCTCTTTTTCTGCACTTGTCGCCCTTACAAAATCACAAATTTCACATGTCGCACACACACACACACTCATATTCACACCTCTATCACCTAAATACTGAAATGGATCATGTATATATATCCGTAACACTTGCAATCTTCAAATAAGGTTGGCCTACAAAGATAATGTGTGTAGTTATGCCTTGTGTAGCTTGTCGACTAATGCTTTCACCAAAATACTTTTAAAACCAATTTGACACTTGAAACATATTCATATATGTCAGCTTCAATTATAGAACCACTTAGGATATGATTCCAATCAATAGATCTTACCGCACACAAATCAAAGTATCAGGTCAGCCTCATACACGGACTATCATAGGTTCATTCTAACTATTAGAACACAACTTCTGATGCACACAACAAAACTTGCTCAAAATCATAGCTAAGACTCTTTAGGCATCCCCAAGCTTACCTTCAGAACCACATAGCATAATATAATCATGCAGTGAAATGTGGACCATTAGAAGTTGCACTGTGTGTTTTGTAGTGTTTCTTGTTAAAAGGGAGAAAATGGGGTTTTAACGATTTATACAAAATCCTCCTTTCACTACAAACATTCCAAGGGCTTATCAACCGAGTTGAATCTCCACTAAGCAAGAGCAATCACCTATTATGTTGGGCTACCACTTGGAAAGCTATGGATTCTTGGATGCATCAAAAAATGTCTCTATCTAATGCTCAATTGTATTTAGAAACCCTAAATATGCAAATCAGTAAGCAAATTATCAAATTACGACAAATCCTTTCAGACTAAGGTAAAGGACAGATATATTTAACTCACTATTTTTTGAAGTTCGAAAGGCAGAAAAGTCAGGGACACGGGGACTAGCGCCCAAGTCCAAGGTACCCGTTTCTTTGCAGAATCCTGATCTCCTTCCGACACTAATCTGTACTGCAACTTCTATTTCTAGGAATTCAACTACAGAGGACATGGGGACTAGCGCCCTAGTCCAGGAAAAGCTCTAGTGTCCTGCTTCTTTTCAAATCCTGAATCCTTGATGTCTGCCACTCCTCTCTACAAATCCACTCCACGGAACTCGAAACTTGTAACCTGTAATCACAAGGAAGTGGGAGGGCGTTGTTGTGTTTAAAGGCTTGCCTCAATCAAGCCTCAAAGAGACACTCAAGTATTTTGAACACCGTTGTTAGATGAGAGTGTGTATCCTAGCGGGATAGAGGCAAAAATCCAAATGATAAATGATTGAAAACACAATAGATATCACCTTGTAATGAAGATCTCATAGAAGGAAGACACTCTTCATGCCATGAGGAGATGGATGTCAAACCTACAAATACAAACACAATAACAATGCTCTTCTCTGCCACACAATGAATATTTTGAATACTCTAATTACAAGTATACATAAAGTTGTCCAATACACAAATCTTTGCTCTTTAAATTTTTAGTTCATGTATAACTTCTTAACCTGTTCATGTATATGAGAATGAAGATGAAGGAAAACTAGATTTGCATGATGCATTAGTCCCCATTGGAGAGTTAGGTCAGCCTACTACTGAGTTGATACAACACTATTTTGATGAGGCTTTCTTATTGGACCATATGGATGTGTTTGGGGCAGTTACATATCAAGAGGTATAAACTAGCAGTTGCACGAAATTTGTGCAACAAATTCGTCGATAGTTGAAATATTTTGAAGAAAAAATGTGAATACATTCAAAGAAAATAAAAATGATAAGAAATAATAAAAATGATATAGTAAAATTGAAAAGTTGTAGTTTAGTTGGCTAAGTTCAATTAATGAGGACGATGTTATGTTCCTTGATTATATTATCTATCAAGGTTCATATCTTTGGAAAGTATGATTAGATTATATCGACTTTTAAATGACTTATTTTGATGCTACTCATAATAAATTAACAAAAAAATAGTTTACATCTTCTAATTTAAATGTATAATATTAACTTAAAACACACACACACACCGTGCAAGTGCTATTAAGTAATCTACATAATGACTACAAACAAATGTTTTAAAGCATAGAATATGTTGTCATAGTAGGCAACTATTTTAATGATATTTAGAATCTATTGGGACTATTGTACCTTTTTAGCATCTGTTGGGACTATTCTATTTTGTGTCAGCATTATGAGTGCTTAAATCAATTCACATTGCATGGCTATCAATTTTATCCATTATCAAAAGGTATTGTAGTAAGATTTCTGAATTGTTGCCTTTTGAGAATGTTGAGAGGTATCCCTATGCTCTAGTCTAAAGATATCTGTATAAAATTCAGAAAGATTACAAGACTCAATAAGTTTCCATAAGATTTCAATTGGAGTCTTTACTTATCTACACTCATAAAATATTCGAATGCTTTTTATAAAAATTTGGAGACCACGAACATCCAACCATTCAAATGTAACATTCAAACATTTCTTACTCTTTATTTCCAGCTGAGATATTCATAATAAAAACAACTTTGTATCATATCAATTTTTAATGCCAATGAAATACAGAGGAAAGCAAAATTTAGAGAACAAGAATACCACATGGATGGATGGGTAAAATGTGCAGGTTGAAGATAATTTAAAATATCAAAAAGGAGTTTAAGACAATGATAATGTTGTCCAAAGGCCAACAACTCCATCACAGAGGGCTCACCTCTCAAATAGAATCAAGCACCCAACGAAAGAAATTTATACCCAAGAACCAAAAATGATTCAAAATTTTATCTGGGTACTTATCAAATCCACCAGCACTGGAATAAGATAATTTAATATAATTTGTGCCCAACATGCCCAGATCTCAATTATGAGGCATAAAAAAAATTAATTGGGTATTGGTTCTTTTATCCTGTAATGATAGATAGGTAAAGAAATAATTTAAATTGTATCCAGAATTGAAAAATAATAATGAAGCTCAAATTTATTCATATGCAATTGCAAATCTAGCAAGGACTTTTAATTTTACAAATGCACAATACTAATAAAAATATTTTCCATAGCAAAAAAGAAATCTGGGAAAGAAATTAGTTTTAATTATGAAAAATACCTATGCAATTGCCTTGTGATAGACAAGTAGCTAAGAACAAAGTTGAGGATGGACGAGGAGTCTATAGTCTTTCAGAATCCACTGTATTGTTCTTGCGTCATTTCTTTTGTCAAACAATATGTGTATGATGTATGTGTATAAGCCAAAGTCTTAATCTCTACAAAATTAAAAAAAAAAAGAGAAGGAAAGATATCGACAGATGGGTGAGCATCTACAACATTCAAATGGTCCTATATAGGCATCTTCAACGAGTGGAATTGAATTGAACTGAACGAGTTTTAATAACGTCCACGAGACTAGAAGTCTAAGGGACCAAGCACCAACACATTAAGACCCCATCAAGTTCTTTTCAATGTCTATTCTTCTCTTATGGATCTTGACCAAGAGACAGGTAGTATTGTGAAATCTCTTTTCCTCAAATAACTCACTTAGACTGCCAACATTCATGTCATTACCCTGTTGCATACGGATATCCTTGTAGGCCTCGCACTCCGTGATGAAGTGCCGCTCAGTTTCCACTGCAGTTTTATTGCAGAAAATGCAAGTCCTATCTTCCCACCTTTCCTTGGGAACTGTCCATCTACCAGTTTTGCGGCCCTTTGCAGGCCCTGTAATTAGCTACGTGTCACTTTTGCAAGTTTATAAATGAACGGTAAAATGCCTGAATGGAGAGCCTGAAATCAGCTGCTGGATTATCTTAATTCTAGATGTCTTAAAATTCTGGCAGTCTGAATTCTGGTTGAAGCTATTCTCGTACAAATAGCCTATCGGCTAAATATTTGACAAAATCTAAAAATTTCTTATGAAGGGCCCAAAATTAAATAATGTCTATGGTGTTTTATATGTTAAGGCTTACATATAGGTAAATGTCTCCAACACGTGTGATTTGCTTTCCCATAATATCATGTATGTGGTAAATCAAAGGTCCTACAAGAAAATCTTTAGGTTTTCTCCTAAAGCTACAAACATCGAGTTTAAATTCATTCCCTTTTTGAGTTATTCCACTTAAGCCCATTCTTTGGAGAGCTACATTGTTAAGATATTTTCTACTTCCTTTTGCTAATATTTTACAAATTTGGTAGATTGTTAAAGTTGATATTTTATTTTATCTCTAGGAAGAAAAATAGAAATTATTTTTAATTATTTTGCAATAAAAATAAGTTTAAATGTCAAAAAAATGTGATTTCTAGCTTATTTAGTCATTCATATGAGGTCAAGAAAGTGGCCATGGATCTTGAGCATCATAGGGAGTTCATTGTTTTTTAGGTTAATGCCCATTGTACTACTAATATAATACATCCATACAAGGAGAACTTCCTCATGATCTATCCTAGGTTTCTTGGTTTTCCTAAGAGTCAATGGTGTTTCCACAACCAACAAATGTCTCTTGACTCTCACAACACTAGTCTCATGATAGAAATTCCACATCCCTTAGTTGTAAACCTAATTTAAAAAAAGTTATGGTCTCTACTTAGCCACATGCACATATAGGAGAATAGTCAATTCAAGAATATAGTTGTCAAGGAGTAGTAGAATCAACCTTGAGTTGATTTAGGCTTTGATTTGGATCATGTTTAAATACTCAGTCCTTCTACTATGATGTAACTGTGATACTTCTATTCTAAAGAAGAGAAATAATATTGACAAACTTATATAGGAAAGGCAGTGGTAATAAAATTTGAAATGCAGTAGAAACAAACAAAACTTTAATAATATAATAAAATTATTTACTCTCCAAAACTTAAAAAAAAAACAAAAAAAAAAACAACACTCACTATATTAACTCAAGTTTAGTCCCCCATAATACAATATCATATTTCACACACTTAACATATATGTATAAACACATAATATAAGAAAATACAGTATCATATTTCACACACTTAACCTATATGTATAAACACGTAGTATAAGAAACAACCTAAGTGGCATCAATTTTTGGGAGTGCAAAGGTTTGTCATTTGGGAAAGAATGTGAATGAATGAATTTTAATGACATCCATGAGACCAAGCAATTTAATGAATTTTAATGACATCCATGAGACCAAGCAGTTTAATGAATTTTAATGACATCTGTCTAAGGACCAAGAGCCGCAGCCCTAAGACATTTTCAAGATGCTTTCGATGTCCACTCTTCTACTATGAATCTTGACCGACCATTTTGTGAAGCCTTGCTTCCTCAAAGAGTTAGTTTAGACTGCCCACCTTCAAATTTTTTTCATTCTGTATACAAATATCTGCATGCCCAGCGCACTCTATGATGAAGTACGATTCAATTTCAACCACTCTTTTGCTGTAGAAAATGCAAATTCTATCTTCCCAATCTTCCTTGGGAACCATCCATCTACCAGTTTAACACCTAAGATGATGTGAACCAACCCTCAATTATACAACTAAAAGCCTGGCTTTACCAGTAGAACACAAGTTCAGCAACCCACAAGATATATAAACTTCCAGTAGAACGCAGGTTCAACAATCCACTGTGTAAGTTACAACATGTAACAAGCTTCATGTAGTTTTAATGGGAATTCTTGCTTTTCAAGAGCAAGTAAACCATGGGTTTCAATGGCGCTTCAATGATTTACAATGGGAACTCAAATGCAGTTAATGTCTTTCCGACGTCGAAATAACACAACAGCTGTTAGTTTTAGTATATCCACGACTGGGAAACAATGGAAAACTCCTAACAAACAACAATTTAATGAAAATAACATAATTGTGGATACAGAATTTGGGTTATGTCGCAATTCCTTGGCATGTGCTCTGAAGATTTGTAGTGACTCCAAATACCTGGATGAAGGCAGGAGGATTCATACCAAAATGTTAAAATATGGATTTGATCAAGACATTGTTTTAGCAAATAAGCTGCTAAATATGTATGCGAAATGCGGTTGTATGAAAGATACGTGCCAAGTGTTTGACAAAATGTCCATACGAAATCTTGCTGTTTGGACTGCTTTAATTGTAGGTTATAGAGAGATCACATCTTGATAATAGAAACCTAAAATATTCTATAATCCTCTTCCAACACCATTAATTATTCAATCATAAAATTAAGTACATTTTTTCCTTTACATTTAATTTCCATTCTTTAAAGTTTAATAACAAAAAAATATAACTCACAACTATCACTTATTAAATCCAAATTAATCTATACATTTATATAAATCTTATTAATTTAACCTAACCTAAACTTAAAAATTAGTTATTTTATTTTCTTTTACAAATATAGGTAGTCTATCATATCCAAAAGTCATAAGATTATTCTACTCTTCAACCTCCACTGTATTTACACATATTACTTGCTAAGAACCCAAAATTATAAATAAAGCATCCAATCCCCCCAAAAAAAACACTGTTTGGAAGGGTAATTAGAAGACAATGGATTGGCCTGGCCATCTTCAACCATTAAGAAAGAAAAGGAAAGAGAAGAATTGGAAAATATACTTTCAACTGCCATGAAAAGCCCACTAATAAGATGAAAGAGAAAGAATAGTGAAACCAGGGCAAAAAGACAAGTTGTAAAAAAGCAGAAAGCAACAATTAAACAAAGTCATGAGAAGTGCATGTAAAGTAAGGTGGTACTGAATCCTGATGGTATATGTAAACAAATAAAATAGTGGATTTAAAGCTTCAGACTCCATGATTGAGGTAAGCTATTCAGTTTGTCTCAGATGTTGGAACTTGTGGTAAAGGGCAGCGTCTATCCAGCATATGCATGTCAGTATTTCGAATCTATCTTTGTCTGCTTTTATCATGCAACTTTTCTTCGAAAATGACATTGTCATTTGTCTGGACTGACGTGTGGTTTTTTTTTTTCAAACTATGCAATGTATTTTGTTAGTGTATTCTATCTACTCTGTGGTTCTATTTGAGTTTTATTGTAATTTTTTTATTTTTTTATTTTTTTTAAGATATTAATAATTTTATAAGTTTTTCATTATTTTTTAATTTTTAATATAAGTTTTAAATGGTCATCATACATTTTATTAATACTTATTTTTAAGAAAATATATTTTTAACATATTTGACTAATGTTGATTTTGATGATCGATACCACTTAATGTATGAATCAATGGTCCAAACAATTTATAATGTTAAAAATTATATAACTTGTATTTTTTCCCCATTGTTTTGGACTCACATTGATTGGGTTGTTCTTTATTCAACGACTAGTGTACTTGAGTGGTGTATTACAACATTCAAGTTGGAAAATAACATGATCTTTACCTATTTCCAATAGTATATATCCTGGACTAGTTTTTTTTATATATAGGGTAAAAAGAGGGTTTTTGAAAGGGCCCCAACCCTTTTACAAAAGTAAATCAACATGTGACAACAAAACATTCATGCTACAACATAGCAACATCAACACTACAACATAGTAACAGTAGAGAAGAAACTTGAAAGTAGAAGGAAAGAAGGGGAAAGCAACCCAAAACGGGGCATCCAAAGCAAGAACAAACAAAAGTCCAAAAAGATCAAAGCTCATTAACATTTAGAGTCGCCTCTCATTCATCCTAGAGGGATTTAGATGATTTCCCAAAGAAACAATATTAACTAGCTCCATGTTCTTTTTTTACTCGATTTTGTTGCCACAAATATGTGCACTGTGCCTGATCAATTCTTGCTCATGATGGGACTCAATCCATTCTCGCAAAGCTTTAATATTTTTTACTGAATTATTGATGGTAGACTTATTGAAGTTAACCATGTTGAATGCACAAGACAACTGAGAGGGGGGGTGAATCAGTTATATCAAAAATTTCAAACCCTCACAAACATTCAGATCCACATTAACCTTTAAACTTGTTATGATGATTAAGTATGAAAAGAAAATAACATAAACTAAATCATAACAACAATAAACACAAGACAACACCAGATTTTACGTGGAAAACCCAAGAAAGGAAAAACCACGGTGAGGATTAGCTCACAATATAAAGTAGTAGCAACACCGAATTACAAATTGCTCACTGTTAGAGGGCTCCCTGTCTAAAAGAAAGAAAGAAAAACTCACTACTAAAGGACTCACTACCCAAAAGAAAGAGATAGAAGAGAAGGCTCACTTCAGGGATGAACTGATATAATTGCATCTAACATATGCATGGAGTTCAGTTCCAATGAAGCTCAATATTCACCACAACACAAACATCACCTTCATAGCAACACTGGAAAATAGTAGACACCTTCTTCTCACTGCATCCAGTAGCCTAACACATGAAATCTCTCACTACACTGATCAAATTTGCATCACATCCATCATATCCATCATGCATGCATACACTCATGAATCCTTGACACTTATTTATACCATCATCAACCTTAAAATGTTCTCCAAAGTCGGGAACACATCTTAATCCATAAAATTCAAATTAGGTCTGGACCAAAACATTCTCGCAAAGGAAAGGAATGAATGTGGACCATATCACACCTTAGCACATACCTAAACCCACTCTTACACACTTCATCATGCTTTCACAATCACCAAAGCACAACCGCAAGTAGTGTAAACAACCAAGTCGGCCAAACTTGTGTTAACACTATGAACTTTTAAGTGCACGCTTCCTCAACATCAAAAGACGACATGCAGGCCACACTCCAAGCTAGAACATGATCTAGGAACATCCACAAGCACTTGAAAACCAACAAAATCTTTTGCAACATCTTTCACCTGAAGAAAGTTCATACCAGAGCACTTAGATTACTTTCACTAGTAGAAAAACAACAATAAATGACTAAAAAAATACTAAAAATTGCATATAAATGACTAAGCTTGGTCACGTGACCATTAGTAGTTTATTGTCAGTCATTTATAATGTGACCAAATTTATGACTAAACCATTTTTAGTCATTTATTGGTTGTTTTGATTGATCAATTTGGTAGTATATTTAGTCGTTAATTTAGTCATTGATTGTTGTTAACTGGTCATTTATTTAATCATTATAATCATTAATTGCCATCAATTGGTAGTATATTTAGTCATTAATTGCCGTCCATTGGTAGTATATTTAGTCATTTGTATTAACTGATTTCTGTCCATTGGTAGTATATTTAGTCATTTTAATCATTATTTTTCCGTTAACTGGTCATAAATTTAGTCATATTTATTCACCGATTTCTGTCATATTTAGTCATTTCAATCATTATTTTACCATCAACTTAAACTTTGCTCCTAGCTGGTTAAACACAAGTAATGACCTGCAAAAGAACATATTTTTTTGCTTTAAGGCAATGAAAAACATGACATAAATCAAGAGGAAGAAGCATCACAAGATCACATCAACCATTTTGAAGCTTTCACAATGAAACAACTTTGAGAAGGTAAAAACAACTTGTTTTATTGATAAAAATGCTTACAAATAGCATACAAACTTGAAAATAAGTTACAATGCTTTCTCTTTGCTAAAAAAACCTTCATGGTTACAATACATAGCTCAAAGAATGAGTAAGAAACTGATTTTCTGAGTTACAATGCACCAAAAGATAGAAAGAAGCTTGTTTCAGCTTACAATGCTTTTCCAAAAGTGAAAAGAAATAAGGAAACATGAAAGTAAACTCTTCTTTTGACTATCCTACGCTAGAGGAAAAGTAGGACGAGTTTAAAATCCATTAAATGTTTCCTTTATGACTATTGTTGATTGCTTCCTTGAACCTTGGGCGCTTGAAACTACCTTTGTCTCATGCTTTGAATGCTTGGAAACTTCTTTGTGGCGTTGAAAAAAGACAAGTTGATCTTTTCAATTGTTATCTACTCCTAGATTCTTACACATGTCATCTTTCTATTCAAACTACCTTTATAAATGCTCCAATTGCTGCTATATTCCTTCAAACTAGTCTCCAGGTCACCCAAACTACCTCAACAACCCTGTGCAAGATAATAGGACACGTGTGCAACTATCTTTGACTGCTCAACAATCTCTTGGAAGTGTAGGAGAACTTCAAGGTTATCTTTGACACATGTTCTCTTGACTCTATCCTATGCCATTTTATTAGTTCAGTAACACATTTCTTGACTGAGACTATCACTTGGTAGACCTCTTTGTCTACTTCATAAGTGTTGTTCTTGTAGATGCTACCATGATTGTATTATATTACTGTTACATTCAACTCCTCTTTTGAAGAGCCTTGGGGCTAGAATTAAATGCTTTTGTCACTGGCTTAGAAATTCTCCTATCTGCCTTTGATACTAACCTTGTAAACCCTTTAAGTCCACTAGTCCTTGCACATATTGTGACTTTACTTTGACTGTGTAGATTGCTTTAGAGGAAGATTGTCACTCATAAAAACTAGTAGTTGTCCTCATTTAGGCATCACTAACCCTGCTACAGCTTGTCATGGCAACCCTATGACTATCCCCTGATGTCTTGGCATTCAGCATACCCTACAATAACTTGCATTGACAAACACCTATCCTGAGGTCTGCCACTAGGTATCACTGAGCATAGAAGCACAAAGACATTCATAGATGTCTTCTTCACAAATCCATGACTGTCCCATGAAGCTCATTTTCCTAGTTCAAGATCACACTATCATCTCTGTAGAGATCTTGTCTCATGCACCCAACTTGCTCTAGTTCATAAGATGCCACTGTGAATTGTTACCTGTAGCAATAAACTGTCCTTATCTCTGATGATTATGCCTCTGATGATTGTCATCTTTGGTCGTATTCCTCAATTTTCATGGATACCTCATCTTTGGTAGGATGCCTAAACTCAAGTAAAGAATGCAAGCTATAAATTTGTCCAAAAGAACATTTTTTGGATCACTCCAACAATAAAGAAACTGAGTTGGATTCTCCTACGCTTAGATTTTAATCTACATATTAAGAGGCATTTGTATATAGAATTGCCAAACAAGAAGAAATGAGATCAATTGAGCCTCTTACCTCATCTGAATCCATGGAATTATGCTCATTCCGTGTAGAAACTATAGGCTTAATGGAGGCAACCAACTGCGAGACTTTCTCAGTGAGACCGTATATGAAACTCATTACATCTTGGTACCCTTCATTTGAGTTGACATGATCTGGAGAGGCTCTTACTGGGCGTCTAACAGATGGTTGTGAAATCTCTGTTGACGAACTAGATTTCCACTTCATCCTACTCTTATATTTTCTAGTCTCTTCTATGAGATTTATGATCATCAATACAAATCTCTTTATCAAAGGGACTTCAAAACACCTCCTTCCAATACAACATAGTCTCTCGATGTACTTCATGTTATTAAATGCGGATCCTTCCATCGGAGGGACCTTAAAACTTCTTATCTTGATATGTTATATTCTCCTCGATGATGTTCTTTTATACAAATTATTTTGTTGAAGAGACTTTAGAACAACTCTTACTAATATGGTAGGGTGTCTTCGATGATGTTTGTTTTATCAGGGAAACTTGAAAGTAGCTCTTGTTGATATGGTGCAATCTCTTCGACGATGCTTACAATCTATCATGCAGATTATTCTATTGGAGGGACTTTGCAGTATCTCCTACCGATATAGTGTAGTGTCTTTGAACATGCTTCTTCATGCAAATTGCTTTATCAGAGGGACTTTAAAATAACTCTCACCGATATGGTAGAGTCTCCCCGATACAAGTTATTTCCTATTAGGACCCGATAGAAAATATGAGCTTAATAAGAAGACTATGGGAGAATAAAATGGGATGCTTAAAGTGACAAATTTATATGATGGATTGAATGATAGGCTACACAAAGGAATCATAGTAAAATAATATTGGTCACTAGCTCAGGGTTAGGGTTTTAAAAGAAACAAGTCAAACCTATGCTATGGTTAACTCATGATAATACTCCTTCAGAACCTGAAGTCAAGGGTATAAGCCCTAGTTGTAACAGACCTGTGATCTGAAAAGCAGTTAATTTATATTACCAAATTTGGTAATTCAAGAGTTGCATATTCAATCCAAAGGAGAAGACAATTAGTGGACATTGGTAATCATTATTTCTATCATAGAATGCACAGCAACAAAGAAGCTAATTGAAATTGATCATGGTGGAAAGGGTCAAAAGAATTTTGAACTTATAAACCCTAAAGTATGACTAAGCCAGAGAAAATAGCAAACAAAATTAGAAATTATTACCATACCCATGCATGATAACATGGAACAAAAATAGGCAACTTCAAGATATGGTCTTTCTAAGGATAAATTTCTTAGCAAGTGCCGCACAGAAAATTTTGGAGGTATTTTTAGAAACAAATTTTCATGAAATACAATCTTTTATGATTTATCCCATTAAGACTCCTTTTATTAGGATTTTCATGCAGGAACTAATACCTGAGAGAAAGTTCACCAATTTGTTATTTGTCATTCAAATGACAATAGCACTTCCTAAAAGTTCTTTGATAGTTCAGTACAATATGTTGCAAAAGCAAACGAGAGATGCATAAATATCCACTGTAACAAACATAAAGAATAGATTGTTTAAGTGCTTACTACAGCATCAACAAGTAGTAGCAATGAAAGATTTAGAAAAAAAATCCAATAGTAAACAAATTATGTAAAGCAATACAAGCCAAATGGGCATAAAACTGTCCAACAAGTAAGGATAGGAGGATAAATTACACATTCCAGTGCATTCAATGTTAAGGTTCACAAAAGTTTGAATAGTCCAAATCACTAGATGTGAAGATCCAAAGGTAATTTGTATATTCTAGTGCATTACATTTGAATGAGCATGTGCAAATAGATGTTTATAAGAAGGGAAAATGAGCATCACTATGAATGAGTAAAATTTGTGGAGCAGACTAGCAAAAAGTACACCCAAGCAAACCAGGAACTGAAGATAAATTACACGTTTGAGTGCATTAGATGTTAAGGTTCAAAGATAAATTACATATTCCTGTAAATTAGATATCAAGGTCCAAAGATAATTTGTAAATTTCAGTGCACCCGATGTGAATGAGTAGTGAGAACAGATGTTTATAAGATGGAAAAATGAGTGTATCATTGCGATTTGAGTAAAAGTTGTAGAGCAAACTTAAAAAAAGTATACCCAACTTACAAAATTGCACATTTAAATGTATTTATAAGTCCTTGTGTCAACCCTCACAAAAACCACTTATTTAAGCATGTTTACACCTATACTCCAATTAACGCATTGTGTAAGGCAATGCAAAACACCACTGAAAATACAAGTGTGCACCTCACCAAAAAACTCAATGTGTACTTAGTTAATATTTAGCATTATAGGATAACTTTATATTTTCTTGTAAATTTGCAACAAACAGAGAGGGAGATATGTTTACCACAAAGAATTGTACAAAAAGCTAGTATTGAAAGTTAAAATTGTGTATAAGCTTTCTATGAACTAATAAGGCATATGCACTTGAACTACAAATAGAACACAATCCTTCAATCACCCAATGCCTATTGTAAGTTCATGAACTAATATATAATACCATATTATACAATAATAGTGCTACTTGATGTAGACCTTAATTATAGAATAGGAACCATTATCGTTAACATTGAAAACAATATACAACAAAAGAGTTAAAATATTTTTGTTTTAGCTAACACACCAATGTCAATCAACAAATATGACTAGAGAACAAGGTTATTTGAATGTACCCACAACATAGTTTGTGAGGTCGACTTCCAAGCCATATCGAGGTAGCTCATGAGAGTAAGCAGCTGCCATTGTAACATCTCCAACAAGTGTTGCATATGCAATCTATAAAACAATATCCTTGTTGCTCTTTTGTTCGAAAACCAGTCAAGGATCATACAAATTAACATACCCTAACCCTAAAAGCCCATTAGCCCAAAACCCCAAAAGACATTTCTCAAGTAAGAGTCAAGAATCATACAACTTCTACCTACCCAACACCCCAAACATACATTCTCTTCATATCAATGTGATTTCATACAATTTCTCATGTACCCAGAACCCTAAAAAAATTATTTTAAAAAAACAAAGCTCCAGACACAAACAAATTTTCATATATCTAAAACCTTGAAATAGATTTTTTTTTCATAAAAGTAAATAGTCGTGCATTTTCTCACATACACAGAGCCCTAAAATACATTGTTTAACCAAAAACCTCAAGTAACCGAGGCACTGAAAAGGATACAAATCGCACTACAAATTTGTACTTAGGCATATTATATTTGTTCTTGTCATAATTTATCAAGAAGATTCTCGCTCTATAATCAATCTTCCCCTCTACACAAATCTTAAATCAACTAGAAGAACTAACTACAAAACCCTAAAACTCAACCCCATTTCAAAATATATCATATATAAAATACCTCGCCTTCGCTTAAATTTGACCTGGTACCTCTTGAAATAGGCCTTGGACTTCTGCGCCTTAACAAACACATGCATATTTTTTTTATCAAATAATGAATGAAACAATCAAGTAGAAAAAAAACACCAAACGATTTTTTCTGTTTTTTCTAGTATGAAACATTTTTTTAGGTTTTTGCCATGAAATTTTAATGGATCTAGTTGTTTACCATGGTTGTTGTGACTTACTTTTCCTGCAACTCTAACCAAATATATGAAGCTGTATATTTTTTCATAAAAGTAAAAAGTCATGCATTTTCTCACATACACAGAGCCCTAAAATACATTTTTTAAACAAAAACCTCAAGCCACCCAGGCACTAAAAAGGATACAAATCACACTACAAATCTGTACTTAGGCGTATTATATTTGTTCTTGTCTTGATTTATCAAGCAGATTCTCTCTCTCTATAATCAGTCTTCCCCTCTGCACAGATCTTAAATCAACTAGAAGAACAAACTACAAAACCCTAAAACTCAACCCCATTTCAAAATATATCATATATAAATACTTCAGCTTCACTTAAATTTGACCCGGTACCTCTTGAAATAGGACTTGGACTTCTGCGCCTTGACAAACACCTACACATTTTTTTTTTATCAAATAATGAATGAAACAATCAAGTAGAAAAAAAACACTGAAGGATTTTTTCTAGTTTTTCTAGTATGAAACATTTTTTTTAGGTTTTCTGCCGTGAAATTTTAATGTTGTTTACCATGGCTATTGTGATATGCTTCTCTTGCAACTCTGACCAAATATATGAAGTTGTATATGCCCACATTCTATGGCCAGTTTCCTAAACTCTTTAATCCTCTGGTTTTTGAAACATAAAAACAACAACAATCCCTACCAAAACTAAGCTTCTTCACAAACTCACAAAGCATGGAATTAATGTTTACCTCATGTAAAAATTTGGCATAGTTTCTTAGTAGAAGTGGATTCTCAGGATTTGTTTCCAGCATCTTCTGGTAATACACATTTGTGTTGATGGAATCTGTTGAAGAACTGCTTCCTTCACCTCCAATACGAGAAACTCTGACGCTGGCATCTCCATTGTCAATGCCTTGGGTTATGCTCTTTGTTTCACATACATGGGTAGGTCTGCAACCTCTCTCAGTACAAACTAGAGCCATTCCTTTTGCCCCAATTTCTAAACTAGAGTAGCCGTACATCAAATTATTAGGCATCCTTTCACACATTGACGGACTCTCATCTTCTACATGATGCACACAATTCATTTTATGGGTTATTGGTCTTTTATATTCTTCTTCACTAAGAGAACCCACACTCTCTGATCGATCTTGCCCAACATAGACCAAATTCTCAAAGTGGTTTTCAAGATTCAAAGAATTCTTAATGATGATGCCTAGAAAATCTTAGAAAACAGTTACTGGCTCGCAAAAATGAAAAACCTGCTATTAATTTTGCGCGCAATACAACCCACTCCCGCCAATAATTTCCCAATTCGAAATATTTTTTTTAATTACCCACTTTAATATCATATTGTCTAATTTTTATTTGTGTGACTAATTATTTAGTCATTTTTATTTGTGACTAATTATTTAGTTGTGTTTTTTACCTGACGATCAAATTAGTCATTTATAGCTGTGTTGCAAAAAATTAGTAGAATTTAGTCATTTTTAGTTGTCGTGACTAAAAGTTTTAGTCACCTAGTCATTTATTTGCCAAATTCTACTAGTGTAAATGCCATCAACTGCAACTCAAGAAACCATCAACTGCAACTCAAGAAATGAATTTGTGGAGAACCAAACCATGAACCAATTGAACTGAAGAAAGATATAGACCTTATAAGCATGAATCCAGAACCGCAAAGCAAGAAACAAATTTGCAGAGAAATGCAGAGCAAAACAGTTTCTCCCAAATACTTCTACACAACTCAGAAACACTATTTGCACACTGGTGAACACAACTTTCTCTGCAAAATGAACCAGAGCACAAAATCTGGAATATAACATCTCTGAACACCTTTGAACAACATATTCAAACCATAGAAGCAGATCTTTGATGAAGAAGAAATGCGGAGCAAAACTCGATCACAACTCTATTAAGTCAAAACACATCTTCAACACACTATTTCCTTTATTAATAAAAAAATTCTCAAAAACACTTGGAAACCAAACAATAGAAGCATATTCTCAAGATCTTCAGTACCTCTACAAAGCAGCCAAAATAGCTTCAACAATAGCTCATATCCTCATCTCGGCACAACCTTATCTTTGATCTCTGCTCAATACAAACTACTCATACTCTTGCATCATTTCTTAACTCATACTCTTGACACATTTGACACCAATGACAACACCGATTAGCACATACTTGCAACAATCTCCCCCTTTGTCATTGATGGCAACACATAATGTGAAAAACCATCAAGACATAACTCTGCACCAATCTTCTTTACTTTCTTACTCTCCTCCTTTCTTTTACACATCTTACTCTCTCTCCCTGATCACTAATTCATTTCTTTTCCACATTGCTCTCTCTACCCTTTGACATCAATGGCAAAGGGCACCACACCTCTTCTTTCACTCTTATCAAGTCACATGAACTTTTCTTATTACTACTCTGAATACTCACCCTTAGGAGTGCACACCAAACTGTATCAACTCTTACTCCCCCTGACTGCAATAATCATCATGGCCAATACTTGCTCCCCTTGAGAGGTAGCCTCCAACACCAGTCCAAAAAAGAATGAATCTTAAAATCCACTAGACTGATACACCTCCTTATGCATCTAGTTCAAAGAAGGAGGGGCAATAACCCCTAACTTCTCCTGGAGATACTCAAATGTATCCTTAGGAAGAGCCTTAGTGAATATATCAGCAACCTGATCCTTTGTAAGCACATACTCAAGCTTCACTTCATTCTCTGCAACCTTCTCTCTCACAAAGTGATACCTAATTGAAATATGCTTTGTACTTGAATGCATCACCAGATTCTTTGAAATGAATATTAATAGGACTTATATTATCACAAAAAATAGAAATTGGCTCATCATACACAACTTTGATATCGTTCAAGGTTTGTCTCATCCATAACACCTGTATGCAACATGATGCTGCAACAATATACTCTACCTCTACAATAGATAAAGACACCGAATCTTGTTTCTTACTTAGCCAAGGCACCAATCTGCATCCAAGAAAGAATGCACCACCACTTGTACTTTTCCTGCCATCTACACAACCAGCCCAATCTGCATCTGTATAAGCACTTAAAGTAAAGTTAGTATCTTTTGGATACCACAAGCCATGATCCAGAGTGCTCTTTAAATACTAAATATCCTCTTAACTACCATAACATGTGACTCTCTAGGACCTACTTGAAATCTAGCCACAAGACATACTGCATGGATAATATCTAGTCTAGTAGTAGTCAGATACAGTAATCCTCCAATCATTGATCTGTACTTACTATGATCATCCTTAGGAGATTCATCATTCTTGCTCAACTTACAACTAGTAACCATAGGAGTACAAACTGGTTTAGAATCTTCCATTCCAAACTTCTTTAACAACTCTTTTACATACTTTGACTAAGAAATGAAAATACCCTTATCTGTTTGATTAATCTATAAGTCAAGGAAGAAATTCATTTCCCCACACATTGATTTCAAATTCTTTCTACATCTCATCTACAAAACTCTTACACATACCTTCATTTCCACCAAAAAGTATATCATCTACATACACTTCCATAATCAGAATTTGATCTTCACTTATTTTGACGTACAAATTGATGTCTGCAGTACCTTTATTGAATCCTTGTTGTAATAAGTACCTATCCAACCTTGCATACTAAGCTCTAGGGGCTTGCTTCAATCTATATAGTGCCTTCTTCAACCTGCAAACCATATCAAGTTTATCTAACAAATAAAATCCTTCTGGTTGTTCTATGTACACTTCCTCTTCCAACAAAGCATTCAGAAAAGCAGACTTCATATCCATTTGATACACTTTGAAATCCTTATGTGCTGCAAAAGCTAAAAACATCCTAATGGCCTCCATTCTTGCCACCGGAGCATAAGTTTCCTCATAGTCTATTCCTTCCACCTGTGAGTAGACTTTACACACAAGTCTTGCCTTGTTCCTTACCTCTTCTCCATTCTCATTCAATTTGTTCTAGAATACCCGCTTGGTTCTAATTACATTTTTGTTCTCTAGTCTTGGGACAAGTTCCCAAGTCTGATTCTTCTCAATGTGGATTAGTTCTTCTTCCATATCCTTGATCCAATACTCATTTTGCATGCCTCAACCATTATTTTAGGTTCAACTTTAGAAACTAAACATGGATTTACCCGTTCTTCAGCAGCTCTCCTTCTTGTCAGTACACCTTTGCTCTTATCACCAATGATCTGGTCTTCTGAGTGATGCCTCACACATACTTGGGAGTTTTACGGATTCTTTCTGGAGCTTCTTGTTCTTCAGCCTGTACTTCTTTTTCTTTAGTTTCTTCTTCTTCTCCACAAGAAGACTCATATGATTCATATTTATTAACCTTTGAAATCTTCTGTATATCGTCATCAACCTTAACATTAGCACTTTCAATATTTTTCCTTAGCCTTTTGTTATAGCATTGGTAAGATTTGCTTCTAGTAGAATACCCAAGGAAATTACCTCTGTCACACATTGCATCAAACTTTCCTAGTTCTTCATCTCTTCTGATATAACATTTGCTTCCAAAAAAATTGAAATATTTAACAGTAGGAATCCTTCCATACCATAGCTCATAGGGAGTCTTTGTGTCATTTTCTCTTACTTGTACTTTGTTCTATATGCAGACAACAATTTGAATTGCTTCTCTCCAATAGACTTCCGATAGGTTTGCTTCTTTTATCATTGTCCTTGCAGCTTCTTGAACAGTCATGTTCTTCCTTTCAACCAGTCCATTCTGCTGAGGAGTCCTAGGGGCAGATAAATGCATCTTTATCCCATGATCCTCATAAAACATGTTAAACTCATTAGATGTAAATTCTCCACCTTTGACAGACCTCAAACATTTGATCTTCATATCCATTTCATTTTCAACCATTGCTTTAAAGGCTTTAAACTTATCTAGGGCTTCTAATCTTTCCTTAAGAAAAGTGACCCATGTCATTCTACAACAATCATCAATAAATAACATAAAATACATGTCACCTTGAAAACTCCTTACTCTAGTAGGACCACAAAGATCTATATGTACCAATTCCAATAGTTCGGTAGATGACTGATCCTTGACGTTGAAGCTTCTTCTTGTTTGCTTTCCAATCTGGCATTCCTTATAGACAACATTGATGGGCTTTGTAATATGTGGCAGATCTCTCACAGCTTGAACTGAACTTATCCTTACCAGGCTATCAAAATTGATGTGACACAATCTCCTATGCCATAGCCAACTCTCATTGATTTGATTCATAAAGCAATAACTATCACCACCTTTGAGATGATAAACATTTCCACTTGTCCTCTTTCTAGTAGCAATCATTGTCTCAAAGCTTTTTCTGATCTCATAGCCATCATCCCGAAACATAAGATTGTATCCTTTGCTACACATCTGTCTAACACTCAAAATATTATTCTTTAAACCCTTAACATAAAGAACATCATCAGTGTTATGCTTTCCATCAAAATTGATTGAAGCTTTTCCACATATCTTAGCAGCTACATCGTCACCAAACCTAACTACTCTACTATCATATTTTTCAAGTTTAACAAACTTACTCTTATCGCCTGTCATATGATTTGACCATCCACTATCAATGACCCAATCACCTTTTTCTCTTCTAGCATGAAAAAAAGACATTATAGAGTCTTCAGGGTTAGTACTTGCTTCTAGATCCTTTTCCTTCACACAACTTCTAGAGTTAACAGAAACAATTTCATCTCTTAGGGCTATGAATAAGCATTCATTATCATTATCATCCTCATAATCATATTCATCATCATATACACTTGCATCTTCTCTATCATAGTAAGTTTTCTTAACCATCTTACCTTTGTTTTCCCTATTCTTAACTCTCAGAGCTCTATTTGGACATCTTGAAGCATAATGACCTATTTTTCCACAACTGAAACATTTAAAAGGCAACTTATCACTAAACTTTCCAGTACCCTTTTTCATCCTTCTCACAAAGTTAGCTTCCACTTCATCAAGGTCTTCCAAATCTAATTCTACAGTCTTCTCTGATTTTCCATCCTTAAAAGTAGTCTCATCCTTTGCAGTTCCACTAGTTGTGCCAAACTCTCTTATTTCAAAAGTATTTAGGGTGCCAAGCAACTGATCTTTGGTAAACTGATTCAAATTTTGTAATTCTTCAATAGCAGAAACCTTATGACTGTAAGCTTTAGGAAGAGTTCTGAGTACCTTCAATATCATTTCTTTATCATCTATATTTCCACCAAGTCCTTTGATGCCATTGACAACTTCATCCACCTTATGTAAGTAGCTTGTAACATTTTCATCTTCAAAAATTTGCATGGTCTCAAATGTGAGCTTCAAATTTTGCATTTTAGCTTATTTGACCTTATCATCTCCTTCATAAACACTTTCCAACTTTTTCCAAATCTCATTAGCATTTTTCAAATTCACAACTTTTGCCAACTTAGAATTTCTAAGTCCAGTTAGAAGAGCATGTTTTTCCTTACCATCAATTTCAGCAGCTTTGATCTCATCATTAGTATTTATGCCTTTCTCAGGTACATTGTAATTAGATGTAATGGATTTCAAGATCTCATAACCAAGAGAAATTAGAAAGGCTTCCATCCTTACCTTTCAGAGAGCATATTTGATCAATTAAATAAGGGAATATCCTTCTTGTGCGCCATCCCGGATCTACCTCAAGCTGTTAAGATTTCTTCAAAGGAACCTTGCTTTGATACCAATTGTTGAATACACAAGACAACTGAGAGGGAGGGTGAATCAGTTGTATCAAAAATTTCAAACCCTCACAAACATTCAAATCCACATTAACCTTTAAACTTGTTATGATGATTAAGCATGAAAAGCAAATAATAGAAACTGAATCATAACGACACCAAACACAAGACAACACCAGATTTTACGTGGAAAACCCAAGAAGGGAAAAAAACCACTGTGAGGATTAGCTCACAATATAAAGTAGTAGCAACACCAAATTACAAAAGGCTCACTGCCAAAGGGCTCATTGCCTAGAAGAAAGAAAGAAAGGCTCACTGCCAAAGGACTCACTGCCTAGAAGAAAGAGATAGAAGAGTAGGCTCACTGCCAGGGATGAACTGATATAATTACATCTAACATATGCATGGAGTTCAGTTCCAATGAAGCTCAATATTCACCACAACACAAACATCAACTTCGCAACAACATTGAAAATAGTAGACACCTTCTACTCACTGCATCCAGTAGCCTAACACATGAAATCTCTCACTGCACTAATCAAATTCGCATCACATCCATCATATCCATCATGCATGCATACACTTGTGAATCCTTGACACTTATTTGTACCATCATCAACCTTCAAAACATTCTCCAAGGTCAGCAACACATCTTAATCCATAAAATTCAAATTAGATCTGGACCAAAACATTCCCACAAAGGAAAGGAATGAATTCAGAGCACATCACACCTTAGCACGAACTTAAATCCACTCTTACATACTCCATCACGCTTTCACAATCACTGAAGCACAACTACAATTAGTGTAAACAACCAAGTTGGCCAAAACTGTGTTAACACTATCAACTTTTAATTGCATGCTTCCTCAACATCAAAAGATGACATGTGGACCACACTCCAAGCTAGAACATTATCTAGGAACATTCACAAGCACCTAAAAACTAACAAAATCTCTTGTAATATCTTTCACTTGAAGAAAGTTCACACCAGAGCACTTAGATTACTTTGTCATCAACTACAACTCAAGAAACCATCAATTGCAACTCAAGAAATGAACTTGCGGAGCACCAAACCATAAACCAATTGAAGTGAAGAAAGATATAGACCTTATAAGCATGAATCCAAAACCACAAATCTAGAAACAAATCTACGGAGAAATTCAGAGCAAAATAGTTTCTCCCAGACACTTCTACACAACTTAGAAACATTGTCTGCACACTGGTGAACACAACTTTCTCTACACAATGAACCAGAGCACAAAATATGGAATATAACATATTTGAACACCTTTGAACAACATATTCAAACCATAGAAGTAGATCTTCAATGAGCAAGAAATGCAGAGCAAAACTTGATTACAACTCTATTAAGCCAGAACACATCTTCAACACACTATTTTCTTTATTAATAAAATTTTCTCAAAAGCACTTGGAAACCAAACAAAAGAAGCATATTCTCCCAGACACTTCTTCTCAACACAAACTACTCATACTCTTGCATCATTTCTTAACTCATACTCTTGACACAATTGACACCAATGACAACATAAGCTTGTTGACATTAATGACAACACTGATTAGTACATACTTGCAACAAACCACCTTACATAGAGATTGGCTTTGACTTTAACACGTTTGATTTTATATTCTCAATTCTTTCATCCTTTTTGGAAACCTCCTCCTTCAAATTGGCCACCTCATCCTTTGCATTCCACTACTCCATTAGGGATGTCCTCAACTTGTTTCTATTAAATGTAATAAAGAACCATTTTAAAACCTTGTGATGAATGCCCACCTCTTTGTGAATTTGGTTGGTTTTATTAGCCAATAGGTTGATCACGGAGGCTATGTCTTCTAGTGAGGAAGAAGGGAAAGGATTGCAATCCTACCAACTAGAGGTGTCAAGGCAAGCCCTTCAACCTCAAGAATTTCCTCCTCAACATTGAAATCCTCATCCTCATTAATTTTTCTTTTTAATTTTGTATTATTTTATCCCTACCCTAGGATTACTAGCCATTGACAAGATCAACCCTAGCTCAACATTGCAAGGGGTTTTCATCTTGAAGATTTCACAAACACCCTTAGGAATCTTTCTTCCTAACATGTCAAAGCTAGACCCATTGAGGTCTAATGAAGATGAAGTGTAGAAAATAAGGGAGGTTGATGGGTATTTCTTCTTGTTTGAGGGGTGGGATGGGGAATGGGAAGGGAGAGAGTGTATGAGCTTATGGGACTTAGGTAGAGTGGAGTAGCTAGGAAAATTGCTACCCCCAACCACAATAGGTTAAGGCTTAAGAGACAAGGCATTTTTGATGATTAAGAAGATGAGTGATTGGTGAAGAGGAACCCCCCAAAAATTCTTTTAACTCCAAGAATTGAGTATTCCAAAGAGGATGGAAGAAAAAAGGGAAACTCACTAGACATTTATAGCAGAAATGGCTAAGCAAAAAATAAAGGTATGTGTAAATTGCTTGAAAGTGGCCTTCCAATGTGATATATCACATAAGATGTAATTCCACCCGATCCCATGGCCAAGGTTGAGAGGACCTCATGTAGCCTGATTGATCTCTTTAGACTGCTTCTCCTTACTTTAGGAAGATGCTAACAACTTCCTCTCTATCCTGCAATCTTTATAGATTTGTCTTCCTTTAGTTGACAAACCAAAAATATTTGCTATGAGGTCCTCTTATTCTCTATTAAATCCATTCATTATGTCAAGTCATTTCCACAATCACAAAACTAAGGTCAAATCTATGGTTGTAAAAGTGATGCCTAAACTTTTAGATTTTTAATTTAAAATTGGACTCTTGTCGAATTCCTCCTATTATCTATTATGAGCCAGCTAAAATGTGAAATTTATTAACTTATGTGGTAGGGTGTTATATTTATTGACAAACCTTTATTCTTATCTATATGTATATCAAAGAGTATTAGAAGTGTGAAGCCATGATCACACAAAACTAAAAGAAAACATATGTTTCCACATTAAAAATTATATAAATGAACATAAAAGGTATATTGTGTGGTAATGCATCACAATTAATTAAAAGTATGGCTTGTAAAGCCATTTACTTCTACTACATTTCTCAACCACTTAATAACCACCTCATTAACTAGAAACTAATCATGTAATGATGAGAACATGAATTTAATATATATGTTATGTAGGAAAAGAGGGTATGTTGATGAGGTTTATAGTCTAATTAGATCCTCCTTTCACTACATTCAAGGACACTAAACTGAGTTGGATCATAACTTTTACAAGAGGACTCAGCTATAGGTTTGGTGTTACTTGGAATGATAAGGAAATTTAGAATTTGTTGATTGATTTGTTAATCCCTAATCCGATTATGCCTTAAACCCTAATTATATGAAATCGTAAACAAATAGATGAAACACGACAAATGCTTGCATAGGAAGGCACTAAATGCAGATTAGATACATACCAAATTTCAAATTCCAGAAGGAGGAAAATTCAGGGACACTGGGGTGGGTGCCCAAGTCCAACTGATAGCTTTTTCTAAGGGCTTGGAACCAAAATATGCTTTAGACTATAACTTGCTCAGAGATTTCCAAAGATGCAAAACTGGAGGACACTGGGGTAGGTGCTTGTGTCCAATTAGGGCTATTTTCTGTCATTTTCTTCAGATCCAGAATCTTTATACTCTGCACTGACCTCCTACAACTCCTCTCCACAAGATCCGACACCTGTAACTTGCAATCACAAGAGAGGTGTTGGAGGTTGTGGTGTTTAGGAGCTTGCCTCAGTCAACCCCCAGAATGGCGTTCAAGCCTTCCAACACTGTTGTTAGATAGAGTGTGTGTCCTTGGTGGACAGAGGTTAAAGCAAGTGATATGATAAATTGATTGAAACACAAAATAGATGTCACCTTAGAGGTAAATCTCTCACACAGAGATGAAGATCTTTCATGCCATGAGGAGATGGATTGATGAAGACAAATCTAAAACAAACAAGTCAAACACAACACAATATTGTTTTGTAATACAATGGAAGCCTTGAATATCCTTAGCACAAGATCACAAGTTTTCATTATCCATCTCTAGTTAAAATGAAGTCCTAAACATGTTTATAAATGCATTCTCACTAAACATTCATAAATTAAATTGACAAGACTGACAAAGGGAAACCTTTTAATGGTCACTTTGTCGACATTTTAAATTTAGGTCTCAACAAAATAGGTCTGGACTAGGGTGTGGGCACCCAAGTCCAGAGGCCTATTTTGGGACTTGATTAAGCTTAAGAGTGGCTCCTAAGTCCCATTTGACATGGATTTCAAGGGATTTTGCTTCAAGATTCATTCTTAATATGCATGATTAAATCTAAGGGACCTGAGAGCTAAATTTAGGAGGTAAAAGTCCTATGGAGACAATTTATGACATAACATTTAGCTCCCACTTTAATGTATGTATGATCTTACGACCCATACATGCATTAAAGTACAATAAAAAACACATCAAACACAACAGGCACTTGAAGCTAAGGCATACACAAAGATTGAGGAACTATTTCTAGCCCCCAGTCTTAGGTAAGCACTAGAAGACACATCACAGACACACAAAACATAATGAAGACAGTAGGAAGCACACATGACATGGAGAAGATAGTATTGAAGACACACAGAACATGATGAAGACATGAGAGAAGTCACACAAAACATGATGAATACATTAATATAACATTTTCATAACATCATATATAAAATGAAATCCTAAAAAACATGTAATACAAAACCCAAAATGTAGGGGGGACTCATCGTCGCACCCTTTACACTACACCAGGGGAAAACACACCATACAAAACCCAAGTGTAGGGGGGACTCATCGCCACACCCTTTACACTACACCAGGGGAAAAACACGCCTTACAAAACTTGAGTGTGGTGGGGACTCATCGCCATGCCCTTTACACCACACATGAGGGAAGACATGCCAAACAAAACCTGAGTGTGGGGGGGACTCATCGGCACACCCTTGACACCACACATGGGGGAAAACACATGGAAGACACATGAAATACATGAGTGTTGTATAGCATGCCATAGACATACTATACGTCTTAAACATGACAAACATAGGTGATGGAAGGAGCTTATTGCTAAGTCCCACGATCTCAAACACGTTGCAGACACACCTCACAGTTGGGCTTATGCCACAATAACCACCAAAGACATGCTTAAGGGAGGATAGCTCAAGATCCAACCCCACCTCCCAATGAGGACTTTGTATAAAAGGATGTGCACTAGCTCAAGAGATACACCATCCCACCTTCCGCAGAAGGGCTTTTGTATAAAAGGATATGCACTAGCTCAAGAGATACATTATCCCACCTCGTGGAGAGGGATTTTTGATTGCAATTGATATAAGGATGTGCACTCGTGCTGAAGATACAACATCTGGCCTTGTGGAGAGGGATTACAAACACACTTCGTTAGTATCGAAATCATCAGACATATATCATTATATATGCCCCCACCTTAAGGTGGTTGATGTCATGTACCGCTATCAAGCACATTAAGGAAGAGAGAAGACACACAAGGGAATAAGAGCTTTTACAAATCCCATGTCCCCAAGGTGACATGTGCTTACAATCGCCAAATGTTCCCACAAACACATTGATAAGATATGCTAAGATAAACAACAAGATGGTTTTAAAATCTTACTCTAAGATAACAACCATATCACATCATAAAGCTATGCATGAAAATAGTCACATCAAGGAACAGGGCTATACTCATAGGTTCAAAACCAATTATAATTGTTGGGCTATGCTACAGGTACCTTGAAACCGAGTGTAGTAACAAGGCGAGATACCAATCAAAGTGTGTAAGAGTAGATTAAGTGGTTTGTAAAATGTTAGTTACAAGAAATGTCATAAGATGATACATCACACGGAGTGATTCTACTAGTGAAGCATCAGATATATATAGATCAACCCCATCTTCATATATTGACTAGGTCCATTTTTGCTTACTTGCTGAAGGGACACATGGTCCGTATCATTATTTGTTTGTTTTCATCATCCGCCAACTAGGTTGAATCATTGAAGAAGGTAAACAATAAAAATTAGAGCTGAGGAGAACAAGTGCCTTAGGAACACCATGTAGAAGGATGCCCCAAAAATACCCTCCACAATGCTATGCCCCTAAGGCATGACACACAATGATAAAATAGAGGAGAGGTAAGATAGAAGAATGGTCACAACAGAGGCGGTCTCCCAGTATCCTTGACCTTACAAGAGTATCAAAGGTCATCCAAGGGGACCTAAGCAACACATAATACATCACGGACACACACACACATATATAAATATATATTTTTGCATTTTATCTAATAGGAGTCCCGAACTTGTGAGCATCTTAGAAAGGTGCTCCATCAAGTTTTGTAAAAAGTGTGAGTAGTTCGTACTTGATTGATTCTTATTTCTAGGATAGTCATGCGATGCTTGTTTCTCAAATCCCTATGTATTTGAAATCTTCTATTGCTTGTGAGGAGGGGAATCATTGCTATTTACCACTGATGATAATCGCCTTGTTCTTTTCTGATCCTTTGATTTCTTATTAATATTTTCATGGTGGAATGGGATATTTTCCATCATGGCAAATTTTCCTTGTATCATAATACCTTTTCGCAGTTGTTCAATTGTATATCTTGTGCATCTTGGTTGACTCATAATCCTTGAAGAGATGACGACGGAGGAACCTCAACATAGATACCTTTTCCTCATGGATGAGGTGAGTCTTCAATCTTCTCCTTATCCATTTCTATCATACCAGCTATTTCATCATAATCTAGATAGTCATCTTCTTGCTCAATTGTATTTTGTTCTACCATATTATTGTCGCTATGTTTAGGAAATGGGTTTGTAAATATTTACAAATTTTGATTCAGAGGGGCAATCAATTTATTTCCATTGTCATTCACTCCAATTACCTGTATTATATTAGAATCAATAAGGGCTTGAATTTCATGTTTCAGATGCATACATCGTTCAGTGTCATGTCCAGTTGATCAGTGATACTGACATAAAGCATTAGCATCAAAATTAGGTCCTTGTATCCTATTATTATCAAGTGGTTTCATAGGAGGAAGCTTCATAAGATAGTTTCTTATTGCTTGGTTCATGATTGATTGAAGATATTCAGATAATGGAGTAAACTGTCGATATTGTTGTTTGAATTAAAAAGGTTCCCATTTAGGATTACTAATAGCAGACACTTGTGATTGAAAATTATTTGAATGTTGTCCATTGATCTTGATGAAGCTCTTGTTATTCCTATTAAAGTTGTTTTGTGAAGGTCCAATCGTGGATTGACCAACTTGAGTTGATGAGTTTTGATTTTCATACTGACTAGATGAAAGCTGGTAATCATTAAGGGCTGTGCATAAATGTTGAAAAGAGCTATATGTCATCAAGAGGATTTTATCATGGATGTTAGGTTTTAAATTCGTAATGAATACCTTATGAAGATCTTCATATTTAATCAGCTATTGTATTTGCGAGATGAGACCTTGATATTGACTAATGAATTCCATTAACTTCTCTTTTGAACCTTGTTTACAATGAACCAAGTCAATCAAAGAGACCGTAGGTCTAATGTTTTCTTGGAAATGTTGTAAGAATTGATCAACTAGTTGCGAGAAAGAGTTTATTGAGTTTGGAGGTAATGAACAAAACCATTCCAAAGCAATATCTTTGAGAGATTGCGAGAAAAGCTTCGCTAATAAGTCCTCTTCAAAGAAGAAATCACTACACATCACCATGAATGTTGCCACATGAGTATAATTAGGATCACCTTTACCACTGTACTTTTCAAAGCAAGTAGTCTCAAAATTTTTAGGCATAAGAGTTCTCAAGATTGCATAAGATAGAGGATTACGAGCATGATATGTTGGTAAAGTAGGTTGGGAAGGATTAGTCAAGTTTGTCACCTTCTATTGTAAAGAAGTCATGCTTTGCAAGAGTTGATTTAAAAGGGCATCATTTGGAGATGTGGTTTGTTGTTGAGAAGAATTAGAAGCTATGGTCATGAAATTTTGAGGTGGTTGGTTGTGAGTGGTAACGAAAGGAGGTTGAGAACAATTTTAAGTGAAAGGTGGTTGAGAATAGGTGGAATGGAGAGGTGGTCACCCTAGGTGCCAAATTTTGAAAATTGAATCCCATAGCCTTATAATTCTATGAATTAATGCCATTATATACTCCAATACTAGTGGTAGAATTACTACAAGCTTGTGCATTAGTAGTGAGAATTGATGATGTAAAGGTAGACATTCCGGTAGTTGATATAGGTGCTGATACTTGTGTATGAGTCGGTGATAAGATATTGTTGATAACATTCGTACATTCAATCACAAGCATAAAATTATGATTAACTATGTGTACTAAGTCATAGAGCATGTTAACACCATATTGTCCTTCTTTGAACGACTCTCTTAAATTATGAACAACATGCACAACTTCTTCCGCTATCCTTTCTTTTTCAACAAATGCTTGAAAATTAGCTAGTTCTTTATCAAGTTGTTGAATTTTCTCCTCAGGTACATGTGTTATCACATCAATAGGATCCTTAAAATCATGAAATGTTTTTTCTTCCATTGTACTTGTAGGAGGTATGATATCTTGCAAATTTTGTGTTTCTCCTTTTGGAAAGTAGGTGTTCAATGGATTTTCTAATGTAGGAACACTGTTACTATCGGGAGCACTAGAACCCATTAATCTAAGACTTCTCCTTAAAGGGATGTTTCTATGAGGGAAGTGGGTTATACAAATCATGAAAAAGAAAACAACACTCAATGCACAAACTAATAGAATAAACCAAAGGAGCAAGATATCCTTGTTGAAATACATAATGAATAATTTAACAAATATGCCACTTTTCAACCTAGAGCATTAAATGATGAAAAAATTTCAAATGATAGATGAATATATGATTGAAAATGAATGCAATTTTTGAAATGAAATATATTTATGACAAATGCAAAGAAACAAAGAAAAACTATGCTTGCTTATGCACCTAAAATATTCAATTTTTTTTTCACTTTTTTCAATATAAATGCACGAAAAATGTTATAAATTATGCACAATGATGGATGAATGAAATGTAATCTGATTTAATATGTGAAATAACTCAGATCAGATTAAAAATGATGCCAAAATTCTACAATTCTCAATGCAAATTCAAAATTAAGGCAAGATGAATGATAATGCTTGTTTTTTTTGAAATACATGTGTAAATGCAAAATTTGAAATGTAGATGCAAAAACACACAATGATGAAACACTAAAGTACAAAATAAGATTTGAATGAGTGTTTAAATGAGTAATAAAATCTGAAAAAAGATTTTAATTACAAACCCTAGCTTTTGAAATTACTAGGTTATATGAAAAATGCAAAATTTTAATCAAAACCCTAGCAAATGAGAGATGCAAATGCAAGGTAAATGATGATAAAAATATTAAATGCTGAAATTTATCTTGGATCTGATGTAAATATCAGAAAATTAAATGTCTCCAATGATATGCAAGGAAAATAGTGTAAACTATGTCTTAATGTAAGCCAAAAATGCTTATTTTTTTCAATTTTTTCAAATTTATGCAAGATTTTCAAATGTATGAAGATGAAAATAAAATGTATGAATGTAAATCTGATTTACAACACTTAGAAAGATGCAATGTTCAGAAAAACACAAGTTCACCAAAATGTTATGTAGGAAAAGAGGGTATGTTGATGAGGTTGATAGTTTAATTAGATCCTCCTTTTACTACACACATTCAAGGACATTAAACCGAGTTGGAACACAACTTTTGCAAGAGGACTTAGCTATGGGTTTGGTGTCACTTGGAATGATAAGGAAATTTGGAATTTGTTGATTGATTTGTTAAACCCTAATTTGATTATGCCTTAAACCCTAATTATATGAAATTGTAAACAAATAGACGAAACACGACAAATGCTCGCATAAGAAGGCACTAAATGCAGATTAGATACATACTAGATTTCGGATTCCAAAAGGAAAAAAATTTGGGGACATTAGGGTGGGCGTCCAATTTCAACTGGCAACTTTTTCTAAGGGCTTGGAACCAAAGTATGCTTCAGACTGTAACCTGCTTAGAGATTTCAAGAGATGCAAAACTAGAGGACATCGGCGTGGGTGCCTGTGTCCAATTAGGGCTATTTTCTGTCATTTTCTTCAGATCCAGAATCTTTATACTCTACACTGACCTCCTACAACTCCTCTCTGCAAGATCTGACACCTGTAACTTGCAATAACAAGAGAGGGGTTGGGGGTTGTGGTGTTTAGGAGCTTGCCTCGGTCAAGCCCCAGAATGGCATTCAAGCCTTCCAAAATCATTGTTAGATAGAGTGTGTGAACTTGGTGGATAGAGGCAAAAGAAAATCATATGATAAATTGATTGAAATGCAAAATAGATGTCACCTCGAAGGTAAATCTCTCATGGGGAGATGAAGATCTTTCATGCCATGAGGAGATTGATTGATGAAGACAAATCTGCAACAAACAAGTACAAACACAACACAATACTACTCTACAACACAATGAAAGCCTTGAATATCCTTAACACAAGATCACAAGTTCGTATTATCCATCTCTAGTTAAAATAAAGTCCTAAACATGTTTATATATGCATTCCCACTAAACATTCATAAATTAAATTTACAAGGCCGACAAAGGAAAACCTTTTAACGGTCACTTTGCTGACATTTTAAATTTGAGTCCCGACAAAATAGGTCTGGACTAGGGCATAGGTGCCCAAGTCTAGGGGCCTATTTTGGGATTTGATTAAGCTTAAGAGTGGCCCCTAAGTCCCATTTGACATGGGTTTTAGGGGATTTTACTTTGGGATTCATTTTTAACATGCATGATCAAATCTAAGAGACTCAGGAGCTAAACTTAGGAGGTAAAAGTCCTAGGGGACATTTTATGACATAATAATATATTAAAATTAACACACTTTGGATAACAAAATCTAACAAACTCCCTTAATCCAAATGGGAAACAAAAAAATGACCCAAAGCATTTATAAATCTGACTCATCTAGCTATTAAGTCACTTGTCTTCTAGTACTGATCAACTTGTCTATATATCTATGTGCATCCTTGTAACACTTAACTCTTTTCTCCACATTCCTTTGTGAGCAACACTTTCCATGTTCATGTATTGTACGCTCAAAAGCGTGACTACAATTGCCTGGGGCTGTCGGGTCAGATTTTGGCACGCAAACGGACCCTTCCCTCCTTGCCACGGGGCGATCCACCATGTCACTCTCGCTCACGTGGAAGTAGCCAGTCGAGAGAAGGTGAGACACGGAGGGGGTTTGGCTCATTGGAGACTTGGACTTCGCGAAGAGGGGTCAGCACGTTCTGTAGCCTTTGTTGTTGTGTGCTAAGTTGAATGTTTCGTTCGATTGTAGTTGTAGTTGAGATAACCCTATGACCTGAAGGGTCACTAGTTTCTCTTCTCCTGTTGGGGTTTCTTAGATTCCACCTCTGTGTGGGTAAGTGATTGCTTTCATTTATGGCCTCTATTCTTTCAATGTCTTGAATGAGTTCTTGTTGTAGTTGAAGTTGTCTAGTTTCTTCTAACAACAAGAGGACAAATGGATCTCCTTGTGGTAGAACAAATGTTTCTTGTTGTGGTCGTGGATGGATCTCCTCGATCTCATCACGGATATCCCTCACCCACTCTCCTCTCACTCCTAATCACATTCATGAATTAGTATAGAGGTAAATGTGTGATTACTAACCTTAACTAGATTTAGGGTTTTGACCTAGGGTTTAGTTGACCTAGGGTTTGACTATGTTTGGACTTTATGTTTACCTTGTGATGTGATCAAGGGTTTGATTGAATTGTTTAACCGTGGTTACCTTGTGATGGTATCAAGGGTTTGTAAGTTTGTCTATTCTACAGTTTCTATATGCATGCAAAGCTAAATGATATGCAAATGTATTTTTGTATTTTTTAGTATTTTTGGAAAAAGTACTCTTTAATCTATGAAAGGGAAATATGAATGCAATCTAATATGACTTTTCCTAATGCAATCTTAATCTATGGTTTTAGGTTTTTGATTTTTTTGAAGTATTTTAAACTAGAAAGGGGAAAATGCTTCTTCTAATAATCTAGATCTAGGAATATGAAAATAATTAATCTAACATGCAATATCTAATTATCAAGGAAAAAGCAAAGATTTACTGTTCCCAAGAGCAAATTTGGTTTTCTAATTACTATGAATTGAACAAAACAATGAAGGAACCTGAGAGAAACGAATATTTGTGTGACTCCACTACCCTAAGAAATTCTTGATATTGGCAACCTTGAGTCCTTTTGTAGCAGCGGGAGATCCTCTTGACGACAAAACGACACAAAGAAGCAAAAAGAAGCTTTGATGAAACTTGAATGAGCTCAATGAAAGCTTTGGTTGAGCATAGTGGCATAGAATGAAGCAGCATAACGTTGCTTGGTTGAATAATGAATAAAGCAAAAGGCATCATCATCTTGTGAGAGCATTTGAATGCTAAGTTGGAGAGCAAAAACTGGCAAGAGCTGTGTGCACAATGAATTTGCCTCCCTTTGTGCTTGAGGGAGGGGGTATTTATAGGTTTGAGGAATGGGATTGATTGAGTATTTAACTCATTTGATTGATGAGTTAACAAGGATGATTTGGGAGTTAACAAGGTTGATTACCCAGTGAACTCAGCTAACTATGGAGTGATAAATCACTTATAGCTTATCATTGAAGAGGAAATGGAGGTGAGAGAATTCATGAGATTGATTGAAGAGTTAATTTGAGATCAAATGGAGATAATTATGCATGTGTGGGTGCATGAAATAGTTAACTCTATATTAGGCATCAAAAATCTTGCAAACTAGAAGAAAAATGGGTGAAAATAGAGCTAAAACAAGTGAGAAACTTGATTTTTTCCATGGTTGTCAAAATGGCAGGGTCGCCCCTTTTTCCAATAGGGTCGCCTGGGGGAGATCTGGGCTGGACAGGGTTTTTTGAAGAAGAACAGGTTGGGAAATGAAAGACAAGAGGAAAAGGAGGGATTCTGCCTTCGGAAATAGGTCAGTCATGTGCAAGAATCCAAATCTCCACTTGCACCTGCAAGATCTCCTGGAGGAGATCTGGAAATAATAGGGGGAGATTTGGATTGGTTGAGCGGAACTAAAAACTGAAAGTAGGAGATGGATAGGGAGACCTCTAGAAGACTTCTAGGAGGTGCAGAGGATGAAAAACATAGGGGGAAGGTGAAAACTCACCTACAAGACACTTACAAGGCTTAGGAGCAAGGTCGAGAGCTTAGAAAACACGAGCTGACAAGTGTCGAAAAGCGTCAGAAATGGGGAGAGAGAGAAATTGACAAAGAGGAAACAACACAAGACAAGAAAAAAGACATGTCATCAAGAGGTTTGCTACTTAAAGGACATTATTTCACGCTTACTTATACGTGACAAGGATTTGAATCATCATAGGGGTCCTCGTGGAGGTTGTGAATGATTTTTGTGCTTACATATTTGCCCCCTCGGGATGGTAGTCTAATTGAAAGGTAGGTACCGTTCCTGAACTAAGCCTTACCTGTTGTCGATTTTCCTGCAATTTGTACCTGCAACAACTAGTATTAGTTTGGCATTTAAATATATCAAAACAAATAATGAAAACTAAAATGATGAACTTACCATGAATCGTTCGAGTTTGATTAGCTATTTGCTTTTGTCAGTTTGGACTTGTAGAGATGAAAGCACGCAAAACGACACATGAAAGAGATGCATAAAAGCAAAGAACTAATCTAAAAATGCATAAATGAAACTAAGCTAAGGGCAAACAAGGCAAGTCAAATTGTGAGATCAGAGTGAAACGACAACATAATCATTCGTGTGAGTAGTCGTTAGAAAGGTATCGTCGAGGGGATCGCAAAGATGGTCGTCTCTTATTCAGCCGCAGAGAATCGGGTATACAATCAGTGAAAAACCCTTCTCTAAACCCTAGCTTGAATTTTGTGAAAAAATTCTTTAAATTGTCCATTTTTGATGATTTTCTCTATTTCATTGTATTTTTCTCATCGTTTAGAGCAAGATTAGTTTTTCATTTTTTGAAATCGGTCGAAAAATAAAGTTTTTAGAGAAATTTTTGTTTGAGGGATCTTCTTCTAGGGTCGCCCCTTTTGTCAGGTAGGGTCACCCGAGGGAGATTCTAAAAAATACCTGGGTTGCTTGGGGGTGACCCTATTGTGCTGATTTTGACTGAATTTACATGTTTAACACTTGTTTTACTCTGATCTGACATGTTTTGGCTACTGTATTCACCTATTTTTTGTGTAAGGTTTTTCTACAATTTTATGATTTTTAGGAATTTTTACGAGTTTACGAGATCTAATCTAAAGTTCTCTTCTGATTTTGTAGGAAATGCGTATCCGATGGAATGCCTGCCGAGAGTTGGGATGGCTCTCAGGGATGTTTACTTCGTTGAGTGCTAAGGATCGTGCTATTCTGAAGAAGGCAGGTCTAGCAAGAGTTTGTCATGTGCCTGTGATTCATCCTATGTCTCGTATATGCTGTGACATTATGACCTACTGGGATGCAGACAGAAACACATTCAGGTTCACACAGATCTTCAGAAAGTGGACCGTCACTCTTTATGATGCGTACCATATACTTGGGTTTCCTGTGAGAGGATAACCTTTAGTTCTTCCAGTTAGCAAGTCCTTCAAGGACAAGGCTTCTTGGGTTGGGTTCATGGGGGTTAATCACCCTGGGGATCAGTCATGAGTCAAGCTTACTTCTATGCCACATCTTCGCATCCCACTTGTGAGGAGATTCCTGATTGGTTTGATTGCATCAAGGTTGTCAGGAGACAAGGCCTAGGCTTGTCTGAGATGGTATTGGGCACCCATCATTCGTGATATTGAGGAGGGCGCAATTTATGGTTGGGGACCTGACATCTTGGTCATGGTTTACAGAGACTTCTATCGGATTTCACGGCGAGGGGCTCTAGCTTTTAGTCACTCTTCTCTGATTATGACATGGATATTCTAGCACATGAGGCCCTATCAGAAGCTCATTCCACTTCCAGATAAACGTTTACTGAGAGTAGAGAGGTGGATGCATGTTGGTCACTTTGATGCTTCTTTACCCACTATTGCTACTCTGACAGACGAGGACATGATCTTTGATCCTTATCGTGACAAGGAGGGATCATGGGCCCGAGATGGTGAGATCAGAGAGTAATATCATGGGGTATCCGATATTTTAGACCATAATGGTTTGTTTGAGGCCCATCAGGTTGATCATGTTTCACAATAGTTTGGTGAGGATATCCTTGAGGACTTGCCCCCAGTGTCGACTTGCTACAGGACTGTCTAAGAGATGGGTGAGATTGGACAAAGATCAGTCATTTGGACTCCTTTGACTCCTAGAGTCCTCATTACAAGAGTTTCAAGACAAGGACAGAGGGGAGGGAGAGGGAATCCTTCCTGATCTCTGATTGTGACTGTGGACTCAGAGTCTAATGACGAGGACTATGTTCCAGATGATGATGATTCGTCAAACGAGGTCCTTCCCAAGGATGAGGATTTTGATGATAGTGATGATTCAGATGATGCTCCTAATATCCCTAGGGGTTCTTCTATTACTCCTTGACCTCCTCATTCAGATGAGGTGATGCAACAATTCAAATGACCTTGATTGGCAGCCTGGTGACCCGCGTAAGTTTAGTCTATTTTCTTTTCATACTTTCTGTCCTTTCTCTTCTCATAGGGAACTGACTTGTTTTTATTTTGATTCACTCTTTTAGGTAATTTCAGAGAGTGGAGGGACTGTGTTTGTAGTATTAATTTTGGATTGGCTTCTCCCTTCACTAGGATGACTCATGACCGTCTTTTAGATGATCCTGGTGTGCCCCCTGCCTGTGGGGCGACACACTAAGATTTTTGCTCCTGTCTATCATGGATGCCAGATAAATACAGAGTTGAAGACCAAGGTTGAAACCCTTAAGGGGGAGAATCAGGTACTCTGAGAGATGGCTCACCTTAATTTTGGATGACGTGATGCTAGTATGGTGGGGCCTTCATAGTCACATGCTCACAATAGAGAACCTTACTCTCATAGGTCTCATGGAGCAACGAATGGTATTTGCAGATGGAGGAGCCGAAGTCCTGAGGGTTCTGTTGGAGGGAACCGCCCTTGACTTCCTTTCTTAAAATTGTGCCCCCTTGCATGGGGAGCCTCTACTTCTTTTGACAGCGTTTTGTCCTAGCTCTTTGATACCCTTGTATATGTAAACTTCGGATGTATCTATGAAAGTTTATCCTTTTATGGTTTTCGCCTATCAAATTGGTACTCATCTCTTGTGCATGTTTGGAGGTTTGGGAACTTTTTGATTATGTGCGACCTTTTTGACTCTTTTAACGATGCAAGTATGACAACAATGACATATTTTTGTAATTTTTTGTGGCATATATATGAGATGCAATTTACAATATGATAATGCAAGAACACAAGAAATGCTGCAATGAAGCTTCTATTCTTACTGAATATCATGAGATATGACATTTTGACTTTATTGCTTTGAGACTTTTTTTCTAATTTTTTGGCATGAATACAATGTGGAACAAACAATGTGACAGCTCTTAAGTACAATTTTTGATTCAAGGGACTGTGAGTTGTCTTGATATAAGAGACCTATTCAAGGCTATGAGATAGGATTTAGAAAAACTCAAGTGGGGAGTGGAAATGAATATGGAGTGTTTTTGATTTCTAGACTTTGCTAAAGGCTAAACACTGATCCTTATCTAGATAAGACAAATTGATAAGCTTTCAAATTTTGACAAGTAGCAAATTTTATAGGTGTTCGCTAGACTTAGATCATAGATGGCAAGCAAGGTAGACCCGGGGTAAAGGACAAATAGGAAAGAACAAGGGTACCTTGGAAGAAGATGATCATAGAGACTACTAGACTCTTTGGTTTTGCTCAGCTAGTGCGTGTGTGTGCTTTGTACCTTTCTTTATCTGTTAGAATGTCACCCTTGAGGCTTCGTACTTAGGTTGATCTCCACCCAAGAGTACGGACATTCAACAATCTTCTCTTTCACTCTTTTTTTGTATTTTCCTTGGTTTTTCTCATTTTTTTGGATTTTGACTTTTCAAGAAATGAATGCTTTCAGAACTTTGATCAACAATACTTTGATCTCTCAATTCTCACTTTTCAATACTCTTATTTTGATCACTCATTTTTTTATTCACTCAAATTTTAGATTGCTTCCTTCAGAGTTTTGATCTTCTTGACATTTTTGGCCAAGAAAGATAAGGGGCTGAGCGCCACCTAAAGTTTTTGTAATCTGGTTGGACTTCTCTAATACTAGGGAAGAATTGGGAAGGTCTACTTGCAATCTTCCTTTGAACACTGTAGGTTTGAATACTGGCTTTGTTTATACCTAACATCATGACTCATTAAGACTGGGATTAGTGTAAAGCTAAGAGCTAGGCTTTGATTAGAATCACTGGGAATGAAGGGTGATAATGGCAATTGTGAAAAATGGGGAATCTCTAGGTCCTGAAAGGATGATGTATATCTAGGCAACATTGCACTCCTTACTTAAAAGAAAATAGTATAAGAGCAAGTCACTAACTATAATGCAAGATGAACATAATGATACAAAAATGCAAGAAACAAATTGTTTTTGACATTTTTGATTTTTTTATAATTTTTTTTGTATTTTTATGTTTTATGATTTTTTTTTGGTTTTTAGACATAATATTTCTTGAGGTGAAAGGCATTGATTGTTTCACCAAATTCCTATCCCTCAATTGTGCACAAGAGATAGGCACCATTTCCAACGTCTTCTTTGAACATGTAAGGACCTTTCTAGTCTTTCAGAAAAGCTCTTTTTCGTCTTCTTTTCTTATTCTTCATTCTACCTCTTCTCAGGACAAGTTATCCTATTCTGTAGGGTTGGTTATTTGAATTTATTGCTACCAACTTGGTGGTTTCTCTTGGCAGTGTGAGATGAAGTAAGTCTCAAAAGGCTTGTTGATGAGAAGGGGTCCAATACATGACTCCATCATAATTCAATAAACCAGCCAATAGGTTGAATTGTTCTTGCATGCAGATCTTCACATCTAGTCCCTCTTGGATTCTTTGCAAGAATTAAAATAACTCAAGGGGAGTTTGTAGCTCCCTTTGTTCATTAGGAGGGACAAAGCTTATACTTGTCCTCCCATTCAGTTCTGGTCTTAAGTCCATGGCATATCCTATGTAACTTTTTGGTAGTTCAAGAATGATAGGGTCATCGACGCTAACTCACTCTCATCTTCCATTCTCTGTGAAAAATGCCTTTGCTTTCTTCATCTTCGTCAGGAAGTCTTTTAACCATTTTGATTTCTACTAGATGTCCTTCCCACTCACCGAGTTCATTTGATTGAATTGAGGCAGAAGTGGTTGGCTTCTCTTGTGGTTTGGACACCATGAACATCCTAGGTAGCATTCCTATGGCATTGGTTGATTCATTATCAATAGAATGCGCCTCCTCCATAGGTGCCACTGGTTGATTTGAATCCTCTATTGGTGTGAGAGGCTCGTAAGACTCTGTTTCTTCTGGTGTCTCGAGGACACGTGATTCACTTAGTGGTGATAGTGGAGTGTAACTTTCTGTCATGTCTTCCTCAGCATCTGAGAAAGCGTGTGGGTCTGCATTTCTCAGATCTAATGTAGCGGTTTGGAACACCAGTCCTTCAGTTCTATGAGGCTTCTCCCCTATGCAAGGGAAGAGTTTGTAGGCCTCTTGGAAGTCGATCATGAGTACCTCTAGGGGGAATTGGAGTGGTCCATCTTGCTCAATTAAGTCCATGATCTCAATTGTCCTATCTTTAGGAACCATTTCCTTTTGTTTTGGTAATGGCTCATTCTCTAAAGTTTTGATCTCTGCAGTGTTTATGGTCTTTTCCAGGATTTCTGTTCGTTTGATGCATATTGACTGAGGTGTAGGATTCAGGATGGTTACTTGTTGGTAGGGAGTTCATAGTCTATGGGGATACCTATGCGCTTGTTTGGTGTGTTAGATTTTAACATGTTGAAAGGTTCTGGATCTCCCTTTGCGACATATACTTTCCCTAAGTGTAAGAATCAAGCTTCTTGAAACAATGTGGATGGCACAACCTTCATTATGTGTATCCATGGCCTTCCAAATCAAGTTATAGCTTGTGTCTTTATCTATGACGTAGAAAGTGGTTGGAATGGTTTTGGGTCCCAAGGTCACTGGAAGGGTGATTTTAACTATGGTGGTGGCTTTTAGATTATCATATCCGCTTAGAGTATCTCTTGAGGTGGTGATATTAGTGTGTCCATAGCCCATCCTCTCTAATAGAGAGAAAGGAACTATATTCACTGTAGCCCCATCATCGATTAATGTTCGTTTGATGCACATATCATAGATCCACACTTGAAGATAGAGTGCAGGGTCCTCTTTTTTTGTTAACTCTACCTCAGAAGGCATCTGTTGTAACTCGAAGAAAAACCCTAGATCTTTGAGTTCTGATTTTGGTGGGCTAAGATCGTAGTCCATGTGATAGATTTGCTCACTAGGTGGTAGTGTAATTTGGTCGATGTATTTTAGACCTATTGCTTTCAGTAACGCTGACCGATGTGAAGGGGAGTTCCTGAGTAAATCAATGAACGAGATGTGAGCATATGTTTGCTTTAAATCTTCTATGAGCTCATAAGGCTTGATCAGAGGTGGTATTGGTTCTACTACCATGATGATACCTTCGTATGCTTCTATTTGCTCATTTTCATCCTCATGGTCTTCCTCTTCTTCTTCATTGTGCATAATCTCGACTAATCCCATCATCCTAGCTTCTCCTTTTTGTCCTAGTTGCAGAGGGACTTCAGGGTTACTACGATGAGCCGTCTTCTTTTGGTTTGTCGTTTATGTACCTTTATGCGAGGGGAATGAGTCCTAATAAATTCTCATGTTTGCATTTTGCGGTGCTATTGGAGCCTGATTTTGTCTTGTATCTTTGTTATCCGGCGTGGTCTCCTGTGGGTTTAGAAACGTCTCTATGAACAAACATTGTTGGTCTTCCGGTAGCCTCGCTATGAATTTGTTGTACTCTCTACAAGATTCTGTGTTGTGCCCCCTTGTTCTATGAAAAGAACAAAATTGATTGAACTTGTATGGGGGTCTTTCATATCTTCCATCATTTTCGTTCATGTTTCTATTGCAGTTCCAACTTTGGTAGTTGTCTCGAGGGTAGTACTCGTTGTTTCTAGGTCAATCTATAGCATTTACGTTAGGAGGACAGTAGTCTCTCCCATTTTAATCATCTTTTATCTTCTTGATTGGGGTTGATCTGTCACCCTATCTGTGGTTGCACTCCTATTGTTTTTAAGGATCTTAATTACAAAGGTATTGTTTCCTATGTCTTCCTTTATCAGCTTTCTGTTTGACCCATAGACTTTTCTACCACTGTCGATGGCGGCTTGTTCAATCTTCAAAGCCCTTTCTAATGCCTCTTCGTAGGATTTATATGGCAATTTTTGAACATCTTCTATCATGTCTTTGTTAAGGGCATGTAAGAAGAGGTCACATAGTTCTTGATGATCCATGTTCGGAGCACTAGTCAAAGAATAGAGGACTTGCCTCCATTGGGTGACAAAGTATGCTACAAATTTGTTTGGCTCTTGTTTCATTGTGAGGAATTCTCTGATCCCTATTTTAATGAGTTTGTTCATGTCGAATGCCATGACAAACTCTCTGATTATCTATCTAAATGAATGAATTGAAGCTTCTGGTAGGTGATAATACCAATCCAGAGTGATGCCTTCAAGAGTTTTTGGAAAGATTTTTGCTACAACCCCATCCCAAGGGAGTTCTCTTATGTCTATGGTGTAGGATTTAATGTGGGAGTTCAGATCTCCTTCTCCTTTGAACTTTGGGAGATCTGGCAATGGTCAAGGTAGTTGCATGCTTCTCATGTTTTGGTCCAAAGGTTCTTTCAAATATTCAAGATATGTTCCTAGAAAGGCACTCTGAGATTGCGAGGTCGATAGTAACAACCTTGTAGGTGGGTTTTGATAACCCATTTTCAGATTTGTTGGATTGTTTTGAATAGGAGGATTCCCATTCAGACATGTGTCATTGCTGGCATTTTGAGATGCCCCTTGATCATGTTCATGGGATTTTTGCCTTCTTTCTAGAGCAGCTCGCTCTGCTTCCAAGATTCTAATTCTTTTACTATAGTTGCGATTAAATCTACAAGGGTAACAACTCCAGGTGTTTCTTCATTTCTAGGATGTTCTCTTTGAATATTTTCATGGTGATGTGCTTCTTTGCGTGCAGCATTTTCTTTTTGCTCTTCTCGCAAGGCAATCCTCAATGCCTCTTGAGCATCTTTGGCTTCTTGTAGATGTTTTTCCAACCATTTAACTTCCTCATCAAGATGAGTACTCGATGTTCTTGTGGAATGTTGTTTAGGTCGATATATCTCTGACCTTATCCTTCTACATTTATGTGGCACATTTGGTGTGGCCGGGTTGTTGAAAGATAGAGAACGCCTGAATTCTCTTTAATCTTGTTCATAATTAGAATATTTGTAGTCATAACAGTTGGTGATTGGTGCATCAGGGTGCGGTGGCAAATATCTATCAAAGGAAGGAGTTTCTGGTTCTCTTGAGGGAATGTTCCCTTGGTTTAAGTCAAGTTCCGTCATACTTGGGGGTGCCATAGACACCAAAGAATAAATGGATTAAACGATGGCATAAGCAATAGAAGCTAAAGTGGCTATGAAGAGCAGTGAAAGAATGTTTTAAAGTTTCTGCTAAATGTTTTGAAATGGGAATGCAAACTACAAAACCAAAAGATTATGTAATTCACGTCGAGATCACCAAACTATGTATGCTCAAAATTGTGACTCTGGTTGCCTAGGACTGTCGGGTCAGATTTCAGCATGCACATGGTCCCTTACCTCCTTGCCATGGGGCGATCTGCCATGTCACTATCGCTCATGTGGAAGTAGCTAGTCAAGAGGAGGCAAGACACGGTGGGGGTCTGGCTCGTTGGAGAGTTGGACTTTGCAGAGAGGGGTCGGCAAGTTTTGTGGCCTTTGTTGTTGTGTGCTACGTTGAATATTTCATTCGATTGTAGTTGTAGTTGAGATAACCCTATGACCCGAAGGGTCACTAGTTTCTCTTCTCCTGTTGGGGTTCCTTAGATTCCACCTCTATGTGGGTAAGTGATTGCTTTCGTGTATGGCCTCTATTCTTTCAATGTCTCGAATGATTTCTCGTTGTAGTTGAAAATGTCTAGTTTCTTCTAACAACAAGAGGACAAATGGATTTCCTTGTGGTAGAACAAATGTTTCTTGTTGTGGTCATGGATGGATCTCCTCAGTCTCATCATGGATAGCCCTCACCCACTCTCCTCTCACTCCTAAGCACATTCATGAATTAGGATAGAGGTAAATGTGTGATTACTAATATTAACTAGATTTAGGGTTTTGACCTAGGGTTTAGTTGACCTAGGGTTTGACTATGTTTGGACTTTGTGTTTACCTTGTGATGTGATCAAGGGTTTGATTGAATTGTTTAACCGTGGTTACCTCGTGATGGTATTGAGGGTTTGCAAGTTTGTCTATTATAGGGTTTCTATATGCATGCAAAGCTAAATGATATGCAAACATATTTTTGTATTTTTTAGTATTTTTAGAAAAAATACTCTTTAATCTATGAAAGGGAAATATGAATGCAATCTAATATGACTTTTCCTAATGCAATCTTAATCTATGTTTTTGGGTTTTCGATTGTTTTGAAGTGTTTTAATCTAGAAAGGGGAAAATGCTTCTTCTAATAATCTAGATCTAGGAATATGAAAACAATTAATCTAACATGCAAGATCTAATTATCAAGGAAAAAGAAAAGATTTACTGTTCCCAAGAGCAAATTTGGTTTTCTAATTACTATGAATTGAACAAAACAATGAAGGAACTTGAGAGAAACAAAGATTTGTGTGACTCCACTACCCTTAGAAATCCTTGATATTGGAAACCTTGAGTCCTTTTGTAGCAGAGGGAGATCCTCTTGACGATAAAATGACACAAAAAAGCAAAAAGAAGCTTTGATGAAGCTTGAATGAACTCAATGAGAGCTTTGGTTAAGCACAATGGCATATAATGAAGCAGCATAACGTTGCTTGGTTGAACAATGAATAAAGCAAAAGGCACCTTCGTCCTATGAGAGCATTTGAATGCTAAGTTGGAGATCAAAAACTGGCAAGAGCTGTGTGCACAATAAATTTACATCCCTTTGTGCTTGAGGGAGGGAGGTATTTATAGGTTTGAGGAATGGGATTGATTGAGAAGTTAACTCATTTGATTGATGAGTTAACAAGGTTGATTGCCCAGTGAACTCAGCTAACTATGGAGTGATAAATCAATTATAGCTTATCACTAAAGAGGAAATGGAGGTGAGGGAATGCATGAGATTGATTGAAGAGTTAATTTGAGATCAAATGGAGCTAATTATGCATGTGTGGGTGCATGAAATAGTTAACTCCATATTAGGCATAAAAAATCATGCAAACTAGAAGAAAAACAAGTGAAAATAGAGCTAAAACGAGCGAGAAACTCAAGTTTTTCCGCAACTGTCAAAATGACAGGGTCGCGCCCCTTTTGCCAATAAGGTCACCCAGGGGAGATCTAGGATGGACAGGGTTTTCTGAAGAAGAACATGTTGGGAGATGAAAGAAGAGAGGAAAAGGAGGGGTTCTACCTCCGGAAATAGGTCAGTCATGTGCAAGAACCCAAATCTCCACTTGCACCTATAGGATCTCCTAGGGGAGATGTAGAAATAATAGGGGGAGATTTGGATTGGTTGAGTGGAACTGAAAACCAAAAGTAGGAGATGGATAGGGAGACCTCTAGAAGGCTTCTAGGAGGTGCAGAGGATGATAAACATAGGGGGAAGGTGAAAACTCACCTACAAGACACTTACAAGGCTTAGGAGCAAGGTCAAAAGCTCAGAAAATGCGAGTTGACAAGTGTCGCAACAAGTGTCGAAAAGCGTCGCAAACGGGGAGAGAGAGAAATCAACAAAGAGGAAACAATACAAGACAAGAAAGAGGACACATCATCAAGAGGTTTGCTGCTTAAATGACATTATTTTAGACTTAACTGTATGTGACAATGATTTGAATCATCATAGGGGTCCTCATGGAGGCTATGCATGATTTTTGTGCTTACATGTACATCTAGTTCCTTCTACCATTACCTCCTAGAATACAAAATTTATCAATATACCTCTAACGATCTATATCATATGTAGTATGAGTAAGATATATCATTATCCAATTATAATGACCCTTATTTGATTCCTTATACCCATAGGCCTCAAGTGCATCCTCAATCGATGCCCAAATCCCTAACCATGCACACACATCAATTGACTACACTTTGCCTCAACTATTCTAACATAGGCAACACCTATTAGAGGCATACACTCATTTGTTGAGTGATCATGAAGACCTACTACCCTTGTATTATTCAAGAGGTAGGAAACAAAACAACATATAACTCCACTTGAATATTACTCTTTATCAAATATCCGTAAAGGGAAAAAAAGGAACACCATACTATGAAAACAACATTGAACATGAAAGCTAAAACTATAATTATCATACCAAACTAAAATATGAAAAGCCATCTACTCTAATTAACATTATCTCTCAAGTAGTATACCTAATGTTTGAGTGAGAAGCTAACTAGAGATTGGAAATGGTTCTCTAGCTACTAGTGGGTCCTCCAACCTTCAATTGGACCTCTCTAGATCTTATCCATTGAATGCATCATGAAAATTTCAAATAGGAGAATGAACAATAAATTTATTATTCTATTATAGTCATCCTTAAAAAATTACATGATAAGGTTGTACACAAAATATGCATAACTTTCCATGAGTACATGCTCTCTCTATATATGCAAATTTCAATGTAGTTTCTAGATGCATCAACCTAATATGCATGGAGAATGTACCCCAAAACCTAGGTTCTACTTCTACTCGAAATATAGATAACGCATCAATAAAACTAGGCAAGATTATGTGTTGGTAGTTAGAAAATGGGCGTATAAATTAATAAAATTCAAAATCAGTTTTCTTATGTATATAAGGCTTAATGCATTTAAAATCCTTGGTTCCTACACATCGACAAAAACGTATAATTTATCCACCAAGATAGATGATATTTTAGCATTTCGTTGTTTTACATAGTTGGCATGGTTGAACCTAATGGTTTTTAAATTTATCTATTATTAATGTAAAAGGTTCTAAGGCATGTTAGTTTAAATAAGACTCCAATTTAAATCACTAATTGTAATATATTCATGGTATTGTGGCTGTCACTTGATAATTGTAATTATGAAATTTGCTTACCCATGCCAATTCCATTTAGTTTTGGGCCTATTTTGATGGAATGAATTAATACAATTACATATCAACAAGTGGCACACTCTTGTTGATATATTTAACAAACACCCACTTAAGATTACTTAGGTTTTGATATATTTAGCAAACACCAAACTGCAAGATTGTTTCAACAAACATATATGCTCCTTTATCTTTACATAAAAATAGGACATGTGGGATTAACATAGAACATGAATTGAGAGTCAGTGTAATGAATTTAAGCGCTTGATTATAGTGATGAATTCTTCTTCTCCCTTCACAAAAATCCTTCCAAACACATAAAGTATCAAAATTGAGAAGATACTTGTAAAGTGTAATTAGGGTAAAATATATGTGGATGTGTATTAATATATTCTATAATTGTTAAAGATCTGTAAAGTTTTGCATTATCCTCCTCACAAGATTAGTGTAGGAAGTTGTTTCGTTACCTTAGGTTCCTTACAAGTGGTATTAGAGCCTGATCACCGTTGGTTTTAGTTGTGGGTTGTTGGGTTTTTTGAACTAATCCATATTTGAGTGGGAGCTTGTGCAGAAGTCACTTTGTGGTCTTGTTGTAGGAATTTTCAGATGGCAAGTTCATTAGGGAGAATAGAGGTGGATAAATTTTTTGTCCGTATAATTTTGAAATGTGGAAGCTGAAGATGTAGGATCTGTTGATAGATTGAGATCCATGGGATGCTGTTGATGAGAAGGTTTCAAAGCCTGTAGATCCTACTTTGGCTACTCAATATGATGTTATGGACTGTAAAGCCAAGGGTCCAGTTAGATTGTGTTTGGCAGACTTTGTTTTAATCAATGTCCATGAAGAGACCTCTGCACAGAAACTATGGAAGAAGCTTGGTGAGATGTATCAAGCCAAATATTTATTGAACAAGATTTTCTTGAGGAAGAAATTATATTCCTTGAGAATGGAAGAGGGTGGATGAATTACAAACCAATTGGAAGCAATCAATATGCTGGTGGCTCAATTGGCATCAGTTGGTGTCAAAATGGATGAGGAGAAATACCAGATATTGCTTTGTTCTTTGCTTGATTCATGGGATTCTCTTATTATGGCTATTGGGAGTACTTTTGTTATATTGAAGACTGAAGATGTGGTGGGTTCTTTTCTTTCTAAAGAAATGAGGAGGAAGGTATCCATCAGTGCCAAGGAGGCCCTAAATGTTCATGGAAGACCTAAGGAAAAAGGCAAGAAGAATTTTGATACTTTCTCTGTAGGTAACTTTGATTCAAAAGAAAGAGCACCCTTGAGTACCTAAAAGCCATGATCATCTGCTAAAGATGAAACCCTCACCTCTTCCACAAACTTGCTTTTCACATAAGTACTATTGCACTCAACAGTGCATGCATCAAGCTTATATAATGTGCCATATCTGACACATCTAGAAATCACCATAGCACCTCTAACCATCTTGCATCGTACATCAAAAAATACTATCCGCACACCTACATCTATTAGTTTGCTCATAGATAACAAATTTCATGCTAATCTAGGGATATGCAACACACCATTAATCCTTTTTATTCTACCATCAGGAAACTTGATTCTAACTTTACCACGAACAACAATATTTAAATAAGAATCATCACCCAAGTATACCTTACCTTCATCAAATTCTTCATATTAAGAAAACAATCTCTATTAAAGGTCATATGGAAAGATGTACCTGAGTCAATTAACCATGCATCGTTACCTGCACGAGTTGCCAAAGCTGCAATGAATGCATCACCATCTTCCTTCTTAGACTCAGAATTAGAATCAAATGTTTTCTTTTTCTTCTTTGCATTCCTTACGAATATGTCCAGGATTACCGCAGTTCCAACAAACAACTTTGGACTTTCCAGTAGATTTGGATCTCCCCTTGGACTTGGATTTATCATGATCCTCATTCTTCTTGCCTTTTTGCTTAGGTCTTCCACAAACATTTAGGGCCTCCTTGGCACTGATGGATACCTTCCTCCTCATTTCTTCAGAAAGAAAAGAGCCCACCACATCTTCAGTCTTCAATATAACAGAAGTACTCCCAATAGCCATAGCAAGAGAATCCCATGAATCAAGCAAAGAACAAAGAAATATCTGGCATTTCTCCTCCTCATCCATTTTGACACCAATGGATGCCAATTGAGCCACCAACATATTGAATGCTTCCAAGTGGTCTATAATTCGTCCACCCTCTTCCATTCTCAAGGAATACAATTTCTTCCTCAAGAAAATCTTATCCACTAAAGATTTGGCTTGATACATCTCACCAAGCTTCTTCCATAGTTTCTGTGCAGAGGTCTCTTCATGGACATTGATTAAAACAGAGTCTGCCAAACACAATCTAACTAGACCCTTGGCTTTATGGTCCATAACATCATATTGAGTAGCCAAAGTAGGATCTGCAGGCCTTGAAACCTTCTCATCAACAGTATCCCACAGATCTCAATCTATCAACAGATCCTCCATCTTTAGCTTCCACATTTCAAAATTATATGGACAGAAAATTTATCCACCTCTATTCTCCTTGATGAACTTGCCATCTAAAAATTCCTACAACAAGATCACAAAGTATCTTCTGCACAATCTCCCACTCAAATATGGATTAGTTCAAGAAACCCAACAACCCAAAACTGAAACCAAAGGTGATCAGGATCTGATACCACTTGTAAGGAAGCTAAGGTAGTGAAACATCTTCCTACACTAATCTTGCGAGGAGGATAATGCAAAACTTTAAAGATCTTTAACAGTTACAGAATATATTAATACACATCCACATATATTAAGATGATTTAGATAATCAGAGTCTGACATGGTGAGGAGAAGCTTCAGACTTGTTTATGTTTTCAGTAAGGAAAGAGATTGCATCCCTTTGCAATTGATGTCAAAGGGGGAGAGAGTTTAGAAATGTGTAATTGTTCAGGGAGAGTAGAGTATGGGGGAGCAAGTGCAAAAGCAAAAGTTTTCTATATGTTTTGTGTTTGTGTTTCAATCAATGACAAAGGAGGAGATTGTTGAAGTGTTGTCATTGATGTCAAAAGAAAGAGATTGTTGAAGTGTTATCATTGATGTCAAAGAGAGGAAGGTTAGTGTCTAAGGTAGAAGAGAAGAAAAGTTTCTAAGGCATGAGTTCTTCCTTTAGTTAGGAAAAAGCTTAGTTTGCAAACTTGTAATTTCCCTGACAACCCATTTTACCAATTTGAAGTTGGCCGATGAAAAGTAGATAAAGAAAAATTTAAAGCAAGAATGATTCATACCTTTGGTCAGCAAAGTCTTCAGTTTGTGAACTAGTTCATTAGTTTCACAATTTGTCGATTTGTTGATTCACTGACAAATGTGTAGTTATGGAAGTTTGAAAGAAAGAAAAAGCTTGAAGTTAAGTTATCAGAGATATCTTTATTGGAAAAACTATTGTTTTAAGAACTTGTCCGTCAGCTTCATAGTTCACCGATTTGCCGATAGAAAGTTGGGTGATGAAAGTTTAAAAGAATAAAAAGTTAAGTCTCAGCAACAAGTTGGTTCATTAGTTTGTAAGATTGACAATTCACCGACAGAGGCATGAAGAAGAAAGGTTTGATGTTCAAAGACAAGTTGTTGGCAAATCTTTTGTTTCATGAGCTAGTTCGTGATTTCATCATTTTGCCAACTCACTGACTAGGTAACAAAGGGCTCAAAGGTTAAAGATCATGGTTTAATATTTTTTTGATAAAAGGAAAAGGTACAAGTTGGTTAAAAGTGTTTAAGTGTTGGTTTGTGAAAAATAGATTTTACCAATAAAAGATAAAGGTTTGCGAAGTGCTTAGTTTGCTGACAAAGAAGTTTGTCGAGAGGAGACTTTGCCGATAAAGGAAAAGAGTGTTGAAATGAAAGTTTGTGAAAGCAAGCATTAGTTGGTAGAGAAAAAGAAGGGTTTCCAAGTTCACAAAAGACAAACATTGTCGATAAAGTCCTTTTAGGCCAAGTTAGTGAAATAATGATTTTAGTGATAAAGATGATCTAAGTGGAGGTTTGTAAAAGGAAAAGTTTTCCAATAGAGGCAACAAAGGTGTTCATAGAGATGGTTCATGAAAAGGATAATTTGCTGATAAAGAATGAATGTGCTCAAGTTTGTAAAAGATAGTTTTTTTTGATAAAGGGAGACAAAGGCCAAGTTCGTAAAGTGGAGTTTTTGCTTATAGAGGCATCAAAAGCCAAAGTTTGTGAAAGTGAGTTTTGGCCAATGAAGGCAACAAAGGCCAAGGTTTGTTAAAGAGTGATTCACCAATAAATGTGCTAGAAGTAGAGTTTTTGTGATAATAATAAAAGGTATTCAAATTAAAGATTTGAATGTATGCTTTGAGGCTGACTGGTAAGATGGATTAATGACTAAGTAAATTCAAAGATTTAAATAATGTAGAGTTAAGACGACTCCGTGACATAGAACAAAGAGTTTAAATATATGTATGGGGTCATTGATGTGATGTGTGGATTGTTCATTTTTTAGGTCTAGACCTATTTTTGGGTCGACCTAAGTATATGTGTTTTAGGCCCTATTTCATATTGCTAAAATTATACGACGAGCTACTCCTGGAATTATATAAATTAGAATTTAAAATTATGGATGCTGACATTTGGAGAATATTTAATCCAACTTTGGTGAATGTGTTCGTAGCTATATTGTCGACATGGAAATTGGAATTGAACAGATGGATATGTATTTTAGTTCAGTTTGTGTATTTGTGGGTATTTGTGTGTGAGTATGTGTGTGCAAGAACTGAAGTGATAAATCTAAAAATATGTGAAGTGACAAGATAAGCGATGTGTAACCTAACATCAATAGATCAGGTGTGAACAAAGAAATGGAGTTGAAGTATGTGAAGGGCATGAACTGGATATGATTACGAGTTTGCACAGTAAGTTTTTGTTTATATTAAGAATTGATTATGTTTCAATTTGTTGGGTTGAAGCTCAGTTTATAAGGAGGTTGAAGCCTTAGTTTGAAGGATCATGCAAATTGTAAAAACCTAAGTAAAACTTTAAATTGTAAAATTTGTAAATTACATTAATACAAAATGACAAATTAGTAAATTACAATAATAGCAAATAAAAAGACTGTAATATAATAACAAAATTTCCTTGTTCCACGAGGACTCATCCCCACAAAAAACCCCGCGTTTCCAAGACAGGGACATTTCAGGGACTTGGGGGAGACATCCCCCGCTGTCCCACCACCACCACCCATGACCTGGGGACGTTTCATATGAGACCAGAAAAGAGCTGACTTTTATACCTCTTGGAAAAAAAACCCAATATATATATATATATATATAGTGTTAAAATCACTATTCTTAATTAATAATAGTAATAGGATTATTGGCGGGAAAGAGGGACATGACATATGACTAATGATGAACTCCAACATTTATGTATAGAAAAGAATAAATTAGGTTCAAGGTTAGGCATTCTTGAGATTGACATTATAATGGAAGTGGATCCCCCAACCTAAAGATAGCAACATTAAAAAAGAGATAAGAGGTAACATTGCTAAGAGATGATGAGAGAAGAGATGCTAAGAGAATCAGATATAAACTACACATTAATTTTGATGTTGACAAGAAAAAATGCAATAGTACATTTCAAAGAAAAAAATTCAATAATAATACAATGTAAGTTTTAGGTCTAATTCTTCCTTGTAGTGAGCCAAGTTTTATTTACAAGAAGCTACAATACCATAACAACCACCATGTTGTTACTGTTCTACGCATACTATGGCAGTGTATGACTTTACATCTAGATCTCACATTGTGATCTTTGTATTGTTGTTTGTTTCTTTTTTCTTTATAGTATTATCAATTTCTGATTAGTTTGATCTTTTATGTAAGCTTAACTTTACTTTAGTGGGCTAGCCTCAGCTGTGTCTACTTGTATTGGCCAAAGGCCATGCCCCTTACTTGGGATTGAGTTCTTCGTCTGATTACTAAGTTGATAGCTAAATGCTTCTTGAATAATGAAGTAACACATATGGAATTGAAAGGCAGTGTGAGGACAATTTTACAGTACTTCAAATGATCCAATTTTTAGATGCAAATTTTAACTTTGACAATAATGTAAATGCAAAGCAAACTTTTTTCTTCTCTCTTTTAATAGATAGTTAAATAATATGAATTAATTTCACAAGGGAAACTAGATAGAAAATATCCCTATCCACACTAACATAACTTTATTTTGAAAGATATTTAAGGACCTTTCCTATTGTTGTAAGTGGTGCAAGAGTGATAACTCATGAATAGTTGTTTATGCATTATCAAAGCAACTCTTATGATACATTTTGATTTATAAAGGAAGATGCCAAATAATGTGTCAATTATTTTAATATCTTTTCATTAATTCAAATTCTTGAAGTGTTATTGCGAAACAACAAATTATTACATACAACATATGTATATTAAGCCTTTTGCGCATTTTTAGGACGCTTAGAAAGCATGTTCTCTATTTCAATGTTATTGCACTAGAATGACTAGATAAGAAGCACTACATTTGTAGCTTGAGTTTAGTGCATTCCCTGAATCTTGCACCAACAAAATGACATGATTTATGCTTTAAAAGGGGTTGCCTTCACTTTTGTGTGATCATGCAACACCATGAACTCATGACATGCATTACCATAACACAGATTATAAAGTGTAGGGTTGACACAATACATATACAATAATATTGCACACAAAATAATTATTATTTGTGTCAATCTCCATTAATGATATTTTATTCCTTCTTACTATTGTCTTTAAATATTTCAAACTTGTTTGTGTTCAACATCCCTGTTAAGTAATTTTGCAAGTTGATCTTGAGACGTGTAGTAGATCATTCTAATTCTTTAGCTTTGTACTTCTCTTATTTAATAGTGTTTTTGAAAATATTTGGTTCTAGGCATGTTTCTCTATTAATCGCAAAAGAGAGTATTTTCCTATTCTTGTTGTGAACTTAATACTACTAGGATTTTTATCATCCATGCTACAACCTTGATTGTGTTAGCTTCTACCATTTTTGGATTTGTTGGAGGTCGTGCAATACTAACTATTTCTTAGTACCCTAGGAAGTTTCTTTTGATCTTTTTCTATATGTATAGCACCAGAGGGAATTTCAGGGGTGTTGATGATTGTACCTATCTGGATGGTGAGAGTCACCTTGAAGCAGTTATTTACCCTATTTTTCTGGTCCTTTTCCTTCTCTCTTTAATTCTTTTCTAGTATGGGCATAGGAAATTGATTTTAATCTATTGTTGAATGTTGATGATTGTGCCTATTTGGATGGTGACAGTCACCTTGAAATAGCTTTACCCAATTTTCATATTCTTGCTTGTCTGTTTACTTTTTTCTGGCACAAGCCTTCATCAAGCTGATGCGATGATAAATATATATTTTTACTTCTCATCTCAATCATTTCCCACACCATCAAGTCATCTACCTTTTTGGGAAGATACTTCTAGGACTCACTATACCATATGAGTTGATGGTCTCCCACTCAATTGGATGCCACTATTTTTTCCTAGGGTTTTGTAGCCTTACAATTATCTAGCCATTAGCTCTATTGGAACTTTCATTGTACTGATCAAAGTTTTAGTTTATACATGTTTGAGCTAAGGTGATGATACTCTGCAAATCTTGTTCCATTTCAGGTGTTTGCATATAGGGTTGCATGAATAATCTGCATCAACATGCATATCATTCTTCACATTTTCATTATTTACTCAAGTTCAACTTCAATCACAACTCTTTTGAGATCTCTTTGAAGTTGTAACTGGAGGGTGGTGAAGTTGAAAGGTTAATAATCCATCTTTTTTTTTGCATTCTCTTGTTCAAAATCCTGAGAATCCCTCCCTTTATCTTCATCTTCTAAAGCTTCATGCTAGAGATGAATTCTGGCTGGGCCAAATGGTTTCAAATGATTTCATTGGGATCATAATAAGTCTTGGAAGCACATTCCTTAGGTGACAATTTGCTATATATTTATAAAATGATTTACCGTGCCCAATGTTTGAGGATGTGTAGTGGTCGTCATGGGATAATGTTTGCAACCTTCTATTTTCTTTCAATTTACTGATCAATCATGGACATCAGTGCACTAATGAGCTAAATGCCATGATGAGCATTTTGTCTCATATCCACTTGGTGATCTAGATTTGGATCACCTTGTGGAGCAAGATGGGCACAAAGTTGGAGGTGAACATAACCTTCCATCCTCAAACCAATGGGCAAAGAAAAGTGGTCAATGAAAATTTGGTACAACTCATAATAGGATACAATAGAAAGCATCAAAAAACATGGGATGAATAATTAATATATAAACAAGATTCCTATAGAAAGACACTTCCTACATCCATGAATAAGTCATCTTTTGTATGATGTTTATGTTATTTGCATGCTAATCTACTTGATGTTGCACTTGGACAACAAAAGAGAGGGGAAGAAGAAGATTTTGAGGTGAAAAGGTCATCTAAGTTATTGAAAGAATTAAGAAAATCCATCTCAAGTGGAAGAACAAATAGAGAAGTCTTAAGACATCTACAAAGGACATGACCAATACTATCAATAGTACAATTCCAATGTGGGTGATAAGTGTTGGCGATCATATTTGCAACTGTGTTTTAATTTGACTCGTCTTAAAAAAAATGACTATCTTCCCAACAGTTGGAGAGGTTATAATCAGATAAACAACCTTCCTCTACATTTGAAAGGGGCAGTTCTCTTTTAATATGAAGTTTAAAATTTTCTAGGTATGCTTTTGACCAGAAAGCAAAAAATGTATTCAACTAATTTTAAAGAACGAGGGAAATACAAGATATGAGCACAAAGTCTCACAACTAGAATAGCGATGCCTGATTGATGAAAAACTAATTTCAAAATTAAAGATATTGTCACTTATTTCTTAAACATAAGAAAAAGAATACCTGAATGATAAATGATTGGAAGATTTATAAAAGACTGTTCATATTCCACATAGCATCAAATGAAAAAGATTTTTCTCAAAGAAACATATTGTAATTTAACATAAGATAAACTCACAATTGCAAAAATAATGACCCAAAGTTCACTGGATTTCTGTATTCAAAATTTTATAGAGCCCAAAGTCTACTTTCAAATCTTTACAAAGTGCATGTGTTATATTCATACCCAAAATTGTGTAGGGATAACCTTCAGAGGAAGTTCGAAGAACTAGGAAAGGAAATTTACCAAAAGATCCATTCATTATATCCCCTCTCCCTTATATAGGTATACATTTGAAATAGCTTCTTAGCTGTAACTGTTTCTTGAAAAGAGGGAATAAAATAAAATAGACTTTATTCTTTTGATTTTCTTTTATTATAAGAATAAAGTTCACTTTATATTACAAAAAAACTTTTAAAAAGTCACTTTCAAATAAAGACAAAAGGAAATATATTATGTTTAAGTCACTCTCTCTTTATCTTTATCTTCCCCTTGCTTCTGATTGCTAGTAGTGTCATTTGTAGACTTTGATTGGGAAGGAGCCATCTTAGCGTTGTAATTCCTAAAGTTGGTGACAATGGGAGCTATGGACTTCCCATTCGGAATGGTCATAGTGCTAAGATGAATCTTCCATGTAGATATTGTTTCATTAAGTTCCTCCATCCTCTTATGAAAATTTGTAATCTCCTTTCGGAAAGAAATTAGAGATGTGGATAAATTGCTAAGGTAAGAGCATGCTTAGCTATCCAAAATGCATGACCATCAAAACTAGAAGTTGAAGACTTGTAACCAGTCTGTAACCTCTTTCTAGGTTCAACTTGTAACTTCTCTATAGCTCCTAAAGTCAAGGATGAAGACTTGTGACCAACCTATAACTGCTCTATAGGCCCTACTATAGACTTATAACCAACTCGCAACTACTCTACAAGTCCTGTTGTGTAGAGCTATTGCACTAAAAAGCAAGTATAGAACTATTGCACTAAAAACTATTATCAATTTGGTTACTTTTATCTCTTTTCTAGAAGAGATCTTTTACTTAAATCTTTTAGCTTAGCCATGTTAAACTTTTGGTCATCCATGAAGTTTTGAAGGGCAATTAGGCATTTTCATTCATTGTTTCTGATAACCCACCTATACTAGGTTGACCAAGATTGGAGGAAGCATTGCCAAAATTCAAATGAGTAGTCTTCTAGAGGTTAGATCCAATTGCTTTTTGGAGTTGTCGTGATTCTAGTGTACTTAAGTTTAAATGGGATGGTCCAATCTTGTTCTATGTTGAGATTTGACATGTTTCTTCAGTTAAACTTGTTATTTATTTTCGAGTATATACTAGAGTTGCAGTTTGGACCTGGAGATCATCTAACCATATATTCCATATTTTGGTAGGCATTTTCAAACACCCTCCTATTTCCCTCGAGCCATATATTCTAGAAGATATAACTTGGAGGCAATTGATTTTATTTTTTTTTAGTGAAAGTCACATCTAATTTGTTTTTTGACAAGCATTATAGTTTTTCTATGATTAGTTGTTTGGGTGGTGCTTGAAGTTGGAATTTTCCTACTATATTTGTCCAAACCTCTTTAACATAATGGCATTTGATGGAAAGGTGATGGATTGTCTATTCACTTCTTTTAGAGTTGGGGCACACGTGTTGATCAATTCATCCTCTTTTTTTCAAATTTTCCATTGTCATAATTTTACCATCCAACATAAGTCAACAATAAGTATTGTATTTCTGGAGAAGTTTACAAGACCGTAAAGTATTCCATGCTTTATTTGTTTTTGATAAGCCATGTTTATCTCTTTGTAGACATATGCGACCACACTATTTGTGTTTTGCCAAGCTAGCATATAGTACATGTAATAGTTGTATGCTTTGGTTGACCAATTTTTTTAGTTATTGGCATTGATCTTGAAGATGCCATGAATAATGCTATGCTTTATTGACAATGTGTAATCCAAGGTGTGTACGTCAATGCACACATATACCCTCTGTTGGTGTTTATTTCTGAATCGGCATATGGGTTTGCCAGTTCCAATGCATAGGCAGACTCAGCCAACAGATACGGGAGGTTGTGTGAGCTGCCTCCCCTTCACTTTTGGTTCTGCCACACCAAGGGGGTATCCCTATAGCTAAAGATTTGACGTTTGACTCACCCAATGACACAAAGATCTAGCTTTACAATAACAGGCAGAATACTCTCATGTGTGGACCAAGATTTGTGTGATAAATCACGAGGTTAGCAACATTCTTGGAAATATGTGTCTGGTCGAGTATGAGAGCATGCAGGGGTTCCTAATCCTACTCCTACAACTAACAGGTTGGAAATATGAATGGATTGGTTTGATGGTTTGGATGCAAGATAGGGGTTTTGGATCATAACTACTTCACAAGAAGCATACCGGTGCCTATCTCAAGGCAAGGAGTCAACTAGACGTATACAAGAGAATGGCTTGCAACTAGGATTCGAGTTTCAAGGGGTTAGGACTGGTATTTGCCTTACAAACACCACCCAAGGATAAGTATTTAACTGTCTCTACTTATGAATATCCCAGCTGACATACAATCTTCTCCACACTTTAACCTAAAACAATTTAATCCACTCCTTGAATGGAAGTTACAGATTAAGCATGTGGTACAACAAGACTATACCCTAGAATCTGAGAAACCCTTAGCAACCATATTCAAAAGAAGAAAATGCATACAACAAATGGAGACAGACAGATAAACACATGCAATAAATCATTTTTCATATACAATGACAAGAAACTGAATATATGTGTAAGATACACTTCAGATGCAACTCATAAACTCCATAGAGATACAATAGATAGGAAATGTTCTGTATTTCATTATTCACACAAAAAATTGCCCAAGTCTTCAACAACCCTTGAATGACATAGTTTGCCCCTCATATAGCCAAATTGTACCTCCAGCAAATTAATTACAAGGCAAATCAAAAATCCACCAAATACAATGCATGAGAAATGGCGCTCAGAAATAGTAAATGCAACAGAGAGACAAAGAGGAATGAGCAGGTGAACTCAGGATTTGCACTGCCGCCCAGGGATTTTCTTCATCAATCGGGTGGTTGACTTGTCAACTCCATCGATCATCCTCTGCAAGTCTGCCATTATTGCCTCACCTACCCACAGGCCCCTTTGAAATGTAGCAGCGGATGCATCTATTGTTTTCCCACTCAAAAACGATTGCAAATACACAGGAAAAAACCTTCGCTGCGGGTTCAAAACATGGCTATCGATCTACTCCCATCACCAGGATCAACAGCTGCCAAAAAAAGTTGAAAAGTTGCCAACCAACGATTATGTGCCACGTAAGCACTCCATGTTCCTATCGTTGACTTTCGGCTTTCTCCATTTTGCCATTTCACCCTTGTATATGCATGTTCAAATGCATATACAATCGTCTGATATACAAGCCGGACCTCAAACACTTACCTGCCGCATTTGATTTCCCCATCGGGTCTGAAATGCATATGTTTCATTGCACCTGTTGCAATGTATATCTGCATATACATTCACCTTATACATACAAGGCACGGATTTCAAATTTTCATAAAGCATGCTGAAGTTGCTTTGAAATCTGACTTGTATCCTCTATTTGTATCATTGCAATGTATATCGGCACATACAAACGCCCAATATACATGCTGCGGACCCCAAACTTGTATGAAGCATCTTGGAATCCTATTCGGGTCTGAAATGCATCTTTTCACTTGTATGTTTTGAATGTATGTCAGCGTACATACAACTACCATTATATACAACTGGTGGGCCCGACCCATTTTCTCTCTCCTTTGCACATTTCGTTGCACATCGCATATACAAATGCAATGTACAAGCCGCAGACGCCACTACTGCTCACAGCCTGATTTGAATCCCTTTGGAATCCATGTTGTATGTTACTCATTGCATATTAAACATACAACACAATGTATAAACCCTTTGATACAACTGCAGAATCTACGACAGAATATTCTAGGAATGCACCCAAATGCCATATACAAACCCGAGATGCGTGCAATAGTGGGCCCTACCAAATGTATATCTTCTTCTTTGTATGTTACCGAACATACAAGGCCCCATGTATGTTTTTCCTTGCACATCCAATGAATGTATCTGCACCCTTGCCACTGTAGCAAATGCATCTGCGCCCTTGTATATTTTTTAATGCATATCTACATGCAACCCGATATACAAGGCGGGAATATTCTTAGGAATCTGCAAAAGATTCCCCCTTTGTATATGCACATTCTAAGCCTGATATGCATTCAAAAATGCATCTAATTGATTTTTTCAAAGGGCGATATAGTTTTCTGACCTGCCAATGCACATTTGACTGCATGTATATACAAGCAGCCCTGTATATACAAAGACATCTGCAGCTTAACTGATTTTTGCATTTTTTACAACTGCAGAGACCAAAAGTGTTAGAATTTTTTGGATTTTTGGGAAGGGGCCTGCATATACATATTAAGGTACCAACACCCTCCAGCTTTCCAAAATTGTTAGTGCAAGATCATGCTCCTTAGGTTTCTATTTGGCATCCCGCAAAAGATTTCTTAGCTCAAGAAAGCTAAAAACTGCTGACCTATTTCCTAGGTTTTTCCATAATGATCATAATCATTTGTAGATTCAGATTAAATCTATTCATGATGATATAATGGGTTCCACTCTCGAGACATACAATTTTAATGATTAACAAAATCTCTTGCTAGCTAAAGCTTTCTTTTTGACATTGTCAAGGCATTTAAAATATTCTTTTCGAATGTATGAAATCTAATATGCTTCATAAATACTTTCATGTAGTCATATTCTCCAGAACTTGCTCCATTAGTCCCTATAATTGCAAAAATAACTCATTCCTTGATTCGTTAAACACAAGACAACATTTCCACAAGATTCAAATTTCAAGAACATCATGCAATCATGTCTTTTTGGTGTCAATAGGTATAAATGTGCACTTGTGTCCACATATGTGTAGCAAAGGGTATTTTTGATTCCGCATTTTGTGTCCCTCTTGCATACATGATCTACCCCCATGTACACAGGGCTTGTGTAATTGCACTTTTTGCAATTTACACTATATTACCTGCACAAGTACACAATTGTAAATTTATGCACAAGCTAGTTAAACTAAAAGTTTGTAAAGCTAAAAAAACTACCATTATGCATTTACACCACCATGTATGGAGAAACTAACATTCATAGAACCTTTACACACTCATCCTTTCCTTTCGGTTCTTTTTTAAGCATCCAAAATTTGAAATTAATCAAGTTCGTACATAAGAAGATATTCTATGTTTGAATCATACACTTACAACCTAGTGATCTACATTCAAAAAACAAATAATTCTTTTTAATTCTCTTTTCAAGTAGTCAACTCATTGTTCCCAATATTATATTCATAGTGAGTCTATTTGTTTCATGGGCCAAAACTAAAAGTACCTAATAATGCTAGTTCAAGTCAATAAAAGAAAGAATGTCTTTATCAAGATTAAACTCTTCTAAAATTGTTTTCATGTTCCTCAAAAAGGTCTTCATCTACATCTTAAGGGATTAAGATCAATAATAAGCCATTGGGGGTAACAATCCCTCTATATTTATTTCCTTCTTCCAAAGATTAAGATCAAAACATCTTTTTACAACTTGTTCACACAGGTTCTACTCACTAAACTGCTCTGTTATGTGTGTGGACTATTTAAAACATTCTAAAAAATCCACTGCAAGCTTTTGCGACATAAGTTGATTTAACACTATATTACACATCCTATTACATTTAATAGGATAGACATAAATCTAAACCCAATGTTCTTCTTTAAGAGCTTTTATGGTCTCATATAAGTTTAGTGAGGAGAGTATTATAGGCCAAATGGCAAAATAGAACAAACACCCCAATTCCAAATTGAAATATGAAAGCATACAATTCTTCTTCCTCTTTTGTCCCTTTTTTGGCGCATAGGCTTTTGTGCGCATTTTGGCTTGTTCTTAGTCCCTTAGTGGCTATCCAACATGTTGGGAGAACTCCAATGTTCTTGGAGTGGCTACAGATCAGTTTTACAGAGCATTTGGTTATGGCATTGAGCTTAGAAGGTGTTCAGGATCATAGTGATGCTTTCTGATGTTTGATCGAGTTCCCAGTTTGCTCTCCAAGATTCTTGGAGAAGTCGTCTATTTTTGGAAAGTCACTCGGAAGGCATCATTCATCTTCCCAAACATCATGGAGTATGTTGGTATGCTTAATTTTGCAATTTGGTGATATTTGGGATTTTCCGTAAAATCAGTTGATTTAATGAGCTAAATAATTAATTATTGCACTTAAGTTAAAAAGGTTGGGAAATGTGCATTTAACACTTAAGTGTTATAGCTCGTTGGAAAGGGGATGGAAAGCTTTAAATCATGGATGCATCATTTTGGGACCTTGTGAATCAAATATTTCATTTATTTTGATAAAAGGGGTCTTTGGAGCTAAAAGGAGCTTTTAATTAAAAAGGTGACTTTAAGTTGTGCACACATAATGAGTTATTTTTATATTTTGTTGAGGAGAAATATGAAGGGATAAAGGAAATAATATTTTATTTCCCTTAAAAAGGTTATTAAAGGAAATATTTTATTTCCCTCAAAAAGGTTATAAAAGGAGGTGATGAGCTCATTGTTTGAACATGCTTGGATTTATATTGTTACTCTGCTGGATTGAACCTGTGTGTTCTTCCATATTCTCTTGAAGATGAGAACCCTCTTGTGGAATGCTCTTGATGATGAAAACCCTCTTGAGGTTGGGTGTGGTTTCACTACATGAATCACCATTGTGTTGGAGACAGAGATTGGAGCAAGCTCATACAGAATTTGCCAGGGAGCTTTCATGGAGTTGATTAGAGTTGAGAGTTTTGATAAGTTTTTGAGAGGAGAATCATTGTTTATCTTTTGTAATAGGTTGTAGATGATTTTGTTAGTATTTTGGAATATGTTTCTTGAGTTTATATGCTCTCATTTGCTAGTTCGTACCCTCTAATGGCCGTACTTGCAGATTTGAAGAAGTTTGAAAATAAAAATAATGAAGCAATGTTTTGATCCAAACCTTTTTGCATTGTATTTATACTATCTAGGCGTCACCATTCATGGTATTTTTATGGGTATTAATGCAAAGTCTAATTTTTAGTGAGTTGTCGTACCTTTCTAGACCATACGACACTTGTGAAGTTAATTCTTATTTGTGTTTGCATTATCTATTCTTAGTGGGCATAAAATGAGTTGCAATGTCATTCATATGGTGGTCCATTTCATATGGTATTTCTGGTTTTCTGAGTGGGGCAGACATGTTTAGATGGTGGCAGTCTGTAAAAGTAGTCTAGTGCTATACCAGTATGAGTTTGAGTCTTTTTAACTATTTGTTGATCCTTATTAGTGTCTATTCAGTGGTCTTCAAAATTATTCTATGCCAAGTATCTCAGATATTGATGGAAAGACAAATGGTTTATGATATATTTTGTGAGATTTCTTTCTACAAGTCACCGTACTATGAAGAGGCAGTTTGATATAACAATTTCTGATGAACATCAGAGTCTTGATTTGAATATCATCCTTGGATTGGGTGATCAACATAACTCTCTTTGTGGTTGTAGGGTTCATGTGTGAGCATAATCATTGGAAAAATGATATCAGACTTAAATAGTCATCTTGATTATCATATATAGCTGATAACATTGTAAACCTTCCTTTTTTGTATCACACTTAATGACCCCTAGATGGTATTACCGCTAGTGAGGAGAAAATAATCTTTCTTTGTTTCCTACCCACTGGACAAGTGGATGGCTTTGTAATTCTTTCATTTGTTCTTCTACCCACTGAAAAGTGGTGAATCCCCACAATAAGTGGATGCCCGCCGCAGCAGATGAATTGTAGTTCCTTGATTGCATAGTTATTCATTTGTAAGCTAATCATTGTATGCTCTCACCTTGCCCATCTTGGGATCTGAGTGATCAGAAAATGTGAGGCATTTAGTTGGTTATATGCATTTGATGCTAACATTGTCATATCACTATTTTTTTATTTAAAAAAAAATTGGGGTAGCATCTTACAGTGGTATCAGAGCTGGTATGTTCTTGCCAACCTATTTGGAAGTTTATTTGTTGCAGATCTTTCAGTTGAGCAAGTCAGTTTTTAGCCTTACATGTGAGTGATCAGCATTTGCATGTTGTTCAGTGTGTGACAGTTGACAGAGGTCATTCAGTAATTGTTAGATTATGGCCTCTCTTATGAGGAGAAGTGAGACAGATGTTTTGTTTGATTCTCTTAGGCAAAGCCAAGATGAATTAGAAAGAGCAGTTCAAGAAAAGTTGGATCGAAGGAGGTATGAACTAGAGGCCTTAAAAATTATTGATGAATATCAAGGTCTATCTGATGACTTTAAGCACGATATTTCATGGGATGCTTTCTTGGAAATAATTGAGGGGGATCCTAACAATAAGGGCCTTGTAGATTACATCTAAAGGACAAGGAATGACGATGAGAAGAAGAGAATATCTTCATGGAAGCCTAAGCTATCTACTTTGATGGCAAAGACCAATTGTAATGCCAAGACATCATCTTCCAGCTGACATAACCAAAACTCTCTCATTTCAAAAAAGGAAGAGAATTCTGAGACAAATTGGCAAGAATGGTTGTCTTTGGGTCCTGAATTTCATGCTGATATGTCTTTTGCTGAATACTGCTCCATAAAGAACTTGGCTAAACCTCGAAAAGACCGAGTCGACAATAAATAATTGCTAGAGACTCCTAAACTAAGTCAAGAAGAACGGATGATGAAAGTGGCATCAAGCAGGTTAGAATTGAGATCACCCAAGTCAAAGATCACAAACTACTCCAAGTCACCACCTTCTAATCAACAAAAGAAGAATTATTCCTTTTCAAAGAAGGATGTGAACAGAAAGAATGAACTCAGAAGAAGAAATCTTTGTTTCCTATGCAAAGATTCTTGGGAGCCTAACCACCAATGCAAGAAAAAGGAAGATGAATTAGCAAACTTCATCACATGTTCTTTCTTTCTGAATGATGTGAAATCCAAAAATGGTGAAGATGAAGTCTTGATTAGAAATGAGTCTAAGCCTCTCTATGATGAAGACAAAGTCACAAATCATGAGACATGCATAGAGGAGTTTGTTGATTTGGAGAAGTTTACAACATAAATTAGTGAAGCTGAGCCTTGCTTTGACAAAGTGTAATGTCCCCTTTTTTCTAGTGAGTTAGTCTATACTTGGTTCCCGTAGACTAACCAAAGTGGTTAGGGAACTCTGGGAGTTCGTTTGGTTAGTTTCTGACATTCTGGTTGAGACTTACTATTTTTAGTAAGTCACGAAGTTAGCTATTTTGAGAAACTCTTTATTGGAGATGAAGCGTTTCGCCGAGACCTTTCCAACGGTCTATAACTCATGGGATTCTGTGACCATTTGGGATTTCATATTAAAGTCCATAAATTATACTTTATTATTATATTTGGACTTTAATTTATTAATGTCAGTGACTTTGGAGAAATAAGGAAAAATGCATTGAGCAAAGTCCCTATGGACCGGTTTGACGGAAGTGGCAAGATTTCAGCCAGAGCTTGGGTGCAGAAGTTGGATAACTACCTGACACTTAAGCCGATGCTAGAGGATGAGGCACTTAACTTTGCCACTATTCATTTAGATGGGTTAGCACACGAGTGGTGGTACCATGGGTTGGTCACCTTGGCCCACAACCTTATCACCACATATGATGAGTTCACTAACAAACTCATCGAGAGGTTCGATACCAAGGACCTAGAGTTGCAGTTCAGAAAACTAGCGCAGTTGAAGCAGTATGGGTCACTTGAGGGATATATTTTAAATTTCCAGAGAATCAGTGTGATGGTTGCCAGCATATCAGAGAGGAGACTTGTAGTCCTATTCATGGAAGGACTAATGGAACCACTTAAGGGTTGGGTTAAGGCATTTGATCCACCTTAACTTCAGGAAACTATCAAGAAGGCACGTAGTATGGAGTTTGCATTGCCTAGGAAACAATTTCTCTCTAAACCATTTCCTCCACGGAGAGACAAAATGCCGGTTCTGCAGCGAGACACCTTCCCACAGAGGAAACCAGGGCCTCGATTAGATGCTGATGCATTGAATGAATACATGAGGAAGAGACTATGCTTCAAATGCAAAGAACCATGGGATCCTAACCACAGGTGCCCAATGAAGGGGCAAGCAAAACAATTGGAGTATTATTCTGCTGAGGAGACAACTTCAGAGCAATCAGGGCAACAGAGTGATAGGGAGGACAATGATGTAGAGAATATGGTGCAGATTGTACAGGACGTGCATGATGAGGACATTCTGACATCACATATCTCTACTATTCAGAAAGAGGGTTCCTTTAGAATACAAGGAGTATTGGAGGGACAGAGAGTGACCACTTTGCTAGATACAGGTGCCACCCACAACTTCATTGATGGGGGGCTTGTGGCACGAAGGGGACTCAAAACAAAAGAGTTCGAGGGATTCAAAGTCAGAGTTGCAAATAGGTTTGTCATTACTTGCAAACGAAGGATCCCTAATTTAACCATTAGGTTAAATAACTATGAGTTCCAAGCTAAATACTATGTGGTCGGTATGGGTGACATGGATGTAGTCCTAGGAATGAAGTGGCTACACATGATAGGTGAATTTTCCCTCAACCTGAGGACCATGGAGATGAAGTTCGAAGTAGATGGTCAAAAACATATTTTGAGGGGAATGTCTGATGGGGGTTTAAGAGCAGTGTCTATTCAGAGGATGGAGAGGATACTATGGCATGACCAGGTGTAGTGGGCAGCTGAGATTCTTGTGATGCCAGAGGCATCGAAACAACAAAAATAGGATTATCCAGTGGAGATTCAGTCAGTACTAACTAAGCACTCCAAAGTGTTTAGTGATATACCTCCAGGTAGATCTCCAAACAGGGGTTTTGAGCACGTTATAGAGATGGAGCAGGGGGCCAAACCAGTTATCACCATTCCCTACAGACATCCTAAGAGATACAAGGATGAGATTGAGAAGGCTATTCAAGAGCTTCTCAAGATGGGTCACATTAGGCCTAGTAAGAGTCCTTTTGCTTCTTCTGTTGTTCTGGTCAAGAAGAAGGATGGCACACTTAGGATGTATATTGATTACAGGGAACTGAACAAAAAGACTATTAAGAACAGGTACCCCATCCCCAGGATTGATGAGCTTATTGACAAGCTACATGGTGCATGTTTTTTCTCCAAGATAGACTTGAGGTCAGGGTACCATCAAATTCAGGTATGTGAGGAGGATGTGGAGAAGACAACGTTTAGGTGTCACTATGGGCACTCTGAATTTCTGGTTATGCCCTTCGGCTTAACCAATGCACCTGCCACTTTCCAGTCTTGTATGAATAAGGTCTTCAGAGAACAGTTGCAGAAGTTTGTACTCATATTTTTTGATGACATACTCATATTCAGCAGGACTTGGGAGGATCCTTTGAGACATCTGGATATTGTGTTGGGTATACTTGAGCAGGAGTCCCTATATGCAAAAATGTCTAAATGTGAGTTTGGCATGACGGAGTTGCTGTATTTGGGACACATCATCAGTGCAGAGGGTGTCCGTGTGGATCCAGAGAAGATTCGAGCTATAGTTGACTGGCCACCACCCAAGAATCTCTCTCAGCTCAAGGGGTTCTTTGGCCTTTGTGGATTCTACCAAAGGTTCGTAAAGGGATTTTCTGAGAAAGCAGCCCCACTCACAGATTTGACATGGAAGGGAGCTTTCATTTGGTTAGATGGTGCTCAACAGTGTTTTGACAAGTTTAAGGAGGTGATGAGCACTTGTCCAGTTTTGTCCATTCCTAAATTTTTGAAGCCGTTTGAGCTTTAGTGTGATGCCTCTAGGGAAGGCATAGGTGCGGTGTTGATGCATGACAAACACCCTATTACTTTTGAGAGCCGAAAGTTGAGGGGCCCTGAGAGGAGCTATAGTATCTACGATAAGGAGATGTTAGCCATCATGCATGCATTGGCTAAATTCAGGCAGTATCTGGTTGGAGGGAAATTCATTGTTAAATCTGATCACAATAGCTTGAAACATTTCCTTAGTCAGAAGGACCTAAATGACCGGCAACAAAAGTGGGTCAGCAAGCTGCAGGCATATGACTTCGACATTGTTTTTGTCAAAGGGAAGAAGAATATAGTTGCTGACGCTTTATCTAGGAGACCACACTTGTGTGCCTTAGGAGAGATTGCAGAGGACTGGAGAGATATGATCACTACAGAATATGCAAAGGATAAGTGGGCCTCTAGGATTATGGATGGCACTAACCGTGATGATAGGTACACTATTGTAAATGACTTGATCATTTACAAGGGGAGGATATTTTTGGTGCCAGCTTCTACTATGAAGCAGAAGATCTTGAGAGCTTTCCATGACTTGCCTATGGCTGGGCATCCAGGATTCTACAAGACCTATAAGCAGGTTAGAGAGAGGTTTACTTGGAAAGGCCTCAAGTTAGAAGTACAAAAGTATGTGCGGGAGTGTCCAGTATGCCAACAGAACAAACATGAGCACTCCTACCCAGGAAGATTATTGCAGCCCTTACCCATTCTTGAGAGGAAGTGGGATTGTATATCGATGGACTTCATTACTGGCTTGCTGAAAGCCCAAGGCAAGGACTGCATCTTTGTGGTGGTTGATAGGTTGACAAAGTTTGCCCATTTCTTTGCTATTTCAGACACTTATATAGTAGCTTAGGTTGCTGATTTATTCTTCAGAGAGGTGTTCTGACTTCACGGATTGCCTAGGAGTATTGTGAGTGACAGGGACAGTAGGTGCCTTAGCAATTTTTGGCAGGAGCTTTTCAGGTTGACAGGGACTGAGCTCACCCCCAGCATGAGTTACCACCCCCAGACTGATGGACAGACATAGATAGTTAATAAGTGGGTGGAGGGATACCTCTGAAATTACATAGTCGGGCAGCAGAAGGCATGGGTCAAGTGGCTTCACTTGGGAGAGTATTGTTATAATACCACTTACCACATGTCTATCCAGATGACACCATTTACGATACTTTATGGGTACGAGGCTCCCAGTTTCTTGGATCTATTGTTTGGAGACAACATAGTACCAAAGGCTAAAGACCTCTTGCAGGAGAGTCAAGACATCATGAGGTCTTTGAAAGAGAACATTCAAAAGGTGTAGAATCAACAGAAACAGTATGCAGACCAACACAGGGTTGAGCATTCTTTTGAGGTGGGTGATATGGTGTACCTTATGTTGCAGCCATACAGACAATCTACTCTTAAGAGGAGTGGTGCTGAGAAGTTAAAGCCATGGTATTATGGTCCATTCAAGATCTCTAGGAGGGTTGGAGAGGTGGCTTATGAGTTAGAATTGCCGGCAGAGAGCAAAGTTCATAATGTCTTCCATGTGTCACACCTCAAAAAGGCACTAGGACACAATGTGATACCTTCTACAGAGTTGCCTCCTCTTAATGAAGAGGGGAAGTTGGTTTTGATACCTGAGGCCATCATTGACACCAGGGAACGTACATTGAGGAAAATAGTCATCAGGGAATATTTGGTGAAGTGGAAGAACCTACTGGTAGAGGATGCTACATGGGAGAGTGAGCAAATCTTGTTGCATCCAGATCTGAGATTGCTTGAGGCAAGCAATCTTAGGGAGGGCGGACTGTAATGTTCCCTTTTTTCTAGTGAGTTTGTCTATACTTGGTTCCCGTAGACTAACCAAAGTGGTTAGGGAACTCTGGGAGTTTGTTTGGTCAGTTTCTAGCATTCTGGCTGAGACTTACTATTTTTAGTAAGTCACGAAGTTGGCTATTTTGGGAAACTTTTTATTGGAGATGGAGCGTTTCGCCGAGACCTTTCCAACGGTCTATAACTCATAGGATTTTGTGACTGTTTGAGCTTTCATATTAAAGTCCGTAAATTATACTTTATTATTATATTTGGACTTTAATTTATTAATGTTGGTGACTTTGGAGAAATAAGGAAAAATGCAAAAATAAGTCACTAAGGGATTTGGGTGCCCCTTTGAGGAATAAAAAGCAAATTTAAAAATAACATTTCCCTCTCATATGGGTTGACCCACCTGTGGAGTTATAAAAAACAAAGAGTGGGAAGAGTTATTCATTCTTGATATTACATTTTATGCTTCTATTTGCTCTGTAAATGAGGGTTTGGGAGATTTCTTCCAGCCAGGGCTTTTGGTGATGGAAACCACCATTGGTAGCAATCTTTCACAGGTGTGAAAGATCACCCAAGGGGATTTTGGAGCAGCCATACTCAGTGGCTGTATTTGAGCTTCATTTTGATACCACCATTGACGGAGATGGAGATAACAAGATATATCTTATTGCAGTTTTGTTGCAGCTGAGGAAGAGTATTAGTGACAGATTGTATTACAGATTTGAGAAGGGTTGGGGCTGCCATTTCTTCATTGCTGGCCATACCTCTTCATGTGTAGGCCGTACCACTTCATATGCTAGTCATACTTCTTGGAACAGCCATTTGGAGTTTATTGGGGGTTGTTCTTCCTTGCTTAGTCGTCATTTTTGACCTAAGGGTCTATGTTAATATTTGTAGATTGTTTCCTTGTATTTGTTGATACTTTCAATGCAAAACTCCATTGTCATGTTGCTGGTCCGTCAACAACAAAAATATGAAGATGCTTATTTTGACATGGGTATGTGATGATTATTCATTTTATGCCATTCTATGAACCAGGTCTTTATTATTTAGTTTATATCTGTTATAGTTTTTTTGGGTTTTCAGTTGTATGCTATATTCCTTGTATTCTGACATACCCACTTCAAGAAAACAGAAACCCCCTTCTGCATCTTCTATCTAGTACTGAAAGATCACAGAAAAAACTTAAAAAAAGTAATAACATTAAAAAGATAAATCAAAAGAACATGTGCAGGTTATTACACAAAGAACCAGAAGTGTTGTACTTAGCAAGTCCTCTATTTGATGAAGATCTTGAAGATGCCACTACAATTGAGGAGATGGAGATGACCAATAGACTGCTATAAGGTGACTATGCAAGTAGGCCTGAGAGCATTGAAGTGAAGTGTTTATTTGAGGACATGGGAAAAAATGAAATTGAAGAAGTTAATGCTTCTGAAAATTTTAGAACAACACCTAATGAAGAGCAATTCCACCATTCCAGTGATGGTAGTCTTGATTATGAGTGGGAAATTCCCATGCCAAGTGAAGAACTAATTGATTCCTCAAAGATCAAGGATGAAGAGTATGCTGAAGAAGATTTTAAATCAACCATTGATGAGGATTCAATGTTTGAATATGAGACTGCCATATCATTTGATCTAAGTGATGAAGAAGAAGATTCAATTTCCATGCAATTTGAAGAGCCGAGTGTCCTTTCTGAAGAGATAGTTGAAGAACATGTTGATGGGAAGCTTGTTGAAGGATTGGGATTAGCCTCAAAGGTTGGCTTTGTTACTAATTTTTTGTTCACACTTAAAATTAGTTGGACCTAAGTGTAATTGTTCAGAAGGAATAATAGAAAACTTCAAAGTTATGCATTCATTGAACAGTTGACATCTTGATAAAAGAAGAGAAGGATATCCAGTTTTCAGGATAACCCATCAATCCAATCAGGACTGATGAGTTATCATGACAAAAGAATAAGATTGTCAAGAAATCAAAGATTCAAGAAATATAGTTGTTCTACACAGTTTGGTCTTTCAGGAGTTATAAGTTAGATTGATTATTCAGTTAATCAGTTGTGAATAAAAGAAAGAAAGATATTTGTATTGAACTGTTATTTCATGTCATGTTTTGAACATACATTCAAGTATCTGTTTCTTTATCTCATGCATTGATTGAAAAAGGAAATACATATACATTATATGCATAAGACAAATTAACTAATCATGTTTAAAAGAAGTGTTCAAATGTGTCTCACATAGGCCGTGGGAGTAACTAGACTGAGCAATTGTAGACATGCAAGCTATGTATATGTTTGATAAAAGGAAAAGAAACGAACATCTGATAAATCTAAACCTCCATCATTGCCTGATGATGAAGATTGTTTGCTAATGCCGGCCTTTAAGTCTTTAGCTTTTAGTCTTCACTCCAAGCTCCGTCATCGGTTGAACCTACAAAATTTTGGGGATAGCTCTATTACTGCTCCGGATGTTTAAAATTATCACATGCTTTTATCAAAAAGAGACATCTACTTATCATATCATGCATTCAGATAAGAGATCAGATCATATATATGACACAAATTAGGAAGAAATCATGAAGAAGATCAACCAATACTATCAGGTACATTTTATGCTAACTTGTTTGTTCACTGTGCAGGTATAGGACACGTTTTGATGCTGATTTGAAGACAAATAAACATGTGGATTAAATGTGGCTCCCACAAGGGTTTGAGCCCAGCATGTTTCTTTTCATTTTTTGAAAAGAGTATCAAAAAAGATAGGATGCATCATTCCAAGATATATCGTGCATCATCTAATCAATTTACAGAAAAGATATGTCATCATGACATTATTATAGTTGATTGGAGCAAATGAGGTTAACATGATTGAGTCAAGATTGACAAAAATAAAGTGCAAATCAGATTTCAGTCATCCAGGCTACATGAGCCATCTAAAGTATAGAAGCATTTTGAATGCATTGTATTTACTTCACCTCATACGATCAAGTAACATAAACAAATTGACAAAGTGCACTCATAGCACAAAGGCATCTTACGAATATCATGTTCTCTGGCAAATGGAGAAAAGTATCTACAATATCTGATATCCAAGAGAGATCAAAATGAAGGCATCAATAGTTCTCACAAACATATTCCGTAATGAAGGAGCAAGATGATCAAGAAAATGAAACAGTGTATATGGAATAGTTATGCCAAGCATTCAAGATGAAACAACCAAGTTAATTTCATATGATTAGGTCATCAATAGAGAGCCATATTCCCAGGTAGCTGCCACAACCCCAATGTAATCAAATGTTCAACATTCAGACATTCAAGTGACACATGAAAATCATAATATGATTGCAAACCCATCATTGTACTGGAGAAACAACCATTATCTCATATGCCTTGGAGCTACAGTGAAAAGACATGCTACAGTCAACAAATGCTAGAAGGAGAGATACCTTGCAAGAAAGACAAAATGCAGTCACATCCACTAGGAACAGTCAAGACAGTGATCAATGAATTGGCTTATACAAGCAAATATAGTCAGAGTAGATCACAATTTCCTTATCCATCAATAGGAGTAGAACATTCTTGCAAGAGAATACCACATCAAATGATGAAGCAGAAGCAGTAGAGGGCATATGATATCCAAAGAGCTACAGTGATGATGTTTGATAGAGACACAAGGTAAGCCGTTTCTTTCTCAAGTACCATTTTTCTGAATGATACAGTCATAGTAAACATTTGCTATGATCAAGGACTGGAGAGAAAAGCTTGATATGTATGCTATTATAACATCCAAATCATGAGATAAGTAGCGAGCATGCACAGAAGCATCTAAAAGGGGTATTTAGAGAATGGAACAACTAGATGTAAATACAGAAAATAGTGATTCCACAAATCATATACATAAGACAAACTTTCTCATGGAGCTAGCCAAAGCTAAAGAAGCAAATGCTGATGGACAACCAAGTAATAATGATTAATAGATACAAAAAGAGGATCCTCAACATTCAGAAGATAGTTAAAAATGAAATCTATATACTACAGGATTTCAGACTTGATGCCACATTGTTCAAACATTCATACTTTGAAGGAGAAAGGACTGAAGCATATTGAGAGATAATAATCATAATGCAATCAAGCATTCGGAAAGCAATTACTTGCAACACTTCTCATGGGGCTGGAAGGAAGGATTCTATCATGCACACAACACTTATAGGATGACTGCCAACAAGAGGGTGTTCGTTATGAAAGAGATAATATACCAAGAAGTTCAGTGCATACAAAAGAGTATACTTTTTTTTGCCATCACAAAGGAACCCTTATCCCATTTTTCTTTCATACTGTGTAATGAAAGCTACAAAGACACATCTGCTAGCATGGCCGTGACAATAAGAGCTACTGTGTGAAAAGTATGAAATGCCCATCTCAAAAAATTTTGAAACCCTTATTGCATTTATGGAATCTAGTGAAATGAGCATTACAAAAAGATTTTCATACCATGGCCATTGTAGGAGTATCATCCTTGTTTCAATTTTATGAAACTCATGTCAAAAAAATTCAAAACCCTAACACATTTTTGCAGTTACAGAGAAAAAAGAATGGAATACAATATGTCTTTATAAAGGCCGTGCCAAAAAGATGGCATTTATATGTAGTTTTATGAAGCCATGTCAGGGTTTAGAAACTCTATCTCTTTTTGTATTTACAGTTTAAAAAAAATGATAATAATCTACAGGCATATCCGTAAAGAAGAGGAAGTTCCTGTGCATAAAAGAATACAAACCCTCATTCCACGGTTTAGACCCTCAAAAGTTTTGCATCAGAGAAACAAGAAAATGCAAAAAAAATGCATTTTGTGGCCATGACCATTAAAAAGAAGATGTATTTTCTTTTAAAGTAGACATCCATATCATTTTTGCAAAAGAGCCTCGTTTTTCCATATCAAATATGTCTCAGGAAACACAACAGGAAAAATGAAGAGCTTACCCTTTTTGGTGCAGAGGAAAATAAATCTTAGACTGCGGCCTCCTTGTGAGGATTTTATGTGTATTCATTCACATTTGTAAAGATTCAGACATAGAGGAAATGAAAGAATAAGTGTTATGAAAAGATTGCAGAAAAGAATGCATGTATGGCCGTAGCCATTCAAGGTCAAAAAGCTACAAAAAGTGAGGAACAAATGCCAGTCAAAATCAAAGACACCATACTCACCAGTATCTGTTGTCTTCTTCTCATTCAAGAAATGCAAAGAAGTTGACCTCATAAAATGAAGGAGTAAAGAACTAGAGATATACTTCAAACTTTCAAACCCTAAAGCTAGTGAATAAAGTTACAGAGCAAGTGAAGAGTATGCCAAATGAAGAATGAGCAACTTTTAGGGTTGTCTCTTTGTTTTGTTCGAAGGTTCTTTTCTTTCAAGTGTGATTTTTGACTTTCAAAAAAAAAAAATTACCTTATCCAAGAAGTGCCGTGGTCAAGACTTCGATCTTGAAGATCCTAACCGTCATAACATGGAGTGGCCAACCGACGTTGCTGATGAATTGATTTTTATTAAGTCAAGAAGGGTTGTATGATGAGAAAGAAAGGCTTCATGCCTTATAAAATTTTTAAGATTCCTTGGTGGTCGATGGATAACATGGTCAAAGATACACATGCTAATCAAGATTCCTTGTCTTTTTACAAACATACAAAGGTAAGGATCCTTCTTGATCATGCATGGTGGCAAACAAAGCCAAGAGGAGTATGATTCTAGGGTAAGTGCAAAAAGTTGGGGGGCCAAAAAGTGGCCAAAATTTTTTCAAAAAAAATTAAGGCTCGGCAAAACCAAACCATAACGTGCTCGCGTTATAACGCGAGCGCATTATGACTGATTATATATTAAAAAAGAGAGCATTTGTGCTCATTTCATTTCTTTATCTTCCTCTACACTCGCAGCCTGCAAACCCTAAGAAGCGCGCTCGCATTTTTGAAGAGTCGATTCAACACCAAAATCTTACCGATTCATCGCCAAAATGCCGCCACGACGTCGAGCAAGCCAAAGGAGTGAGTTTTATTTGTTTTTTTGTTTGAATTTGTTTCTAAATAGGTAGGTTTGAGTTGATTTGTGATGTAAATTTCCTTAATTGTCAGGAAATGTTAATGCACCTCCTCCTCAAAATTCACAAAATCCTGAAGAGGAAATACCTGGCGAAGAACAAGCCAAAGAACAAACTCCTCCATCCATTCCTCGACATGCCCCTGGAACACAAGAAAATCTAATCAGGCAAATTGAAAACAATAAAAAAGAAATTGAAGACATAATTGCAAGGTTGACAGATCCTTCAACTTCAACCTTGCATAGGTCCACACTTGCTGAATCTCTTGAATCTATGTTATCAAAAGTAGATTCAATTAGCAAGCAAAAAAATAGAGGTTGGTCGGATAAGAGGAGAGAGTTTAGAGAATATTATGCAGACAAGCTATCCTATCAAGATGTGAAAAAGTTACAAATTATAAAATTAGATTTGTGTTCCATTTTCACAAACTCACAAACAAATCAACCTCCACCCATTACATGCAAGAGGTTCCCTATCCATTGGTGCAACAACCAAGTGATAAGGGACAATTTTGGGCAGAGGTGGTGGATGGTTTTTGACCATCCTCCATGCAATAATAATGAGGTCCCGCAATACTTTTTGAGAAAACTCTACTGCGAGTTTGTCCTCAATAAAGTGTCAAACTAGTTTGATATGCAGGACTTCCAAGGTAGAGGTGGGGGGGTCAGCACAAGATAGACCAGGGGCACGTGTTGACCCACAACGGCTAGTGAGATGAGTAATCAGTAGACCAGCCCATGAGCATGTTTCTATCCCTTCCATTGTGAAGGAGAGTGTTGAGGTCGATACACTTCAGTCCATTAGTGCCTTGACCCAGAGCATCATAGAGCATGATAGTCCTGTAACACAGCATGGGTTGGGAGATAGTGCGAGGAGTAGGGTCCCACCCCATGCTTGTCAGACTTGCGGGTCAGCCTGTGGTTATGAACCCATGGATAGTCAAGACGTAAGTGCATAGGCTACATCTACAGCTGAGCAAATGGTGATGACAGATACCCTCCTGAGTGAGACTTTCGGCCTTAATACTCAGGTAAATATTAGCAAGTTCATTGAATTTAATTTATTAAATTTTATTTTTGAAATGCAAGATTAACTAATTTAGTTTGATGATTTTAATGAAATTTTAGGGTCATAGCGTTGATGCAGTTTTTAGTGGTTCTCCACCTACATATTACACTACATCATCTACTGTCGGGGTATGTAACTAGTAAACAATTATAAATATTACATGGGAATAGCATCGTTATATGAATGGTATTCTAATATATGATTTTGGATGTTGAATAGGTTAATATTAGAGATTTCACGGCAACACCTGCCAGCGGTGGTGGACTTCAAAGCTTCACGGAGGTAATAAAATAAATAGTTTAATGAATGAAATGTACTTACTAGATTTTTGTATGTGACTTGTGTACTTTATTGTGTGTACTTCCATGTTTGGGTGAACGTGTGTGTATGTTAGGAGCCATGATTTGCATCACTATTATAGTTTTCGTAATTGAATAATATTGTTTTATTTCCAGAGGATGCAGGCTGCGGAGACACCTCCCAATGTTCATAGGGCAATGGAGCATGGCGTGACCTCTGCAATTCATAGCTCCATGCCATTGACAGAGGTATGAGGCAGATTAGTAAATTTCAATTTACATTCATTGTTATAGTTGTTTATTCTTGAAAAATCAAAAGATTATTGATTTGAAGTTTAATTTCTATATGGATAGTTTTTATAGGACATGACATCACCATAGCCTAATCCTGCTACTAAGGCAAGTGAGGACACAGATTATATGGTAGCGGTAAGTGATTATTTTGTTAAATGTTTCATTTTTTATAACATTGAATTTCTATATGTTAATGTCTATACTTTTTATTGTAATAGCTACAGATGCAGGAACAATTAAATAGGAGCAACCCTCAGGTTTGTAGTAGACCACCCACATATGCGTCTCCATCCCCTAGAAGACCAAAGGCTTCCCGTGATCTATTCTCTTCATCAGCCAGAGGGGAATGGCTTTTTATTGTGTTCCTTTGTTTTATGCCTATATGGCATTTGTGGACATATATTTTGTATTGCATATAGTTGACATTGTATGCCTATATGGCATTCTTGTAAGCCTATATGGCTATTTTGTATATATGTTATACTTATATCGAAAGATATTGATGTATGCCTATATGGATATTTGGTTAATACAAATCTTTTTTATTGATGGCGTCCATACTTGCATTATAAATCCACGTTTGAATGGATATTTGTAGATGGCTACTTCAAATATTTAGAGTCCAATTGTATTGCATAGGATGTTTGTTGATCCAATAAGCCAACTATAGTTATTCAAGTATCACCTAAACCTCATTTTGGAACTAAAATATAAGAGTTGTATTTAAAATAAAAATGAATCATCATGTTGAACATAAAATATTCATATTCTTTGTGAGTTACTCAATTGAAAATATTCAAATGAGTATGCTAATCCATATTCTTTATGAGTTGGTCAATTGAAAATATTTCTTAATTTCTTTTTATTATACCATATTGGGATGCAAAGAGTATGTTTGTTGTTTTGAATAAGATAGTCAAAATCATATGCTTATGAGCACCTGATGACCATTGTGGTTATTAAATGTAGTTCCTCTTGCATATAAGGTGAGGTTATGAGATTACATTGAGTCTTACCTAATTTTAGTATGCAACATAACATTGGGGCTATAGGCTTCCATAAGTCATCAACAATCAAGGTTCAAGGTTGTCATTGAAGTCAAAGGGTCAAGGTTATTTGTCATTGATGTCAAGGTTGATGCCATGATGTTGATAAGGTGATACAGTGATTCAAGGTAGGTGATGGTCATGAGGTGCATGATGTTGTGAATATGGTTTTCATGATAAGGTCTCTTAATTCATGTTGATGCTGCACAAGACAAACATTGATGTAGAGGACTTATGATAGGTTGAGGATACCTTCTTCTGACAAGGTTTCCTTCCCACACTCAAAACCCAAATCAAGGATCATCATGCAAAAGTAGGAATAGCAGTAGGTTTTCTTGAAATCATCATGCTAAGGCTCATTTGGCATCCCATATGACACATTCCAATCATTGGTTAAGGACAGGCTTCGAGTTGGGACTTCCTTCTTTAGGCCACTAAACTCCTTGTAGCCCTTGAAATAGGAACAATCGGTTATAACTCTTGATACAGGTCTGTAAACTCAAAACTCAAACAATCCTAAGATACCCATTTAGATTCCCTACAACATATCCCAAATTGGGTATGGGTTGTTTTGGACAATATAGTCTAACCTATAACCCCTCCTAGTGGCCTAGAGCCCCACTTAGCCCTTTTTTGTGAAGCAACCACCCTCCAATTTGATTATAGTGCTCAATAAATCATTTGGACATCTCAAGGGCATGATAAAACTAAGGATTTCTCAAGTTTTGGGTCCCCAAACTGGACTGCAACTGATTGGTCTTATGTTGCTCCCTTACTAGGCTTCTATGCACCACCTAACACATGAGGATGTTAGGTTTCTTCAATAGAATCTCCTCCTTCTCAGATCCCCTGCCCAAACCTCTTCATAATACATTAAAATAGACACCAACAAGTCCATTCCACTGATCAGGAATGAGTCAAACTAGTGGAATGGAGAACAAAAGCATAGTTTCTGTTAGAAACCCTAAGTTAGGTTTTGTTAACTAGATTTTAGAAAGGTGTAGAGAGCTCAAACACAAATATGTTTCAAGACTTCTAATCACTTGTAATAAGGACTTAACTCATACCTCTAACATTGCACAAACACTTGCCTTATGACACCCCCGTACAAAGAAGTACCATGGACAGGAACAACGTAATACACAGGAAGTTGCAGGAAAACTGAGTTCTTCTTATTGATTACTTCCACCAATTCACTTCTTCTCCTTCAAGGAACATCTGCAAGTCTTTAAGAAGCCTATCACAATAGCTTGGGATAGTTAGAGGGTAGTTGGGGTCGATGGGAAGGTATGGCAACCATCGAACTGCCCTGTTTTGTTTTAAAACTGCAACTAATTACATGGTTTAACATATGCATCCGTTGTTTTGAGACTTGACAATGCCTTTAAACACCTATACAATGTAATTAAGCTTTTGAAAAGGTCTAACATTCCTTGACACATGCTAAAAGGCTTACAATGTATGACTGCCCCTATTACAATATATGACTCTATGACCGCCTCTTGCAACCATGGCAGTAACATGATGAAGTTTGGACATAGTCCTTATTACAAATAAGAGAATGGTCTTCCAAGACCTTATTGAATCAACAAAACAACATGAACAACATGAAGACAAGACATAAATCATATGATCTCCTTGGTGCTCCTGCACCAAACATGGTTCATATGATGTAAGGTTCATGTTCATGGTGGATGTGGTTTTGTTCATGCAAGGTTTTGTTGTGAATATGGTTTTCATGATAAGGTCTATCTTGAAAGGTTGATATGATGCAAGGTTCATATTCATGGTGGATGTGGTTTTGTTCATGCAATAAGAAGTTAGAGAAGACACAAGCTTTCATAATCATAATCTTATTGATAGTTAGGGTTTGCATATTGGGCATTAAACCCTAAAAAGAATCTACTTTTCTTAAGACTTTAAAACCCTCAATTGCCTGTCATGTGTAAAGTGGACTTTTGTTTTAATTTAATATTGACTTATAATCAGAAGTTACTATCACTTAAATCAACCTACTAAAGGGTCTTTAAGTCATTAGTTCATTGGCCTTTCAACCTAACTCAACCGGCTTCTCTGGTAAACTCTCATAAGCTCAAGCGCCATATCATAATCGAAGGTCATATTTAATTGATATGAGGGCGAGAAAAAGGATAGGAAGGTCAGTATTTAAAAGGAAATTGGAAAACAAAAAATCATCTCTATGCAGTTGAATTTGATGGGCATGCCTTTATAAAAGGCTAAAAGACAACTTTATGCAGGATATCATGGTATTTGTAGTGTATGAAGATTGAAGACTAGTTAATGTTTGTAGCTTAGACTGTTTTGGCATGTTTGGGTGTGAAACAGGACCATGCCTAGCCTAAACATACCCATATGGACGTGTTGGAATTGTCAGTTTGGCCGCACGAGGAGAACAAAAGTTACACCCCTTTGCAACTTTACACTGCCTCCTTTTGACAATTTTTGGGGAAGCAGAAAACTTTTCACCACGGACAAATGCCTCAAAGATATAAAAAATTGAGAGAGGTTATTGTAGAGGCACTCTACATGATCATGTTTCCTTAGATGGAATGTTTCTAAGTGACACAGTTTTCAAGTAACATCTCATCGAAGATTGCTTCCTTTTTGCACTTTGGACTCTTCAGGGATATCGTCGGTACAATGTAGCTTGGACTGTTTTGACATGTTTGGGTGAAAAATAGGACCATGCCTAGCGTAAATGTACCCATCTAGATGCGTTGGAATAGTCAGTCTAGTTGCATCAGGAGCAGGACGAAAGTTACACCCCTTTGCAACTTTACACTGCCTCCTGACGATTTTTGGGGCAGCAGAAAACCTTTCACCACAGGAAAACGCCTCAGAGATATAAAAAACTGAGAAAGATTATTGTAGAGGGACTCTACATGATTGTGTTTCCTCAGATGAAATGTTTCTAAGTGACACAGTTTTCAAGTAGCATCTCCTCCAAGATTGCTGCCTTTTTGCACTTTGGACTCTTCAGGGATATCGTCGGTACAATGTAGCTCAAACTGTTTCGACATGTTTGGGTAAAAATAGGACCATGCCTAGCGTAAATGTACCCATCCAGATGCGTTGGAATAGTCAGTTTGGTCACATCAGGAGCAGGACGAAAGTTACACCCCTTTGCAACTTTACACTACCTGCTAACGATTTTGGGGGCAGTAGAAAACCTTTCACCACGGGCACACGCCTCAGAGATATAAAAAACTGAGAGAGGTTATTGTAGAGGCACTCTACATGATTGTGTTGCCTCAGATGGAATGTTTCTAAGTGACACAGTTTTCAAGTAACATCTCGTCAAAGATTGCTACCTTTTTGCATTTTGGACTCTTTAGCGATATCGTCGGTACAATGTAGCTCAGACTGTTTTGACATGTTTGGGTGAAAAAAAGGACCATTCCTAGTGTAAATGTACCCATCCAGATGCATTGGAATAGTCATTTTGGTCGCATCAAGAGCAGGATGAAAGTTACACCCCTTTGCAACTTTACATTGCCTCCTAACGATTTTTGGGGCAGCAGAAAACCTTTCACCACGGGCAAATGACTCAGAGATATAAAAACCAAGAGAGGTTATTGTAGAGGGACTCTACATGATCGTGTTGCCTTAGATGAAATGTTTATAAGTGACATGGTTTTCAAGTAACATCTCGTCAAAGATTGCTGCCTTTTTACACTTTGGACTCTTCAGGGATATTGTCGGTACAATGTAGCTCGGACTATTTCGACCTATTTGGGTGAAAGACAGGACCATGCCTAGCGTAAATGTACAAATCCAGATGCGTTGGAATAGTTAGTTTGGTCGCATCAAGAGCAAGATGAAAGTTACACCCCTTTGCAACTTTGCACTTCCTCCTTCTGATGATTTTTAGGGCAGCAGAAAACCTTTCACCACGGGCAACGCCTCAAAGATATAAAAAATTGAGAGAGGTTATTATAGATGAACTCTACATGATCACGTTTCCTTAGAAGGAATGTTTCTAAGTGACACAATTTTCAAGTAACATCTCGTCAAAGATTGCTGCCTTTTTGCACTTTGGACTCTTCAGGGATATCGTCGATACAATGTAGCTCAGACTGTTTCAACATGTTTGGGTGAAAAAAAGGACCATGCCTAGTGTAAATGTACCCATCCAGACACGTTGGAACTATCAGTTTGGTCGCATCAAGAGCAGGATGAAAGGTACACCCCTTTACAACTTTACACTGCCTCCTTCTGACGATTTTTGGGGCAGCAGAAAACTGTTCACCACGGGAAAACACCTCAGAGATATAAAAAACTAAGAGAGGTTATTCTAGAGGGACTCTACATGATCACGTTTCCTTAGATGAAATGTTTCTAAGTGACATGGTTTTCAAGTAACATCTCGTCAAAGATTGCTACCTTTTTGCACTTTGGACTCTTCAGGGATATCGTTGGTACAATGTAGCTCAGACTGTTTCGACATGTTTTGGGTGAAAAATAGGACCAAGCCTAGCGTAAATGTACCCATACGGATGCGTTGGAATAGTCAGTTTGGTCGCATCAGGAGCAGGACGAAAGTTACACCCCTTTGCAACTTTACACTGCCTCCTTCTGACAATTTTTGGGGCAGCAAAAAACCTTTCACCATGGGCAAACGCCTCAAAGATATAAAAAACGGAGAGAGGTTATTGTAGAGGCACTCTACATGATCGTGTTGCCTTAGATAGAATGTTTCTAAGTGACACAGTTTTCAAGTAACATCTTGTCAAAGATTGCTGCTTTTTTGCACTTTGGACTCTTCAGGGATATCGTCGGTACAATGTAGCTCAGACTGTTTCAACATGTTTGGGTCAAAAAAAGGACCATATCTAGCATAAATGTACCCATCCGGACGTGTTAGAAGTATTAGTTTGGTCGCATCAGAAATAAGATGAAAGGTACACCCCTTTGCAACTTTACACTGCCTCCTTCTGACGATTTTTGGGGCAACAGAAAACCTTTCACCACGGGCAAACACCTCAGAGATATTAAAAACTGAGAGAGGTTATTGTAGAGGGACTCTACATGATCACGTTGCCTTAGACAAAATATTTCTAAGTGACACAGTTTTCAAGTAACATCTTGTCAAAGATTGCTACCTTTTTGCACTTTGGACTCTTCAGGGATATTGTCGATACAATGTAGCTCGACCTGTTTCGACATGTTTGGGTGAAAAATAGGACCATGCCTAGCGTAAATGTACCCATCTAGATGCTTTGGAACTGTCAGTTTGGTTGCATCAGGAGCAGGATACCAAAAATACAAAAGTTGCTTTGTGCAACTTGACAACATTGACACTTTTTTGCAACAAGACTCAAAGACTCAAACTGACCCCAAATGACTCAAAGTGACTTAAAAACAAATGAAATGGTCTTATAAGACCTTATTACATACAATTAACTCAATCAAAATAAAATTTTATTTTTTGACCCCTCTTGGAGGCATGACAACCTGGGTGCACTTGCACCATTAGTGCAACTAAAGTCGATAAAGTTTTCCTATTAAGAAAAAGAGCTTCCCTTAGCTTCAAGAAATATAAATATTCTATACTGACAAGGCCAACCACGTGAAGGTGGAAGCTCATGTGGCCTCACCTAAGACCTAAGACACATGTAGTCTAGTAGATGTAGGACACCTAAGACACCTATTGTAACATGACTTTACAAAATTAATGTGCATACTTACAACTCAATGTAACATGACTTTAAAAAATCAATGTGAATACTTATAAATTAATCCAATGAACCATCCGGGTCTGCTCTACTCTTTATTGTGTCAAGTATTGCTTCATGGTCAGACTCACGCACCTTCCACAAGGTCTTGTTCAAAGGTTTACCCCAATACTGTATCAAATGAACATTGGATGCCACGACAAGGTTCGAGTAATGAAGAATCTTCCGATGCGTATCAAAGTCCTGAAACAACCAAACATTAACACTCTTTTGTGGGTACCTTCTAAGCCATGTTCCAGTAATAATCACTGAGCCTGTAGGGTATTCGATGTTTTCTCCATCTGTAACTGGGGCCTCCAATTTCTTTTTGGCCTCAACACAACGACATAAGTAATAATCTGTTCCCTCTTCATTATCTTCATTTGCAATAACTGCATATACATGCCCTACATTGATATGTGTAGCAAATTAGATGAAATTAGTCAACATTACAAAAATACTACAAAGTAAGATGACATTAGGAATTTTAAAAACTATGCCGTCAGGGGTCGATACGTGTCAAGTGGGCTAAGATAACTTAACTGCCATTCATCAACCCACTCCTTTGACTCGCACTCATCCCAAGCTTGAATTGTACAGGAAGAACAAAAGCATGACATCTTTCACGTATGGATACTCCATGAACCTGCAATTGAGCTTCTGAAAGAGTGTATCTCACTTGATCTTGTCAGTGTAGAGAAATCCTCATATGGTGCAATGTTAGTATCATCTATCAACCAAAAAAATCTATGAACTGAAGACTTACCTTCATTACCTGGACTCATGGAAGCATTACACCACTCGACAATTGATTTTGCATCTGTCAACTTTGTATTGTCTTTATACTTTAACTCTTCTCGTGCTATGGCTCTTTTGATACATGCTCCTGCACCATCATGCACCCCCTTTCCATGCTTGGCCTCACAAAAGTTCCACATATTCTGAATACCTATAAAATTATGCCTCCTAGTCAGCCAATAGAAATTTCGTGAGTTCTTGAATTGTGATGCACAGTTATCCGACCATATGATATGCCGACTGAACGATATGCCCCTTCTAGCCAAATCATTGTAGAACACCTGAAAGCAACCTTGCATGAACTCCATAGAATGTGTACAATCATCACTAATATAGAAATTATACTCCCTTATGATCTTTCTATCATCCTTTGTACTATCATTCGCATGAATGAATGCGATGTGCACAAATATAGAAACCTGTGTGGAGTTGTAATATTGTGATTGCACCTCACGTTGTGGCTGTAGACTGTAGTTCTCTACAAAGTCGACGACTGAAATAATGCTACCAACCGAAAATGTGTCCTTGCATAACTTGAATTGCAAGTCCAACCATCAAGCTCTATGGGCATGTCTTGCATACTCATACACTATGCTGTCACGAAATATAGGCATAAATTGATACACTGGAATCTTTTCAATAACCAATTCACACCTCTTTGCTTCTTTACCATCTTTTGTATTGTATGCCACTGTTTTATACTTGCCAAACTCTACTAGTTCATTTCCAACCACATGTGTTCTTTCCATATGTTCACATATTGGCAAATGTTACAAGCCACCGCAATGATGACATGTGCCATCCAAGCATAATTTCTTGTAGAATATTTGACCTTCCTCTCTTTCACATAAAATTCTTGATATGAAGTCTCTTGAAGATGTTGGTGGGGCATGTATGGCACAGCCCTGCAAAACATTGTTAGTATGCATATCTAAACATATAGACCTATAAACATCGAAATGGTTAGAAAATTCAATATGTAATTTACAACAACAAGTAGTGCGTGTGTGATTTATCTTGACATAGAAAGGTTTTAGCATTTCAAAATATCTTTGACAAATTGTAATTTGAGGATACTTCTCTAGAAATTCACCATAAAACTGTGTTTGAGTCTCATCCAAAAAATGCTTTGGATGTGGCTCAGGGTTCTGACTACTGATTCTCCTTCTTATCACATCCCTTTGATTCAGAGATACCCTTGTGTAATTCTTCTAAAAGTCTTCAATTAGTGATCTCAATACTTCAACAATTGGTTTATCTTTTCGTGGTAGTCTCCCCGAGAACGCCCATAATTCATTGGCATTAGTGTCCTCAATTCTTTGGAATCTTCCAATGGCTCTTGATAAAGTTTTCCTATTAATTCTCAATTCTTGACTCGTCTTTCTAATGAGACGAGCTTTCCTCGTTTGACTACTTACTATAGTTGATGTAATCACATGCCGTGTTGTATTACTATCTTTTGTGCGTGAGGTGTTACCCACACTCTCATACGCACTCATTAGATTCTTGACAATAGATTTTTCACTTGAAGCCTCTGATGTTCTCATCCCAAGAATCTTCATGATGGACCTATACTTTATACTTCGCATCATTTCAATGAATAGTTGACATCTTGTAGTCTCATTTAAGTTTTCAAATAATAATCTCCAAATCTTATGAGCATATCATTTACAAGTGCATTTTGGAATCTTACCTTCCATTGGCTGCAAAATATTCTCATTAATATCAATCAAATACTTTGGCTTTCTATGCAAAGTTCTAGGTGGTGTTAAGTTAGGTAAATTCATCTTAACATTAGGAATTTCATCAATATTTAAATGAGATGGGCTTGATGTAATACCTTCGATCGAAGATGGAATAGATGACATACCTTGAGGTTGAGGTGGGAATGATGGCGTACCTCCTTCATCACACGTGAGTGATGATGTACTCTCAACTTGAGATGTGGTAGATGGTGTCCCTACATGTTGACTTGCATGAAGTTTTTGCATTCATTCTCTTTGTGCCACCAATACCATATCTCTTTGTGATGGTTGTGGTTCCTCTTCAATTGGCATGTCTTCATTTATCGTGTCCAATTTTCTCTTCTCATGAAGTTCCCTCATAGCCACTGCTTTCTTTTTATTCTTAGCTTCTATCTCTTCCTGTGTTAGTTTAATTCTTGATCGTTTCCTTGGCATGACGCAAAATTTATCTGTAGCATGATAAAGAGACCAATATTAGTTCCTAAGAAATGAATCCATACAAATAACTAAAATATATGTCATTCAACCCTTCATAGTAAATATACATACAATCACCATGTAAAAGAGTAAATGTCACTCAACCAAAATAGGTACAAAGCATACAAAGCAAATTATTGTAGCCATGAAAAAAGTACATGGGACTTCATGCTTGAAAAGGTTGAGGTAGACCCAATTTGACATGTTTGTTGTTACTGGGGCTACTAGGATTTGGAATTGAGAAGGTGTTTTGTTGGTACTAGGGATACTAGGATTTGGGTGGCTTGTGAAGGAATAGACAACAATTATTGTGTCATGTGCATGTACAAATCGTCATGAATAGGTGCATAAGGAATGTCCTAGCCCTAGATATGTGCATACAAATTATCATGTCATGTGCATACTTGTATGATCTTGGCACCTATTCATTTGTATTTTAACTTGTTAATATGACACGATAATAGTGGGATTGTATTTTTATTATGTTGTAAGGATTTATTCTTGTATAGTTTGACATCATGGTATGTTAAGGTCTATTGATTACACATAATTATTAAAAAGCCCAAGTGTAGAAAATATACATGGCATCATGTGAGATTGTAGGCTGCTTTCTTGACTGGGAATGTGTCTATTTTAAACATGTATGATAAAGCATGATAAAGTAATTCAAATAGAATTAAGGAAAATGTAAAGAACATGCATTTAAAGACTTGACATACCTAAAAAACAAAGATTTGAATGGAGTACCCAATTATGTAGTGTTTTTTTCTTCTTGCATCAAACTCCTCAACTATTTGAGTTTTTCACCACTTGCTTCCTTTTCAATGTTAAATTAAATAACACTTAAATATAATTACTAACAACAATACTATTAACCAATCTATAATGTTAAATTCCTAAAATTGAATCACAATTAACATTGCAACACTACAAAAATTAAAACTTGAATAGATATATATCAAACTTGGTGTGAAAACTATGTTATTTCCTCCTCAAGTTGGAAAAGCAGAAAAGGTGGTGGAAAGATCATGCAAACATGGTAGAATGTGTAAAATGTGCATGTGAACTTCCCAACAGCATGAAAGCACTTCTTTTTTGTCGGAGCATGCACATAATCAACATGAAAACAGAGCATGTGGGCCTGGATCATGGGGGTCAACACTTTTTTACTATTTCTATAGCAAGGTAAAAAGTGCTCACATTTTTTCTTGCTATAGATTGATCCATAAATATTTGTGCCTATCTCACCTTTGATAGCACCTTTACAATATCTCACCTCTAGTTCCATTAGCTCATGTTCTATATCTCACTTATCTCTCCCCCTCACCTCTCTACCTCTCCCCTCTCTATGTCTCTCAATCACTCCTTGTCTACCTCAACCCTAAACCCTAAACCTTATCCCTAAACCCTAATCCCTTGACCCTCAACCCTAATCCCTCAACCCTCAACTCTAATCCCTCATCCCTAAACCCTAAACGCTATCCCTATCCTGAAACCCTCAACCCTATCCTGAAACCCTCAACCCTTGAACCTCAATGTACTCAACCCTCAATGTCAAACCCTAATCCCTCAACCCTTAACTCTGATCCCTTAACCCTCAACCCTATCCCTAAACCCTCAACCCTAAAACCTCAACCCTTAACACTCAACGTCAAACCCTAATCCCTCAACCCTTAACTCTAATCCCTCAACCCTAAACCCTATCCCTAAACCCTAAACACTATCCCTATTCCTAAACCCTCAATGGGCTCGATACTATACCTTAAACCCTAATCCCTTATCCCTAAAGCCTCCAACCCTATCCCTAATCCTTATACCCTTGACACTCTACTTTAACCCTAATCCCTCGACCCTTAACCCTATCCCTAAACCCTCGACCCTTGAACCTCGACCCTCAACCCTCAACATCAAATCCTAATCCCTTAACCCTTCACTCTAATCTCTCAACCCTAAACCATATCCCTAAACTCTCAACACTATACCTTAAACTCTAATCCCTCAACCCTCAACCCTAAACCTTATCCGTAAACCCTCAACTCTAATCCCTCATCCCTAAACCCTAAATGTTATCCCTATTCCTAAACCCTCAATGGGCTCAATACTATACCTTAAACCCTAATCCCTTATCCCTAAACCCTCCAACCCTATCCCTAATCCTTATACCCTCGACACTCTACTTTAACCCTAGTCCCTCAACCCTCAACCCTATCCCGAAACCCTCAACCCTTGAACCTCAATGTACTCAACCCTCAACATCAAACCCTAATCCCCCCAACCCTTAACTCTGATCCCTCGACCCTCAACCCTATCCCTAAACCCTCAACCCTAAAACCTCAACACTCAACGTCAAACCCTAATCCCTCAACCCTTAACTCTAATCCCTCAACCCTAAACCCTATCCCTAAACCCTAAACACTATCCCTATTCCTAAACCCTCAATGAGCTTGATACTATACCTTAAACCCTAATCCCTTATCCCTAAACCCTCCAACCCTATCCCTAATCCTTATACCCTCGACACTCTACTTTAACCCTAATCCCTCGACCCTCAACCCTATCCCTAAACCCTCAACACTCGAACCTCAACCCTCAACATCAAACCCTAAAGTCTCAACCCTTAACTCTAATCACTCGACCCTCAACCCTATCCCTAAACCCTAAACCCTAAAGCCCCAACCCTCAACCCTCAACGTCAAATCCTAATCCCTCAACCCTTCACTCTAATCCCTCAACCCTAAACCCTATCCCTAAACCCTCAACACTATACCTTAAACCCTAATCCCTCAACCCTCAACCCTAAACCTTATCCCTAAACCCTAATCCCTCAACCCTCAACCCTCAACCCTAATCCCTCAACCCTCAACTCTAACCCCTAATCCCTAAACCCTAAATGTTATCCCTATTCCTAAACCCTCAACGGGATCAATACTATTCCTTAAACCCTAATCCCTTATCCCCAAACCCTCCAACCCTATCCCTAATCCTTATACCCTCGACACTCTACTTTAACCCTAATCCCTCGACCCTCAACCCTATCCTAAAACCCTCAACCCTCGAACCTCAATGTACTCAACCCTCAACATCAAAACCTAATCCCTCAACCCTTAACTCTGATCCCTCGACCCTGAACCCTATCCCTAAACCCTTAACCCTAAAACCTCAACCCTCAACACTCAACATCAAACCCTAATCCCTCAACCCTTAACTCTAATCCCTCAACCCTAAACCCTATCCCTAATCCCTAATCTGTCAACCCTCAACCCTAATCCATCAACCCTCAACCCTAAACACTATCCCTATTCCTCAACCCTCAACGGGCTCGATACTATCCCTTAACCCTTAACCCTTAAAATTTGAACCCTAAAACCTATCCCTACACCCTCGACACTATATCTTAAACCCTAATCCCTTAACCCTCATCCCTAAAGCCTCAACCCTAAATCCTTAAACCTTCAACCCTAAACCCTATCCCTGATCCCTCTACCCTCGGCACTCTACTTTAACCCTAATCCCTTGACCATCAACCCTCAACCTTCAACCCTCAACAGTAAACCCTAATTCATCAACCCTAAACCCTAATCCCTCAAACCTAAACCCTATCCCTAAACCATCAACCCTCAACACTATACCTTAAACCCTAATCCCTATCCCTCAACCCTTAACCCTTAAAACTTAAACCCTATCCCTACACCCTCAACACTTGACACTATATCTTAAGCCTTAAATCGTCATCCCTAAAGCCTCAACCCTCAATCCTTAAACCTTCAACCCTAAACCCTATCCCTAATCCCTCTACCCTTGACACTCTAACCCTAACCTCGATATTAAATGTTAATCCGTCAACACTAAACCCTAATTCATTAACCCTAAATCCCATCCCTAAACCCTCAACCCTCAACACTATACCTTAAACCCTAATCCATCAATCCTAAAACCTAATCCCTCAACCCTCAACCCTAAACACTATCAATAAACCCTCAACCCTCGACACTATACCTTAAACTCTAATCCCTCAACTCTCAACCCTAATCCCTCATCCCTAAACCCTAAACGCTATCCCTATTCCTAAACCCTCAACCCTCGACACTATACCTTAAACCCTAATCCCTTATCCCTAAACCCTTAACCCTATCCCTCAACCCTTAACCCTTAAAACTTAAACCCTAAAACCTATCCATAAACCCTCGACACTCAACACTATATTTTAAACCCCAATCCCTTAACCCTCAGCCCTAAAGAATCAACCCTCAATTGTTAAACCTTCAACCCTAAACCCTATCCCTAATCCCTCTACCCTCAACACTCTACTTTAACCCTAATCCCTTGACCATCAACCCTATCCCTAAACCCTCAACCCTCAACCCTCAACTCTTACTATTACACCCTAATCTGTCAACCCTAAACCCTAATCTATCAACCCTAAACCCTAATCCTAAACCCTCAACCCTCAACAATATTCCTTAAACCCTAATCCATCAACCCTAAACCATAATCCCTCAACCCTAAACCCTATCCCTAAACCCTCAACCCTCAACACTATTCCTTAAACCCTAATCCCTCAACTCTAAACCCTAATCCCTCAACCCTAAACCCTATCCTTAAACACTCAACCCTCAAAAAGTTATACCTTAAACCCTAATCCCTCAACCCTCAACCCTCAACCCTAATCCCTCGTCCCTAAACCCTAAATGCTATCCCTATTCCTAAACCCTCAACCCAAGACACTATACCTTAAACCCTAATCCCTTACCCCTAAACCTTAAACCCTATCCCTCAACCCTTAACCCTTAAACCTTAAACCCTAAAACCTATCCCTAAACCCTCAACCCTATACCCTCAATAATATACTTAAGCCCTAATACCTCAATCATCAACCCTATACCTTAAACCTGAAGCCTACACCCTCAAACCCTATACTTAAATTAAACCTAAACCATATGTGCTCTCAACCCAAGTCACCCTATGCCTTATATACCCTCAATCCATATCGTAAACCTTAAACCCTAATCCCCGCGCCTTACACACTTAATCTAATACACTCAACAACCTGAATATTAACCCTCAACCCTCTACCCTCTACCTATTACTTAAGCCCTAATCCCTCAACTCTCAACCCTCAAAACTATATAGGCTCAGGTCCTTATATACACTAAACCCAAAACACTTGCATACATACATGCATACATACAAACATACATACATACAAAGATGCATACATACAAGTATGCATACATGTACATACATACATACCTACAAGAATAGATATAAACATCCATGAAACATACTTATGAAATTTGAACATATCTCATTCAAAGGAAGACATAACGCGAGCGTGTTATAACGCTCTCGCATTATGTTGAACTGGGAAAACACCGGCAAACATGCAAAAAAGCACAACATAACGCACTCACGTTATGTTGTGCTTTGGGAATCCCAAGCCTTGGGCTTGGGATTTTCTTTGGATTTCCAACCCAAAGGCTTGGAGTGCCTTTTCAACATCCACAGATGTGTTTTACAGATTCTTCAAGATTTCACATAATTTTGTTCATGCTAACCCTCAGATTTGCACATGTTTCAAGGTCAAACAAATCGAACACCTAGGTAATTTTAGGCTTTCTCTTAGCTATTTAACGATGTAATTTTTTTCACATTTTGACAATGTTAAGCCTTTCATCTTTAATTTCTTTTGTTTGTGTGTTCGGTTTAGGGCAAAAACCACTATTTGGTCTTTTTTTCATTGTAAATTAACCATTCATTGAAATTTCAAAAAAATTACATATTTAGAAACTAGACTCCATTCTACACATATTAAAAAAAAAGACAAAATATTTTTCTATTAGTTTTCAAAATTTATAGGGGTAGCACAACCAAAATTCTATTTTTTAGGATGTGTCCACTTTGAAAATTAATAAAAAATCAAATATTCATAAAAAAATTATCAAAAAAATCGAGCATAAACTACATGCTATTAGCTAATTTCTCATTGAAGCGATTTTAAAAATACTAAAAAAAAGTTAACCTTTTGAGGGAGCCACAAAACATGCTATGTTATGTTTTTTTGACAGAAACAACACCAATTTCTGTGGCTCCCTCTTTTGAACCCCCTAATCTATACCATTTTTAAAAAAAATTAGTAGTTTAGAAAGTAGACTTGGAGCACTATGAACATTGTTTTGGTTACATCTCCACATTTTGAGTGTAACTATGCTCAATTTCTCATCCAAGGCTAGCATTTGCTGATTTCAAAAAAAAAAGTGGCCACTTAAGACCCCTTTTTGGCCCCCCATCTTCTTGCACTTACCCTTTAGACATGGCATGCATGAGGACAGAGCATGGTGGCAGACAAGGTGCAAGTATGATGGTGTAGTGTTGGAGATATTTTGATGCATGGTGGAGTTGTAAGTTTTTATTGATATTAAGTTGCATATGGAGATATAAGGTAGCTTAAAAATATAATGATATGTATATGCAGTAAGGCATCAAAGGGAGTCATAAGGTTTTATGCATACTATTTTTTGCATGGAGACATTATGTTGCATAGAGTTACTGAAGATTTTTTTAATCTTACAGAGAGAAGATAATGTTTTCTCATTGTTCATGGAGTGATAAGGGTAACAAAATTTTGCCTTAATGTGTAAATCATGCAAAATAGGGATATTTTCTCACATGGAGGTATAAGGAGTTTTCGTTTTCTTCTAAGTCCTATTTGTGCTCATATCATGCAAATTAGGCAAGTGTAATTGGAGTGATAAGGAATGATATTTTTCCTTCTAAATCATGCATGATTTTACAAAGTTATTAATTGTAAACAAATAATAAAGTAATATTTTCTAAATTACTTTATTATTATTCACAAATTGTAAAATCAAATTTAGTACAAATTGTAACCAATAATATAGTAATTATTTTAATTACTTTATTATTTACTCACAATCAATTTTGCTAATGCAAAATCATGCAAATTGATTAGTTGAGTTAACTAGGCCACCTAGAAGGTTTTGCATGATTTTTTAGGAGTATTTTTAGGGTCCTTGGTCAACTTTTTGGTCAAGCACATGGAAGGGCCTAAATTAGAGCTATTTTTCTTAATTTATGGCAGTTTTAGACCCTATTTTTGAGGATTTTGGAGGTTGCTCGGGAATGATTATTTTTAGAGGCAGTTATCTGCAAATCCATATTTTTGCACGCCTCTTGGAGAGAGAAAACCTATATATTGTAAAACAAAAGTTTGTTTTTGCTAGTTCTTGATTCTCATTCTGATTTAGACAGATTGGAGAATTCTTGTAGCTCATATTTTATAGTTTTATTGAGAGATCGACAGGTTACAGGTTATACTTGTATCTTCTTTGCAGAGCTTTCCTTTGTTTTCTTTGAGATCAGTTAAATTACCTTTCCTTTTAGTGCTATTAGTGAAGTGATTTTGATGAAATTTTGTTGTGTTAATCATTAAACCTTTAAAATTATTGTCTCACTTCCTTGTTTACAACATTAAAACATATATTCATCATATGTCTTAGGTTGTGTTAACCAGAAATAATATTTTTGTGTTGTGAAAAAATCTTTTCCTTCATAGAAACCCTATTTTCAAACCTTCCTTAGAATCACTTTTGTGATATTTATGCCAAGTCTGGATTGTGTAAAAGTCAGATTTCTGGGTAAACATTGTGGATCAAATTGCATTATTTTTATCAAAATCAGGTGCATCACCATTTTACCCTTAGCATTCACTTAGTTTCTTTCTTCCCTTTTCCAAAATAGTAAAAAACATACATCTCAATAGAACATTTGAAGGGAACCAGCCCATAATCTGGAGGTCTAATTTCATCATAGGGCACCCACAACCTAAAATTAGTCCTATGTTACACGGAATTGCAGTGTTTTATCAGCCTTGCATACGGGTGCAATTCCCAGTGATAACAGTTTTTGGCACGCCTGGTGGGACATTGAACTGATTTTTAGTTCAAAAAGAACTTATCAGTTTGTTGTTTTGGTAAGAACAACAGATTTATTAGCCTTTTTTAGAGGTTTATTTCAAGTATCTGGCGACTCTATCTTCCTGGTTTTATAGATTAGATTTTGCAGCCTACGAGGGGTATCACAAGATCAAGTTTCAGTTGTTTTTAGTTGTTGAATGAGTAAACACGTCTTTCCTTCATTGAAACATGTCATATCATCCATGATATCATGAAAATACTGCCAATCCTTCATCTTATCAGCCATATCAGATCAACCATGCTACTGGTTTTAACCCAAATTCCATGTTTTTTCAAGGAAACCAACATGCACAGTACTCTTACCTCCCACCCACCCCTTCTCATCCTTCATATCAGCAATTACATGTTCAAAATCAGTCCCAAGGGGTTGAAGATATAAGGAACAACATGAATGATACAAAAAACACTTTGTTAGAAATCACAAAGCAGATAGAGGAGTTCAAGTGGCAACAAGAATATGAGCAGTAGCAAGAAGAAATGGATTATCAGACATATCTCCATGAGCAGGAATTGGAGGCACAAAGGATACAGTTTCAAGTAAGTCTTAGGAGGGAGATTTCAACAAAAGAGGCATAGATGCAGTATTTGCTTGCACAAATACAAAAGCAGAACATCCGGACAGTTGCATTCATTCCAGATTAGCATTCTCAAAATGAGGTTAGTGGATATTAAGTTTCAAGTTTTAGGAATTCTGATTGTAATCAAGAACCTATTTGCATTCAAGATCAGTCTGTTAGTCCTCAGTATCAGTCATATCAAGTATCTGAATCAAACCATCAGGCTTTTGAACAAGTATGGCAGCCCTCTTGGACCAAGCATCCTGATTACAAAATGCCAAATCTTATTAAGGCTACACCTTCCATACCAATCTAAAATTAGGAAGAGGAAAAGGTAGTAGTTTCTGAACCAATCAAGATTCCAAGTTGGCACATTGAACAAGAGCCTATCAAGATTCCAAGTTTCAACCCAGCAGTTGAGGTTTGTTGCAGTCCTTATCACACCAAATCATAAAAATTAGATGTGGAGCAAGAGGTTGCTACTATTTTTACTGTGTCCCCAGCTGAAAATGAGTATAATGCCTATGAAGGAGATGCTGGTTCGAATTTGGTACTCAATTCTTTACGTTTTGAATCATTTGAAAAGTTTTCTGATGTTGTTTACAAGATTAATGAAAGTAGGATGTAGATATTGGAAGGATAGAATCTTCAAATGCAAATACAGGATGCCCATGTTCTAATGGAGAATAAACCTGACAAATAGGAGGAGCTGATTTCTTTATTTGATCAGTTACACGGTTTCATTAAGCCTGATCAAGAGCTCATACCACAAGTAGAAATAAAAAAACAGCAGGAAGACATCAAACAGAATGAAGGGTTGTTGATTAAAGCTAAGCAGTTTGACAATCTGATATTGGATCAAGTAGAAGAGTGTACAAGTAAATATGTCATGCAACTTACACAGCTGGTTGAGAGCTCTTATGAGGTAATAAACAATTCTCTTTTACCAAAAATTCAAGAAGACTCTGATGAAATTTCATTTTGGGATGATCTTGAGTCCTTTGTGTCAAACCTAGATGGCAAACAAGATCAGGTTGAACATGTTCTTGTGAAGAAATAGAGATTAAATCTCATGAGCTAGCTGACTTATTTGATGAACCTCCTGAATCTATGCCTAGTATCAAATGACTAGATGATATAACTCATTTGGATTCAATGCAAGATTGTGAGTTAGATGAGAACATGTTGTTAGTCATCATAGAAATCTTTTGTTCTAACATTGATGATCAGCTAATGTCAGATGAGCCAGCATTATGTGATCAGCAGGATCAGGTCAGAGAATCAAGCTTTTCTTCATTTCATTCATATTAGCTAACTGTTGCAAATCAGGTTGAAATTTCAAGAGAAAATAGGACAGCAGATCTAAAAGAGGACATAAGGAGCATCAACTAAGAATACATCATTATGAGAGGATGTCCAATCAGGGATATGGTTTCCAGAGAAATGAAGAATCAAGTACAGAATGTTGTTGTACCAACCAAACAGTTTTCAGGCTCAGAGTAGCCAAATTAGATCATCTTTTTACCCCATGATAGAAGTTCGCATGATCAGATTCAGTTGGTGAGTGAATTTTTCTACATTTTTTATGAAGCATTGCAGCAATTTATTGAGTACTTTCTTGTAGATTATCAAATTTCAGCTACTCATAAGCATGTGAATTAGTGTCCCCTGTTGAGAAAGGGAAGTTATTTTAACCAAACAATTAATGGTTTTGTTTGACCAGTGCACTTTGGCTGGTTAGAGTAGAGTAGGTAGAATTTTTAGTTTAATATTCTTGTTTCCAAGAAGTGCTTTTGCACACGTTGCTAATTTTGTTTTAAGAAAATCAGTTTAGTTTCAGTTTTCAGTTAGTTGCTGATGTTGTGTTCAGTTAGTGCGAGTTGCAGAATTTCTCTAAGTTCAGGGCATAAATGACTATGCCCAATGGAAAGGCTAGGCTACTAGTTCTAAAACTATTTAGCAGGCAAACACCCCTGAGAGATCTCTAGAAATGTTACTAATTTTTTGTTCACACTTACAATTAGTTGAACCTAAGTGTAATTGTTCAGAAGTAATAATAGAAAAATTTAAAGTTATGCATTCATTGAATAGTTGAAATATTGACAAAAATAGAGAAGGATATCCAATTGTCAAGATAACCCATAAGTCCAATCAGGACTGATGAGTTATCATGACAAAAGAATAAGATTGTCAATAAATCAAAGATTCATGAAATACAATTGTTCTACACAGTTTGATCTTTCAGGAGTTATAAGTTAGATTGATTATTCAGTTAATCAGTTGTGAATAAAAGAAAGAAAGATATTTGTATTGAACTGTTATTTCATGTCATGTTTTGAATATACATTCAAGTATCTGTTACTTTATCTCGTGCATTGGTTAAAAAAGGAAATACATATACATTATATGCATAAGACAAATTAACTGATCATGTTTAAAAGAAGTGTTCAAATATGTCCCACACAAGCCGTGGGAGTAACTAGACTGAGCAATTGCAGACATGCAAGCTATATATCTGTTTGATAAAAGGAAAAGAAACAAACATCTGATAAATCTAAACATCCATCATTGCCTAATGATGAAGATTGTTTGCTGATGCCGGCCTTCAAGTCTTCAGCTTTCAGTCTTCACTACAAGCTCCATCATCAGTTGAACCTGCAAAATTTTGGGGACAACCCTATTAGTGCTCTAGATGTCTAAAATTATCACATGCTTTTATCAAACAGAGACATCTACTTATCATATCATGCATTCAGATAAGAGATCAGATCAGATATATGACACAAATTAGGTAGAAATCATGAAGAAGATCAACCAATACTATTAGGTACATTTTTATGCTAACTTGTTTGTTCACTGTGCAGGTATAGGACACGTTTTGTTGCTGATTTGAAGACAAATAAACATGTGGATTAAATGTGGCTCCCACAAGGGTTTGAGCCCAGCATGTTTCTTTTCATTTTTTGAAAAGAGTATCAGAAAAGATAGGATGCATCATTCCAAGCTATATCATGCATCATCTAATCAATTTACAAAAAAGATATGTCATCATGACATTATTACAGTTGATTGGAGCAAATCAGATTAACATGACTGAGTCAAGATTGATAAAAACAAAGTACAAATCAGATTTCAGTCATCCAGGCTACAGGAGCCATCTAAAGTACAGAAGCATTTTGAATGCATTGTATTTACTTCACCTCATACGATCAAGTAACATAAACAAATTGACAAAGTGCACTCATAGTACAAAGGCATCTTACAAATATCATGTTCTCTGGCAAACGGAGAAAAGTATCTACAAATATCTGATATCCAAGAGAGATCAAAATGAAGACATCAATAGTTCTCACAAACATATTCCATAATGAAGGAGCAAGATGATCAAGAAAATGAAAGAGTGTATATGGAACAGTTATGCCAAGCTTTCAAGATGAAACAACCAAGTTAATTTCATATGATTAGGTCATCAATAGAGAGCCATATTCCTAGGTAGCTACCACAACCCCAATGTAATCAAATGTTCAACATTCAGACATTCAAGTGACACATGAAAATCATAATATGATTGCAAACCCATCACTGTACTGGAGAAACAACCATTATCTCATATGCCTTGGAGCTACAATGAAAAGACATGCTACAATCAGCAAATGCCAGAAGGAGAGATACCTTGCAAGAAAGACAAAATGCAGTCACATCCACTAGGAACAGTCAAGACAGTGATCAATGAAGTGGCTTATACAAGCAAATATAGTCAGAGTAGATCACAATTTCCTTATCCATCAATAGGAGTAGAACATTCTTGCAAGAGAATACCACATCAAATGATGAAGGAGAAGCAGTAGAGGGCATATGATATCCAAAGAGCTACAGTGATGATGTTTGACAGAGACACAAGGTAAGCCGTTTCTTTCTCATGTACCATTTTTCTGAATGATACAGTCATAGTAAACATTTGCTATGATCAAGGACTGGAGAGAAAAACTTGATATGTATGCTATTATAACATCCAAATCATGAGATAAGTAGTGAGCACGCACAGAAGCAGCTAAAAGGAGTATTTAGAGAATGGAACAACCAGATGTAAATAAAGAAAACATTGATTCCACAAATCATATACATAAGACAACATTTCTCATGGAGCTAGCCAAAGCTAAAGAAGTAGATGCTGATGGACAGCCAAGTAATAATGATTAATAGATACAAAAAGAGGAGTCTCAACATTCAGAAGATAGTCAAAAATGAAATCTATATAGTATAGGAGTTCAGACTTGATGTCGTATTGTTCAAACGTTCATACTTTGAAGGAGAAAGGACTGAAGCATATTGAGAGATAATAATCATAATGCAATCAAGCATTCAGAAAGCAATTACTTGCAACACTTCTCATGGGGCTGGAAGGAAGGATTCTATCATGCATACATCACTTACAGGATGATAGCCAACAAGAGGGTGTTCATTATGAAAGAGATAGTATACCAAGAAGTTTAGTGCATACAAAAGAGTATACTTTTTTTTGCCATCACAAAGGAACCCTTATCCCATTTTTCTTTCATACTGTGAAATGAAAGCTACAAAGACACATCTGCTAGCATGGCCGTGACAATAAGAGCTACTGTGTGAAAAGTATGAAATGCCCATCTCAGAAAATTTTGAAACCCTTATTGTATTTCTGGATTCTAGTGAAATGAGCATTACAGAAAGATTTTCATACCATGGCCATTGCAGGAGTATCATTCTTGTTTGAATTTTATGAAACCCATGTAAAAAAAATTCAAAACCCTAATACATTTTTGAAGTTACAGAGAAAAAAGAATGGAATACAATATGTCTTTATAAAGGCTGTGCCAGAAAGATGGCATTTATATGCAGTTTTATGAAGCCATGTCAGGGTTTAGAAAATCTATCTCTTTTTGTATTCAGAGTTAAAAAAATTCATAATAAGTGTCTACGGCATATCCGTTAAGAAGAGGAAGTTCTTGTGCATAAAAGAATACAAACCCTCATTCCACGGTTTAGACCCTCAAAAGTTTTGCATCAGAGAAACAAGAAAATGCAAAAAAAATGTATTTTGTGGCCACGACCATTACAAAGATATATTTTCTTTTAAAGTAGACACCCATATCATTTTTGCAAAAGAGCCTCGTTTTTCCATATCAAATATGTCTTAGGAAACACAATAGGAAAAATGAAGAGCTTACTCTTTTCGGTGCAGAGGAAAATAAATCTTATAGCCACGGCCTCCTTTTGAGGATTTTGTGTGTATTCTTTCACGTTTGTAAAGATTTAGACATAGAGAAAATGAAAGAATAAGTATTCTGAAAAGATTACAGAAAAGAATACATGTATGGCCGCAGCCATTCTAGGTCAAAAAGCTACAGAAAGTGAGGAACAAATGCCAGTCAAACTCAAAGACACCATACTCACTAGTATCTGTTGTCTTCTTCTCATTCAAGAAATGCAAAGAAGTCGACCTCAGAAAATGAAGGAGTAAAGAACCAGAGATATGCTTCAAACTTTCAAACCCTAAAGCTGGCGAATAAAGTTGCAAAGTAAGTGAAGAGTATGCCAAATGAAGAATGAGCAACTTTTAGGGTTGTCTCTTTGTTTTGTTCGAAGGTTCTTTTCCTTCAAGTGTGATTTTTGACTTTCAAAAAATAAAATAATTACCTTATCCAAGAAGTGTCTGTGGTCAAGATTTTGGTCTTGAAGATCCTAACCATCATAACATGGAGTGGCCGACCGACATTACTGATGACTTGATTTTTATTAAGTCAAGAAGGGTCGTATGATGAGAAAGAAAGGCTTCATGCCTTATAAAATATTTAAGATTCCTTTGTGGTCGATGGATAACATGGTCAAAGATACACATGCTAATCAAGATTCCTTGTCTTTTTGCAAACATCCAAAGGTAAGGATCCTTCTTGATCATGCATGGTGGAAAACAAAGCCAAGAGGAGTATGATTTTAGACATGGCATGCATGAGGATAGAGCATGGTGGCAGACAAGGTGCAAGTATGATGGTGTAGTGTTGGAGATACTTTGATGCATGGTGGAGTTGTAAGTTTTTCTTGATATTAAGTTGCATATGGAGATATAAGGTAGCTTAAAAATATAATGATATGTATATGCACTAAGGCATCAAAGGGAGTGATAAGGTTTTATGCATACTATTTTTTGCATGGAGACATTATGTTGCATAGAGTTACTCAAGATTTTTTTTATCTTGCAGAGAGAAGATAATGTTTTCTCATTGTTCATGGAGTGATAAGGGTAACAAAATTTTGCCTTAATGTGTAAATCATGCAAAATAGGGATATTTTCTCACATGGAGGTATAAGGAGTTTTCTTTTTCTTCTAAGTCCTATTTGTGCTCATATCATGCAAATTAGGAAAGTGTAATTGGAGTGATAAGGAATGATATTTTTCCTTCTAAATCATGCATGATTTTACAAAGTTATTAATTGTAAACAAATAATAAAGTAATATTTTCCAAATTACTTTATTATTTTTCACAAACTGTAAAATCAAATTTAGTACAAGTTGTAACCAATAATAGAGTAATTATTTTAATTACTTTATTATTTCCTCACAATCAATTTTGCTAATGCAAAATCATGCAAATTGATTAGTTGAGTTAACTAGGCCACCTAGGAGGTTTTACATGATTTTTTGGGAGTATTTTTAGGGTCCTTGGTCAACTTTTTGGTCAAGGACATTGGAAGGTCCAAATTGGAGCTATTTTTGCTCAATTCGTTGTAGTTTTAGACCCTATTTTTGAGGATTTTGGAGGTTGCTCAGGAATGACTATTTTTAGAGGCAGTTATCTGCAAATCCATATTTTTGCACGCCTCTTGGAGAGAGAAAACCTATATATTGTAAAACAAAAGTTTGTTTTTGCTAGTTCTTGATTCTCATTCTTTTTCAGACAGATTGGAGAATTTTTGTAGCTCATATTTTATAGTTTTATTGAGAGATTGGCAGGTTACAGGTTATACTTTTGTCTTCTTTGCAGAGCTTTCCTTTGTTTTCTTTGAGATCAGTTAAATTACCTTTCCTTTTAGTGCTATTAGTGAAGTAATTTTGATGATATTTTGATGTGTTTATCATTAAACCTTTAAAATTATTGTCTCACTTCCTTGTTTACAACATTAAAACATATATTCATCACATGTCTTAAGTTGTGTTAACCAGAAATAGTATTTTTGTGTTGTGAAAAAATCTTTTCCTTCATAGAAACCCTGTTTTCAAACCTTCCTTAGAATCACTTTTGTGATATTTATGCCAAGTCTGGATTGTGTAAAAGTCAGATTTCTGGGTAAACATTGTGGATCAAATTACATTATTTTATCCAAATCAGGTGCATCACCATTTTACCTTTAGCATTCACTTAGTTTCTTTCTTCCCTTTTCCAAAATAGTAAAAACATACATCTCAATAGAACATCTGAAGGGAACCAACCCATAATTTGGAGGTTTAATTTCATCATAGGGCACCCACAACCTGAAATTAGTCCCATGTTACACGGAATTGTAGTGTTTTACCAACCTTGCATACAGGTGCAATTCCCAGTGATAACAATAATGTTGAGGATTTTATGGATTTTTTACTTTATGTGGGGAGGCATCCAAAGTTTTATTTTTTAATCCCATGAGTTTTTTGATAGATTCATGTTTAGGCAATGTGTACATTCGTTAATCTTGATTAAGGATTTTGGGGGATTTAAGGGAGTGGGATGTGTGGATGGAGGGATTAGTGGACTTGTGGATGAAGGGGTGAGGGGATTTGAGGATGGGTATATTAGGAGTTGGGAGGAGTGGAGGGAGAGTGGATTTAGGGAGATGTATGGTCACATGCGTTTTAAAATGGTATGACGATGGAGGAGGGATGGCGACATATGACTTGGAGCTGCGATGAGGGGCACATAACTTGGGATTGGAAGAAGATGTCTTATGAAGAGTGCAGGTGGTACCAACATGTGTGGATTGTTTTCCTTGGGATGTATATCCAAGGTCATGTGATTGTTGATGGATTTTTACATGGATGGTCTCCAAGATACCTTGTTCAAGAAGGCCTAAACCTTTGCCTTGATATTTCATGTTTTGGAGCATGCGATGTGCGGTGGGATGTTTGTTGTTTCGTAAAAAAGATGAGAGTCCTTTATTATATGGGGAGGATGGGTGGTGGATAGAGTTTGTTTGTCTCCTATGAGATAACCACCATGGATGAAGGTGTTGGGTCCAAGGGGATAGGATGATGGATTTGGGAAAGGGTCGATAGTGGATGTTGAAGGGTCAATGGGGGATGGTAAAGGGGTGATAGGAGATGGTAAGGGATCAATAGGAGATAATGAGGGAATGGGAAAGGGATGAATTGGGATGTTTAAATATTTATTATCATTATGCTCATTAAGATGTGTGATATGATCCAAGTTATTTGTTTGATTATCTATGTTCTCTTGGGGACCAAGTGTCTCGTCAAGGGAAGTGCATGTTGTGGGATGATGGATAGGACTAGTTGGATATTGGATAGGAGTGATGTGTGTGTCTTGATCATGGATAGGATCTTGATCATAGATACAATTAATGTGGATAGTGTGATATGGTGCTTGGATAGTATGAATGGGGATGCTTTGATCTTGATTTTGTTGGGGACATGGCTAGTCATGCTTTGGATTTAATTCTGGATAAAGCTCTTGTTTTTGGATGGAAATGGAGGATTATTGGATAGGCTTGATAGGCTTCGGATGGTTGACAACATGACTACATGATGGAGTTTGATTTGGACTTATGGTAGGAGATTCATCAATAGGCTTGATAGGTGTTGGACTGGATAATGGTATTGGAGGGATATGCATGATACTTGAGGGTTCTTTGGTAGGTTCAAGGATAGGAATTGGATTACATGGTGGTTCTATATTCCATTCTACTAGTCCTTGGATAACATCTGAAAAGGATAATGAGGATTTGGCGGAGGGATCATCAATCACAATCTCATCACGATTGATGAGATCTTGGATGCACTTCTTGAGTTTTATGCAATTAGATGTTTTATCGCCTAAGTTTTCCCTATGGTATTCACAATATTCATGTTATTTAAACTAGGAGGGCATGCATTGGTTTTCCTCATATGGTCTTGTCATAGGAAGTTCAATCAGGTTCACTTGGACCGAATTTTATAAGGCTATTTTGATAGGCTCCTTTGATGGAGGGTTGGAAGAAAAAGGAGGGTTGGAGGAACATGGTGATGAAGGGAATGAAGGAATTGATGGGTTAGGATTGTATATAGTTTAATGAGGTGGAATGGATGAATATATGGTAGATGGATATGAGGTTATGGGATTGACTTAGTAAGTGGGTTGGGATGAGATATATGAATAGGTGAAGGTTGGATAAGTTGGATTGGTATGATAGTGATGTTGTTTGGATTGGAGGTATGGTTTGAGGAATGGGGTTTGACATATATGCTTTAACTTCCATAACCATTTTGTCAAACCGACTCATGAAGTTTGTATATGGGTGTTGGATTAGGATTAGGTGATGTCTTGGATGGGTATTTTTGATTGGATGTGGATGGGGTTTGGAAGATATAGGATGATGGATGATTGGGGATCAAAAGTCAAGACCTTATCTAATGATATGATTTGATTAGATGAGGGTTGATTCTCTATACTTAAGATAGACCAGCATTCTTAAGCAAGAGGGTTGATTAGATTGATTTGATTTGTACTTAATATAGACAAAGCTCTAAAGCATGAATTGATTGGATTTGATAACTATTCTTAAGATATTGTTATGTTCTTAAGTAAGTTTGGATGATGATAATGAGATCAACTTAAGGTCTTGATTGTTTGATTTGAAGGTTGGATTTGAAATGGATGAGAGTGGACTAGGAATAGGATCCTTGGTTGAAGGATTTTGATGATGACTTGGATAGATTATGTTTAGGATTTTGGATGAAATTTGATGGGGGCTGAGGGAGGTTGAGTCCTTAACCAATTTTGGATTCTCAAAGGATGATTTTGATTAAAGATTAGGGATTGGATGTTTGATTGAAATGATTAGATGGATAATGGGTGATTGATTGTGGATGAGGGATAAATGGATTAGGTTAGGATTTGGTTGAAATGGGATTAGGTGGATAAGTGAATTAGATTAATATGATGATGAAGGATGTGGATTAATATTGATAATTGGATCATGGTGTGGATTGATGATTATAATGTATTAGGATGATAGACTAAGGATTGGATTAGGAGGTGATTAGATTGATGATAGGTTAGATTATGTTCAATGAGGGGATTCTGATTAGGATGATGATCGTGATTAGGAATTGGCTTAGGTGGATAGAAAGGGTTAGGATTAGGACCTTGATTGGATTAGGCTAACTTGATTAGGATGGGGTCCTAAATGATGGATTAAGATTAGATTGGGGATAGATTGGGATGATATGTAGGGTGCTTAGGATGATTAGGATGATTAAGATAGCTGGGATGATGTGATTAGGATGAGAGTGATGATAGGATTGTATGATTAGGTGGATAATTAGGATGATTAGGATAGTTGGGATGAGGTGATTAGGATGATTGGGGATGATATGATTGGATGATTAGGTGGATAATTAGGATTATTAGGATAGTTAGGATGAGGTGGATAAGAGGGATGATTAGGATGATTTGGGATGAGTTGTAGGATAATTAAGGGGTGATTAGGATGATTAGGATAGGATTGGATGATTAGGATGATTGGTAGATTAGATGGTGAACGAGATAAAATGGTTGATTAGGATGATGTTGGATTGGATTAGGATGAGGATGAAGTGGATAAGAGGGATGATTAGGATGAGTGATTAGGATTAATTAGGATGAAGTGATTAGATTGGGGGTAGATTGGGATGGTGTGGATAGGGTGACTAGATTATGATAGTTGGGATGGGCGATTAGGATGATTGGGATAGTTGGGACTGAATTAGGAGGATTAGGATGAAGTTGGATTGGATTGGATTTGGAAGAAAATAAATGATTAGAAGGTGATTATGGATGGTTTAAATCTCAAATTTAAGAAAATTTACAAATAATAGGTTTCACACATACATACACAAGTTTGCAATGGATTTGGATTTTGGAATTGGGAGAGTGAAAATGAACACACACACAAAACACAATAACACCCTAGATTATTCAAGTAGGTGTGTCAAATCTTGTGGACTAATAATGGTGACATCCATCCCATTAATACCATCTACCTATGATTGGATAGCTAGGGAATGCAAGGTTATGTACCACCTATACACCCCTTACCTTGGAGGTGAAATGCCTTGTCCAAAGTTAGCTCTATCTCAGCATGGAGTACATGTGATCACTTTCCTCACCATTAGTGATGCACCACAAGATATGACAACTGAAAGGTCTTAAGCGAGGATGAACCCCCAATATACATGAGGTATGGGGGGCTCAAGTCCATGAACACTAGTCCATCAAAGGCATGAAACCAAAGTAAGATCTCAGATGAACTCTTCACCTTGTGTTCGAAATCACCTGGGGCCCCAAGGCTGTGCCAATGACAATGTAACTAGATTGGGGTAAACCTTTTGTTCTCCCCCTTTGATATACCCCACCATAATATGTGGTTGAGGTTGTCCCTTGGGGTGATGAATGTTTCAAGTATGTACTATCGGTGTTGTCATTGATGTCAACAAGCTTGTGTTGTCATTGGTGTCAACTGTGTCTACTAGATGAGCAAAGATGAGATTGTTGTAAGAGCATGAAGTGTTTGGTTGAGCTGCTTTGTTAAAGATGATTTGGATGCTTTGAAGAGGTGATTAAGATGTTAAGAATATGGTTTTGATTGTTGGTTTCCAAGTGCTTTTGAGAAAATTTGATTAATAGTGTTGAAGAGACCGTTTGGCTCAACAGAGTAGTATTTTGTTTTTGCTCTGCATTTCCTCTATATTGAAGATCTATTTTGTGGTTTGAATATGTTGTTAAGAGATGTTATATTCCAATTTTTGTTCTCCAGTTCATTTTGCAAAGGGAGTTGTGTTCACTAGAATGTGGAATGTGTTTCTGAGTGTTGCAGAGATGTCTGGTGGGAGAAATGTCTTTGCTCTGTATTTCTCCGCAAAGAGGTTTTAGGTCTCGTGATTCTAGAATTAAGCTTATATGGTTCATATCTTTCTCCAATTAAAGTTGTTCATGGTTTGGTGGTCCATAAGTTGATTTCTTGAGTGGCAGCATATGATAGTTAGTTTATGCTGTGGTGTGAACTTTCTTCAAGTGGAAGTTATTGCGGAAGAGTTTGTTGGTTTTCAGGTTGCTTCGAGATGTTTATGGAAGATTCTAGAGTGTGTTCAAGCGTTGTGTATGATCTGTGAGCCGTATCTTTCCTTGAGGAAGAGTGTCCTTAAAAAGTTCATTGTATTACATAGGTTTGGCTGATCTTGTATGTTTGCACTATTTGCGGAGCTGCTTTGGTGGTTGTGAAAGTGTGGAGTAGCATGATTTGATGAATTTAGGTCCAAGATAAGGTGTGTTGTGGTCCGCCTTCATTCCTTTCCACCGCGAGAATGTTTAGGTCTAGACCTAATCTGTATTCTATGTGTTAATTTGTGATGCTGACCTTGGAGAATGTTCTCAAGGTTGAAGACAATATAAATAAGTGTTGAGGGGTTGTGATTGTGAGTGCACAAGTGATGGATGTGATGTGAATAACAGAGGTGTTGAGTGAGTGGAGTAGTACAAGCCTTCATGTGTTATATTACTAGATGTAGTGAGCATAAGGTGTCTACTATCTTTCAGTGGTGTTGTGGAGATGATGCTGTTGTGGTGAATATTGAGCTTCATTGGAACTGTACTCCATGCATGTGTTAGATGCAACTATAACAATTCAATCCTGGCGGTGAGCCACCTTCTCTATCTCTTTCTTTCAGGACAGTGAGTCCTTTGGTAGTGAGCATTCTTTGATAGTGAGTCCACCAATTGTATCAACCTTAATCGATTGCCTTTTTTTATATATTGTGAGCTAATCCTCACCATAGTTTTTCCTGTCTTGGGTTTTCCATGTGAATTTGGTGTTCATGTGTTATGGGTTGTGGTTATTTGCTTTATGCTTAATTTCTCTTACTGCAATTAAATATGTTGAATGGATTAAATGTTTGATATGTATATGGTTTAACAAAATACTGATTCACCCCCCTCTCAGTATTCTAGGTGTTCAACAATGAAATCCCCAAGCAAGGCTCCTAATTGGAAAGGATAATGTTAGGTGTTTTTGATCTCTAAGCTTGCATGAAGTGCAAGGAGAGAGAATACACACACTCACACACCTTGGGTGACAAAAGTGAATCAAGAGGTGTTTTTGATCCCAAGATCACACTAGGCACAAGGAGAGAGTTTACACACACACTTGATCCACACAAACAAGATTAATTACCCTTAGAAAAAGATGTGTGTGTGAAAATGAAAGTGGATAAAGGGTGATTTTGATTCCCAAGATCGTACTAAGCGTAAGGGAAGAGCATACACACACCTCAAGTCACAATCGAGTCCACCAAACAAAAAAAACACAAGATTTCAAATGATATATCTTTGACCAAAAAATCTTGTTGCAAACTTGTTAGTAGTTTGAGAAATTATACCTTTGGCAAGTGAAATGCTACAAAACAAGTGTGTTAGGTTAAGATTATTAAATCTACAAAATCATATGTTAGATGACAGGATACAACAAATTAGATGATATGATCAGATTGCTTGCAAAATTCTATGTAATTTAAAAAATATCATCAAATTTTGATTTGAGTTGCAAAAGTTATAAGCAATTAAAGTTTGCAAGCAAACAACAACTTAAAATGATTATACCTGAAAAATTCAGATCAGATCTGATGATGAGGCTTGCACCATTGCAAAGTTCGTCAAGTCAGCTTTCCAATGACTGTAATTTTGTAAAATTTTGATAAGATTTTCCCAAGTTGTGAGAAAATTAAAAAAGGGCTAATTTATGAGCTTTGAAGGTGTGGGGTTTGTCTTGGCACTTAGCTTTAACTACTGGTGGCTTGTTTCTATTTGTTAACATGCATGCAGTCTCACCTGGCGGTTTGGGCTAGTGGTTAGGGTTTTGGACGCTACAAGTCATAGAAAATGCTAGAGGTAACTATTAGTAACAAATGCTAACCTTCACCATTAGCATTAAGCTTAGCAATAAAACCACAGTGACAATTGTTAACCCTAAACTTTAAAGTTAAATTTTAAACTTAATGGCCAAAATAGAGCCATTATGGACGATGATTAGGATTAGCAGTCTTCATAGGCTCTGGTCACTTTAGTGACTAAGAGCCCAGAGCCCAAAGAATCGGAAGGAAGTCAGGGCACCTAACGGGTGGTCTCATGGGGTATTTAAGCCCTCAATCACCCCTAGACAATAAGGGCCAAGCCTCATCGGCGCTCTGTAATCTATAGACAGAGACTTGTAGATAAAGGCAAAAACCCGTAGGCAAAAGACTTTTTATTATAAACTTGTGGACACAAACTCAGACCAAGAGGTAAAATCAAACCATGATAAGACCTACAATAGGGAAGGAGCACACAGAGGTGTGACAAGTCTGTGTTGTACGAACCTTACGGATATGTACAGTGCAGATCTGTATACAAAAAAAATTCAATTTTTAAATTTTTTTTTACCTTAGAAATATATAGTGCCATATATGAATCCCAGGGTTTTTGGGCCTCTTAGATGCAACAATGAGGTCTTTTTTGGCGTAGGATGTTCTCTACAATAGGTCACCCCCATAGCTTCACCAAAATGACCACAACCTACAAAAAAAAGTTCACAAAACCCATAAAAACTAGCTAGATCGAGGTATGAGGGTCCCACTAAGTGTGCCAAAATGAAGACAAGAAAATGAGAAGAGGAAAATAATAGAAAGATGATGCAATTGATACAACCTTTCACCTCAAATCATCCTTTCTCTTTCGATAGAGCGACAATGGAGTGCACCCTAGCTCCACTAGATTTGCTCTTAATATTGATAGATATGTTTGATTTCTTACTAAACCAGCGACATAACTTTGCATATGATGAGAAATGATAATGGCTTGGATTAGGTTTGATTTATAGATAGTTGGATAATAGGATGAAGGGCTAGGATTAATAGGTACAATGGATGGTTGAGATTAAGAGGTGGAGGATTAGGGCATATCATTATGTGAACGGTTGAGATTAAGAGATGTAGTTTGAAATGGATGGCTAGGATAAAAAGCTAGTTTGACTTGTATGCAAGTCATTTATTGTTTGTGGTAAGTGTCTAGGTTCAATGAATCTAGACAAGCTCTTAGCCAGTCATGTGACTCTCAATAATTAATCAAATAATATAATTATTTAAGTAATTATTGAAGGGTTATGTGGGAGGATAAATTAATTAAATAAATAAGATTTAATTAATTGATTTGGTGATGGAGGAAATAGATTTAAATTAATTAAATAAAGATAGTTTATTTAATTAACTAGAAGGGGATATGAAGGGGTCCTAGGATGAACGATGTCTAAAGGTGTCGAAAGTGGGGTTAGGAGGTGTAGTAAAATGGATAACTAGGTGATGGTCAATTTCAGGTGTCTACACTTTAAAAATGGAATAAATTTTCATGCATGACTCTTTGAATTTCATGTTATAAAATTTTTATTTTAAAGAGCATGCTGTTGTTTTAAAGATTTTAACCATTTTCAATGCAAATTAATGTCAAAAATGACTTGTGGGAAGTCAAATGAGTTGAAACAAAGATTATTAATATATTTAAAAGTGAAATTGAAGATTGACACCAGCTAATAGTGACTCATTTACACTAAGTAAGTCTCTTTTTCACATGCATGATTCCTAATATTCATTGTAGCCCCTTGAACTGACTAGCCAAAACACTTTCCAACTGAGGAATTCTAGTAAACCTTATGAAAGCAATCAATGAGACTCTTGAGGCTAGCCACCTTCCAAGTAGGGGAACCTTTGTCATTCCAACTTGTGGCGCTTCACAGCTCATAGGAATGTTGGTGTATCAAAACCCGCATCAACAAAAATGGCACTAGAATGAAGGCTCCAGAGTGGAGTATTAGGATCTTGTAAATGAGCAAATTGTTGTTTTAAATGTTCTAATTTGCCTTCAACCTTGCTAAAATTTATCATCTTCAAAACAAAAAAAATTATAAAATTTTATAAACAAAAAAGTTAAAGAAACCAAAGTTATGCACAAGCAAGTGTTTGTTATGTTGAAAGTTGATTGCTAATGAAGTTTTCTCCATCAACTATGTATTTAATGCACATGCAAAAAGACTAGGGGTAATTTCATCCTGATGGCAAGCCCTGCGTGTAATTTTATCCTTAAATTAATTAAATGTTGATTAAAAAGTATTATAATTGTAAGCTCCGACACATCTCTTCTAATTGGCATTTTAGCACAAGGAATCTTCATCTTAGGACCGACTACATGAAAATGTAAACTCTTGTACTAGAACATGTTTAATATTATTATAAAAATTGTAGGTAAGTTGTCTCATATTCACATAGCCCAATAACCAGGCCAAAGTATATATAAATTAGTGAAGAGCATTTTGTGCCTTAGGCCTATAGACTGTATGTTGGACTTGTTTAGTGTAAGAGGGAGGAGTTATCATGTGAGAGTGTCAAGTTTATAGCAGCAATTCATTAGAGATTAGAATATAAAGAATGAATCTCGTATCTAATGTGCTCCAAGGATTGAGTGGCATTGCCAAGATAGATGAAACCTATTAGAAATGTGTATGGACTTCCTGGGTGGAAAAATGAAGGGCATAGCTGATTTGACATAAAACAATCATTTCTTGTAGTTAATTTTATTGTGGGTCACATTTTATTGTCATCTTCTTGTGTCTGTGTGGAAAATGTTCATGAGTTAGACATAGCTTGCAAGATCAGTTTGAGTTGGTGTTTGTCGTATAACCAATAAATGAGTATGCCACACAAAGGAGCAATGGAAAGGAAACTTGAACCACCTGCGTGAGATTTTATTGCAATAGTTACTCTTATTAAAGATTGTATAGAAACTACTGCAACTACAAGTATATGTGTGAAGAAGTAATGAGTTTGATTTTAACCATACGTCAATGCTCTGAATAAAATACCAATGCTCTTTTTCTTCTCTTATTTCATCATGAAAACATGAGAGTTTTACATAAATCTAGTCATAAATAAATCTCATTGACCAATTCCATAATTAATAAGAGTTTGGCGTGATATGCAATCACATTATAATTAAATAAAGTATAGATAAACTAGTGTTGATTGAAATTATGTTGAGGAAAGAGAAATACAAGTGAATGGGTAGAGATAGAGATAGAAAGCGAAGATTTGTGTATATGATTAGACTCGTATACAAATCTTTGCTCTTTAGATTTGATATATTTAACAAACACCCACTTAAGATTACTTAGGTTTTGATATATTTAGCAAACACCAAACTGCAAGATTGTTTCAACAAACATATATGCTCCTTTGTCTTTGCATAAAAATAGGACATGTGGGATTAACATAGAACATGAATTGAGAGTCAATGTAATGAATTTAAGCACCTGATTATAGTGATGAATTCTTCCTCTCCCTTCACAAAAATCCTTCCAAACACATAAAGTATCAAAATTGAGAAGATACTCGCAAAGTGTAATTAGGGTAAGCAGTGAAGAGAAGAGCAAAGCCACAAATTTCTATCCGTACATATATGCGGATGTAGGCAAAATGCATTTTGTGTCCCTTAGCAGGGATATACCATGAAGGGGGTTACAAAGAAAACCAAAGACGCTGCCAAAGCAACAAAGCCTAGAAAGACATTAGAGGCCATAGAAGTGGTGATGCTCGTAGGTGCAACAACAAGGGCCTTGACAAGTGACATGACAGAGCCCTCTTCATACGGAGTAGTAGCCATAGAAACAAATGTGTGGTTGCCTAATGTTGGGGAGGTAGTTGGTGTAACGTCACAACGACAGGCACCCTAAGACATAACAATGACCACAATCTTTTATCCCTTGTCACAATGGCCCTCTATGCAACTAATGAAGTAAAACTGAGTCCTCCTTTACCATTTTCTTGAACACTTGAACACAAAAATTTATAGAATTTGATATAAATATATATATTTAATCACATCAATCTAATTGAGATCTTCATTTTTGAACAATATATTTTTTCTCTAAGAAATCCGGTGACTGAAAAAACTTCAACGAGGGCAAAGGAAAAAGCGCCGTGAGACGATCATTCGGGCTCTTTTTGCACTGAAAGCTCACACTAAAGGAAAGCCTATTGGCTAATAAATATGTTGTTTTGTTTTGGATCAGCAACAACCTCGGGAAATTAAAAAAAAAAACCTCCATATCATGTGGAAAATCCTTGTTACAGGTTCAAATCCGCCAAGTTTCCTCGCATCTGCTCCGCTGTGTAAGTCTCACAGATCATTTGGCCATCGCAAATTAAGAAATGCATCAGTTTACTACCCACTTTCAGTCGCCGTTGAAAAAGCAGGGCCAATTTCCTCTGGATTGGTTATATTTGGTGTTGGAACAAATTGATTCTCTTTAAGGAGTTTTTACCTAAGTGGGTGACAAATGATTTAATAAGGACTGATTTTGGGAATAACCTTAGATTATGGACGATTGCAATATTTAGTGATTTATGGTTGCTAGTTATAAATGAGGTTTAGACTAATAATTTTCGAAACCTGTGTTGAATTTAAGTAATGGAGAGAATTGGGCTGAGGATGATGAATTTATTTTTTAGTGAATGAGTGTTTGTTGAGAGGGTGATTTTTCTCCTAGTAATGACTTAAAGAATTTGGTTACAAGGTAAGGGGTAGTAATCTTTGAAGTTGAAGGATTCACATGGCCTTGAATTAATAGATTTTATGTATGGTTTAAAAAATAGGGGAAACCTCTTTAAGGAAAGTTGTTTTGAAAATAGATCATCTTGTGTTTAAGTAATTACCTAATCCAATCTTTCAACAAGATATTGAAGGTGGACAACATTATGAGTTATGAATTTGTAATTAAGTATTGATGCATTGAATAAAGGAAGGAATAATGCAACTATAGGAAATATAGTCACAAATTGTAAGTAACAAACATTATTTAAACAAAACAATGGTTCTTAGTATGAGCAAGTGCAATTTTAGATGTTCAATTTTAAAAATATGGATATGAGGGTACACATTTTATAGAGTTAGAATAATGAGATGTCACGATAGAATAATGGTTATAAGAGGAGAAAATATTACACTTTATAAGAATAACACAATTTTGGTGGTGCTTAAGGTAATTGAGGTGACATGTTTTATTTATGTTGATTAATAGATGATTTCCCCTCATTGCCCAACAAGATTTATAAGGGAAAATTTTAGAATTGCATTAGATTTGGGATAAGCTTTGGGGATACAACAAAATTTTAGTATGGCTTATCATCCATTGGTAAATGTGTGAAATAATATGTATAAATAAATGAAAGTGGTATTATTAGGTATATGTGATATAAATTGACAATCCAAATGGGTGGAGTATTAATCTTTTATAAGTTGTTTATAACAACTTTTATCAAATCTAATTTGGAAATAGCACCCTTTGAGGATTTTGAGGGCGTAAGAGTTCCACTTCTCTCAACTTGGTAACAAAGATTTGGTATGACAAAAGAAATAGAAGAATAAAATTTGTGTTTAGATCATGCTTGAGAGGAGCAACTGATGAACACAAGATTAGAATCTTAGATGTGAAAATGTGGTAGGAATTATTTTCTTAAGGACCATAACCACATAAGAGTTTCATTTTAAAAAGTAGAAAAGTTAGCACTATGGTTTATTGAACCTATTGGTATCTTATTGGTGGGCTTTGCCACCAATTTTGAGACTAATTTATTGTTGTCTCTCAAAATTGCACCCTTGCTAAGTTACAGAACTTAGCATTCTAGAGAAACATGGGATCTTTCCAGGCCTGTGGGTCACCTATGATGGAAAGAACCTCCGGAGAAGGCCAACTTCCTATTGATACTCCACCTATATTGCTTTCTCTAAAGTCTTTGTAGAGAAAAGGGTAAGAAAGAAACATGAAAAGTAAAACTAACTCCTAAGGTGATGCACCAAAATGGTTATCAGAGACTACACAAATGACTAACACACTATAGAACCAGTAATAATAAGGCTCTCATACACAACCCAGTAAATCATAATCTTTGCATCATCAATTTATAAGAAGGCTAAATAAAAATAGTTTTGTAAAGGAGAAAGATGTTTTCTCACCACTCAAGACTGATTCTTATTCCTTGCACATCTCACAACCTGCAAAAATGTATGTATTCCTGCATAAAGGCACCAACATGAAATATAGTTCCAAGGACAAAGAACATCACAAGGATCTATACTAACACTAAGGACACACAATATCAGAAGAACTGGAAAGGTATAAACTGCTTATTACTGCTAAAAAGGTGTTATAATGTTGTGTTACTTTGAAAATGGGTTACAAAACTGTTCACTTCTGCAAAAGAACTCAGAAAATTACAATATATAGTACACTGAATAGCCAGAACTTCTTAATAATGAACAAGGAAGAAGACTATATACTTCTCCAAACCCCTGTAAGAAGATAAGCACAAGAAACCTCCATGGTCGTGTATCTCATAAAAGCTCTCAAAATATCTGTCTAAAGTCCTCCAAAAGGAGTTCCTAATGAAGAAAAAGTCAAGGCATGTCATCACCCACCATAAAAGCTTCAAAAAGAGCCTCTTAATGCCCTTAAATGCTACTAAAAACAAGTCAAACCATGACAATAACTCCTCCACCAGTTGGCCAACCTCTCCTGCAGCATCATAAATTTCTGATATTTGCACATAAATACTCAGCCACATCTCTTTGACCACATCTACAAGCATCCTCAACTTGCCCTTTTGCACAATAAATGTCATAAATACAATTATTTCTGCATTTAATTAACATTAACTAAGTGGTTTATAATTACACCACCTTAGCTTAATGTTTTACATTTCAAATTTATTACAAACCTATGCATAAAATAATGGCACTAGGACATTAATATTCAATCTCCTGATTTTGCATAGTTTCGAGATAAATTAAATATTGTGAAAAAATGACAAAGTAATCGACGAGATTTACTTTGTCACGTGTTATAGATTTGCCTATTATTGCCTTTTGCATTTTTATGACAAGTGATAAAGTAATTCATAACCCATTACTTTATTATTTGTTTACAACATTTAATCTATTTCTAGATTATGCAAAATCAAAATAAATACACTTCTGACTCCTAGGCACAAACACGACTCTCCTTACATGAAAAAGATCTCTCCTATGCAACATGCCTTGTGCACTTGCATCATTTTACGCATTACATTGCCACATCAAAACACCTTATAACCCCATACATGAAAAGATCTCTTCCATACATTACAATGCCTCATGCACTTGTATAAATCTTAGGCCTAATGTAATACATAATAAAGAACCCTTATGACTCCCTATATGCATTACAATGCATAAATACCATCATACTCACCATACTATCATACTCCACCTTATGACTTCAAACTTCGACCCACACCTTAGCAACACAAATATAAGGTACTCGGCCTTAACTTTTCATCATGTGTTTTGACTTTAGAAAAATCAAAAAGGCAAAAATCATGCCCTCACGGGCCCTGTAGTATCATAAGACTTGATCATTAGGTTCAAAAGTTGAAAGACATGCCCACGGTGTAGAGTGGGTAACAATGATTTTTAAAAAAAATTGAAGTCAAAAGTGAAGAAAAGACACCCCACATCAACTAAAAGAAGGGAAAAAACCCTAAACTTTTGTTATTTTCACATTCTCTATTCACTGTCCTCTCCCAAGCTATCGCCATTGAGGTAGGGTTGGAGAAACATCATCATTTCCTATTATTTCTGAGGGTTTTGATGGCTCATTTCTGAAAATGAAAGGTAAAAAACCCTGTTGCTACCTGTTTGATCCATTTTTTCTTTGTTTTGGGGACAAATCTTGGCTTTTCAAGCCTCGACCTGGCATGTTTCTGATGGATTTTGACTTGTTTTCTTCTTGGTCGACACACTGTCGCCATGGTTGATCTATTTGAAGGAAAACCTTTGTGGTTTCAACATAGCGCTCGGCAGAAAGAAAAAGTAAGTTCCTCATCTGTCAAACTCTCTTCATTTTCTAGGTCTTACTTTGCATCTCTCTACCAGAGGCACAATTTGATAGCATTCTGAGTATTTTTGTTTGAAATGAGTTTAAAGCTTTTCAATTTTCCTCTGTATCTACAAAAATGGAATGAACGAAGGAGTACATACTTGTTTCTTTGTGTATGTTGTTTGAAAAAAGATAAATGGGACTGATTTGGACAGGTCACAACCTCTTCACCTGGGTCTGCATAAAAACTTGATATTTCACTGTAAAGAAAGAAAGGACATAAAAACTGAGGGTTCAAACATTTTTCTTTCCTTGTCTTCTTGCTTAACATATGAAGACCATGTATTTTTCTGTGTCAACATGAGACCTTCAGGCAACTCTGTAACAACAAAATACTTAAAATGTATGTATTTATATATGGGTTTTTCAAAAAACTTCCAAACAAGGCTGTCTCCTTCATGTCCACGTAAGTACACCAATACTCCTCTCCCAACTTTGTCAATTTCTTTCATTGCTGATGCAAGTTGATTGCCACAATCACATCGAGTAGATCCAAAGATGTCACCTGTTAGACATTCTGAATGCACTCTCACTAGGACATTTTGTCTGTCTTCAATATTACCCTTTACCATGGAAACATGCTTAATTACATCAAGTTTTGAACGATAGCAATACACCTGAAAGGAGCCCCACTTTGTTTGCAAGTGAGAAATAGCAGTTTGTTCAACCACTTTCTCTCTCTTTCTCCTGTATCTTGTCAGATCTGTAATGGATATGATTGGTAAATTTTATTCCATGGTAAATTTCTTTAACTTTGTTAAGCAATCTATTGATCCATCATTAACAACCTGAGAAAGCACACTTACAGGTTTCAATCCTACTAGTGATACCAAATGAACAGAAGCTTCTATGTGCCCAACTCTCTTTAAGACCGCACCCTTGTTGTACCTAATTGGGAAAATATGACCAGGCCGACTTAAGTCCTCTGCCTTAGAATTTGAAGAAGCAAGAGCTAGAACTGTACTCGTTGAAATGGCATAGTGGGTAAATCAGAGAGTCAAGGAATGTTCCAACTGACTTTGTTAGCAATAGAAATAAATAGTGCATCTGCTATAGCAACTGATTTTCACATTGTCAACATCAAAGAATATAGTTACCACTTCTACAACAACTTGCAATCATTTGTAGCAACCTACAAGTTATTTTTATAGCCACTACTGCCATCTTCGTCAACAATATGGATGCACTTTAGCAGCAACTTGTGAGTCACTTTTGTAGCAACATCTTCAGCAACAAACCCATGAGTCACTTCAATAGCACCATAAACTCACTTTGATCACACTATAACTTTTGCAGCAAAAAGTTGACCTTTGTAGTACAATGTGAATACAGTTGGTAGATGTAATTTTTCTTTTTTTTTAATATGGCTCTCAATGAACACTTGGCAACGACTTTATCCAGGTAGACTTCTTCCATATGGCCCCAACTATCATATGTGTTGTATGGTATTATTGCTTGGTATTTTGGTCCCTTGGACATTTCATCTAACACTTGGCATTGTCAAAGTTTCACCATGATTTTAGCTAAGATCAAGCAGGGCAGTTAGATAGTTATGAACATCAACTCATCTTGGGCAATTACAGTCCAAATAGAAACTAAAATCCATTATTCTAGAAGGCCAAATGGTGCATCACTATGGGATTCATTCCCCAAGTCACCATGTAACGTTTAGGGAAGCTAAATTGACCAAAAACACCTCTACAAATTTTCAAAAATGGGCAGCATATAAGTGGGTAGTGTTTTCTAGAAAATGAACATGCCCTAATTCAGGGACAACAGAGTTTTGAAACTCCTATTGATGTGCCAACTTTGGCATCCACAAATATAGTGAAAGCTGTGACAAGTGTCTCCTCTTCATTTCTGGGTACCATTAGTGGCAACCTCAATCTCTCCAAGTCCTCTTCTGTCATGCCAACACATACAATTCCAGTGCCATGTTTCACAATGAAACCCATTGCTTCAACGGTTGTAGAAGATGCAGCCATGCTAAGATCTCCTTCATTTTCTCTATCTTCTGTATCACTTATAGATGCTGTCTTGACATCGTGTATCTGTGTATGCTCCACTTGATTATCATTTGGCATTGATCATATTCAAACTGTATTGTGGTATACATCATTTTGTTGTTCCGGTTTATTATGTCTTTTCACATATACTTTCATACATATCATACCAAATGATTGATGCACTTGCTCTTGACTTGTAAATGAAGTTTTTTGAAGTTACACTGTGATGTAGCTACACTGTATCTATCTTTTGAATATTATGAGATGGACATACAAAATCTCTTCATTTGTTTCCCTCTGTAGCTTTTATGACATGACTACCTCCGTGTTGATCTTTCAACAGTTAATGATAAGAATATACATCATGTATAAATAAAAGCATATACACCTTGCTGCACATGTTGCATCCTCTTATCTTACTGATCCAAAATAACACTGTATACAACTCATTAGCATGTTTTAACTTGATGGAGGTATCATCTTGATCTATTCATTTTGTACATACTTTTCTCAGCCCATGATGACTATGTGCTGTAACTCTTCATTTTAAAAGCATCTTTGCTTAATGATAACGTTTGAATAGTGCATATACACAGGTGATATGAACACCTACCTTTCTGTAGTTCACTAGTACTTTATAACGCATGGCAAATATTTGATAAGCTGCATCTTGTAGCTGTGACATGGTGTTATTATGGCTACCTTCATGTTGACAACTATCCTTTAATGATGTGTTAGACCCAAACATGCCATGTTGGCACTGGATAATGTACTTTTCACCAGCACAAAGGTGCTACCAAGTACTCATAAACACTTTCAATTGATGAATTGCAAAATGATCTTTAATTAGATATATTTCTTCATCTGAAAGGCTATCACAAGATCCAACTTTTGACCTTGAACTTCCTGAATGTATGAAAATGAGAAAACATCTGCACACATTTGAAATTCACTCACTTAGATAATTGAGCAGCCTATTTGCTGATGTGTAGTTGTCACTACATCCTCTCTTGGACTATCAATCATAGATGAGCATTTGATGCTCCATGATACAGATGTCTCTCTCGACTGTTGTAGCTGCCACCTTGCCTGATATCATTGTTGCTCCATGATAAAGACTCGAATGAAACACTTGCAAATTGTACCTTATATGTCATTGCATTCATGGAATATGATCATTTGTAATATATCGAAGATATTTAAGATAGATATGATCTTTGTTGTCCTACTATGACTAGAACCTCTGTTTCTTTGATGGCATCATGGGCTCTTAATGATAGTAACACATGACATTTGACTTGGCTGTCCCACATGGCATTTGTTCCAACTTGTCTGTACCTTCTCTCTTGTACTTGATACATTTGATTTAGTAGCAACATGCATGTCCTGTAAACATCATGATGCTTGGTCTATCAAATATCTTTGCATTGATGTCATTACTCCAAGCATGCTGGGCTCGACCCTTATGGGAGCCCATTTTCTCCACATGCCATTTAATAAAAGATGAATTGGCAAACTGATTTCCTATATACCCACACAAGAAGCAAACATGTTAGCATATGAAACATATCTTTGATTCATGATGTGGGGTTACTTGTATGGATCTATCTCTTTCTTGTATAACACTTATGTCTACTCATTCTAACCTCTCTTATGCTGAAATATGATTATTGATATTGCTGCTACATAAAAGTGAATGGTACTTTTGAAGTTCTGATTGTGTATGAAAAGACTTGGTACCCTGAGCATTAACAAAAATGTTTTTCCAGGTACGTTGGAGCTCAAACAGATGGAGGAAGATAGCAACTAGCTCAACCACAAGATTCGTCATTCGCAGGCAATGACGGGTCCCCTTTCTTTTCCTATGCATTTCTTTTCTTTAAAAAGTAAAATTTACTTTTATGTTGCCTATTTCAGTTACTCCTATGGCTTGTGTGGGAGCATTTCATTTGACATTCATTAATAATGAAAAAGCCTTTTAAAATATGCAATGTTGTATGGTTCTTCTTGATTGTAAAGAATTGCATTTAATTGAATTTCTTTTATGACATTTTTCTCTTGGCAAAACACTCATTAATAACAGACATGCACCCCTTAAAACTATAAAACCTAACTAGCTCCACTTGATTGAGATGGAAAAGAAAAATGGGTAACATTTCTGGTGACATCTGCGTGGTGCTTTCCTGCTAAGTACCCAAACCTACTGCCTAAAACTATCCGTTGGGCATAGAGTCACTCTTACTTGACAAAACCTTGAAAAACATTCCTTTCCACTACTGCAACTCATTTTCAGACTGCAACCTCTTCTAATCCATCAAGTACATGTGTATGGTTGGTGACAGTGAACAAACAAAAAAAATCACTGTCATTAATGATATATATCTACTTGATGAACTAGAAGGGGGAATCAACAAGAACAACTCCTTAGCAAACTGCTGTAATTTATCACAGTTCTATGAGGGAGATAGGTATGATGTGTGATAGTGAATACATGTATTCACTATTTCATATGATGGCTACCTATTTCATACAACTGTGGTACATCACAACAGTTTCATCACTTCCGCACAACCAAACCCAGAGACAACTAACTAACCTATGCACAACTGCACTTAGGGAAATGAAAACTACATCTAATCTATTGTGCATCATCACTTATTTAACACAAAAACTAAACCTACCCTACATCTAACTAGCAGAGGTGGTTCTCAAACATGACCATTTACTAGTTCTTTAAAATAGCTTCCCATCCTCAACAATTTACAATAGATCACATGCTCATGAGTAGCCTCAAGGAGGTGGATAATTGACAAAAGTATAACCAACTATTGGAATGAGATTTGGAGAAAGAAAACAATTCCACCTACCTCATGATTTTGATCATGCTTGTTGTTGTTCTAAGGCATAGGCAGATTGGACATGTTGTTCCTCAGTTTCAATCTTCTCCTCAGGTGCGAGCATGACTCTAGTAACACCTTGTTAGGCTTGATATGAGCTAGATGTCTAATAGGACATCCATTTGAACTGATGAACCTCACTCTCTCTTTGCTGGCTTCTGGCTCATGTACTATCGATTCCTCATCTTGCTGATTGGAATGCCCCATTTCAAGTGATTCCTTTTGAACTATAACCTCCTCTACAAGTTGTTCCACTCAAGCCTTTCCTCTCCTAAAGATGTTTCACCTTCTGATTGTGGAAAAGATAAATCAAAGTTATATTCAATTTGGTCCTCTTTGTAGTAGCCCTCTTGAGGAAACAAAACATGAATGTGTTCCTCATGTTTGTAGCATTCTTTATTTTTCGGAGCTGGCTTGACATCAAGGTTAGCACAAAACTCCTCCAGATCATCCCAAAAATGAACTTCATCATGATCCTCTTGAGGAATTTTAGTCTCTTGAATATGCTTGATATCTTTGGGCTTCCCTTCAAGGTCTAAAAGCTTTCTGGTTGGGACATCTTCTTTAACCTCAAGAACAAGGTCATTCTTTTCAAAATACTTCTCCAAAGTATTGTCTTCTTGCTGATGAAGTACCTTTTCAACTTCACTATGCTGATTAGCATGGGGTAACTCATCTTTTACAAAAGAACTTATGTCTTCTTTCTCCATTTCATTATGTTGTTTGTACTTTTCAAATTTAAGAAGTGTTGCCTTATCAACAAGATTTAAACAAAACTCCTCTATTGTGCTTGTGAAAAAGTCTTCATCAAACTCTGCATTAACCTTCTTATGCACAACATGTCGTATCTCAACTTCATGATTAACTTGTTGATTATTAAAGACATTAAAGTCTTTACCTTGACAAACAAGCCCTGGTCCTCCTCTTTGTTTAGTTTGGATAATTTCACCTTTCAAGATGAGGCTGTCTTCACTTGCTTCTTGATGAACCAACACCTTGTCAAAGTGATTTTTATCATCCTGTTGCTCAAAATTTGCTAATGGTGTTATTACAATTATGCTTTCTTCATCCTCATTAACAAAACCAGGAAGCTCATTGAATAAATCAGTCAGTACTTCACCATTTTGTAGCAAAATTTCTTGTTTATCCTCAATTTGTTCAACAAAACTAGGAAGTTCATCCAAAGAATTTGTTAGCACCTCATGTTCAACACTTATCTTCTGCTTAATACCCTACTGTCCTAACTAATTTTTCTCATAATTAATTTGCAACAGGCCTAATTTGTCATTTTCATTATTATGTACAAGTGAAGAAACAACAAAAACTCCTTGCTCTACCTCACAAAACTCATTTGTTCACTCATTAGGCAACTCTCTTGGTAAACAATAGGTCCACTTGGACAAAGATAGATAGTAAAAGGCCAAGAAGGCTGATTTGAAAAGGAAACTTGAGGAATTGGCTTGGTCTCTTGAAGACATATAGGCTGTTCTTGTTCAAGTATAGGTTCTTTCAATGGATGAGGCCCTCTGAAACTTGGAATATTCAATTTAGGAGATTTAGGAGACTCACCTTGCTTGAAGCTTGGTACTCTGAACTTGGAAACCTCTTCTTCAAAAAATGGATTTGGAAAAGAAATAGCTGATTGAGTTTCCAACCTTTGAAATGGAGCCAATAAAAGCCTCTTTTGCTCCTCTTCTGCAAGATCTTCTTGTGCAAGCTTCTCCTCATATTGATTTTTTTGCATTTCAAGCTCTTGTTGACGCTAGATAGCCTGGTAAGCCAACTCCTCCTGCTACAACTTGATCTATTGTTGCCACTTGATCTCAGCCAGTTGTTGAGTCTAGTCCATCAATATGTTTTTGATATCACCAATCCCCAAATTGTCTAAATTTTGAGATCGACCATGGTGATAAGTGTGTTGGTTTGGTATGAAGTTATTTTCTTGAGGGTGATTTTGAGCATACATGGACTGAAATGAAGTATGAGCAAGGGTGGGTGGGTGGTAAGCATGTTGGATCTGCTGGTTACTTGCAATTACAGAGCTATTTTGGACAAAACCAGCAGTATGGTTACTTTGATATGGATGAAAAGAAGAAGTATGAACAATATTCTCATAAAATGGAGGCTGATAAGGCATATTCCCATGAAACATAGACATACCTATTCACTCAAAAAGATGGAAAATGAGAATAGAGTACATTTTCTTGATAAAACTTGAATCGTACCAGCACTTGAATTGTTGAAACTAGTACATAATCTCTCCAGAGTCGCCAGGTGTGTAAAGAAAATACCTCCAAAAGGCTGAAACTAATGCTATACACACTGAACAACAGTAACAAAATGTATAAAATGGACTGAGAATCAGTTCACAGTCCCACCGGGCATGCCAAAAATTGTTGTCTCTCAAAATTGTACCCTTGCTAAGTTGTAGAACTTAGCATTCTGGAGAAACATGGGATCTTTCCAGGCCTGTGGGTCACCTATGATGGAAAGAACCTCTGGAGAAGGCCGGCTTCCTATTGATACTCCACCTATATTGCTTTCTCTAATGTCTTTGCAGAGAAAAGGGTAAGAAAGAAACATGAAGAGTAAAACTAACTCCTAAGGTGATGCACCAAAATGGTTATCAAAGATTACACAAATGACTAATATACTATAGATCTAGTAATAATAAGGATCTCATACACAACCCAATAAATCATAATCTTTGCATCATCAATTTATAAGAAGGCTAAATAACAACAGTTCTGTAAAGGAGAAATATGTTTTCTCACCACTCAAGACTGATTCTTATTCCTAGCACATCTCACAACCTACAAAAATGTATGTATTCCTGCATAAAGGCACCAACATGAAATATAGTTCCAAGGACAAAGAACATCACAAGGATCTGTACTAACACTAAGGACACACAATATCAGAAGAACTGGGAAGGTATAAACTACTTATTACTGCTAAAAAGGTATTACAATGTTGTGTTACTCTAAAAATGGGTTACAAAATAGTTCACTTCTGCAAAAGAACTCAGAAAATTACAATATACAGTGCAATGAATAGCCAGAACTTCTTAATAATGAACAAGGAAGAAGACTATATACTTCTCCAAACAGCTGTAAGAAGATAAGCACAAGAAACCTCCACGATCGTGCATCTCGTAAAATCTCTCAAAATATCTGTCTAAAGTCCTCCAAAATGAGTTCCCAATGAAGAAAAAGCCAATACATGTCATCACCCACCATAAAAGCTTCAAAAGAGCCTCTTAATGCCCTTAAATGCTACTGAAAACGAGTCAAACCACCACAATAACTCCACCAGTTGGCCAACCTATCCTGCAGCATCATAAATGTCTGATATTTGCACATAAATACTCAGCCACATCTCTTTGACCACATCTACAAGCATCCTCAACTTGCCCTTTGCACAATGTCATAAATACAATTATTTATGCATTTAATTAACATTAACTAAGTGGTTTATAATTACACCACCTTAGCTTAATGTTTTACATTTCAAATTTATTACAAACCTATGCAGAAAATAATGGCACTAGGACATTAATATTCAATCTCCTGATTTTGCATAGTTTTGAGATAAATTAAATATTGTGAAAAAATGACAAAGTAATCGACGAGACTTACTTTGTCACGTGTTATAGATTTGCCTATTATTGCCTTTTGCATTTTTATGACAAGTGATAAAGTAATTCACAACCCATTACTTTATCATTTGTTTACAACGTTTAATCTATTTCTAGATTATGTAAAATCAAAATAAAAACACTTATAACTCCTAGGCACAAACCTAACTCTCCATACATGAAAAAGATCTCTCCTATGCAACATGCCTCGTGCACTTGGATCATTTTACACATTACATTGCTACATCAAAACACCTTATAACCCCATACATGAAAAGATCTCTTCTATGCATTAGAATGCCTCATGCACTTGTATAAATCTCAGGCCTAATGTAATACATAATAAAGAACCCTTATGACTCCCTATATGCATTACAATGCATAAATACAATCATACCCACCATACTATCATACTCCACCTTATGACTTCAAACTTCAACCCATACCTTAGCAACACAAATAGAAGGCACTTGACCTTAACTTTTCATCATGCGTTTTGACTTTAAAAAAATCAAAAAAGGCAAAAATCATGCCCTCACGGGTCCTGTGGTATCATAAGACTTGATCATTAGGTTTGAAAGTTGAAAGAATTGCCCATGATGTAGAGTGGGTAACATTGATTTAAAAAAAAAAATAGAAGTCAAAAGTGAAGAAAAGACACCCCACGTCAACTAAAAGAAGGGAAAAAACCCTAAACTTTTGTCATTTTCACATTCTCTATTCGTTGTCCTCTCCCAAGCTATCGCCATTGAGGTAGGGTTGGATAAAAACTTCATCATTTCCTATGATTTCTGAGGGTTTTGATGGCTCATTTAAAAAACCTTGTTGCTACCTGTTCGATCCATTTTTCTTTGTTTTGGGGACAAATCTTGGCTTTTCAAGCCGCGACCTGGCATATTTCTGATGGATTTCGACTTGTTTTCTTCTTGGTCGACACACTGTCACTATGGATGATCTATTTGAAGGAAAACCTCTGTGGTTTCAACATAGTGCTCGGTAGAAAAAAAAAGTAAGTCCCTCATTTGTCAAACTCTCTTCATTTTTTGAGTTTTTACTTTGCATCTCGTTGCCAAAGGCGCGATTTGATAGCATTCTGAGTATTTTTGTTTGAAATGAGTTTAAATCTTTTTGATTTTCCTCTGTATCTACAAAAATGGAATGAACGAAGGAATACATACTTGTTTCTCTGTGTATGCTGTTTGAAAAAAGATAAATAGAACTGATTTGGACAAGCCGTGGCCTCTTCACCTGGGTCTGCATAAAAACTTGATATTTCACTGTAAAGAAAGAAAAGACATAAAAACTGAGAGTTCAAACAGTTTTCTTTCCTTCTCTTCTTGCTTAACATATGAAGACCATGTATTTTTTTGTGTCAACATGAGACCCTCAGGCTCAGCTCTGTAACAACAAAATACTTAAAATGTATGTATTTACATCTAGGTTTTTCAAAAAACTTCAAAACAAGGATGTCTCCTTCATGTCCACATAAGTACACCAATAATCCTCTCCCAACTTTGTCAATTTCCTTCATTGCTGATGCAAGTTGATTGCCATAATCACATCGAGCAGATCCAAAGATGTCACTCGTTAGACATTTTGAATGCACTCTCACTAGGACATTTGTCCGTCTTCAATATTACCCTTTACCATAGCAACATGCTCAATTCTATCAAGTTTTGAACAATAGCAATACACCTGAAAGGAGCCCCACTTTGTTTGCAAGTGAGAAATAGCAGTTTGTTCAACCACTTTCTCTCTCTTTTTTCCTGTATCTTGTCAGATCTGCAATGGATATGATTGGTAAATTGTATTCCATGGCAAATTTTTTTAACTTTGTCAAGCGGTCTATTGATCCATCATTAACAACAACCTGAGAAAGCACACTCACAGGTTTCAATCCTGCCAGTGATACCAAATGAACAGAAGCTTCTGTGTGCCCAACTCTCTTTAAGACCCCACCCTTTTTGTACCTAATTGGGAAAATATGACCAAGCCGCCTTAAGTCCTCTGCCTTAGAATCTGAACAAGCAAGAGCTAGAACTGTACTCACTGAAATGGCATATTTGGGTAAATCAGAGAGTCAAGGAATGTTCCAACTAACTTTGTTAGCAGTAGAAATATATATAGTGCATCTTCTACAACAACTAATTTTCACATTGTCAGCATCAAAGAATATAGTTACCACTTCTACAACAACTTGCAATCTTTTGTAGCAACCTACAAGTTATTTTTGCAGCCACTACTGCCATCTTCATCAACAATATGGATGCACTTAACAACAACTTGTGAGTCACTTCTGTAGCAACATCTTCAGCAGCAAACCCATGAGTCACTTCAATAGCATCATAAACTCACTTTGATCACACTATAACTTTTGCAGCAAAAAGTTGACTTTTGTAGCATAATGTGCATACAGTTGGCATATGTAATTTTTCTTTTTTTAATATGGATCTCAATGAACACTTGGCAACGACTTTATCCAGATAGACTTCTTCCATAAGGCCCCAACTATCATATGTGTTGTATGGTATTATTGCTTGGTATTTTGGTCCCTCAGACATTTCATCTAACACTTGGCATTGTCAAAGTTTCACCATGATTTTAGCTAGGATCAAGCAGGGCAATTAGATGGTTATGAACATCAACTCATCTTGGGCAATTACAGTCCAGCTAGAAACTAAAATCCATTATTCTAGAAGGCCAAATGGTGCATCACTATGGGATTCATTCCCCAAGTCACCATGTAGCGTTTAGGGCAGTTAAATTGACCAAAAACACCTCTACAAATTTTCAAAAATGGGCAACATATAAGTGGGTAGTGTTTTCTAGAAAATGAACATGCCCTAATTCAAGGACAACAATGTTTTGAAACTCCTATTGGTGTGCCAACTTTGGCATCCACAAATACAGTGATAGCTGTGACACGTTTCTCCTCTTCATTTTTGGGTACCATTAGTAGCAACCTCAATCTCTCCAAGTCCTCTTCTATCATGCCAACACATACAATTCCAGTGCCATGTTTCACCATGAAACCCATTGCTTCAGTGGTTTCAGAAGATGTAGCCATGCTAAGATCTCCTTCATTTTCTCTATCTTCTGTATCACTTATAGATGCTGTCTTGACCTCATGTATCTGTGCATGCTCCACTTGATTATCATTTGGCATTGATCATATTCAAACTGTATTGTGGTATATATCATTTTTTTGTTCCGGTTTATTATGTCTTTTCACATATACTTTCATACTTATCATACCAAATGATTGATGCACTTGCTCTTGACTTGTAAATGAAGTTTTTTGAAGTTACACTGTGATGTAGCTGCACTATATCTAGCTTTTGAATATTATGAGATGGACATACAAAATATCTTCATTTGTTTCCCTCTATAGCTTTTATGACATGACCGCCTCCATGTTGATCTTTCGACAGTTAATGATAAGAACATACATCATGTATAAATAAAATCATATACACCTTGCTGCACCTGTTGCATCCTCTTATCTTGCTGATCCAAAATAACACTGTATACAACTCATTAGCATGTTTTAACTAGATGGAGGTATCATCTTGATCTATTCATTTTGTACATACTTTTCTTAGCCCATGATGACTATGTGCTATAACTCTTCATTTTAAAAGCATCTTTGCTTAATGATAACATTTGAACAGTGCATATACACAGGTGATATGAACACTTACCTTTCTGTAGTTCACTAGTACTTTATAATGCATGACAAATATTTGATAAGCTACCTCCTATAGCTGTGACATGGTGTTATTATGGCTACCTTCAGGTTGACAACTGTCCTTTAATGATGTGTTAGACCCAAACATGCCATGTTGGCACTGGATAATGCACTTTTCACCAACACAAAGGTGCTGCCAAGTACTCATAAACACTTTCAATTGATGAATTGCAAAATGATCTTTAATTGGATATATTTCTTCATCTAAAAGTCTATCACAAGATCCAACTTTTGTCCCTAAACTTCCTAAATGTATGAAAATGAGAAAACATTTGCACACATTTGAAATTCACTCACTTAGATAATTGAGTAGCCTGTTTGCTGATGTGTAATTGTCTCTCCATCCTCTCTTGGACTGTCAATCATAGATGAACATTTGCTGCTCCATGATACAGATGTCACTCTCGACTGTTGTAGCTGCCACCTTGCCTGATATCATTGCTACTCCATGATAAAGACTCGAATGAAACACTTGCAAATTGTACCTGATATGTCACTGCATTCATGGAATATGATCGTTTGCAATATATAGAAGGTATTTAAGATAGGTATGATCTTTGCTATCCTACTATGACTAGAACCTCTATTTCTTTGATGGCATCATGGGCTCTTAATGACAGTAACACATGGCATTTGACTTGGCTGTCCCACATGGCATTTGTTCCAACTTAACTGTACCTTCTCTCTTGTACTCGATACATCTGATTTAGTAGAAACATGCATGTCTTGTAAACATCATGATGCTTGGCCTATCAAATATCTCTGCATTGATGTCATTACTCAGAGCATGCTGGGCTCAAACCTTATGGGAGCCCATTTTCTCCACATGCCATTTAATAAAAGATGAATCGGCAAACTGATTTCCTATATACCTGCACAGGAAGCAAACATGTTAGCATATGAAACATATCTTTGATTCATGATGTGGGGTTACTTGTATGGATCTATCTCTTTCTGGTATAGCACTTATGACTGCTCATTCTGACCTCTTTTATGCTGATATCTGATTACTGATATTGCTACTACATAAAAGTGAATGGTACTTTTAAAGTTCTGATTGTGTATGAAAAGACTTGGTACCCTGAGCATTAACAAAAAACTATTTTTTAGGTATGTTGGAGCTCAAACGGATGGAGGAAGATAGGAACCAGCTCAATCACAAGACTCGTCATTCACAGGCATTGACGGGTCCCCTTTCTTTTCCTATGCATTTCTCTTCTTTCAAAAGTAAAATTTACTTTTATGTTGCCTATTTCAGTTACTCCTACGGCTTGTGTGGGAGCATTTCATTTGACATTCATGAATAATGAAAAAGCCTTTTAAAATATGCAATGTTGTATGGTTCTTCTTGATTGTAAACAATTGCATTTAATTGAAGTTCTTTTATGGCATTTTTCTCTTGGCAAAACACTCATTAATAACAGACATGCACCCCTTCAAACTATAAAACTTAACCAGCTCCACTTGATTGAGCTGGAAAATTAAAATGGGTAACATTTATAGCATGTTTCATGTAAAGTGTGCTCTTTATGTTGTGATTACAATACCTTTTTATGGTTGGTAAGTTGTAGAGCCATTGAGGAAATTGGAACACCAAAGGCTACAAGTATGCAATAGTTTAGGATGGTACAAGGTCCTTGGGATTGATTTAGTTCAATTAGTGTTACATGGGAGGGCAGTGTTGAGAGGCAGTAATTATTTCCTCATTTATTTTGATTTGATTCATTATTTATTTTAGGACCTTGTTATTTGATGTTTCATCAGGGATGATGCTATTCTAAGGGGGGATATATGTAACATCCTTCCTTAAACAATACTTGATATTTTGTTTTATGAAGGTATTTGATAATGAGGGCTTTTGGGATTGTTGGTTTTTCATGAAGATAAACTCTAATTGATTTATCCTAAGGATAAAACTATTATTTAATTTTATGATTTGTCATGGAGGATAAATTAGGTAGGTTATTACTTAGTTATCAATTTGTCTTAGGAGATAAATTTGATATGATAGGGTGTCATTTAATTTATTCATTCATTTGGGAGGATGAATCTAAGTGGATTAGTATGTTGGATAGTTGTTAAACATTATGGGGTTTGGTGAATTCTTTTTTGAGGTTATAGTTTACTTCTAAGGTGAGTAAATTGTTTGGTTATTGATTGGAGAGAATAAATCAATTTATGAATTTATTATCTAGAAAATATTTGAAAATATAATTAAATTTTTTAAAATCAATTAGAGCAATTTAGTGGCACTAAATCGATAAGTTTGGATAATTAATGAAAAACGATTAAAAAATAAAATTGTAAAATTTATCTCACAGGGATAAATTAAATTCTTTAATATTTAGTTTAGGTACTTGAGGTTATGAATAATGATATATTCAATTAATTTAATTATATTAATTTTAACTTGTTGATTTTATTGCAAACATGGATATTCAAAAATCAAAATAATTATCCTCACCACACTATAAATAAGTTTCACACTCATAAATATTATTTAATTTGATTCTTTTGAAAAATAGGTTTATTATTGAGTATTTATGTTTAAATAAAGTGGATTTATTTATCGCTAGAATTATTCTACACTCTTGAATTAGGAATTATGGAAAATTTAAATATAGAAAATATTATTAATTAATTATTTTAAATCAACTATAGAGTATTATCATTGGATTTCTTGGAGAAGTAATTGTGAAATTAAATTACTAATTATTTAAGAAGCATTGGAATACATATAGATAACAGGTTTTACATTACGAGTGAATAAGTCAAGCTTGAAATAAAGAATAAGAGGTTCAAGGATTTCATCAAAGGTTAATTTTTAAGCTTTGGAAAGCCAGAAAGGTAGTGTATTGTACCCATAATTTTCAATTTGAATTCATCAATGTTGTAATTATTCAGAATTGGATTTGTATAGTGTTGATATGCTTAATGGTTCAAAATTGAATGAGTTGAGAATCTAGAATCAACGAGAGTCTTGGTAGATTAGTGGAAAACGTAGGTATGATAGTTTGGAATCCATAAAAGAGGTTTTGTTAACCATTAAACAATGGAATTAAGTCTATACATAAAACTCTAGATTGATAAGACTTAGAAACATGCAAATCATAAACCTTAAATAGTGAAATTGAAGCTAAGGTTAATGTGTTTCACCAAATTGACAATGGAAAACACACTAAAATTGATAGGGGGTTGATTTAGGATGTTTTATAATGTCAATAGAATCTTCTTGTACTTGCAATCAAACAATTTGAATTGAAATTCTTATATTTGTAAGTAAAAACCTAGTTTTGAATTTTGGGTCAATTGGAGGTCCAAAAAACATGTTATGAAGAAATTGAAAAGTATATAATGTATCTAAACTCTATTAGAGAACTTTGTGAACTTCCTTTGAATATTTTTGAGGAATTTGAACATGAATGAAACTCAAGAAAACTTAAAATCTATATAATCATTTTCTAGAAATATAGATCAAATTTACCTAGATAAGAACATAGATGAACTCAAGGTGCACTGATATAAAAAATTGCATTCAAAAAAACTTTTGTGAGGATCAAGGCCACACCCTAAGTTAAATATATTTTCGTGGGTAATTTCTCTGCCTTGTAGGGATGATCCTATAGGTCAATTCCACGCCCCTCCAAATTTGGTTTGGAATAGAACTTTTTAAGATCTTGGAAGTCTATTTTGTTGAGTTTTCTAAGTATGCCTATTGTAATAGTGGGAACTTCCACTTGTGCAATCAATCAAATAAATACAAAGGATAAATGAAAACATCATGCCATATCTTTTTGTTAGAACAAAATTTTGATATCATACTATGCTTGGTCTATAAATAGCATTTTAGGGTTTTTGAACCTATTTTTAGGTGAATTCAATGGTCAAGTGAATAGAAAAATGTAATAAATGAATGTATATTATAGGTTAATCAATTAAAAGTTGTTGGAAAAAGGTAATTCAAAATGAATGCTCCCACCCATACTATAACTAATATAAGGTGCTTGCTTCTGGCAATAATGGTGAGAAATCATTCATTTTTTTATGGATAGGTAAGCACTAAGGGAGTCTCACATAATTAGGTACAAGGATCTCAAGTATGGGCCTTATATTGTCTAGGATTAGGGAATATACGACCTTGTTACTCCTAGTAAACAAGGCCATAAAGGTGGTAATCAAGTGACTTTTATGAAAATAGTGCCCATGGGATTGGGCTCTTCTTATATCAAACATAATCTAGTGGAATAGGAGACACATAAAGAAGCCAGGAAGAATGTCTCAATAGCTCTAGCTTGTCAAATGTGATAGATGAACATAATACACTGTTCTAGTGAGAATTCAATTCTTTCCATTGGATATGAAGTCTTATATGAAAAAAGAAGTTTGCAAGGAAAGATTTAATTTATCGATTTAATGCTTTATGGATAGGATTAGTTGATGTTCATCCGTGGATTATAAAAAAAATTGTTGGATAAGATTAAAGTTATAATAGAAATAACCCAAGAACCCAAGGTTTTTTTATTTTACTATTTCAAACAATAGAATATTGATCTTATATTTTAGAGAATGGACCTTAGTTTTAGGAAAAGAATGTAGTGTTGGACAAACCATGGTTTCTAGCTTTTAGTCTCTTGACAAATTCTTTCTCAATATGTTTGTCTTGGTAAGGATCCCTTATCTTCCTCTATAGCTATAGATCCAAAAATGGATGGCTTGATTCATTCAAAATATGTAAGAATCCAAGTAGAACTAGATATCTCAAAAGGTTTACCTAATATAACTAAAAGTGGAGGATATGATTTGGAAGTAGGTTATAGATTATGAAAATATATCATTTCATTGTCATAGGTTCTTTCAAGTAGGGCATATAGTAGTAGACTACAAAATGGAGAAATTTAAATCCACAAAGTAGGCTATATGGTGGCAAGAGGACCATTTCTCCCATTTATCGATCAAATAAAATGCTCCTAAATCTATAGAGGATTCTAGCTCAGAAGATCCAAAGTGCAATAAGGTGCATGTCACTATTGATATGGAACAGTCATAGAAGAAAAAATAAAAAACACCCCCCTTCATTACCAAAATATTTAGAGACCGTTCTTTCTCCATCAACCCAAAAGTAAAAGATAGGAAATTTTAATGAAAAGGTAAAGAAAAAAGAACTAGTAAATTTAGTAAGTTTGATGGGTTCACTAGAGAAAACATATTTAAACAAGGAACCTTAGTCTTTATTATGACCTATGCAACCTAAGCTTCCCTTAAAAAGGTTTTTAGTGGTGTTGGGAAAATGTGTCTCAACCTTGCAATTATATAAGGTTTATTGTTGATAGTACACACACACACACACACACACACACACACACACACACACACACACACACACACATATCTTAGTTACACCGCGATGCGTGTTAACATTTTTTGTTAGCAAAAATTGTTACATGGCCAACTTACATTAAATTAATGATATATTGTAAATCTGGATCATTCATTATTAGGTTTTAGATTTGATGGTATATATTTTGTTGGCTTGTCTTGCCCTAGAAGGTAACCCTATTTTATGAGGGTGTTGTATTATGACTGTGGTATTGTGATGTATTCTGAGAGTCTGATAGCAGTTGTGTTGTCTCTAGATCTCTGTTAGTGATACTCCAGTGAGAAGCTTTCTCTGCAAGTATATTGTAATCTTTGTGATTTCTAAATAATATATTGGGTGGCTTTTGGAGTGTGGGGTTTTCTCCTGAAAGGGTTTTCCCCACGTAAATCACTGTGTTATGGTATGCATGATAGCTATGTTTATTTATGTTTAAGTTTCTGTAACTGTTAAAGGTCTGTAAAGTTTTGCATTACCCTCCTCGCAAGATTAGTGTAGGAAGTTGTTTCACTACCTTAGCTTCCTTACGAGTGGTATCAAAGCCTAATCACCTTTGGTTTCAGTTGTGGGTCGTTGGGTTTTTTGAACTAATCCATATTTGAGTAGGAGCTTGTGTAAAAGACACTATGTGATCTTGTTGTAGGAATTTTCAGATGACAAGTTCATCAGGGAGATTAGAGGTGGATAATTTTTTTGTCCATATAATTTTGAAATGTGGAAGCTGAAGATGGAGGATTTGTTGATAGATTGAGATCTATGGGATGCTGTTGATGAGAAGGTTTCAAGGCCTGCAGATCCTACTTTGGCTACTCAATATGATGTTATGGACCGTAAAGCCAAGGGTCTAGTTAGATTGTGTTTGGCAGACTCTATTTTAATCAATGTCCATGAAGAGACCTCTGCACAGAAACTATGGAAGAAGCTTGGTGAGATGTATCAAGCCAAATATTTAGTGAACAAGATTTTCTTGAGGAAGAAATTATACTCCTTGAGAATGGAAGAGGGTGGATGAATTACATACCAACTAGAAATGTATTCAATATGTTGGCAGCTCAATTGGCATTAGTTGGTGTCAAAATGGATGAGGAGGAGAAATTCCAGATATTGCCTTGTTCTTTGCTTGATTCATGGAATTCTCTTGTTATGGCTATTGGGAGTACTGTTATATTGAAGACTAAAGATGTGGTGGGTTCTTTGCTTTCTGAAGAAATGAGGAGGAAGGTATCCATCAGTGCCAAGGAGGCCCTAAATGTTCGTGGAAGACCTAAGGAAAAAGGCAAGAAGAATGAGAAGCATGATAAATCCAAGTCTAAGGGGATATCCAAATCTCTTGGAAAGTCCAAAGTTGTTTGTTGGAACTGCGGTAATCCTGGACATATTTGTAAGGAATGCAAAGAAGAAAAGAAGAAGAAAAAGAAGAGATTTGATTCTGATTCTGAGTCTAAGAAGGAAGATGGTGATGCATTCATTGCAGCTTTGGCAACTCATGCAGGTAATGAGGCATGGTTAATTGACTCAGGTGCATCTTTCCATATGACCTTTAATAGAGATTGTTTTTTGAATATGAAGAATTTGATGGACGTAAGGTATACTTGGGCAATGATTCTTATTTAAATATTGTTGGCTGTGGTAAAGTTAGAATAGGTTTCCTGATGGTAGAATAAAAAGGATTAATGGTGTGTTGCATATCCCTGGATTAGCAAGAAATTTGTTATCTGTGAGAAAACTAATAGATGCAAGTGTGCAGGTAGTATTTTTTGATGCAGGATGCAAGATGGTTAGAGGTGCTATGGTGATTTCTAGATGTGTCAAATATGGCATATTATATAAACTTGATGCATGCACTGTTGAGTGCAATAGTACTTCTATGAAAAGCAAGTCTGTAGAAGAGGTGAGGGTTTCATCTTCAACAGATGATCATGGCTTTTAGGTACCCAAGGGTGCTCTTTCTTCTGAATCAAAGTTACCTGCAGAGACAACTATGTTATGGCACCTAAGACTTGACCACATTGGAGAAAAGGGTCTAAGGACCTTGAAAAATAAAAACCTTGTTGAAGGGTTGTCTGATTGTAATCTTGAGTTTCAAAACTTATAGAATATGCACAACTATTTTACATCACTTTCACTACATGGATCATATCTACTACTAGCAATCCCATCATTTTCAATAAATGACATTCTTTTTGTCCATTCTCAACAATGTAATCACTTGTTATTAGCAATGGTGCTTCACGATTCTCTTCTTAACCATTGAAACATGTTTTTTGTCCACGATATGGATGATCCATTTTAAGGTAAGCATGATGTCCACAATAAATACACAAATCTTATATATTATTCAAAAACCCTAAATATTAGTTTAAAACTTTAAATTGTAAAATTTGTAAATTACATTAATACAAAATGACAAATTAGTAAATTACAATAATAGCAAATAAAAAGACCGTAATATAATAAAAAGTTTCCTTGTTCCATGGGGACGCGTCCCCCCAAAAAACCCCATGTTTGCGAGAGGGACATTTCAGGGACTTGGGGGAGCGTCCCCCTGTTGTCCCACCATCGTCGTCCATGACCTAGGGACATTTTTGGGACGTCCCCTCAAAGAGGGGATGTTTCCTGTGACATCCCCTTTAATTTTGGTCTACTAGGATACTCTGGGATGTCCCCAAGACACCCAGGGGACTCCCAGATGTCTCCTAACTATCCCCAAAAATTCCAGATGTCCCCCATGGCAACTAAGGTAAAAAGTTCTTTTTTTTTTCAAATCAAGATTTTTGTTGGATCTTTGTGTTAGTAACCCTAACCCTAATGGTCTATGGGCCCTATCCACACCCTAAGCAGTCACAAAAGTGAAAAAAATCAAAATGAGAAAGGATAAAGGTTGTAATTAAAGTTGGTTGGTATTGGTTTGGAGGACCTTGAGCATGTGGAGTCTAGTAGTTCTAGTGATGAGGAGCTTGGCGAAAACTTTGGGGATGATTAGAGGTATCAGGCCATTAGCCATTGACTCATAGTCATTTGTATTTTGTTTTTGAACATTGTAATCATGAATCATCACTATGAAAATTTGAAAATTCAACATGTCACATTTTCATTGTTAATGTTCAAATGCAATCATTCCATTTTGTTTAAAACTTTAAAGTTTAAACTTTATTGTTTAGTAGTTACTACTTACTAGTTTACTTAGTATGTGAAAGTTTCATTTGTAATTTTTATACTTATTCCTTATACATTTTTTATGACTAATTTTTCAAGTACTATATGTATTTGCACTACCCCCTCACCACCCCCAGCTACCATCCCCTCGCCATCCCCCTACCGTCCCCAAACTTAAGCCCTTGGTCCCCTATCCCCGAAACCCATCCCCCCGTCCCCCTGTCAGGAAACTCCATGGAACTATGAAAAATTTAAACTATTTGTAAATTGTAATCCAATAAAAAATTTAAAAAGACTTTAATATATAGTGATTTTGGACAAATTGTTGAAATTTAAATATGATAATGCTGATATATATATATCTATTATATATTATTAAATTAATAAATTATTGTATTATGTTAAAAACATAATTTATAATTTTTTATACTAGTAACTAAGGTATGTCTAATGTCATAGTATTTTAAGGGCACCATTGAATAGATAACTGTCATAAAAAAATTGTTCAAGCAAGGTCGACTGTATAATTTAGGCCCTATTGCAACCTGCACTGTGAAATTAGAGAACAAACATGCATGAAATTAGATAACTGTCATAAAAAAACAAGCATGCATGATGCAACATGGCAACAATTTTTCTTTCAGTTTCAAACAATTTTTTTCTCCATATAGTTGATTTTTTTCTGTACAAATCTATATGCTAAAGAATTGAATTTCTCTTTCTAACAGGCTTTATCTCCATCCTTCTAAAAGACTATGGCATCCATGTCTACAACACCATCTAGGAAAGGAGGCGAACCTAAAGACCCTTGTTGGAAACATGGTATACCAGGTTCAGGAAGAGGGATGGTCATTTGCCTCCATTGTGAGAAAGAAATGAATGGAGGTATAAATAGGCTGAAATATCACCTTGTACAGGTTGCTTGCCGAGATGTTACAGGATGTACTATAGCAACTGTGGAGGTTTAGAATGAGATAAGAGCTCTCCTTGAACAATATGAGAAGAAAAAAGAAGAAAAAAAGAGGACAACAGAGGCAATGGGAGCCATTGGAAGAGATACAGGGAGCTCTAGTTCTTGTCTTGGGCTACGAATGACAGGAGTAAGCAATGTGGGTAGCGATGCATCTAGTTTTTTATTCCTCATAATACTCCCGGTGCACAACCTTCGTTGGAGGGGTACTTCATGGAATAAGGAATTGCAAAATGAAGCAAAGTTAGCATGTGTAAGAACCTGTCTAAATCTGAACTAAATTTTTTAATCGCTGCCCTAAATTTCTGATTTGTTTTCTAAAAGTTTCACTCAGGTTTTTGATGTTTTGTTTTCACCAATGTGTTTGATATGATATGATGATGGAAAGATAGCAATTTGACATTCATATGATAACAAAATATGATAGAAAATAGATTGAACTAGCTCACAATCAATTCCAAATTAAAGATGTGGAATTAGACAACAAATGAAACATACCCGACAATGAAGATTGGCTTATTCCATTCAATTAGAAGTGATTGATTACAATAGTCTAGGTATGATATAAAAATTAGACTTACAAATGCATGCAAATGATACCCAAAAGTGATCAATATGATGTACAAATGATCCTCCAATGTTGTAACAATGTTAGCCATCATATGGATGATGAATGCCAATGAAGATCCAAGCCAAATTTGCCAACCTTAGAAGTCTGAATTATGAACCTGTAGCTATTGATATAGAATTCGATCATGAAACCCTAGCCAAACCAAGCTAAAAACACCTCCAAACCCTAGCCAAAGGTACCCAAAATGAAGCATCAATGACAATCCAACATCAATGCCATGGCTGGAAACACTCTGATATGAACCTGTATGATGATTTCAGAGGTTTGATATGAAATTGCAACAGTCTGATAGGAATTTCTAAATACAAAATAATGGATTTCACCAACAATGAAGCCTCTAAATCTTATAGAATCATCAACACAACATAGCCATGAATGCAAATAGTAAAATTAATCACACTCCAAAAACCTTCAAATCTGAATATATATGCCTTCAAATATGCAAGATGTCTTCAAACCCTAGCTGATCATGCAACTCCATTGAAACCCTAGCTGTTTGGAGCCTTTATCTCTATGAAAAACCTGCAATATGCTCAATAATGGATCTTAGGTGAATCCATCTCTCAAAGTGGGATGGGTTTTCATCCAAATCACTAAAATCCAAGGGCTTTCGTCCTTAGATATCACTAAAACGAAGTTACAACCAAGAGAAAATCCTCAAAGAGTGAAAAAGCCAAATGATTCAATGATGCAAATGACCTCAAAACCTCTCCTTTTATCTTTTTCTCCCTGGGTGCCCAAACAGAACAAAATATAATGATTTCTTAAGTCCACCGTCATAGCCAAATAATTTTATTTAATTTTCTTTTCAATTCCATAACTTGGACGACCTCATGGGAGGAATATAAAAATAATAAAATGTAATGTCCCCTTTTACTAGGCAGTGGTCAAGCACAACAGTTAGTCTACCAACTGGTCCCCGTAGGTTAAAAGAGTGTTCAGGGAACCCTTTTGAGGGAGATCTTTGGTTCTTCAATAGGACGTTTTGGTGCTTATTTCAGTACTCTTCAGTTCAATGACCTAATTTATTTGTGGTGTGCCTTTCGGAGGCCATTCTGGACACTTTGACCCACACTTACTATTTTTAGTAAGTCACTCAGATGTGTTACTCATACTTACTATTTATAGTAAATCAATGGTATGGTCAGCAGGCAAAATTTCTATATCTGGCATGGTGGCATAATTATATCTTGGAGTTATATTGGTTAATATTGGTCCTATGCATTTAATGTTAATAAGGTCAAATAATAAAGTTAAATTAAATAACTTAACTTTATGCGTTATTAAAATATTTTAAAAGGGGACTTTATTATAAAGGGGATATAAGTGATTTAAATGATACTTTATAATATACGTTAAAGTGTCATTTTAAAAGGGGAGATATAAGTGAATTTTAAAGTATACTTTATATTATAAAGTTGTGCACCAAAATTAAAGAATGAAAGGTGAGAAATGAAAGTAAATTAATGAAATGAGAGTCAAATGCAAATTGAGAATTATAAAAGGGCATTTGAAGTTCATTTTATTCATTCACGACAAATACATTTTATGATATTTTGGCTCTGCAAAGAGAACAAGGGTTTGAAGAAACCATCAATGGCTTTTGGAGATGAAATCCTCTATTAGTGACAACATTCCACAAGTGTGAGAGACCACCCAAAGGTGCTTATGAGCAGCTATACTGAGTGGTTGTATTTGTGATTCATTCTCATTCAGTTTGGGAGTTTAGAGATTAGCTGCGGAGAGTTTATCTTGCAGATTTTCATAGTTTCTTGGCACTATAATTCGAAAAGGTTATCAAGGAATGTATCGCATGTTTTGGCATAGAAGTTTGAATCAGATTTGGGGCTGCCATCATTGATTTTGGTACGCAGTAGGGTCGTACCAACAATAAAGGGTTTTGGGGCAGTTAGTATATCATCTACAATGAGTTGGGTAATGTTGTGTGGCCTCCAAAATGGCTATTCTTGTTGTATTTGCATTGTACCTCGCTGAACTAAGTAATTAATCTGAGTATTGATTGTATTTGGAGTGGATTCATATGACATGACTACTGTACCTTCATTTCCAACATTATCTTTCATGGACAACGTATGGGTATGTAAGAAAATCCATATTCTTGGCTTTCTATCTCATGGTTATTGTTTATAAGTACTTTGTAATGTATTTACAATGAATTAGATTTAGGTATCTCTATTTTATTGGGTTTTCAAAAATATATATGCATGCATGTGTTTCTATGTAAAATGCAAAACACCAAAACGCAAGCAGGTTACAACTAAACCATAAAAACCTCAAACAGTGAGAAAAATTAGACCTAGATCAAAAAATATAAAATACAGAACATGGCGGATTATTTCATAAAATAATATTATTTTATTATTTCAATTTGGACGGCGTCCTAGAGAGATAAAATATTAATATTTTATTTTATTTCACCATTTTGCCTTGGGCGACCACTTGTGGGGAAATATTATAATATTTTAATTAATAAAATATTATATTTTTGATTTATATTTTATTTTCCATTTTTCCCTTATTTTCCCATTATTTTTAATTTTCTTTTTCCTCCAATTGGGTCGCTTTTCTCCTTTTCTAATTTTTAAATCATTTTTTACTTTTCCATAATTACCACAAAATACAAAAAGTCATTAGCCAACTTTGTTTTGTCATAGAAAATTAGTTGAAGCCATAAAAATCAACATTCCATTCTCCAAGCCTCAACAATATTCTTTTTCCCAATCTAAGCTCAAAAAGGGGACATTACAACATGTGCTAGATTTTGGTACTACAATAGTATTCCCTTCAACATTGCTTCTAGTCCTTATTGAAAGGAGTTGATTACCGCATTGACCATGGTAGGTAAGGGGTTCAAGGCCCCAAGCAGTTACGAATTGAGTGGCCCATTATTGGAGGTTGAGGCCCAAAATACATACAAGCTAGTAGAGCAAAAAAAAGAGATTTGGAAAAGCAAAGGTTGCAGCATCTTATCTGATGGGTGGACATATGGCAGAAACAAGACATTGATTAACTTTTTAGTGGCTTCAAGAGGACAGTTGGTCTTTTTGAGATCAGTGGATGCTTCTAATCAAGCAAAAACTGCCAAGACCTTATGTAGCATGTTGGATGAGGTGGTGATGGTGTTAGTGTAGGTTTTTATTTCCTAGATGGGTTATTTATTTTCTCTATTATTCCTAGGTTTTTCCTACACTTCTACTAATCTTGCTTAGGTTAATAAAGCATGTCTTATTAGATGAGAGGATTATGAGGTGTCGCCTTCCTACATGTGAGCATCCATTAGCTATCTTGGGAAGATACTTTGTTATCTTTAGTCCGATAGATGGTTGCTCCTCATTGGTTGGTGTTGCCACCTCCTCCCTCTCCCTGGTCTATATAAGCATGCTGCCTGACTTGCATTTTGTATCAATCTTTTGCTTTTGCATCCTTTTAATGCTATTTTTCTTCTAGCATTTGCATCACTCTCTTGGAGACTAACTCTGTGTTGTTATTTTGATTTCGTATCATTTGCATTCATAGTTTAGATATCTATTCTTTGCACTAGTTTCCTGGGTTAATCTTTTCAGATTCTAACATGGTATCAGAGTTATTCTATGTGCAAGAATAGATTTTAGTTTCTTGATTTGAGAGATTCAGGTGGGGGGGCTAATAAAGGCTTGTTGCAAGTTTTTGAAAAACCTAGTATGCTTATTCTCTTGCATCTTTGGATGATTTGGAGAATCAGAAAAGTTTGAAGGAAACATGTTGATCTCGGGGCTTTGCATATGTGTTTCATGATATTTGGGTGATTGCAGCATTTCTGGTTATACTAACAGCATTTCTGTCTATTCCAACGTGTCTAGGAGGCTCGAGAAAGTCAAGATTGGCTTTCATTTCACCAAAATTGGAGATCGTTTGACACAGTTGCAGAACTAGGGTTTTATGCTCAAATTTAAAAATCAACTTTCAATCGGAGCATTTTCAGGCCAAAAGGACCTTGCCATTGCATCCAGGAGGCCTTGCAGGTGAATTTTGATATATAATTTGCCCAGTTTCGGTGTTGGGAGTTTGAAAGGCAAATTTTTTTTGCTGGAGGCCATTTTGGCCCCCAACAAGCATTTCTGTGCGAATTTATTGTAATTTCCCTACACAAACATTAAAAAAATAAATAAATAATTTTTTTTTTAGCGTTGTACTAAGCACTTACAATGCTGTTCCTAGCGCTAGGGCCTCGACCCCTTTAAGGGAGTGAGCCCCACCATCTACAGGTGTTGCCCTCTATAGGGTCCAAAGACCCCTTAGCATGGGTTGGGGAGTGGCAAAAGCCCCCCACCCGCCTTTCACTACTTTGCCTTCAACCTTTTTTAGTCCTTTAACATATTTTTCTAAAAAAATTCTGAGCCTGTAATTTTTTGATTTCTGCCTTCATTCTTCAACCTGCATACCGTACTTGGCATCTGTACCAAATTTTTGGCCTTTATGCCATTTTTTTGTACTATCTATGCTAAATTTAGCAGTCAAATCCCATATTTGACTGAGTCTGTCACATTTGGCAGAATTTTAAATTTGGAGGTACTTTTGGTAAAATCCTAAATTTAGTTAGAATTGACTAATTTGGCAGAAGACTAAAGATACCTGGTAGGACTTCGAAACTTGGTGGACCGCTAACTTTGGCGGTGGTTTTGGCAAAGGTTGCTCATAGACCCCTCTCCGTTGGTGTTTTCGATTTTGAAGGCAAACTTTGAAGGCTGATAACTTGAGCTCACGACCTCCTTTTTATGAGCTTCTTTTTTTGACTTTGGCCATTTTTCCACGCTCGTTGCAGTGGTGTAGACGATTCTTGATTTTGATGCACGGATTTTTCCAAAAATTACACATTCTCATAAGTGACGTTGCTCAGTTCCCATTTTTTGGAACTTTAAAGGATCATAACTTTCACATATGACTTTGTATCGAGGTGATTCTTTTTTTGAAAGTGCATGATTTTTTGAGTAGATTGCAGTGGTGTTAGTTTTTCTTGGTAGAGTTCCAGTATTGTACTTTCAACATACACCCAATTTGTGAGGGTTTTGTAATGCATTGATATCAAGACCACTAAGTATTTCTTGTTAGTGGCAGTTGTAAACGCACTAATTATGAAGTGCTAAAATCATTTTTGCTTGGGGGGTTCTTTGATTGAGTTACATCTTTTATGGGGTTATTGTAATCATTTTGGGGGGTTCATCATGGATTTTGGTTATTTCCATCCTTCAATTGTTAATCTAACCTCAGAGAACTATTTGTCTTGGAAACAAGGGATAAAGAATCAATGCCTTGAGCATGATCTATTGCCCCATCTCCTTGGACTCATTCCTAAGCCAAGTGACTATAAACAAAAGTATGCATGGTTTAATAATAATGACATGGTCTATGGACTAATATGTATTACTATTTCTGAGGATATTCTACATCACATAGAGCACATTAAGTGGCGTTTCACTGCTTGGACCATCATCCAATAGTTGTATGGAGACTTTGGATCTTTATCTGATAGTGATATTTCCTTGGATGACTAGGCTCTTGTGGATGATACTGAGACTTCTTTTGCCCCATCTTGTGTGACATACATTGATACCCCATCTTTAGATACACCATCTATTACTTCATCAGATTCCAAAGATGCTTCTTTGAGAGCTTCCAGTGATTTCTTGCAGCAGGATCATTACAGTCTTCCTGATTGGGATTCCTATCTATCAGACATTACATCTTTGTTTGTGGAGTCTCACATTGCTAATTTGGAGGACACATTTGAGAGGTTATCTCTCCTCTTTGATGTGAGTCATTTCATCACTGTTATACCACCTTACTTGTCTTGGATCTTGTACCTCTTGGTTCGATACATGGGATTAGATTACTTCTACCTTCGTGCATTGAGGCATTTTCTGATATTCACATGGAGACACTTGAGTAGAGTTCCAAGACATGATACATCATGAGACTTCCTTCCTCACCTTGCTTTTTTGATTGGGAGTTACATCAACATTCACCATTAGAGTTGTTTCTTCCTAAGGGGAGAAATGTCATTTGCCAAAAATGGATCATCTTCAACATTCATATATGGGCATCCTCCTTTGACACCGGAGCTATTTCATTGTGGCGGGGCTTCATTGCTTCTTTCTTTCTCTACTCTCTTTTGTGGGGAGGGATACTTCTCTTTGGGGGGAAATTCTTTGTACATGGGTACCTCATCAGTCTTGCTTTGTTGGGATCCATCTCTACATCCACCTAAGCTATGCTTAAGGGGGGGTGTTAGTGTAGGTTTTTATTTCCTAGATGGGTTACTTATTTTCCCTATTATTCTTAGGTTTTTCTTACACTTCTATTAATCTCGCTTAGGTTAACAAAGCATGTCTTATTAGGTGAGAGGATTATGAGGTGTCACCTTCCTACATGTGAGCATCCATTAGCTATCTTGGGAAGATATTTTGCTATCTTTAGTCCGATAGATGGTTGCTCCTCATTGGTCGGTGTTGCCACCTCCTCTCTCTCCCTGGTCTATATAAGCATGCTACCTAATTTGTATTTTGTATCAATCTTTTGCTTTTGCATCCTCTTAATGCTATTTTTCTTCTAGCATTGGCATTACTCTCTTGGAGACTAACTCTATGTTGCTATTTTGATTTTGTATCATTTGTATTCATAGTTAAAATATCTATTCTTTGCACTAGTTTTCTGGGTTAATCATCTTTTTAGATTCTAACAAATGCAAGTGCGAGTGGATAATGTTATCCAAATAATTACAGACAATGCATCCGCATATGTGGCAGCCGAAAAACTATTAGAGGTGAGACACCCTACATTGTTTTGGAGCCCTTGTGTGGCCCATTTCCTTGATCTTCTCCTTGAAGACACAGGGAAATTAAGTTGGGTGAAGAATGCGGTTGAAGATGGAAGAAACATTGCCAAATACATCTACAATCACACATGGGTCCTGGATCTCATGAGAGAGCACACTAATGGCAAGGAGCTCGTGCGTTCAGGAGTGACACGCTTTTCCACCAATTTCCTTACCTTGCAAAGTATAGCAACCACATTGGCCAACCTCAAGCACATGTTTGTGAGCAAAAGATGGTTGGAGAGTCCCTATTGTAGGAAGGCTGAAGCACAGATGGTCATGAAGACCATATGTGATGATACATTTGTCAATACCTTAGAGGAGATCATAAAGGTAAGTTTTTGATTAAATTTTCTTCTTTTAAATTTTTTTTTACAATGTTACAAGTTGCTGTTTTTTTAATGTTTTGATATTTTAATTTGCTGATTTTAATTTTCTTTTAAATTTTTTAATTTATTTTAATTAACTAATTTTGTTTTCATTCACTCTCTTGTTTTAGGTGTTAAAACTACTGGTTAGGGTTTTGCAGATGGTGGATGGGGATAGAAACCCCATGGGGTATTTATATGAGGCCATGGATAGGGCCAAAGAAGCAATTCAACATTTGTATGGGTCTAATAGAACAAAATATGAACCCATCTACATTATTGATCAAAGGTGGAACCGACAACTCCATCGACATATTCATGTTGCTGCATATTATTTGAACCCCAAAATTTTCTTCTCATCTTCATTTAGAGTGGATGCAAAGGTTATGCTTGGCATCCACGCTTGTATTGAGAGGATGATTCCTAATGAAAACCTTCAAGACCTCATACATGATGAGCTACAGATGTATAAGAGGGCAGAGGGGGTATTATTTCCTACAACTACATGCATTTTTAGGAGAGACACTTTGTGGCCAGGTAAAAAAACATTATGTTTAACTATAGTTTACAATTTATTTAAAATTTTAAGCTTACTAAAATTCTTATTTTTTTACAAAGTTACAAATGTCATCCTTGTAGATTTATGGTGGGAAGATTTTGGTGCCTCAATGCCTAATCTTCAAAAGCTTGCCACCCGCATTCTATCTCAGCCCTATAGCTTTTTTTGGTTATGAGTGCAATTGGAGTGTTTTTGAGTCCATTCCCACCAAAAAAAGCAACAAATTGACTCAAAAACACTTGAATGACCTTGTGTTTGTGCAATACAACCTTCGACTACATGAAAAGAAGGTACAAGTGGAGGATTCATATGGAGCACTCGACCTTGATGGGATTGATCCATATTTAGATTAGGTTGGTGAGGATGTGGTTATGAGTTTGCTTATGGCTGATGAGAGTGTTGATTTGGAGAGAGAGGAAGCTGAATGGCAAGCAAATGTGGCAGCTTATGAGGCTTTAGAAGATGAGTCTGGTGAGTCATCAAGGGGAGATTCGAAGGATAGATAGATTGGTCCCATGCCCGAGGCTCGTATTGTGGCTCCTATTGAGGATACTACAGCCATACCATCGATTTCCATGGCACCCACACAATAGCAATATACTTTTCTGAGTTTTAGTTGCAGAAGAAATTTATGATTTGTAATTTTTGTTGATGTTGAAACTAGAAGTTTATAAGTACTGAAACTTTGAAGTTCGAACTCAATTTTTGGTTTATGAAGTGTATCGAACTTTAATTTTGATCTATATATGAAGAAAATTAGTAATATGATATTATGATTCACAAAATTCAGTAATAATGTTTTAAGCATATTTTTTAAAATTAATGTATTTTTTAATGTTCGATAACTTTGCCAAGTCCTGAGTTTTTAAAATTTTTGGGTCTGTCGAGTTATTGCCAAGTTTGAGTTTTTAAACTATGATTAAAACAACTTTTGAAAGTTTTTAGTACTTTGATATCTGGTAGTAGAAGGCACAAAGGTAGAACATAGCAGTTTAGTAAAAAAAAGTAAAATAAGAGCACTCAAAGGTCAAGGGCAGCGAGTATAAATACTATGGCAAAAAGACCTTCACATATTTCCAGATATCTATTTAATATTAAGTAGGATTCTTCCTTGGAAAGAAAGGAAAAGTGGATGTTTCTTCCTCTTCGTAATGGTATTTGTTAAGACTCTATTGCAGGTGAGTTGGCATGGGCACCTCTTGGGGGATCGGTTCCTTTTGAAAATTGAGACCATTGTGATCAATAGCATGATTAAATGACTGCAGTAGACTTTTCATAGCTCCTTGGTTGACCTTTTGCTGCATTGCTTTAGCAAGTTTCTCTTGATCTTATCATCACCAAGTACTTCTCCATATCCTCTTGCCTAATATGAAGTTATTGACAGTTATATACCTTAGAATATTTAGATATTCAGTATTCCTACTATTGTATAATGCATTTCTGCATTAACATCTTGTTCTCCTTTTGCCAATTAACATGAGAGTAGCATTGAGATACAATGATGTGACAGGGACATATCAACCTCCTTTTCCTCCACTTTTAGAGCCAAACCAGGCAATGTATCATTGATATCAGAAAGTGGAATCACCAAAGAAGAATTATTATAGTAGGGAAAAATGTAATGTTCCCAACTAAATTTTTTGAAATTTTTACAATATAGAAAAAGATGCCAATGCAAGCCCTCACACTTTCTGATCACTAGATCCCAATATGGGCAAGGTGAGAGCATATGGTGTTTTAAAATAATATCTAGAAGAATGCAATGCTCTGAAAGTAAATAGGTGGCATCACCCACCAAAGCATATAGGCGGCATCACCCACCAAAGCATACAGGCGGCATAGCCAAGCAAATCAACACCTATTCAGTGTACAAGTATGCATATATGCTCAAGCCAAACTTGTTGATTACAACTACAGATCAGGTCAATGCCAAAATGGCAGACTACAAGCCGATCTAGATCAATGCCAAAATGACATATAATGAAATGCAAATGTTCGCGACTACGCCATCCAAACATTAATTAACAATGCAAGTACTGGGAATCGAATGAATCTGGCAATAGACCTTCTAGATTATTACAAATGTTATATCACTCAATTTGGCAATAAACCACACAAAAGCACAATAAATATTAATAGCAATCAACTAATTATATTGTAGAAATGTAATACAACAACCACATTATAATATGTAGAAGTAAATGTGCCAAACTCTCAAGAATGGTGACTGATTAGAGGACTAATTTAGCAGTAAATTAAACTCATACCTCTGAAATACTGAAGTGAGACAGCAATTAGCAAAAATTAATGATCCATGCAGCAGTATGTATGACCAAATAATGAAGGTACAACCACAGATAATAATTGAGTTCACTTCCTCAAACTATACAGCCCATGACAGTAGTGGTACAACCCATAGTTTAAAAACTCACTTAAACTCGTGAGTAGTCGCGCAAAAACTTAGGCTGCAAGTTATTGCAGCAATAACTTGTGACCAAGTTATTAGTAAAAACTGCTTGCAATTTTTTAGCAAAAACTCACGATTTTTAGCATAAAATCGCTTGAACTTGACGAATGAAATTTTATAAGCATTGATTTTGGGGTATAAAAAGAAAACACGAGTTTCATTTCTCCTTTCGTGAGTTGGAAAGTGAAGAACGCACACACGGAATAGGGTTTTGCAAGGGCGCGCGATAGACAGAGTTTGATGACGTGATTTCTCAAACAAGTAGCATTTCGCCATTACAAATTACAACCCGTGGAGTGGGTGTGGAACCCTAAAACACATTGTTTTTTGACATTGCTTGTGTTTAAAGTTTAAAAGTTTAAATTTATTTTAAATTTTCTGATGATAGTCAAGGCTTGAAGAAGCTGCATTCTCCTAGTCCCATGAAGTTTGAAGTTTGAACAATTTTAGAACGATGTCCATTGTCAAGCACCTAAATTCCGTTAACAGTAAATATATTTACTGTGTAAATTTTAAAATATAAAAGTTTTATATAATATAAGTAAATACTGCTACAATATATTAAGAATTTAGGAGAAGTAGAACAATGTAAGTAAATATACTTACTGTGTAAATTTTAAAATACAAAACTTTTATATAATATAGCTTTAATAAAGAAAGATTTAGTGGGTGGGAATGGATCTGACCTAACCTCTTTGATCAGGAACTGGGATGAGAGGAAAGACATATCTTTATCAATGTCAGATGATTGAGATCCCATCCAGTAGCTACATCCCCAGTCCCTCACCAGAACCAACCCCAAGGATTGTCAGGTGGGTGGGGGAGATAGTTCTCGGTTCCATCAATAAAACCCACTCCGGTAGGTGCAATCGATAGCCCGGGTTGGGTGACCTATGCCCCCCACCCATCCCCACACATGAGACGGGCATTCATAGCTTTATCAAGTACCCATTAATTCATGCCCTCATCTCATGAGGCCATCGATCTGATCTCAATTGCCGCCTCCATTAGCCAAACAAAGGATCCCTTGAATCTATCTATCAAGACTCACTATCTATCCCACTAGTCATTAATACTTATATGATGATGTCACAACTACAACATCACTAGTATCAGTCTGACTTCTAGTAGTAGAGAAATATGAATACACGAAAGCGAGGCTTTCATTCAAGTGAGGGCCCCTATTCAATTCTAGGGGGCATCGATCCATATAGAAGGATTTAGGTATTTTTGCTGTAAAATACAAATTTAAAAAGACTGTATCATATGTATTATCATTTATGAATATTAATAACTATGAAAGGAGAAATTTTGGACAAAAAATAAAAGTTTTTATATAATTTACTTATAATAAGGCATGTCATAGTTCATACAGTCATACTGTCATAGTATTTCAAGGACACCATTGAATAGATAACTGTCATTTAAAAATTGCTTGACAAGAAAGGTCAACTGTCAAATTTAGGCCATGCCTGCAATGTAATTTGTACTGTGAAATTTAAGAAAAAGCATGCATGTGTAATGTCCCTTTTTTTGGCACATAGGTTTTTGTGCACATTATGCTTGTTCCTAGTCCCTTGGAGGCTATCTGGCATGTTTGGGAGAACTCCAATGTTCTTGGAGTGGTCGTGGTTCAGTCTGTAGAACAGTTGTGTGTCTCAAGTCTTCATTTTCATTAGGGATGGTTGAATTTGTTTAATTAGTAGATTTCTATTGCTTTATATGGCTTGGGACCATTATTCAGATAATTAATTAATATTTCACTAAAGTTGCCTAAGGTTATATTTAAGTATAGCAACTTAGTGTAATATTAATTATAAGATGGGCTTCTTTTCCAGAAGTGGAGTAATTTTCTATAACATTGAGTTCACTGATTGATCTGGATTTCATAGATGCTTTCAGATGTTTGATTGGGCTCACAGATTGCTCTCCAAGATTCTTGGAGGAGCCGTTTATTTTTTGAAAGTCACCCGGAAGGCATCGTTGCACATCCCAAACCTTACAAAGCATAATGGTTCAATTTATTTGGAAATTGAGTGAATTTTGGGTTTTTCCGCAAAAAGGTGTTATTTAATGAGCTATTTTAATTATTATTTTCACTTAACTCCTAGGGGTGAAAATAATTAAAAGTACCTAAGTGTTATAGCTCATTGGAAAGGTTTTTAAGTGTTCTAAATGATAGACACTTAAAAAGGGGGCCTCACACAATATATATTTTTATTATTTCAGAAAAGGTTTTTTTGAGAGGAGAAATTTGAAGAGGTAAAAAGGAAATAATATTATATTCTTCTTAAAAGGTTATAAAAAGGGGATGAGAGCTCATTTGGAAAGGTTATGCTTTTGGAATTGAATTTGTTTGCAGATGGATTGAACCTGTGAGTTCTTCCATATTCTCTTGAGGACGAAAACCCTCTTGTAGAATGCTCTTGAGGACAAAAACCCTCTTGAGGTGGATGTGGTTTTAATATAGGAATCACCATTGTATTGAAGACAGAGATTGGAAAAAGCTCATACTGAGTTTGTAATTGAGCTTCATGGAGTTTGTGGTATTTGGTTTTGATGTTGATGTTATTTTGGATTGATTGTATTGGGTATTTTAATAAATCTTTGAAGTTGATGTTGATATTCCAAGCTGACCGTACAATTCAGGTTGTACAAGGGCATTACGAATTCAAGTTTGTTTGAGGAAAGATTTTGGTGCAATGTTAATTAGCTTATGACTATAGTTTTTTGTAGTATGCTGTTATTATCTCCTGAGCAGATTTGGAAAGAAGAAAGTTGTTTTTGTTAAAATTGTCCCAACTTGGCCGTACCAATGCATGGAATGATTGATTTGTTTGAGATTAATTTTTGAGTTATTGATCAGTGCTAACATTTGGAGATTCTTGATCAGGGTTGGGCGTCAAGTCCTCCATTCCTATCTGTTGTGCCATAATATTGATTTTGCCTTCCTCAGAGCCATCTGTACAATCCTACCAAGGGTGTCATACTAACCAGAAATCAAGAGCATATGATGCTTTATTGCCTTGAAGTTTGGGCATGTTATTTCCCTTGATGTTAGGAGACTTAGTTAGAATTAAAGGTTGTAGATTTAAAAGGAGTTTTGAGGCCTTTCTTGTATGATTCTATGATACAATCCCTTGCTAGGGCCACCATATAGCAAGTGGGTCTTTCAGATTTCCTGAGATAGTTACATCATCAGTATTTCCTCTACTTATTATCAGCTATGCCTGGATAATATCTTGTGATTATTATCATTGTTGCATGTACAGGTTGTTCAACATGATGTGAAGCACATATGATAATGACTGTTATTGTATGGGGTTGAGCATGAAAAAGTTGGTGTGTTGGGACTGATACGAAGGAATTTTGAGTGCTGATATAGAAGTTAACTCTTAAAATTAGCTACAACAGTAGTATGAACTCTTTAATCTGGAATCACATAATCCATATCTACCCATATGGTATTTTTATGGTATTGGCAATTGATTTCTAATCATTATTGCATGTTCAATCTTCATATTTTAGAGTTATTTTGTTGGTTTGTTTTTCTACAACTGTGACACAATAATGTCAAGTGATAAGTTCTCTAACTAATCACAGTTGGATCTTATTCACATCTACGTGTTAACCATAGAATTGTGATCTAATCTTCAGTGTAATTTTTTTTTACATTGCAAACACATATTGTAACCCCTGGATGGTTCAACCGTCAGTGTGGAGGAATGAACATTGTATATCTTTCTTTACTCACCCACTGAATAAGTGGGGTATTCCCACTGGATAAGTGGATGCCTATTGATTAGTGAATTATTGCATTAGTTTCCTTGTACAACTTTGATTTGTAAACCAAAACAGTGTATGCTCTCACCTCGCCCATTTTGGGAACTTGCTGATCAGAAGTGTGGAGGTAATCTATTTGGTTGCATACTTGTGCTAACCCTGCTGTGATAGTTTGTTTAAAATTGAAATTTTTTTTGGGGTAGCATATTACAGCATGAAAATTTGAAATTAGATAATTGTCATAAAAAAAAGCATGCATGATGCAACATGCCAACAATATAGTTGATTATTTTCTTTACAAATATATATGCTAAAGAATTGGATTTTCTTTTTGGTAGGCTTTACCTCAATCCTTCTAAAAGAAAATGGCATCCACGTCTACAACACCAGCTAGGAAAGGAGGCAAGCCTAAAGACCCTTGTTGGAAACATGGGCTACTAGGCTTGGGAAGAGGGATGGTCATTTGTATCCATTGTGAGAAAGAAATGAATGGAGGTATAAATAGGCTGAAATATCACCTTGCATGGGTTGCTTGCCGAGATGGTACAAGATGTACTGTAGCAACTGTGGAGATTCAAAATGAAGCAAGAGCTCTCCTTAACAATATGAGCAGAAAAAAGAAGCAAAAAAGAGGGCAGCAGAGGCAATAGGATCCATTGGGAGAGATACAAGGGGCTCTAGTTCTTGTCTTGGGCCACGAATGAGAGGAGTAAGCAATGTGGGCAGCAGTGCATCTATTTTTTTGTTCTTCGTTACACTCCTGATGCACAACCTTCGTTGGAGGGTACTTCATGGAATAAGGAATTACAACATGAAGCAAAGTTAACATGTGCGAGATTTTGGTACTACAATAGTATTCCCTTCAACATTGCTTCTAGTCCTTATTGGAAGGAGTTGGTTACCGCATTGACCGTGGCAGGTAAGGGGTTCAAGGCCCCAAGCAATTATGAATTAAGTGGCCCATTATTAGAGAATGAGGTTCGAAATACATACAAGCTAGTAGAGCAACAAAAAGATATTTGAAAACGAAAAGGTTGCAACATCTTATCTGATGGGTGGAAAGATGGCAGAAACATGACATTGATTAACTTTTTAGTGGCTTCAAAGGATAGTTGGTCTTTTTGAGGTTAGTGGATGCCTCTAGTCAAGAAAAAACTGTTGAGACCTAATGTAGCATGTTGGATGAGGTGGTCATGGAAGTGGGAGTGGATAATTTTATCCAAATAATTACAGACAATGCATCTGCATATGTGGCAACCGATAAACTATTAGAGGCGAGACACCCTACATTGTTTTGGAGCCCTTGTGTGGCCCATTGCCTTGATCTTCTCCTTGAAGACATAGGGAAATTAAGCTGGGTGAAGAATGCAGTGGAAGATGGAAGAAATATAAACAAATACATCTACAATCACACATGGATCCTTGATCTCATGAGAGAGCACACTAATTGCAAGGAGCTCGTGTGTTCAGGAGTGACACGCTTTGCCACCAATTTCCTTACCTTGCAAAGTATATCAACCACATTGCCCAACATAAAGCACATGTTTGTGAGCAAAAGATGGTTGGAGAGTCCCTATTGTAGGAAGGATGAAGTAGAGAGGGTCGTGAAGACCATATTTGATGATACATTTGTTAAGACCTTAGAGGAGATCATAAAGGTAAGTTTTTGATTAAAATTTCTTCTTTTAATTTTTTTTTACAATGTTACAAGTTATTTTTTTAATGTTTTGATATTTTAAATTGCTGATTTTAATTTTTTTTTTAATTTAATTTTTTTTATTAACTAATTTCATTTTCATTCACTCTCTTGTTTGAGGTGTCAGAACCGTTGGTTAGGGTTTTGCGGATGGTGGATGGGGATAGAAACCCCATGGGGTATTTATATGAGGCCATGGATAGGGCGAAAGAAGCGATTCAACATTTGTATGGGTCTAATAGAATAAAATATGAACTCATCTGACACATTATTGATTAGAGGTGGAACCGACAACTCCATCAACTTATTCGTGTTGCTACATATTATTTGAACCCCAAATTTTTCTTCTCATCTTGATTTTGAGTGGATGCAGAGGTTATGCTTTGCCTCCACACTTGTATTGAGAGGATGATTCCTAATGGCAACCTTCGAGACCTCGTACAGGATGAGCTACAGATGTATAAGAGGGCGGAGGGGGTATTATTTCCTACACCTACATGCATTCGTAGGAGAGACATTATGTAACCAGGTAAAAAAAACATTACGTTTAATTATAGTTTACAATTTATTTAAAATGTTAAGCTTACTAAAATTCTTAATTTCTTACAAAGTTACAAATGTCATCCTTGTAGATTTGTGGTGGGAAGATTTTGGTGCCTCAATGCCTAATCTTCAAAAGCTTGCCATCTGCATTCTATCTCAGCCCTGTAGTTCTTTTGGTTGTGAGCGTAATTGGAGTGTTTTTGAGTCCATTCACACCAAAAAATGCAACACATTGACTCAAAAACACTTGAATGACCTTGTGTTTGTGCGGTACAACCTTCGACTGCATGAAAAGAAGGTACAAGGGGAGGAGTCATATGGAGCACCTGACCTTGATGAGATTGATCCATATTCAGATTGGGTTGGTGAGGATGTGGATACAAGTTTGCTTACGGCTGATGAGGTTGCTAATTTGGAGAAAGAGGAAGCTGAATGGAAAGCAAATGTGGCAACATATGAAGCTTCAAAAGATGAGTCTAGTGAGTCATTTGGGGGAGATTCAGAGGATACAAAGATTGGTCCCATGCCTGAGACTCGTATTGTGGCTCCTGTTGAGGCTCCTGTTGAGGATACTACAACCATACTATCGACTTCCATAGGACCCACACAGCGGCAACATACTTTTTTGAGTTTTAGTTGTAGAAAATGTTTATGATTTGTAATTTTTGTTGATGTTAAAACTAGAAGTTTATATGTATTGAAACTTTGAAGTTCGAACTTAGTTTTTGGTTTATGAAGTGTATTGAACTTCAATTTTGATCTATATATGAAGAAAATTAGTAATATGATATTATGATTCACAAAATTCAGTAATATGAATGTTTTTAAGCATATTTTAAAAAATTAATGTATTTTTTAATGTTCGATAACTTTGTTGAGTTATTGTCGAGATTTTCCCTAAGTTTTTGCCGAGTCCTGAGTTTCTAAAATTTTTAGGTCCACCGAGTAATTGCGGAGTCTGAGTTTTTAAACTATGGTACGACCTGGTCAATAGACAAAACTTTGCATTAAAAGTAGACTGACACTCTTGACTTTAATATCCCTCTAACAATTTTATGAAATTCTAATTTTTTTTTATTTTTAAATTTTCCATTGCAATAATTAAATAAATAAATGCTGATTGAACTTGATATTGTAGCCAAAATGATACTAATAAGGGTGAATACAATATTCACAAAAACATTATTGATTAGCACTACTTAATACAATATTCAAGAAAATTCAAAATAACACTAAAACGTGAAATAATTTTGAGTTGCTGAAATTCCAAGTATCAACTTGCAACTGTATGGACATCATCATATTGGTACGGCCCCACATAATTCTTAATAGAACGTTGAATGTGACTCAGCACTGCTGAATCACCAAGTCAAACCCCTTTTGAAATAGTACAGACTCCTTAACATATGAATGGCCTTCCCCAAATCGTCCTTCAAAAGATGCAATCCCTTTATTTCCTTCATGCACCTCCTTAATTACAAGGAATATCAATTGTGAAGTGAGCAGTTGGTAATTAAGGAGTTGTATGGCCCTTGTTTATTAAATTTTCAACTTCCTTCAATAGTATGGTCTACCATAAATTGGTACAGCCTCTTTCAATGGCTTCACAATAAAATTTCTGAATTAATATGGTAATTGCAAAGCCCTATATATATAATTTTCTTGTATATGAAAAATCTCCTCACTAATAACATAAAAATCAACACCAAACCATTAAAATCCCAATCCTTTGAAAACACACAAACTAAAAAACACAAACCACAGACATTGAAATCTGGAACTATTGTTGAAGCTCTGTGCAATTCTTGGGTGGAATTATTGACTAGAATTCAGAGAGTTTTCATTCCCAAATTCCTAGAATCCTAAGAGTTTTCGTTCTCAAATTCCCAAAGACCTCAAGGGTTTTCGTCCTTCAATCTTTTGGTAAAGATGAACAGAAAATGTTCAAGTTCTGAAAAAAGGGGATTTTTGATAATAACATAACATAAAACATTATGAGAAATTTTCCTTCCTTAATAGAACTACCTTTTCTGCTTTTCCTTTTCCCTTCAAAGTTTCCCCTTTCATCATCTTTAAATCTTATCAAAGATCTTTTAATATCCCATTAAAAAGATCTTCTATTATTTTAATAATAATACTTATCTTTTTTTTTTGATAAACTTAAAACATTATTAAATTATTTTAATAAAGTAATATTAAGTTGTCACTTTTTAATAAATTAAAAAGTAATTCATTAGACAAATTAAAATATTAACTTTATTATTTCTTTAACTTAAATTGAAAAAGGGGACATGCCAGTCCACTCTTCACAAAGATTGCTTGTCTTCAAGCAATGTTGATTCAGTTGCTTTGCTTCTTCCCAATTGTCCACCTCTGTGATACTAAGATCCCAAATCATCCTTAGGAATTTCTTAGGTGTCATCTTGCTTGCAGTTTTAGTGTTCCCCGGTGATTGCCTCAAAGGAAAAATGCATTCACCAACATGCTTCTGCTGCACTACTCTAATACAATTGCAAGTTGATGATTCTAAAAATCTTGTACCACATGCTTCTGCATTGCCCATCATGTGTCTCAACTTACTACCTAGATCCCATACTCTTATGTATATACACATTTGAACTCTTTCATCCTTCTTATAATTTTTCCCATGAAGACAAGAATCTTGCAAAGATGTCAAATATCTACTAATATCATTACATGCCTTGAACTATAATCACTGAGATAATCAATCTACTTACCATAAGTTGTTGATTTTGTGAACTCAAGACCATTCTTTACAAGAGCATGCAAAGCAACAAAATCTTTCAGGAAGTCAATCTGATATGGCTCTTGGTTTGGATCATTCTTCTCATTTTCTAATCTAAAATCATAAGAATGTTCAGTTAACGCTTCTAAGAGATTTGCATCAACACTAATATTCTTCTCAATTTCATTTTCATAACTATTATGAAAATTGCTCTTCTATGAAATTGTCTCAATCTTTTGAAGATTGATGAATGTTTTTTGAAAAAACATCATTTTCAACTATGCAATTAGCAAGTGATACTTGTTTCTCCTTGACTTCATCAAGATAAATCTTCCACTAGTCTGCAATTTCAAGAGTCCATAAGATATTCTTTTCTTTATTAAATTCCATATCTTCTACCTGTATGGTAGATTCCTTCAAGTTTTGCTTCCTCTCAATTTCTTGCAGCTCTAATTTTTCTTCCTTCTCATGCTCAACTGGCACAACCTCATCATTGACTTCATCACTAATCTACTAGAAATCACGCTTGTTAGAAGTCAAATAATCATTTTCTTTTTTAGCTTGTAGCTTGGATGTATCCATCACCTTCTTTTCCAGTTCTTCATCTGATTTTACCTCTTCTTTTCTCCAACATTTGTGGCTTGGTTCCCAAGATTCTTTGCATGAGAAACAAAGTTTTTGTCTTCTAAGTTTATTTTTTCTATCATCTTTTTCCCTTGCCATAGGAGAGCTCTTTTTTGTATAGGCTGGAAGGAGGTGTCTTATAATGAAACTTATTTCCAGGCACCGACTGTTCAAGTATTGTAGCTCTTTTGATGGCTTTTTGAAGCTTTGGTTTCAACTGTTCTTCTTTCTTTGTAATGCCCCCTTTTTGAGCTAGACTTGTGTTTGGGTTGAGCTTGGACGTCCTTGAAAGATGGAAAACTAGAATGTTGGCTCAATACTTATTTTATTTGCAATTTTGGCTATAGTATTATTTTATAATATTTTTCATAAAGCCCAAAATGTTATCATTTTCAAGCTAAGACAAAAGTGAAGGATGGACGAAATAAATGTTGGACAACTTGAAGATTGAACAAGGTGAAAAGGTAAAAATGACAAGGAAAATAAAATGCAATCTTTAATTGTATTTTATTATTATTGTATTTTCCTAAGGAGTTTGACGCCAAGGAGAAAGAAAATTAAAATAATAAAATATATTTTTATTATTTTATTATGCCCAAAATCGTTGCCCAAGGAAGGAGTGGGGAAAAAATAATAAAATATTATTTTATTTGTGGAATTCGACACCCAGGGGAAAATGCATAAAAATAATTAAAAAAATATTATTTTATTTGGTGAAATCAACACTTGGAGAAATAAGGAAAAAAATAATATTATTATTATTTCATTGGGTTTTGGCGTCTAGAGGAGAGATAAAAAATAATAAAATATTATTATTTTATTGTTTTTTAAATGAAGGCGTTTATGGGGTGAAGATCATTTAAAATTGTCAAGTTGGAGATTTGCTTTCATTGGTGAAATTGAAATTATTTATAATTTGGCAAATTGGGACACCCTTGGAGAGAAGAGGATAAATAGAGGTGATTGGCATCATTTTGTCTTCTTGAGCATTTGGCAAATTTTACATTGGAGTGTTTTCTCTTGGCTGAAAGTGAATTTCAGTTTCTCAAGGTGGTGTTCCCTTGGTATTTTGTGGTTTGGTGATGCTCCAAATCCACCATGATGAGGTGAATTCAAATGGAGTTCATCATAGAGCTTAATTGGAGAGTTTTCATGGAGTTTAATTAGGCAGATTTGGCTTGTGTTTGAAGCTATCTTCATCAATAATTGATCATAGAGGGTTTTATTGTTGGATCGCTTGGCAATAAGAGGGTTTTTTTGTGATTTCCAACCATCATACATATTCTAATTTTATGTGACAACAACTATAGGAGGGTTTCAGTTTCAGATCTGAAGGTTATTGGGAAGCTACAAGAGGTTTTCAATATCAATACATCTTCATAACCCTAATCGCCTTCATCCTATGCATGGCCACTTGAGTTTGGAGCAAAATTTTGACACTTTTGTGGACATTTGCATCAAGGTTTCATATTAGCAGTGGTTACAATTTTACATCAGTCATATCAGACCCTTAGAAGGGCATTTTAATTGTATATCAGTCATACCAAGTTGGATATTTCATCATATTTTCATAGAGCTTCATCTTCCATTCACTTGGCTAGGGTTTAGGCATGTTATTTGGCATTTGTGGATGTAGTTGAAGGTTTGATTTTTAAATCTGACTTGGCTGATTGTACTTTCCATCCCTCATTGTTTGTAAACACCTTTCAAATTCAATAAGGAAGAAAAGCTAACATTGTCGGGTATGTTCATTGACGTTTTGTGTTGATATTTTTTGCATTAGTAAGTTGATTATTTGATTTTCAATCTTCATATGGTGTTATTATTTTGTTATATTGAAACCTTTCCATCTAAACTACTTTCTAAACATATTGGTGAAAGTGGATCTTGAAAATATTAAGTACTTTGCATGAAATCTAAATAAGAAAATTCAGATCAGCGAGGCAAAAAAGTTTAGTTAGATAAGATAGGGTTCTTACATTCTTCTTCAACTTTCTATTTCTATTTTCTTGGAAAATTTCTAAGTTTTTTTCAAAGGTGGTGACAAATTTGTAGATGTCAAAATTTTTATCAAAATCATCAAAAGAAAGAAGCTTACACTCATCTCTATCACATTGCTTTTCCAACTATCTTATTTGAATAGGAAGTTTTTGTTGTTTATCTCCAAATGAATTTAGAGATTTGAAATTGATAGAAAACTGTTCCAATAATTGTGTTGGTTTTAGGACAGACAACTGAGAGGGGGGGTGAATCAGATGTCACCAAAACTTTCTTTTCTTTAAACACTTAAATCCTTCTTATATTTCTACAGCATAATAATGATTTAATCATGGAAGCACAATGCAATATCTCAAGAGCAGAAACACATTAATACATATGACACCAAGATTTTAACGTGGAAAACCTAGTTAAGGGAAAAACCACAGGGTGACTAAAACAAGATTGTATTCTCTATTAAAAGAATAAGAAGAACAAAATGGCACTTGCCAATTAGGGCTCACTGCCTGAGCACACTGTGTTGACTTTTTCCCAGACTGGATGCTTATTCCCAGATTTCCCTACAAGGTAGCCATCAGTGATCAACAGGATCTCTGGGCCAGGGGGTCAACAGTATAGGAGATAGACTCTATATTTTATCTCCTCTTCTTCTTCAGGCTCTGCAAGACCTAGGGGGGTATTCCCTACTCAACATCCATGAGGATATGCATGCAAGGCTGGGATGTTGACAGAAAGCAGATGAGTCCTCCTGTAAGTAGACCAAAACTGAAAGATAAGGGCAAAGGGGCTAGCTTTGGGCCTATTTGCAGTTGTAGACAGAGGACTGAGGTTCCTAAAACTAACTCTAATGTCCTAATGTTGGTTTTAGATTTTTCTTTGGAGTTTAAGTGTGGATGCAAAGCTGGATATGGTTATAACACAAAACAAAGCATGATTGGTGCCTATCCAGGGCCTGGAGTCAGTAGACATACACCTGTGAATGATCAGCATGAACAACTAAAACTAGATTTCAAGAGGATATGTGTGATACCTGCCTTACAGGCATCTCCCAATACAAAGTGTTGGGTTATCTCTACTTATGGTATCCCTACTGCAGTATACTCTTCCCAATGTTCAACCTGAAAACAGTTTAATCTACCCCTTGAGTAGAAGTTAAAAGATCAGACAGTCAACATAGGAATTCTATGCTCTAGAATCTAAACATTACCAAACATCCAGATTCAGAAGAAGAATACATGCAATACTGGAGACAGAATTAACACAACACATGCCAAACAACATTTCTCATATAAGTTTAATCATGAAATCAGTGGGTTCATGCCAAAAACAAACAACAAGAGATACATAAACTCACAGGTAAGCTGTACAGAGCAACCAGATCAGCTTGTTATGCATTACAGAGCCAAAATCATCAACTTTCAACAACCTCCAAATGAACAACACAACCTGCTTATAACAGCCAGGTAGGTGTTCAGCAATTAATTACATGGTTGACCAAAATTTCGCCAGATACACAGTATCATGAAAATGGCGCTCAAACACAACCGGATTGGCGCCCAAACTTGAATGCAGCAGGTGGGGGAGGAGACAGGAAGATATCTCGAGCCTTGCGCCACCATCCGCTGATGTACATCTTCAGTCGGGTACAGGATCCATCCACGCCATCGCCCATACCTCTGCAACAATCGCCATTAATGGCGCACCAACCCGCGGCCTTGGGAAGATCATCATACAGACTATCGCAAGCATTTCCCGCCGAGATTCATCATCATGATGTTTGAAAATGCAGGATATCAATATCCCACATGCACCCCGCGATGACCTCAATTACACTTTATAAACTAGGTCATGAGCATATATCATGTCGGTGCTTTTGCTCCTGACGACACTAGTATAGACCTCATCATCATCATCCTCCAGCAGCATGATATCCTGTTGTTCGAAATATCACCCTGACGTCATCATGATATTTGAAATACAACCTTCATGATAATCGGCACAACCTGATCCTTCGGAGGAACATCCTCCTGCTGAGCTTATAACAAAAGTCTGGCCGATGAACATCCTGATGACGTCATCATCATATACTGCTGACGTCATCATCATATCTGCCTACTGCGCACCTCCTCATATCCGGATGACGTCATCATCATGTTTGCAAATATCAGGAGGTCTCTTCAAGATGATCAGTTGTTAGAAATATGACCCCCGCGGACCTTGATGACGTCATCATCATATTAACATCATCATGACATTCGGAAGACAACCGGATATTTGGAAATATCCTCCTGACGTTCAAACATCAGGTTGCACTGTAGCTCCTCTGTAAGATCGGGGCGATAACTGAATATGATGATGCTGCTTGAAAAAATCACCCCCAGTAGATAATGCGCGAAGCCGGTAGGCGGATATCTCCTTGATATCAACATCATCATGATGTTCGAGCAAACATATATCTGGGTGATATGAAAATATCACCCCTTCCTTCGGAATATCATGATGCAGATAGGCAGAAAAACAAATATCACCCTGATATACGGATGACGTCAGCATCATCAGGATGAGAAACAAAGAACAAGAAGTGATACAACATCATCAGGATGATATTGACTAAGATCATCCTGACGTTCAAAATATGATGACCCTAGTGAATATCGGGTCGCACTTAGAACTCTTCAACAACATCATCAGGATGATCATAACCAAGATCACCCGATGATAAAAATATCACCCCGGCGAAATATCATGAAGGCATGAAATAGGATGACCTCCGCAAGCAGCAGGATGAGAACTGGAAATATCATGATGATGACGACCCTTAGGAAAAAATGAGTTAGGTCGAACACTTAGAGAATAACCCCTTCAAGATATCGGGGCAACATCGTCATCATGTTTGAGCAAGGTGATATTCGGAAGATCACCGGATACTTGAAAAATCACCCCCGCAAGCAACTGAGGGCGCACTGTAGCTCACCAGTATCATCAGGATAATAAGCAAACATCACCCGACAGTTGAAATATGATGATGACGATGAGAAAAACAAGTCGACGAAGAACATGCTGATGAAGATCATCATCGAAGACAAGATGATGATGACGACCTCCTCCTCAGAAAAATATGATGCTGCAGCTGAAAAACGCTGAGGAGGTCCAACACTTAGAAAAATTGGGCAAGAAGATGAAGGCTTCAGATGAAGAAACCTCCTGATCATGACAAATCAACCCCAGGTCAAAATAAGTGCTAACAGTGGCTCCGAATGGGGACGTGCAGGTGAAAACCTGCAGCGAGAACCAGATCTCCGGGCAGACCTGACAAAAAATTGAAAAACGCGAGCTGTACAAGGCATTTACACTACATACATATTTTACAAATGTGCACAGCAACCAGATATTCATGCAAAATAGAACTTAAGGAATTGGCCATGCACAGGCAATTCCAGAATTTCACCATCTAGGGCCTGGAGGAAATAAGAGTCCTCCCCATGAGTATTGCAAACCTGATATGGGCCCATCCATAAGGGCTGAAATTTACCATGTTTACCCTTTTCCTGATCTTTAGCATTCCAAATAAGCACCAGATCATTAACTTGAAACTTCCTTTTTGTAGTTCTCCTGTCAAACTGATATTTCATATCCTGTTGTCTCTTGAGATTGATCTGGTGGGCTCTCCTTCTGTCTTCATCCAATGCAACCAGCTGATTCACTCTTTCTGTCATGGGATCTTCAATGTCCTCATCATTTTCCTGAATGAACCTATAAACTGGTAGGAGATTGTTTATGGGCAGTCTAGCTGATGCACCATACACTAGCTCAAAAGGTGACTTCCCAATAGCCCTTTTCACTGTCACTCTGTCAGCCCATACTGCTAAGTTCAACTTTGAGTCCCAAGCTCTCTTGTTCTTGTCCAGTATCCTCTTGACAATTTTCATGATGCTCTTATTGCTTGATTCTGCCTGACCATTTCCTTGTGGGTGATATGGTGATGTATATGACAGGTTTATCCCATACCTGTTGCAAAAATCAACAAACTCACCTGATCTGAAGCACATAGCATTATCAGTGATAATCTTAAATGGTACTCCAAACCTGATGATGATGTTCTCTAGTATGAAGTCTGTCACCACCTTACTTGTAGCTCTCTTAGTTGGAATGGCCTCAATCCATTCGGTAAAGTAGTCAGTTGCCACCAGAATCCAACTGTGTCCCCCACTTGATTTGTCTGCAATTTCCCCTATAAAGTCAATTCCCCATTGCTGGAATGGAGCATCCACAGGTACAGTTCTGAGGGGCAAAGCACCATTATATTTCAGCTTTCCTGAGAATCTCTGGCAAGGGTCACACTTCCTTACTAACTTTTGTGCATCTGAAAAGAGAGTGGGCCACCAATATCCTGCCCTGAGAATTTTATGAGCTGTTGTTTGGGCAGTATAATGGCCACCACACAATCCTTTATGCATGTCAATCAAAATATTGTTAGCCATGTTCTTATCCACACATCTCAGCAGCACACCATCAGGATTTTTCCAGTACAGCTCACCTTGAACAACAACATACCTGATTGCATGTAGCTTCAGAGTCCTCTTTTGATTGTCACTGAAATGGGAAGGACAATTCAGATTTTGCAAATAATAGACAATATCCTTGTACCATTCAGATCCTGATACACCTACATTTTCATCTTGGACTGCATTAACTTGGCATGCTTCCAAGTTTGACTGTGCCATCATCTTGGCTAATCCTTGTCCCCTTATCAACTTAGTAACTTGTATGTCTATGTTGAATTCCTACAGTTTGTTTATCCATCTGCACCTTCTTCCAGTCACCTCCTGCTGAGTGAATATGTCTTTGACTGCAGCATGAGGTACATATGCAATGATATATGACCCTACCAGGTATGGTCTGAAACTTTTGATGGCTCTAACAAGTGCATATGCCTGCTTTTCCATAATGTCATACTTCAGCTCAGAGGCCTGCAGGGACATACTGAAGAAAGCAATAGGCTGTTCAAAACCATCTTCATTTTTCTGTAACAAACATGCAGCTACAGTATGAAAGGAAGCAAATGAGAACACTTGGAATGGCCTAGAAAAATCAGGAGATTTAAGAACAGGGGCCATCTTAATTGCCTCTTTGATATTCTGAAATGATTCTGCTGCTTCCCTTTCCCAGTTGACAGTTGCATCCTTCTTCATCATCTTGGAGATGTTCCTTGTGATTTCTGCAAAGTTAGGAACAAATCTTCGAACAAAGTTTATCTGTCCAAAGAAGGACTGAACTCCTTTCACAGTTTTTGGCATTTGAATCCTATCAACAGCTGCCACTCTCTCTGGATCTATCCTAACTCCATCCCTGGAAACAATGTGTCCCAGAAGTTTTCCTTCAACTACTCCAAAGGCACACTTCTTTGGGTTTAAAGAAATACCATATTCTAGTGCTCTTATGAAGATCTGCTCCAGATGCAAACAGTGCTGCTCTTCTTTCTTTGAGTAGGCAGTCAGGTCATCCTGATATACTGCCAGGATTGAATCAATCAGCCCTGCAAAAGCAACATCCATTGCTCTTTGAAATGTAGCACCTGCATTTGTTAGTCCAAATGGCATTCTAACATACACATATGTTCCCCATGGAGTGGTAAAGGCAGTCTTATACTGTTCTGATTCCTTTACCTTTACCTGATTGTATCCTGAAAATCCATCCATCATGGATAGGAGTTCACAACCAGTCACTCTCTGCAACATAGCCTCCATATTAGGCAATGGATAGTTATCCTTCAAAGAGGATACATTCAAGTTCCTGAAATCAACACACAGCCTAATATCACCATTCTTTTTCCTGACTGGGACAAGGTTAGACACCCAAGTTGAATGTCTGATTGGCACAATTATTCCAGCCTCCCTGAGCCTTTTGAGTTCTTCCTGCATCTTGGGAGCTAAGGTAGGATTTATAGGTCTCTGCCTTTGTCTAAATGGCTTAGCTTCAGGCTTCAGTGGGATCTCATGCTAGAATAAGTCTTCTCTATAAGCTTTTAGGTCCTCATATGACCAAGCAAAAACATGTTTATACTTTTTTAGCAATGCAATCAGCATACTTCTTATGTGTGGTTTGAGCTGTTTGCCAATATATACCTTCTGAGGGGCCTGAGATGTCCCCAAATTTATTTCTTCTAAATCCTCCTTATTAGTGGGGGATGTCCTTGTGACCATTTTGTCTCTACTGTCAAAGGCTCTTTCCAAAGCCACTAACCCTCTAGGGATCTTGTTAGTCTTCAGCTGAATGATCTCTTTTCCCACAAGAGTCTCCTTTCCATTTACAGTCTCTACGAAAGCTTGGAAGTCAATCTGTTGGTTCTCATACTCATCTATGCAGTGCAAAAATTTCAGCAAATCCCTATCATCATCAAACACTTGCCAACTGCATATATTTTCTGGTATGGCAGGCCTAATTTTAACCTCTACATCTGTGACACCTGACAGAGTGATGTCATCTGGCCTTATTGCAATATTAGCTAAGAAATCAGCCATAACATTTTTTGACCTTTCTACCCAGCCAATTGAAAATGCATCAAATAATTCAATAGTATCCCAAACAGCATGCTTGTATTGCTTCAGTCTTTTATTCTTTGCAGCATACTTATTTCTGATTTGGGATACAATCAGCTCAGAGTCTCCAAATACTCTTAACATCTTAATTCCATGTTTGAGAGCAATATTCAGGCCTAAGAGTAAAGCCTCATATTCTGCAATATTGTTTGTGCAATCAAACCTCAGCAAGAAAGAGAATTTGAGGAGCTTACCAGTTGGAGACAGGAAAACAACTCCAGCTCCAGAGCCTTCTTTCGCACAAGCTCCATCAAAAAACATGGTCCATAAGCCCTGCTGATCCAGCTCTTCAATGCAGACATTTTTCTTTTTGTCTTCTGTATCATCTGAGACAACCTTGAAGTTATCACAGTCAGTGTCTACAAAGCATACCTGTTCATTTGCTTCTTGGTCTTCCACTGTCTCTGATGATCTTTGCTCTCTAATTAGCTTGACATCCCTGCCATTCATTGGAATCATGGCATATGACAGGTCCAGCTGCATACTTCCACCAATTAGTGCTGCCCATCTTCTTGACAGCAGCATACCATACTGTGGCTTGATGTCAACCACTGTTATATTCATTGTGTATCTTTTTTCAGGAAATGCTGCCAGTTTGAAATCCACATCCTTCATGATTCCAATAACTGGTACCTCTCTGGCATCCATAGCATAACACTTTCCACATGCCTTGTCAATTTTCAATCCAGTTTGCTGCATGATAGCCAAAGGCATGACATTTGTGGATGCTCCAGAGTCAAGCATACAATTTCTAATTATTTTACCATTTATAACCAGGGAAACATAAAATGGTTCCACCTGTGAAGGGCACTTTGTCATGGTCATTCCTAAATAGACTTCAGGAGTCTCATCTTCTTCATTGCACATGACCTGTTTCTCACCCTGGGTCTGATCATCTTGCTTAGCTTGAAAAGGTACCCCTGAGATTAGGGATATTGTCCTATTCTTGATCTCTTCCACTTTCATGAGTTCCATAAGTGGAACAGAGACCTTTACCTGAGAGAGGATCTGGGCTATATCAAATGGAGCATAGTTTTGTACAACAGTTGTAGCTTGCTCCACAATCTTGCTTTTATCCTGAGCTGATTTAGTTTTCATTTTCATAGTTCCCTGATCATCATTCTTGTCCTGGGAACCTCTACTTTGATCTTCAGCCTGAGGGGTTTTGTTCTCTGGTCCTTGAGATTCAGGACCTGCTCTGTGTCTAAAGTTCTGCTTATTATTTACCCACTGCCTTTTTTGTGGTTCAGTTCCTTTATGACCATGCATCAGCTGACCTGCAGAAATATCCTCTGGCTGATGTGGGCTGCCAACCTGATTTTTACCTCTGAGATTGTAGTTGCTCTTGACCTGAGCAACTGCTGCAGCTGTGAAGGCTCTAATTTCCTCATCAGAAGGTCGTTGTAGGTTACTCAGAAAATTGTGTGAGTTCTGAGCATACACATAATTATCCTCATGATCTTCATCATATGGGGACTGTTGGCAGGCCTGAACTTGATGATCTGTCTTGTCATCAGCATCATAAAGAGTATATCCATTACCTATGGACATCATGTTTACATCATCATCCTGCACATGATGTGGCTCATTGCACTCATTACAAGATGTAGCATTATCATACAAAGATTGAGCAATCATGCACTGTGACTGTGAATGTGGCATCTGACAGATTATACACCACGGAGCATCATCAGCAATATTTATAGTTTTCTTCAGGGGATCAGGAGTTTCCTTGGCATGTTGAGCCCTCTGATTTGTGTTGTTACGTGGATACACAGGCTTACCATCATGCCAATTGGTGTTATAAGGCATATCATGTAACGATGGCCTCTTTTCCTGCCTTTGATAGACTTGCCTATCAGGACCCATCCCTTTTTCACTTCTAGCTAATCTATAGCTCAGGTCCTTAACAACATTTGCCAGTTTGTCTATCTTATCTTCAGGAGAAGATGTACTACCTTGAGTGTTCTGAGGCTTATTTGGATTCTGTAGAATTTTTACATCATCCCTTCTATTGGTCTTGCCTGATGCTTTCCTATTGTTTTCAATATTTACTGCAATTCTGAAAGCATCCCTGAGAGTGGCAGGACCTTTATCTCTCAGTCCATATGCAGTCTTTGCATCAAAGGCATTGATGTACAAAATTATGCACATTGGTTCATTTGGCCTCATATGATGTGGCAATTTGTTCAACACTTTAGTAAATCTGGCATTAAAGTCTGCAACCTGCTCATTTGACCCTTTGGTGATGCTGGTGAACTCATTTACAAAGAAGCTAGGGTTAGTTTTATCACCATATTGCTCCTTGAACATCCTCTTAAAATCATCCCATGATGATATGCTCCGGTCAGGCAGATTCCTGTACCATTCTCTTGCCTCATCTATTAAGGATTGCATGAATGACTTCATGAAAACATCCTCATGCTCAACCTCAAAATTATCCATGACATTTTGGAAGGCCTTTAGATGATCTTCTCCTGACACTGTGTTGTTTCCTGAAAACTTAGGCACTTGCAGCCTCAGATGCTTGTCAATGGGGTTAGGATACCCAGGAATACCATCAAACACCAGCTGCCTGAATCTATCTAACTGCATGGGCTGTCTGTTTGGCTGATTAACATTAACATTTCTATTTGCATTCTGGTTTCCTGCATGGTTTAGTGGTATCCTAGCATCATTCACATTTTGTCTCTCATCATGATGCTGATGTTGCATTTCATATCTTTGCTGATGTCTTTGCATATTTGCATTGTCTAAGGTAGGAACTGAATTATTTTGGGCAGTTCTCAAGGCTTGCACTTTCTGCTGTATATCATCTCTGATTTTCATGGCTTGTAGGTATTCTAATTCTGCTCTTAGACTTTTGATTTCTTCAGCTAATTGTTCATCCTTAGGTCTGGAGGTAGATGGTCTCATACCATTTGGGTCATCATCTTCATCATCCCTCAGAGACTCTGCCTCTTCAAACCTTTCACTTGGGTCTAGAAAAGGGCGTTCTTGGAACACCTCTGACCTCATTCTCATACTACCACCCTGTTGCCTCTCATATGCACCTTGGATATCAGCTTCTGCAGTTGAAAAATAAGGAGCATGCTGTCCTGATGGCCTAGGGTTATCTTGTACCTCATCACTTTTTCTGGGGGAGCTCTCATGACTAGCTGAGACAGTTCCCTTTCTTCTATACATCATTCTTTTTGTTAATGGTAACTCTTCAAATAGAGGATTTTGTTGGGATCTTCTCCCCTGCATATAAATTTACCTTGACCGGTTGGGAGATTACTTCGGAGTCGCCACCTATTTCTAGGAACTGTTTTCTTCTGAAAACCAGGGTTCTTTCACAAGGTTCCCCAGCGGAGTAGATTACTGTTGCTGACTCAGATGGGTCACATATATATCACTGGAGATGATTAGATAGCACTTTTACTTCTCATTCCCCAGCGGAGTCGCCAATTTCTGTTGACTTTTTCCCAGACTGGATGCTTATTCCCAGATTTCCCTACAAGGTAGCCATCAGTGATCAACAGGATCTCTGGGCCAGGGGGTCAACAGTATAGGAGATAGACTCTATATTTTATCTCCTCTTCTTCTTCAGGCTCTGCAAGACCTAGGGGGGTATTCCCTACTCAACATCCATGAGGATATGCATGCAAGGCTGGGATGTTGATAGAAAGCAGATGAGTCCTCCTGTAAGTAGACCAAAACTGAAAGATAAGGGCAAAGGGGCTAGCTTTGGGCCTATTTGCAGTTGTAGACAGAGGACTGAGGTTCCTAAAACTAACTCTAATGTCCTAATGTTGGTTTTAGATTTTGCTTTGGAGTTTAAGTGTGGATGCAAAGCTGGATATGGTTATAACACAAAACAAAGCATGATTGGTGCCTATCCAGGGCCTGGAGTCAGTAGACATACACCTGTGAATGATCAGCATGAACAACTAAAACTGGATTTCAAGAGGATATGTGTGATACCTGCCTTACAGGCATCTCCCAATACAAAGTGTTGGGTTATCTCTACTTATGGTATCCCTACTGCAGTATACTCTTCCCAATGTTCAACCTGAAAACAGTTTAATCTACCCCTTGAGTAGAAGTTAAAAGATCAGACAGTCAACATAGGAATTCTATGCTCTAGAATCTAAACATTACCAAACATCCAGATTCAGAAGAAGAATACATGCAATACTGGAGACAGAATTAACACAACACATGCCAAACAGCATTTCTCATATAAGTTTAATCATGAAATCAGTGGGTTCATGCCAAAAACAAACAACAAGAGATACATAAACTCACAGGTAAGCTGTACAGAGCAACCAGATCAGCTTGTTATGCATTACAGAGCCAAAATCATCAACTTTCAACAACCTCCAAATGAACAACACAACCTGCTTATAACAGCCAGGTAGGTGTTCAGCAATTAATTACATGGTTGACCAAAATTTTGCCAGATACACAGTATCATGAAAATGGCGCTCAAACACAACCGGATTGGCGCCCAAACTTGAATGCAGCAGGTGGGGGAGGAGACAGGAAGATATCTCGAGCCCTGCGCCACCATCCGTTGATGTACATCTTCAGTCGGGTACAGGATCCATCCACGCCATCGCCCATACCTCTGCAACAATCGCCATTAATGGCGCACCAACCCGCGGCCTTGGGAAGATCATCATACAGACTATCGCAAGCATTTCCCGCCGAGATTCATCATCATGATGTTTGAAAATGCAGGATATCAATATCCCACATGCACCCCGCGATGACCTCAATTACACTTTATATACTAGGTCATGAGCATATATCATGTCGGTGCTTTTGCTCCTGACGACACTAGTATAGACCTCATCATCATCATCCTCCAGCAGCATGATATCCTGTTGTTTGAAATATCACCCTGACGTCATCATGATATTTGAAATACAACCTTCATGATAATCGGCACAACCTGATCCTTCGGAGGAACATCCTCCTGCTGAGCTTATAACAAAAGTCTGGCCGATGAACATCCTGATGACGTCATCATCATATACTGCTGACGTCATCATCATATCTGCCTACTGCACACCTCCTCATATCCGGATGACGTCATCATCATGTTTGCAAATATCAGGAGGTCTCTTCAAGATGATCAGTTGTTAGAAATATGACCCCCGCGGACCTTGATGACGTCATCATCATATTAACATCATCATGACATTCGGAAGACAACCGGATATTTGGAAATATCCTCCTGACGTTCAAACATCAGGTTGCACTGTAGCTCCTCTGTAAGATCGGGGCGATAACTGAATATGATGATGCTGCTTGAAAAAATCACCCCCAGTAGATAATGCGCGAAGCCGGTAGGCGGATATCTCCTTGATATCAACATCATCATGATGTTCGAGCAAACATATATCCGGGTGATATGAAAATATCACCCCTTCCTTCAGAATATCATGATGCAGATAGGCAGAAAAACAAATATCACCCTGATATACGGATGACGTCAGCATCATCAGGATGAGAAACAAAGAACAAGAAGTGATACAACATCATCAGGATGATATTGACTAAGATCATCCTGACGTTCAAAATATGATGACCCTAGTGAATATCGGGTCGCACTTAGAACTCTTCAACAACATCATCAGGATGATCATAACCAAGATCACCCGATGATAAAAATATCACCCCGGCGAAATATCATGAAGGCATGAAATAGGATGACCTCCGCAAGCAGCAGGATGAGAACTGGAAATATCATGATGATGACGACCCTTAGGAAAAAACGAGTTAGGTCGAACACTTAGAGAATAACCCCTTCAAGATATCGGGGCAACATCGTCATCATGTTTGAGCAAGGTGATATTCGAAAGATCACCGGATACTTGAAAAATCACCCCCGCAAGCAACTGAGGGCGCACTGTAGCTCACCAGTATCATCAGGATAATAAGCAAACATCACCCGACAGTTGAAATATGATGATGACGATGAGAAAAACAAGTCGACGAAGAACATGCTGATGAAGATCATCATCGAAGACAAGATGATGATGATGACCTCCTCCTCAGAAAAATATGATGCTGCAGCTGAAAAACGCTGAGGAGGTCCAACACTTAGAAAAATTGGGCAAGAAGATGAAGGCTTCAGATGAAGAAACCTCCTGATCATGACAAATCAACCCCAGGTCAAAATAAGTGCTAACACACTGCTCACAAGAGGCCCACTACCTACAGGAGACACACTGTCTACAGAATAATATAATATAAATATTACACACTTGAACTTGAGATTAGCATCTTCACCATGCTTGAGACAGTTCCATTTAAGCTCAACACTTCTGTTCTACTTTTTGCTCTTCTCTTCTCTACCACTTTCTCATCTCGATAAGGATACTTTGAAATGACTTCACAAAACTTATTTATACAAGACATCAACTTTGGGATAATCATCAAAGTCGGCACAATACATACTTTATTTTATTACAGAGCAATTACACAAATACAACTTGACTTATTACAAAAGACTTCATGTGAATCACCACACTGTTGGCCACACATATCCGGGACTTCAATCTTCTTTGAGGAACACGCCATGCTTCACAGAACATCTTCAAGATCAACTGCAAGATGTGTAAAACATCCATTCAGCGAAGATTAGGAAGAACACCATCACCCAAAAGTAGATCTTCAATTACGAGCTCAATCTTCAATGTGGACCGCCAACACGAACTAGACACAACCTAGAGACTCTCACAAGCTTGCCTGAATCACCAAGAACATCCACACCACTTCTGCTTACTGAAATCATTCACATCTCCATCTGGAGCCTCAAGAACATAGTCATTCATCACTATCTCGTTAGAACAAGTGCTTGCGGACCTCCAGACCACAAACCAATTGAGTTGTCAATTTACATTGGCTTCCTAAACATGCCACCAGATCCGCAGAACAAGATATTGCATTTCCAGATCTCACCGGACCTGTTTGTGTCACTCTGTCACCTTTGAACAGCTGCCAGAACTAGTTTTACTCATATGGCCATAACTTCTCCAAATCTTCATGCGGATCTCTCAAATCTTGGCTGGATCATCTCTAGACACATATCTACAAACCCTTTGATGTGCATTCTCTGATCTTCATCTAGCTGGGATCTTCACTTCATAGAGCTCCACTGTTTTCACTGTTCTTCTCTATTCCTGATAGGACTAATTTTATCAATATCCTCAGCACATAGCTCATCCAATCCCTGACATCAATGCAACAGGAGTATGTTGACATCAATGACAACACCGGTTAGGTTCATACTTGCAACAATCTCCCCCTTTGTCATCGAGGGCAACATATGATGTGAAAAACTATTTTAACCATCAAGACATGAACTTCTCATTAACTGATATGGCTCCCCCTATCAACAACAATCATTCATATGTCTTCTCTTTCATTGCTTCTCCCCCTTTGATCAACAACCACTTTTTGTTTTTCACATGTCTTCTCTCCCCCTTTGACATCAATGGCAAAGGGCACATACTTGCATCAATACTTTAGAATCATACAGACTGCTCCCCCTAAGTGGCAGCTTCCTATCATCAATCCAGACCACAAGATATGATGTGAGATCCAGCGGACTGATGCACATTAGTGCACCTTAATTCAAAGCTGGAGGGGTAATAACCCCTAACTTCTCCCTGAGATACTCAAAAGAGTCCTTAGGTAGAGGTTTAGTAAAAATGTCTGCAATCTAATCCTTTGAGGGCACAAACTCCAATCTGACTTCATTCTTGTTCACTTGCTCTCTCAAAAAGTGAAACTTGATGGATATATGTTTTGTCTTTAAATGTAACACCGAAGTTTTTGATATATTTATTGCACTTGAGTTATCACAGAAGATTGTGATAGGTTCCTCATACTCCACTCTGATGTCTCTTAGCATTTGTTTCATCCACAATACTTGAGTGCAACTACCTACTACTACAATATATTCTGCTTCTGCAGTGGATAGAGATATTGCCTCTTGTTTCTTGTTCAATCAAGAAACTAATCTTTTCCCCAAAAAGAATGCACCACCACTGGTACTCTTCCGGTCATCCACATCTCCTGCCCAATCAGCATTTGTATATGCATGAAGAGAGAAATCATGATCCCTAGGATACCATAAAGCATACTCAATTGTTCCTTTTAGATATCTGAGAATTATCTTGATTGCCATGACATGAGATTCTCTAGGATCAGCTTGAAATATGGAAACAAGACCAACAACATTCATAATGTCATGTCTAGTTTGAGTAAGATACAGTAGTCCTCCAATCATTGACCTGTACTTTTTCTAATCAGCCTTAGGGGATTCATCATCTTTGCTCAGTTTACATCCGGTTTCCATGGGACTATTCATTGGCTTTGAATCTTCCATCCCAAATTTCTTCAACAATTCTTTCACATATTTGGTTTGAGATATGAAGATTCCTTTCTTTGTTTTAGTGATTTGTAGACCCAAGAAGAAATTCATTTCCCCAAACATAGACATCTCAAATTCACTTTTCATTTAATTTGCAAAAGTCTTGCACATACTATCTCTTCCTCCAAAAATGATGTCATCAACAAATACTTCAACAATCAGGATATATTTTCATGATCAATCTTGAAGTACAAGTTATTGGCAGCAGTACCTTTATTGAAACCAATCTTCAAAAGATGTTTATCCAATCTTTCATACTAGGCCCTTGGGGCTTGTTTGAGTCCATACAATGCTTTCTTCAACTTAAAGACCATATCGCCATGATTAGACAATTGAAATCCATCCAGTTGCTCAATGTATACTTCTTCTTTCAAGTCACCATTCAGGAAGGCAGACTTGACATCCATCTGATATACTTTAAAATCCTTGAAGGTAGCAAAAGAAAGAAATAATCTGACTGCTTCAATTCTTGCCATCAGAGCAAAAGTTTCTTGAAATTCAACTCCTTCTACTTGAGAATAACCCTTATAGACCAATCTGGCTTTGTTTCTGACTACTTTACCATCTTCATTTAGTTTATTCCAGAAGACCCACTTAGTTCCAATCACATTTTTGTCTTTAGGTCTAGGAACAAGATCCCAAGTGTGATTTTTCTCAATCTGCATCAACTCTTCCTCCATTGCTTTGGCCTAGCTTTCATCATTGCATGCTTCACTTACTATTTTTGGTTCAATCTTTGAAATTAGATAATACTTCTCTGAATCTTGAGCAATCTTTCTTCTTGTTTGAACACCTTTGCTTTTATCACCTATGATCTGGTCTTCAGAATGATTTAGTCTTACATACCTGGGAGTTTTGGGAATTTCTTGCACTTCTATTTCTTGGACATCTTCATTCATACTTATCTCTTCTTCATGTATTTCAGGATTCTCTGGATTAGTCTGAGTCTAAACTTCAGAAGGGGCTTCTTGGACTAAAACATCATTTTGATCATCTACTTCATACTCATAAAACCTTGATGGATTTTCAATGCCTTCATCAACCTTCACATTTGTACTTTCTACAATCTTTCTTGATCTCTTGTTATAACATCGGTATGCTTTGCTTTGAGTAGAGTAGCCCAAGAATATTCCTTCATAACTTCTAGCATCAAATTTGCCAAGGTCTTCATCTCTTTTAATGTAGCTTTTACTACTAAAGACTTTGAAATATTTCATAGTAGGAGTGATGCCAAACTAGAGTTCATAAGGGGTCTTACCAGTGTTGCTTCTGATTTGTACTCGATTAAGAGTATAGACAACAGTGCTTACAACTTCTCTCTAGTAGATCTGAGGGACATTTGCTTCCATCATCATGGTTCTAGATGCTTCCTGGATGGTTCAATTCTTTCTCTCTAGTACTCCATTCTACTGTGGAGTACTTGGAGTAGATAACTGTCTCTTTATCCCATGTTTCTCACAGAATTCTATGAACTCTCTGTATGTGAATTCTCCACCTCTAGTAGACCTAAGACATTTTATGTTTAACCCAGTTTCATTCTCTACCATAGCCTTGAATATTTTAAACTTCTCAAGAGCTTTAGATTTCTCTTTCAAGAAAGTCACCCACATCATCCGGGAGTGGTCATCAATCAGTAACATGAAATATCTATCACCTTGCAGACTCCTAATTCTTGCTAGTCCACATAGATCAGTGTGTACTAAGTCCAACAATCTAGTAGAAGATTGTTCCTTGCTTTTAAATGTGACTCTGTTCTGCTTACCCAATTGACATTCTTTGCACATATTGTTAGTGGGTTTCACCAGTCTTGGAAGATCTCTTACAACCTGAGTGTTGCTTATCTTGATGATATTATCAAAATTTACATGACACATTCTCCTATGCCACAACCAACTTTGATCAATTTGAACAAATAAATAACTTTTACCAGTACCAACCAAGTGGAAGATGTTACCTTTTGTTTGAGTACCAGATGCAATCTCAGTTCCAGAGCTTTCAAAGATTCTACATTTTCCATTTTTGAATTAGATATCATAGCCTTTGTCCACCAACTGCCCAACACTGAGAAGATCGTGCTTCAGACCTTCAACATATAATACATCACTAGTTTTGTTCTTTCCATCAAAAGAAATAGTTCCTCTGCCTCTGATTCTGCCAGCAGAATTATCACCAAATTTTACAACTCCTCCTTCATATCTTTCCAGATCTATGAACTTATTTTTGTCACTAGTCATATGGTGGGAGCATCCACTGTCAATAACCCATTCATCCTTTTCTTCAACTTGAGCAGCCAGAGCTCTTTCTACCTGTTTATGATTGACAGATTCAGTGGGCATTGGATCTTCTTCCTTGATAGCAATAAACACCCAGTCACTTCCAAATTTGTTTCTTGTCTCAGATTCATCATCTATTACTCCTTCATCATCATCATCTTCATGAACATAGTAACATTTCTTTTGGAATCTTGATCTATTTGGATTTGTCCTTGAAAATCTTTCCAGACACCTTGAGGCAAAATTACCAATCTTGTTGTAGTTGAAACATTTGAAGGGCAATTTTCCTTCATACTTACCAGATCCTCTTGGCAGTCTTTTTGCAATAAGGGCTTCAAGTTGAGTAGCTTCTGCCTCATCTTCTTCTAGATCTTTTCTTGCTTTTTCATACCAGGATAATTTCTTTGAGGAATTTTCTCCTGGATCATACCTTTGTTTGCCTTTTACAGAGGCACTAGCTTTGAATGCAGATTCAATCTTGGGAGGTGCATCTCCAAACTCAGCCAATTCAAATGCAGCTAATTTTCTAACCAATTGATCTCTTGTGATATTTGATAAAGATCTAAATTCTTCAATAGCAACAACCTTGTGTTTGTAAGCAGGAGGTAAGGATCTGAGAACTTTGGCAACAATCTCATCTTCATCCAAGGTTCCACCAACACATATAATGCCACAAACAAGCTCATTTGCTTTTGGTATAAATGTAGTGATATTCTCATCTTCATTCATCTTTAGGTTTTCAAAATTTCCTTTCAGACTTTGTAGCTTGCCACATTTAACATATTTGTCTCCTTCATGCAGAAGTGCCAGCTTTGACCAAATTCATATGCAATTTTTAAATCCATAACATTTGTCAGTTTTGAATTAGATAAGGCACTTAGTAAGGCTTCTTTAGCTCAAAGATTATCTTCAGCATCTCTAATTTCATCTATAGTTGTCAGACCATTCTTTGGAGGAACATACTTCTTTGTAGTCATGGTCCAATATTGCATTCCTATACATTGCAAGTGACATTCCATGTGGCTTTTCCAAAGAGTGTAATTTGTTCCATCAAAGCTCAGACTATCCTTCTTGTAGGAAGACATCCTAGATCTCCTCAAGCAGTTAAGTTCTTTTAGAGGAACTTAGCTCTGATACCAATTGTTGGTTTTAGGATAGACAACTAAGAGGGGGGGTGAATCAGTTGTCACCAAAACTTTCTTTTCTTTAAACACTTAAATCCTTCTTATATTTCTACAACATAATAATGATTTAATTATGGAAGCACAATGTAATATCTCAAGAGCAGAAACACATTAATACATATGACACCAAGATTTTGACGTGGAAAACCCGGTTAAGGAAAAAACCACAGGGTGACTAACCCAAGATTGTATTCTCTGTTAAAAGAATAAGAAGAACAAAATGACACTTTCCAATTAGGGCTCACTGCCCGAGTACACTGCTCACAAGAGGCCCACTGCCTACAAGAGACACACTGTCTACAGAATAATATAATATAAATATTACATACTTGAACTGGAGATTAGCATCTTCACCATGCTTGAGACAGTTCCATTTAAGCTCAACACTTCTGCTCTGCTTTTCGCTCTTCTCTTCTCTACCACTTTCTCATCTCAACAAGGATACTTTGAAATGACTTCAAAAATCTTATTTATACAAGACATCGACTTTGGGATAATCATCAAAGTTGGCACAATACATACTTTATTTTATTACAGAGTAATTACACAAATACAACTTGACTTATTACAAAAGACTTCATGCAAATCACCACACTGTCGGCCACACATATCTGGTATTCAATCTTCTTTGAGGAACACGCCATGCTTCACAAAACATCTTCAAGATCATTCGCAAGATGTGTAAAACATTCGGTCGGCCAAGATTAGGAAGAACACCATCACCTAAAAGTAGATCTTCAATTACGAGCTCAATCTTCAATGCGGACCGCCAACATGAAATGGACACAACCTAGAGACCCTCACAAGCTTGCCTGAATCACCAAGAACATCCACACCACTTCTGCTTACTGAAATCATTCACATCTCCATCTGGAGCCTCAAGAACATAGTCATTCATCACTATCTTGTTAGAACAAGTGCTTGCGGACCTCCAGACCACGGACCAATTGAGTTTTCAATTCACATTGGCTTCCTAAACATGCCACCAGATCCGCAGAACAAGATATTGCATTTTCAGATCTCACCAGACCTGTTTGTGTCACTTTGTCACCTTTGAACAGCTGTCAGAACTAGTTTTACTCATATGGCCATAACTTCTCCAAATCTTCATGCAGATCTCTGAAATCTTGACTGGATCATCTCTAGACACATATCTACAAACCCTTTGATGCACATTCTCTGGTCTTCATCTAGTTGGGATCTTCACTTCATAGACCTCCATTGTTTTCATTGTTCTTCTCTATTCCTGATAGGACTAATTTTCTCAATATCCTCAGCACATAGCTCATCCAATCCCTGACATCAATGCAATAGGAGTATGTTGATATCAATGACAACACCGGTTAGGTTCATACTTGCAACAAATTGATCATTGGAAATTGGGCTCTTTATAGAAAGTTCTACTATTCTATCCTTCTGTTTAATCAGACACATAAACTGATTCAACTTAATATCCTGCAAAGTCTGTAACATTTTTGACATAGATTCCTGAAATGACTTCATTATCCTATTTCTCAAACTAGCATGCAAGATATTATCTTTATCTTCAAACCCTCAGGTTGGCAAGATAATAGCTCTGATACTACCACTGTAATATCCCTTCAAACAATTTTATGATTTTTTTAAATTCCATTGCAATAATTAAATAAATAAATGTTGATTGAACTTGATATTGTAGCCAAAATGATATTGATAAAGGTGAATATAATATTCACAAAAATATTATTGAATAACACTTCTTAATAAACCAACATATACATGAATTGGCATCTTGTCTTGTGCATATATCCCCAATACTTGACATAAGGCAAAATATGTTCTTTGAAAATGTACTATAAAATCAACTATTGAGAATGGTTTAGCACAGGATGAAGAAATAGGAATCCTTTTGTTGTTTGCACCCTTCCTCATGTACGTAGGAAGCTTATCAATTCTATAAGTCTTCCTTAATTTGTTATACTCTTCCTCACTCTTTTGCATGTCAACTTTAGTGAGAGCTTGCTTGTTCAACATAAAACATTCAATAATGGAAGATTTTGTCAATATACTAGTGGTATCCCATCAGGTAATCTCATAGTTCTTGTTACTGGATGGTAATGTTGTGCTAATAGTCTGATAAGCTCAACATCTATGAAGACATTAGGGACAACTAGCTTTTCTAAATCTAGAGTCCAGGGGTTTGACATAGGGGCCTAGGCATCCTTCTTATCATAGAAATACTAAAACAGATTCCATCCTGAAATGGGGATAATTGCATCTCTACACCCATGTGATTCATCCTTAAATACTTTCTTATAACCCTTGTCTATAGATTTTGGCAGTACATCTAATATTGACTACTGAAGGGGTCTTTTCTTCTCTTTAGGAGCTGAAGATTCTCCCTTCTTACTTACAAACTCAATCTTTTTAGGAGGCATTGTATAAAATTTACTGAACTAGGGTTTTGAAGTATTTGTTTACAAGGCTATCTAAAAACTTGTAATTAAAACACACTTCTGAACTGGATAGATGGGAGGCACAGAGATGTACTTACCCGTTATGCAGAGCTCACACCACGTTTTAAATATTTCATCTCTAAGCACACTAATCTTCTTAGAATGATCAAAATTGCATCAAAAAACCAAACATATTACCTTCAATCATTCAGTCATTTCACCATTAATGGATTTCGATACTAAAAGATACAGTAGCTGATTGTGTCTATAAATTTAAATGTGTACCATTGATCTAAGGAAATCAACCAGTTCATAATTATTGATATGATTTGTATCACATTCGAAGTAAATGTCATAACACTTGTACTGCAGTCCCACCATGGTGAATTAATACCCCCACGAGGCAGGGAGACTATGTTTTCTTTAATTTTAATGCTTCTCACCATATCACAGGCTACATTTCATGTCGTGGTAGACCTTCACGGGGTCGAGGGTAGCCATATCACCTTGTTATCCCTTTACCGCTATCCCGTCGGTCACTTTTGATATCATGATGACTTATCGTGGTAGTGTGGCTAGCTTTATAAGCTCATTTCACTACTTACCACCATCCTGCACACACCCTTACTAATTGTTGTGGTGATGCAGTGAATGGCTATGTCATGTTTCATACTTCCCACTAACCTGCTAGGGATGTTCATTAACTATTGTGGTATAGCGGTGAATAGTTATTATGTCTTAAGCTCCCGCAAGCCTGCTAGGGTTTATTAGGGGTGAATAGATATCTTGTGGGGATGCAGTATAAGGATAACACACATGTTAAGATTAAAAAAAATGATATAACATAAATGTGCTGGGAAATTAGGATATTAATAAAGGGTGTTTTGATTTTCAAGACATTAGTGTGAAAGGATTAAAACCTTATACGTTGAACTTTTGGGTCTAGGGTTTACAAAACTAGGTAGGATCATGTGAATTTTGACAAGTTCTAACACAAAGGTTAGGGATGTATATGTAATTGTTAGATCTAGGGCACACAACTGAGAGGGGGGGTGAATCAGTTGTACAAAAACTTGCTTCCAATTCAAACACTTAAATCCTCTTTGTTATTTAATAGCATATCAATTAATCACTCATGAAAGCATAAAGCATAAACACCAGAGCAGATACACATCAACACATGAGACACCAAGATTTTGACGTGGAAAACCTGGTCAAGGGAAAAACCACGGGGTGATTAACCCAAGGATTATTCTCTGTTAGAAGAATAAGAAAAATAGATGGCACATGCCAATTAGGGTCACTGCTCGAGTACACTGCTCACAAGAGGCACACTGCCTACAAGAGACACATTGTCTACAAAGTAACAAGTATTACAAACTTGAACTGGAGATTGACATCTTTACCATGTCTGGATCAGTTCCATTTAAGCCTGAAAACTCCTGCTCTGCCTTTCGCTCTTCTTCTTCGCTATGCCACACTCATCCACACCAAGACACACTTCAAAATGAATTCACAATCCCTTATTTATACAAGGCATTGACTTAGGAACAATCATCTAAGTCGGTAAACACCTATAAGATCATTCGCAAGACGTGTAATACATTCGGTCGGCCTGTCTTAGGAAGAACACCAATATCCATGGTTATTCTTCAAATGCAAACTCAAACTTTAAAGTGGACCACCAATAAGAATTGTACATGATCCAAAGATCACCAAAACCTTTCTTGAGTCATCAGGAACAATTGCACTTTATCAGCTTATTGGAATTCTTCTCTTCTTCATCTGAAACTTCAAGAACATAGTCTGTCATCACTGTCATAATGAGAAAGGTACTTTCAGACCTCCAAACCATGAACAAATCTATTTGTTACTTCGCACGGACTTCTTCAACACTCTCTCCAATCCACAGAATGAGATAATGCAATTCTGGATCTCACCGGACCTTTCTGTGACCCTCTATCACCTCTGAACACCTGCCGGAACCGGTTCTACTTGAGTGACCATAACTTCTTCAGATCTTCATGTGGACCTCTAAAATCTTGACTGGAGCATCTCAAGACTCATATCTACAAACCCTTTAAACCCTATCCTCTGATCCTCAACCTATTGAGGACTTTTACCTTCTTATCATCACTGTTCTTCACTGTTCCTGATTGAGACTTATTCTCTCAATATTCTCGGCACACAGCTCATCCAATCCTTCTCATTAATGCAATATGAGTATGTTGACATCAATGACAACACCGGTTATCCTCATACTTGCAACAATCTCCCCCTTTGTCATTGATGGCAACATATGATGTGAAAAACCATCAAGACAAGAACTTCTCTTTTCTGTCACAGCTCCCCCTATCAGCAACAACCCTTCACATGTCTTCTCTTCCTTTACTGCTCCCCCTTTGATCATCAACCACTTGTTTTTCACATGTCTTCTCTCCCCCTTTGACATCAATGGCAAAGGGCTCATACTTGCAACTTGAACACATCAAAATCATACCAGCTACTCCCCCTGAGTAGCAGCTCCCCATCATCAATCCGGATCATAAGATATGACTATGATATCCACCGAACTGATGCACATCAGTGCATCCTAGTTCGTCACCGAAGGGTCAATAACCCCTAACTTCTCCCTGAGATACTCAAAACAATCCTTGGGAAGAGGTTTAGTAAAAATATCTGCAAGCTGATCCTTTGAGGGCACATACTCCAATCTAACTTCACCCTTGTTCACTTGCTCTCTCAGAAAGTGAAACTTGATAGATATATGCTTAGTCCTAGAATGCAACACTAGATTCTTAGAAATATTTATTGCACTTGAATTATCACAGAAAATTGTGATAGGCTCCTCATATTCTACTTGAATATCTCTTAGCATTTGCTTCATCCACAAAAGTTGAGTGCAACTTCCTGCTGCTGCAATGTATTCTACTTTAGTTGTAGATAGGGATATTGCCTCTTGTTTCTTGCTTAGCCAAGAAACCAACATTTTTCCCAAAAAGAATGCTCCTCCACTTGTACTCTTCCTATCATCCACATCTCCTGCCCAATCTGCATCTGTATATGCATGAAGAGAAAAATTATGATCTCTAGGATACCATAGACCATACTCAACTGTTCCTTTTAAGTACCTAAAAATTCTTTTGATTGCCATGACATGGATTCTCTGGGATCAGCCTGGAATCTCGCCACAGCCTGCATTATATCTGGTCTAGTCTGAGTAAGATACAGTAATCCTCCAATCATTGATCTGTACTTGGTCTGATCTATCTTAGGAGAGTCATCATCTTTGCTCAACTTACATCCAGTTGCCATGGGAGTATTCATTGGCTTTGAATCTTCCATCCCAAATTTCCTCAATAATTCTTTCACATATTTGGTCTGAGAAATAAAGATTCCTTTCTTTGATTGAGAAATTTGTAGACCCAAGAAGAAATTCATTTCACCAAGCATTGACATTTCAAACTCACTTTTCATTTGATTTGCAAAGGTTTTACACATACTTTCTCTTCCTCCAAAGATGATATCATCAACAAATACTTCAACAATCAAGATGTTTCATGATCAATTTTGAAATATAGGTTACTATCAGCAATACCTTTGTTGAAACCAATCTTCAAAAGATGTTTGTCCAGCCTTTCATACCATGCTCTTGGAGCTTGCTTTAGACCATATAGTGCCTTTTTTAATTTGCAGACCATATCACCATGCTTAGATAACTAAAATCCATCCGGTTGTTCAAATGTACACTTCTTCCTCTAAGTCACCATTCAGGAAAGCAGATTTGACATCCATCTGATACACTTTGAAATCCTTGAAGGTAGCAAATGCAAGAAATAGGCTAACTGCTTCAATTCTTGCCATCGGAGCAAAGGTTTCCTCAAAATCAATCCCTTCTATTTGAGAGTAGCCTTTGCAGACTACTCTGGCTTTATTTCTGATTACTTCACCAACTTCATTTAGTTTGTTCCGGAAGACCCATTTGGTTCCAATCACATTCTTGTTTCTAGGTCTAGAAACAATATCCCAAGTGTGATTTTTCTCAATTTGCATCAACTCTTCCTCCATTGCTTTGGTCCAATTTTCATCATTGCAAGCTTCATTTATTGTCTTAGGTTCAATCTTTGAAATTAGACAACATTCATCTGAATTTTGAGCAACATTCCTTCTAGTTTGCACACCTTTGCTTTTGTCACCTATGATATGATCTTCAGAGTGGTTTAGTCTTACATACCTTGGAACTTTGGGAGTTTCTTGCACTTCTGCTTCTTGATCAGGCTCATTCAGACCTATCTCTTCTTCCTGATTTACCGAATCAGTCTGTATCTGACTTTCAGGAGAGGATTGAGTTCCTTGAATCAGAACACCATTCTGATCATCTTCATCATACTCATAAAATCTTGAGGGCTTCTCAATACCTTCATCAACCTTCACATTTGTACTTTCTATCATCTTTCTCAGTCTCTTATTGTAACACCGGTATGCTTTGCTTTGAGTGGGGTAACCCAAGAAAATCCCTTCATCACTTCTAGCATCAAACTTTCCTAGATATTCATCTCTTTTAATGTAACATCTGCTACCAAATACTCTGAAATATCTCACAGTAGGAGTGATGCCAAACCAAAGTTCATAAGGAGTCTTACCAGTATTGCTTCTGATTTGAACTCGATTGAGAGTATAGACTGTAGTGCTGACAGCTTCTCTCCAAAACATCTGGGGAACATTTGCTTCCATCATCATTGTCCTGGATACTTCCTGGATGGTCCAATTCTTTCTCTCTACTACTCCATTCTACTGTGGAGTCCTAGGAGTAGATAACTATCTTTTTATACCATGCTTCTCACAAAAGTCTATGAATTCACCAAATGTGAATTCACCACCTCTATCAGACCTCAGACATTTCAGTTTTAATCCAGTTTGATTCTCTACCATAGCCTTGAAGATTTTGAACTTCTCAAAAGTTTCTGATTTCTCTTTCAGAAAGGTAACCCACATCATCCAGGAATGGTCATCAATCAGTAACATGAAAATCTATCACCTTGCATACTCTTGATTCTTGTCAGACCACATAGATTAGTATGAACTAAGTCCAATAATCTGGTAGAGGACTGATCCTTGCTTTTGAATGAGACTCTGCCCTGTTTACCCATCTGACATTCTTTGCACAAACTATTTGCAGGTTTTACCAATTTTGGAAGATCTCTTATAGCCTGAGTATTACTTATCTTGATGATGTTATCAAAATTTAAATGACACATCCTTCTATGCCATAACCAACTCTGATCTACTTGAACAAACAGACAACTTTTACCAGCACCAACCAAGTGGAAGATATTACCTTTTGTTTGAGTACCAGATGCAATCTCTATTCTGGATCTTTCAAAGATTTTGCATTTTCCATCCTTGAATCTGAGATCATAGCCTTTGTCCACCAACTGTCCAACACTGAGAAGATTGTGCTTCAAACCTTCAACATACAGCACATTACCAGTTTTGTTTCTTCCATTAAAAGAAATAGTTCCTCTTCCTCTAATTCTACCAACAGAATTATCACCAAACTTTACCATTCCTCCTTCATACCTTTCAAAATCTAATAACTTGTTCTTGTCACCTGTCATATGGTGAGAGCATCCACTGTCAATAACCCAATCATCCTTCTCTTCAACTTGGGCAGCCAAAGCTCTTTCTACAACCTTATGATTGATAGATTCAGAGGATATTGGATCTTCTTCCTTGATGGCAATAAACACCCATTCATTTCTGGATTTGTTTCCTATCTCTGATTCATCATCTGTTACTCCTTCATTATCATCTTCTTCATGAACATAATAACAATTCTTTTGGAACCTTTGTCTGTTAGAATTTGACCTTGTAGATCTTTCTGGACATCTTGAGGCAAAATGACCAATCTTATTGCAGTTGAAGCACTTAAAGGGTAATTTTCCTTCATACTTACCAGATCCTCTTGGCAGTCTCTTTGCAATGAGGGCTTCAAGTTGAGCTATTTCTACTTCTTCCACTTCCATATGTCTTCTTGTTTGATCATACCATGACAGCTTCCTTGAAGAGTTTTCTCCTGATCAAAACTTTGTTTACCTTTCACATAGGCACTGGATTTGAATGCAGATTCAGTCTTGGGGGGATCATCTCCAAACTCGGTCATTTCAAATGCAGTGAGTTTGCCAGCCAATTGGTCTCTTGTGACAGTTGTATGGGCTTTGAATTCATCAATGGCAGCAACCTTGATTTTGTAGGCAGCAGGAAGGGATCTGAGAATTTTGCCAAGAATCTCATTTTCATCCAAAACTCCACTAGCATTCCTAATTCCACACACCAGCTCATTTACTCTTGGCATAAAGGTAGTGATATTTTCATCATCTCTCATTTTCAGTCTTTCAAATTTCCCTTTGAGACTCTGCAACCTTGCACTCTTAACATACTCATCTCCTTCATGCAGAAGTTCCAGCTTAATCCAGATCTCATAGGTAGTTGGTAGGTCAATAACATTTGAGAGCTCTAAGTTAGTTAATGTGCTTAGAAGAGCCTCTTTGGTCTGCAGATTGTTTTCAACATTTGTGATTTCATTTAGAGTTGTCGGACCACCCTGTGGAGGTGTATATGCTTTTGTGACCATGGACAAGTATGCCTTTCCCATACACTCCAAGTGACATTTCATGCGACCTTTTCGAAGAGAGAAGTTGGTTCCATCAAACTTCGGACTGTCCTTCTTATATGACGACATCCTGGATCTCCTCAAGTGGTTAAGCTCCTTTTAGAGGAACTTAGCTCTGATACCAATTGTTAGATCTAGGGCACACAACTGAGAGGGGGGGTGAATCAGTTGTACAAAAACTTGCTTCCAATTCAAACACTTAAATCCTCTTTGTTATTTAATAGCATATCAATTAATCACTCATGAAAGCATAAAGCATAAACACCAGAGCAGATACACATCAACACATGAGACACCAAGATTTTGATGTGGAAAACCCGGTCAAGGGAAAAACCACGGGGTGATTAACCCAAGGATTATTCTCTGTTAGAAGAATAAGAAAAATAGATGGCACATGCCAATTAGGGTTCACTGCTCGAGTACACTGCTCACAAGAGGCACACTGCCTACAAGAGACACACTGTCTACAAAGTAACAAGTATTACAAACTTGAACTGGAGATTGACATCTTTACCATGTCTGGATCAGTTCCATTTAAGCCTGAAAACTCCTACTCTACCTTTCACTCTTCTTCTTCACTATGCCACACTCATCCACACCAAGACACACTTCAAAATGAATTCACAATCCCTTATTTATACAAGGCATCAACTTAGGAACAATCATCTAAGTCGGCAAACACCTATAAGATCATTCGCAAGACGTGTAATACATCCGGTCGGCCTGTCTTAGGAAGAACACCAATATCCGTGGTTATTCTTCAAATGCAAACTCAAACTTTAATGTGGACCACCAATAAGAATTGTACATGATCCAAAGATCACCAAAACCTTTCTTGAGTCATCAGGAACAACCGCACTTTATCAGCTTATTGGAATTCTTCTCTTCTTCATCCGAAACTTCAAGAACACAGTCTGTCATCACTGTCATAATGAGAAAGGTGCTTTCAGACCTCCAAACCATGAACAAATCTATTTGTTACTTCACACGGACTTCTTCAACACTCTCTCCAATCTGCAGAATGAGATAATGCAATTCCGGATCTCACCGGACCTTTCTGTGACCCTTTGTCACCTCTGAACACCTGCCGGAACCGGTTCTACTTGAGCGACCATAACTTCTTCAGATCTTCATGCGGACCTCTGAAATCTTGACTAGAGCATCTCAAGACTCATATCTACAAACCCTTTAAACCGCATCCTCTGATCCTCAACCTATTGAGGACTTTTGCCTTCTTGTCATCATTGTTCTTCACTGTTCCTGATTGAGACTTATTCTCTCAATATCCTCAGCACACAGCGCATCCAATCCTTCTCATTAATGCAATATGAGTATGTTGACATCAATGACAACACCGGTTATCCTCATACTTACAACAGTAATTACATCTGGTGCAAAAGTTTCCTCCAACAAATAAGTTGAGAGCTTTGGCTCAGGGGGACCTTTAATGAAAATATTTTCCCCTGTCAAATAAAATGGTGTTGACACCTTAGCATGAAGATATGAGATGTAAATCAACAAATTTGAGCTATTGGTGAAAATTGTGGAAAAAAATAGGATAATGCAATAATTGGCAGAGCATCTAAAGTTGATGGTGCATACAGATAAAAGTTTGATCGCTTTATTGTTTGAAGCATTTAATGCCAATTAGGTCAGATCCAAAAGTTATAAGAGGAGATCACCTAGAAAATTCATTCAAAAAAGCATTCAAAGAGAAAGAGAGAAGAATAGCTGAAGAGCAATCAAGGCGATCCAAAGTTCAGTTTGTTCAAACCTTGGTTCAGAAAGTGAAAGTAAAGGTATTTACAGTCTCCGGTCAGCCCTAATTTCACAAGAGAACTTTGTTTTTGAAGTGTTTGATTTCTTTTACAAATGGCTACTCCAAGGGTCATAGAGGTTAGTGAGAAACCACAACCTAAGTTCAAGAAATACCGTGCTAAATCAATCGAAGACGACTTGTTAGGCACATTTTCGTCTATTCCTTTTGGGTTTTTCCAACTGAGGACATTGGGATTTACATTCATGGCAAGATTGAAGAATTTAATCATAGAATGTTATGGGACATTTGGGTAAAAGAACTTATTGGTGATGATTTGTCCCTAAAGCCTGAATATCAAAACCTTGTTGCCTAGAAGCTTGATGCATGGCAATGGTTCACAAATTTCTATTTTGATGACAAATGGGTCAGGATAGCCTTGAGAAGAATTCATGATAAGTTTGTATGGGCTGATTTGCTGAGAATGATAACTAAAGAGGTGATCAAAGTGTTGACTTTGGCAAAACGTTTGTCATTGATGTCAAATAGGGTTGATGACAGGGATGTTTGAGTTCCATGATGTTTGAATGAGGTCCATGATGTTTGATGTGTTCATCAGTTCATCATGTCAGAAGTTGTGAATTCATTAGGTTGAGTTGGAGGTGAAGTTGGATGACTGGATCAATGTAATTGTGTACTTCATGGTCTCCACATGATTTTCATGATAAGGTCTCTCAAGTTCACATGATGTTGGTGTTGACAGGTTCACATGGTGTTGTTTTGATGATACATTGTTTTGGATCTTCTTCATGATCTCCTTCATGGTGTTGAAATAGTCATGTTGCTCATATATGTTGTTCATATCATCATGTTTCTTATAAATGTTGTTCATATCATCATGTTGCTTATATATGTTGGTCATATCATGCTTCAGATGTTGATGCTTCAAGTGTTCACAGGATCATAGGAATTTGTTGATGTCATTAATGCAGAGAATACACTCACATTGGTTCACTTGGTTCCTATGCATTGGTCATTCATACAGAGAGCTCACTCACATTGATTCACTTTGTTCATTATTATGTGGTAAGGTTAGATTCAGTTAATTAGGGGACTTCATTGATCTGCAGGGTTAGGGTTTTTTATTAGACTTCATTGATTCTATGACCTAATAACTAAAACCCTAAGTTTCTACGTTAAAACCCTAAGGAACTCTAGGTATTTAATATGTCCTGAAACTTATATCAAAAGACTTTTGTACTGTTCAATGTCATGAAAGACTTCTTGGTGGTTCAATGATAAAAAGATTTGATCAGATATTTATATGTTTAGACTAGGGTTTAATAGTTTTGAGATCCAAACCCTAGATCTACTCCTTAAAATCATTCTAAGTCTAAAATAAAGCCTAGGTCCCAACTGTCATGCACTTTATTTATTTTTTGAAGGTGACCTTTCATTGTAGGTCATGTCACTTACGATGACTCCCTAAAGGGTATTTAAGTCATAAAAACCACTGGCCCCAACTTCTTGATAATCGGCTCACCAAGTCATCGGGCGCTCAAATTTAATATCTAAGGTTATGTTTTAAAGATGTCAAGGCGCGAACAAGAGATCCAACGGTCGAGACTTAAACATTTTTCAAATTATAATGAATTCTTTATTATTTTAAATTTGACAGTCAAGAGTTGTAACTTCTTGCAAACAATTGTGCAACCAACCAGATGGGCCAATATAATTCATTACTCGTTCTGTTTGATAGAATGATTGATGAAACATGGCGATTCGTGTTCTATAGAGACTTTCCTATACACCTATGTATAGATTGTTAACAATAGAGGTGTAAACTATAGTTTTGAATGGCTCAAAATTGAACTGTGACTTTCAATGTATGAGAGGGGTTGTTCATATATTTTTTAAGAATGAATTTTGTAAAGATAGATGAACATTTATTTTGCAAATGAGGAGACTCACAGACAGGGGATGTATGCTATGTAATGATGTTTGCAGGACATGGTCATGTTGATAACTGAGAGGGGGGGTGAATCAGTTATCTTAATTACTTTAACTTTCTGTTCTTCTTTAACAACTAATGCATCATCAAATCACATAAGCATGCATAACCATGAAAGCAAAAATAAAATCAATACACATAACACAATGATTTTGACGTGGAAAACCTTGTTAAGGGAAAAAACCACGGGGTGACTAACCCAAGATTGTATTCTCTGTTAAAAGAATAGAAGTACAAAATGGCACTTGCCAATTAGGGCTCATTGCCCGAGCACACTGCTCACAAGAGGCTCACTGCCTACAAGAGAATCACTATCTACAAGGTATAAAGAAAGTAACCAGGTGATTGAACTGATGAGAAGCATCCACATATGCTGAGGTTCAGTTTCAGTTATGCTCAATACACTGATCTACTGCACTTCATTCTTCCTCTTCTTTGGTGTTGTTGTCATGTCACATACCGGACCTGTATTGCTACTTCCACACTACTCTTTTCTTTTCTTCGCACAACACAACACACCGCACACACCTTCATACTGAAATCAATCTGGTATATATATTTGCATCAATGATTTTAATCATCTTTCTAGTCAGCATCCAGAAAACTCAAGATATTTCCAAACTCTGGTCTATCGGCTGAATCCATGCTTACTAAGTGATGCGTATCAACAAGATAGTTATAGAAGTCATCAATCATGTCAGCCAATCATGAATGATACCTCAAGAAACTTGATCACCATCAATATCTCATCTGGATTAAGGTTTGATGCTCTGCTAGTCAGTTCTTCCTCAGTCTTCTCTGCCAAACAGGAACCCAACACTTAGGTGTTCATATCTTTTCACTCTTTCATCACCGGAGGCTCAATCTCTGGATTTTTTTAGTCATGGTACTCCTCTTGACTTCCCCAAGTCTGTACTTTACTAAGATACTTCCTCTGAGAGATCCGGACCTGATTGTCGGACCTTGCTACATGCTCTGTTCTTGCTCACCGGACCAAAATACTCTTCAATCTGACTTCCAGTATAGACATACCATGTCCTACGGATGTGTGGGATGGAATTTGTTGCCATCAATGACAACACTCATGAAGCCACACAGTGTCTCTTTCCAACAGGTCACAACTTTGTTTTTTGGCTTGAAGTCTTGGTGGCATAATTGTATGAAGGATTTTCTTTGTGAATGCTTGCAGGGATTCTGAGACAGAATGGACCTCAAGGTGACAAGGCTCAAACTTGAAGTGCTATTTCAATATGTAAAAGTATCTGGTCTGATTATAATGTTGAAGAAGTAATGTTGAATTGTTGATATGTGAATGGTTTTGATTGTAAGTTTACACAAGAGGTGATTGAGTTAAGATATGTGATAGAGTTTTCTTGTAGAGAAATTATCAAACTTGTATACAAGGAGAGATATGGGTTTGTATGAGCATTGGGGAGGTTATAAATGTTGTGGCATTGTAGAGAATCAGGGTAACCCCCTAAATTATTTTTTCTTTCTTATGTTCACATTTTGCCAGTGAGGCACATTTTTGTCAGTGAGACACTATTGATTTGCCAGTGAGGCAGTTGTATTTGCTAGTGAGGCATGTTGTGTCGCTAGTGAGGCATGTTGTGTGGCTAGTGAGGCACAAAAAGTAGCCAATGAGGCTCTATGATCAGTGGGATTTTATTAAGCCAGTAAGGTAATTTTTCCTGAGTGGTTTTTTTATCCCTATGAGGGTTTTCCACTCATAAATCACTGTGTTATGGTTTCTCATTATTTGTGGTCTACTTGGTTTGCATGTTCAAACATTCAGTCTTGTGTATCTTTCAACATTTGAGTTTCTATGGTATCTTCAACTTTTATGATTTGCTTATGTTCTTTATGTTCAATCAAGCTTGATAGCTTTACATGCATGATGCAACACATGATTGTTGAACTATTCTAAAGCTTGAATTTTATATATATATTCAAAGTTTTAAAGATTAATTCAAGGTCATTTTAAATTGGTATACCACTGATTCATCCCCCCTCTCAGTGGTATTGTACTCCAACAAGTGGTATCAGAGCATAGGTTCCCTGTAGAAGTCTAATAGGCTTGGGTAGGTCCTGGTAGTGGAGTACTATGGGAAAGTGTAGAAGAAATAGAGGAAGAAAATATGCCTAGCAAAAGGTTGTAAAATAAGCCCTAGTCACGTCAAGTAATGAGTTGTTGCATGAGTCACCCCTGAATGTTGATACAAAGTGTGATAAAGAGAATGATCTTTCTGTTGAGAGTTTTGATAAAAAGGAAGACTTCATTGTGAGTGTAGGTGGACAAGAACTTGATAAAAGAGAAGATGATTTTGTTGTTGAGATTGATGACGAAGAAGGAGACCTCTTTGTGGGTGAAGATGATTATGAACAGGAGTATGATGAATAGGAGTGTGAGGTTGATATAGAAGGTAAACTTTTGTGTGCTCTAGATACAATCAAGCAACTCAGAAAAAGATAATAAGAGACTAGAAGACCAACTTCAACAAGAAATAGACTCCAAGGACAAGGTACTTTTAGATCTTGCAAAAGTTTCTTTAGATCTTGAAGAATCTAACAAACTTATTATCAGCCTAAATATAGAGATAGAAGAAGCAAAAAGGGTAGTTGATTTTACAAAATCTGATCTTGAAGACAAATCTAATGAATGTTTAAAACTAGAGTTAGAAATAGTCTCTTTGAGAAAGGCATTGGAAAAGGCATCTTCTAAGAATCTGCAATTTGAAAGGAGTATTGAATGCTTAAATGACATGTTAAGAAAACAAAAGCATCGTAAGGATACTACAGGCCTAGGATATGAAGAAGGGTAGACTTCTAAAATCAGGAATACACCAAGGAAGAAGATAGATTTGGGTTATCATTCTATTATTCTTGAGGACGACAAGAATAAAGCAAAAGATAAGGTTGCTGATGTTGGAAGAAGAAGAACAAACAAGACCTCAAGGCCTCCACCTATTAGGCATTACCATTTAATAAGGTACAACTACTCTCAATTTCATGATTATTGCTATTCATGTCATGTTTATGGTCATAGAGCTAGAGACTATAGAACTCATTCAAGAAATGGCTTTGGATAGAATAAGGATAAGAATTCTTGTAGTTTGTCAAATCAAGACTATAACAATGTGTGTTATAACTGTAATAAAGTTGGTCATATAGCAAGAAATTATTGGGTGCATGGAAGATATAGTTATGGAAGTACTCTTGGAATATCTAGAAATTATCATCCCTTTGGTCTAGATAGCAATATCATATGCTATAGGTGTAAAACTCTTGGACATATAGCACATTATTGCAAAAGAAATCTTGTGAAGCCAGCTAATCACATTAAGAAGTCATACATGTCAAAAAAGCAAAAGAAGGAACCTATGAAAGTTTGGAGAAGGAAGCAAGTTCAAGAGCAAAAGAAGAAAGAACCTATGCATGTTGCACAAGACACATCATCAATTGCATGAGATGCATCATGAGGTTAGGGGGAGTAAAAACATGTTCTATCTTACCCCCAAGGACTTTTAGGAGGTTTCTTGATGTACGTAGAGTATTCATACATGATTGGTTGATGCATGAATTCTTGAGGGATATCAGGTTCTTGCCCATTCTTTACCATGGTGCTAGTGGTCATGTCTTGTTAATCATACCTGATAATGTTTGATGGAATGCTTCATGTTAAGAGGTGTACAAGATTTGATAGGTTGTATTATCAAGGGTAGTGTCACAGTGGAAAGTGCAATAGTGATAAGTTTTAACATGCTTTCATTCATCAGTGCACAATAGACAATTCATGTTTTGAACTTCTTCAAGGAGTTGTATGTTGCAGTGTCCTGAATTATAAGTCAGAGATCTCAAATAAGTGTAATAGGACAATGATATTTGATGGTGTTATAGTGAGAATATGCTGATATGTGCAACTATTTACATGAATCTATTTGGTTATTCATTTGCATCAGTAGTCTAACAATATAGATAGTCATTTTACTTTAGATCTTATGGTAGGCATTGTAATCAGTTGTGACTATTTAAAGGTGATGTTATGGTGGATAGCATGGCAGTGTTGTGTACAAGTATCTTGCTCATATTGAACAGTTTTTTTATTATTAGACTATTTTGGAGAATAGTGGAGACCATTCAATAGCTTGGATAGGGTAAGTAGTGTGATCAAAAGGACAACAATGGTATTTACAATGGGCCTAGTGCAGTGATAAGGTGCTCAAAGAGATAGTATCATTTTTATAAGGACAATCCTTATGAGAGAATATTTTACATGATCCCAAGTACACAAATCAAGATATGCAGGTGAGGTGATAACATTATCTTGTTTTGACAGGCATTCTAATATGCTAGGTATAAAATATGAGGTATCTTGAGAATCTTGTTTGCTTTGTTATCTCAAATAGGGGGAGAAGCTCATATTAGCAGCATACCTAACATGTTTTGTCCTTGTTAAATATGGCATGGTTTATTTGTTTTCTCTTACTGATCTAACAATGACTATGACAAAGGTTGTTTCATTCCCAATGCTCTCACAAATTGTTTGATGATGGCAAGTACATCAAAAGTTGTCAAAGTCTCAGAGAAGGATAGTTGTTGCAAACAGAGACAATGCAGTGGTGATAAGTGTTTGCTTTAATAGCTTTATCTCTGAATCATCTCTAAATTCATAGTGTTTGAAGATAATATAGAAATAAGGAACAATGGTAGCATTTTTATGGCAGCACAATGGTTTTAGAGATGATAGTGCTTACATTTAAAGGACAATGAGATGACAGTGTTCTTCATTGTTTTGATTTACTATGGATACATAGCTCATTTTCTTTCAAATAAAGTGCTTTGATAAGTGTTTTATATGTCTTAGACAAATTATGCTTTGAACAGGGTATGTCATCTATCAAAACATAAAGAAAAGAGAAACATAATGTATAACATTCAAAACAAATGTCATTTCATTTTTTTGTTTTCAAGGGACAGTGACCAGTTTAATAACAATGATTTATTTGATGTGATGCTTGCTTTGATTGATGCCAGTGATGGTGTCTATGAACAATGATTGGAAAGGCTACTCTAAAGGGGGAGTCTGGGGATATGATGACCTTTAGTGTAAGGTGATTGATGTTGTGGAGTGTGATGTATGAGATATTTTGTCTGATGTTCAATAACACCTCACCCTATAGCACAGTGCCATTATTTGTTTTGTTTGATAGTGGTACACATCAGAGTTCTCCCACTTGATAATGTGAGGTGTCTTAGTGATAGTAGTTTTCCCTTGCCTCATGAACTTGGCGCTTATATCATTTTTTTGCAATAAATAAAATTTAACATGAAGAAAAGGGTTGATGTCAAAAATATGCAATTGAGAAGGACTAGGACTTTGATTGACTGTGTTTTGACAGTGCCTAATACAGTGTTGTTTGAATAGTTACAGATGCATCTAGGTCTAACAGACATTTGTACTGTGATTGACAAGGTTACATGAAAGGGGGACATAGATCAGTTTTAGTAGTCTTGGAGCTCTTCAATTCAATAATAATGAGTTGTAGTAGTTTGTTGGCCTATTTCTAGTGCAATCTCAGAATGCCATTAGTTTGAATAGATAGTCACATCACTGTGGTATGGAAATAATGTTTTGGTAACTATGTTTTCTTATGTTACAGTGTGCCATGTATATATGACAATGATCATTTAAGGGTCAAATCATTATCTTGACAATAGTATCCTTGAAGTGTTGCTCTATTTGGTAACATTGCTACATGACAGTGCCATGTATTTTATGTGTGCCTCTGTCTACTTTAGGAGAGCTTTTCATTTCTTTGTCATTGTGTCAAAAGGGCGAGAAGATGAAAAGTGGAAGTGCATAATTGGTTTGACTTCAATGCCAAAGGGGGAGTTTGTTGACTTTGGCAAGCAGTGACTTTGGAAAGATGTTTGTCATTGATGTCAAATAGGGTTGATGACAAGGATGCTTGAGTTCCATGATGTTTGAATGAGGTCCATGAGGTCCAAGATGTTTGATGTGTTCATCAATTCATCATGTTAGAAGTTGTGAATTCATCAGGTTGAGTTGGATGACTGGAACAATGTAATTGTGTACTTCATGGTCTCCACATGGTTTTCATGATAAGGTCTCTCAGGTTCACATGATGTTGGTGTTGACAGGTTCACATGGTGTTGTTTTGATGATACATTGTTTTGGATCTTCTTCATGATCTCCTTCATGGTGTTGAAATAGTCATGTTGCTCATATATGTTGTTCATATCATCATGTTGCTTATATATGTTGTTCATATCATCATGTTGCTTATATATGTTGGTCATATCATGCTTCAAATGTTGGTGCTTCAAGTGTTCATAGGATCACACAAATTTGTTAATGTCATGCAGAGAATACACTCACATTGGTTCACTTGGTTCCTATGCAGTGGTCATTCATACAGAGAGCTCACTCACATTGGTTCACTTTGTTCATTATCAGGTGGTAAGGTTAGATTCAGTTGAGCAAGGGACTTCATTGATCTGCAGGGTTAGGGGTTTTGATTAGACTTTGACATTGATTCTATGACCTAATAACCAAAACCCTAAGTTTCTATGTCAAAACCCTAAGGAACTCTAGGTATTTACTATGTCTTGAAACTTATGTCAAAAGACTTATGTACTGTTCAATGTCATGAAAGACTTCTTGGTGGTTCAATGGTGAAAAGATTTGATCAGATCTTTATATGTTTAGACTAGGGTTTAATAGTTTTGAGATCCAAACCCTAAAGCTAGTCCTTAAAATCATTCTAAGTCTAAACTAAAGCCTAGGTCCCAGCCATCATGCACTTTATTTATTTTTTGAACGTGACCTTTCATTGTAGGTCATGTCACTTACAGTGACTCCCTAAAAGGTGTTTAAGTCATAAAAACCACCGGCCCCAACTTCTTGATAATCGGCTCACCAAGTCATCGGGCACTCAAACTTAATATCTAAGGTTATGTTTTAAAGATGCCAAGGTGCGAACAGGAGATCCAATGGTCGAGATTTATACCTTTTTCAAATTATAACGAATTCTTTATTATTATAAATTTGACGGTCAAGAGTTCTAACTGCTTGCAAACGGTTGTGCAACTGACCAGATGGGCCAGTATAATTCATTGTTCATTCTATTTGATACAATGATCGATGAAACATGGTGATTCATGTTCTACAAAGACATACCTATACACCTATGTATAGATTGTTAACAATAGAGGTGTAAACTATGGTTTTGAATGGCTCAAAGTTGAAATATGACTTCCAATGTATGAGAGCGGTTGTTCATATATTTTTTTAAGAATGACTTTTGTAAAGATAGATGAACATTTATTTTGTAGATGAAGAGACTCATGGACATGGGATGTATGCTATGTAATGATGTTTGCAGGACATGGTCACAACTTTTTTTTTGTTTTGAAGTCTTGGTGGCATAATTGTATGAAGGATTTTCTTTGTGAATGCTTGCAGGGATTCTGAGACAGAATGGACCTCATGGTGATAGGGCTCAAACTTGAAGTGCTATTTCAATATGTAAAAGTATAGGTCTGATTATAATGTTGAACTATTTATATGTGAATGGTTCTGATTGTAAGTTTACACAAGAGGTGATTGAGTTAAGATATGTGATAGAATTTTCTTGTAGATAAATTATCAGACTTGTATACAAGGAGAGATAAGGGTTTGTATGAGCATTGGGGAGGTTATAAATGTTGTTGCATTGTAGAGGATCAGGGTAACCCTCTAAATTAATTTTTCTTTCTTATGTTCACATTTTGCCAGTGAGGCACATTTTTGTCAGTGAGACACTATTGATTTGCCAATGAGGCATGTTGTGTAGCCAGTGAGGCTTTTCTAGTGAGGTACAAAAAGTAGCTAGTGAGGCTCTGTGATCAGTGGGATTTTATTAAGCCAATGAGGTAATTTTTCCCAAGTGGTTTTTTATTCCTATGAGGGTTTTCCACTCATAAATCATTGTGTTATGGTTTCTCATTATTTTTGGTCTACTTGGTTTGCATGTTCAAACATTTTGTCTTGTGTATCTTTCAACATTTGAGTTTCTAAGGTGTCTTCAGATTTTATGATTTGCTTATGTTCTTTATGTTCAATCAAGCTTGAAGCTTTACATGCACGATGCAACACATGATAGTTGAACTATTCTGAAACTTGCATTTTATACATAATCAAATTTGTAAAGATTAATTCAAGGTCATTTTAAATTGGTACACCACAGATTCGCCCCCCTCCTCACAGTGGTATTGTACTCCAACACAAAGTGTTATAGGTTTTTGCTCCACTGGACCTATTCCTTTGTTAAAATCCATCAAAAATGAAATTGTAATGGAGTTGACAGGTGCAACATTTGATAAGAGAGTTCTCACTGTAAATCTCATCTAGAATCTAGCTGTGGGATATGCAACAATGATGATAGGTTATAAAATCTATTTTACTAACATGGAAAACTTAGTTTCTACCTCCACAATCAATGTGGCATATGAGATGGTTGAGAAAGGGGTAGACTATGATCTTTGTGAATTATTAAGACAACAACTGTTAGATAATGTGAAGCAAACAAAGGAGTAGAAATATCCATTCAAATTTGGAACTCTTGTTATTTGTTTACTCTTTTACTTCCTACAAGAGCTTTCGAGAACACAAAATGTAAGATGGTTACAAGGAAGACCTATGGCTCATTAGATTTTAGACTTCATGAGAAGTCTTAGTGATGATAAAGCACAAGATGATCCTCTTACTACATTGTTTGCAGTATTCTAGAAGATGCAGAAAAGAGAGAGCATACCTAGAAAAATGGTAGAGAAATATCAAAGTGATATCACTTTTCTAGTTTCTACAGATGAATGCATGATGGAAGCTATGGAGTTAAGGTTAGTGTGGATCCCTGAAATTGGATATGAAGTTAGCGAGCAAGAAATTGATGGTCTAGCTAATGTCCTACTAAAAATCCCTAAGGACACATCCAAAGCTAAGTTTGACACATTTGAAGAGAAATCCATGGAGGTACATTTGGAGCACAAAAAACCTATGATAAGGAAGAAGGTTGAGAGAATGGTTGATGATTATGTGGAGAGAATGGGCATACCTAAGGAATAAGTGCATCAGGATAGAGAAAAGGCTAAGGGAGAATCCAGTGCTATGGAAAGCTCAGGGAGCATTAGAAGGTCAGGTAGAACTGCTACTGACCCTCCTACAATCCAGAAGTCCTCCAAAACTATGCCCTCTGATGGAGATAAAATCAAATCAACTACTAGTCCTTCAATAAAGAAGAAATCTCCTCTGGTTGTGCATATTTCCAAGGATGAGAAGAAGAGAATAGCCACAACAACTCCTCCTACATCCCCTGCCAAGAAAATAATAAACACAAAGGTAGTAAGAAAGAAGGGTACAAGTGCAACTGTACAGGAAGAGGAAGAAGAAGAGGAGGAAGAAGGACCATAATTGGTCTAGAAAAAGAGAAATGTTGCTTCACAAGGTGAAGCTTGTTTTGAGATTGATAGTGAAGAAGAGTTGGAGAATGAAAAAGAAAAATATTCATATGAGAGAACTGAAGAAAGATGCCACCAAGAAAGTGAAACCAAAGAAAAAGAAAGTAGAAATGGCTCTGGATGAAAACAAAATAGACCTTGCGGACCAATGAAATTGGAAGCTTTATTTAGTAGCATGTTGGAGCATAAAGCACTAGGAGAGACTGTTGCCCTGTACAATGAAGAAGATGAGGTGGATAAGGCCACCATTATTGAGGCTATAGTTAAATATATCATTGTATTAGAAGTTGACATGAAAAATATTGAAGATCAAATCCCTGTGGAGCTCTAGGATGTTCTAATGAACAAGAGACAAGAGATAATTATAGAAGAAGGGAAGATAAAAGAATATGCTTTGGAAAAAATTGGTACTTATGTTGGCAATTTGGTCAAGCTTGATGTTTGAAGGTTTTGTCATTGGTGGCAATAAGAAAAGGAACAAGATTAGAATAGAGGTTTTGGTCAGGTGAAGAAGACTTAGTCATTTTGGCTAAGTGTTGGCAGTATACAGAGATAATGATAGAGAGACAGGGTTTGGATTGGCATTGGTCCGCAGTTAAAGATCTGGTCCTATGGTTCTGGCATGATGTTCCCAACTCTTAGCTAATCTTATATCTAGAGTTTTAGACCTTGATCAATTCCAAAAGCATATCTTCAAGTAGCCTAAGTCTGACACTGCAGAGAACAGAGGTAATCAGAATAGAACACTCATTTGTTTTGGTCCACATTCCTCTGGTGTTAGATATTTAGTTATGCAGTTTTGAGGTGTTGTAAACACTTGTACAAAATGTCTAAATCTAGAATTGTAGAGTCTGAGGTCCACCGGAAAGATAGTTATAAGCTACCGAGTATTGATACATGATTTGACAGTGACTGGCTATGACAGAGTCTGTGTTTCAACAATTCACATTTTGTCGCATGTTGATTTTATGTTCTATGGTTCTGTAGGTATGATCTATGATGTCTAAGGATCCTCTAATATGATTTTGAACAAGACTTGTGGTCCGCAGTGAAAGTTGTAGTCTGAAAGATAGACTGATTCAGTAACAATCTATGTTTGACACTGACATGATAGTTTGATTTGTGTGCAATAAGTTCTATTGATTGGAACTTTATTCAAAGGGGTTCTATAGTTGAATCTAACATATGAGAATGTGATTCAAGAGTAGTTTGAGTCCGTTATGTATTTTAGTGACTGGATTTGGCTGACAAGTTACAAATTGTTTGACTACACACTTCATGTAATTAGGCCAACCTAATATGAAGATTCTAAGTGTTGCTGATATATTTACATATGAGATAAAATTTAGTGTCTGGTGAATTTGGTGTGCAAATATGAAGGTTTGTGTATGACATGCGAAAGATTGTGATTTTGTGAAGGTAATAAGAGAAGAAGAGAGATCTTGTTCCCATGTAAAAATAGAGTAGTGAAATAGAGTAGTCAGAGATGAAGAGTTTTGAGATAGTATTTATGTTCTTCATTGGAGTTGTAACCATGCATGTGTAGATGCAATCATAGCAATTCAACCTGGTAGTGAGCCATCCTTCTTTCCTTATTTCTTACTTTAGGAAGTGAGCCTATTTTGGCAGTGAGCCTTTCTTGCAGTGAACCTTTCTTTAGGCAGTAAGCCCTAAGGTAGTGAGCCTCTTGTAATTCAGTATTGATATTGCATAATCATTGTGAGCTAACACTCACCGTGGTTTTTCCCAGTTTTGGGTTTTCCACGTAAAAATCTTGGTGTTCATGTGTGATGATTTGTGGTTGCTTCTTTTGTGTTTAATTTTCTTTGTTGTTATTTGTGGCAAATGGACTACCAATTTAAGAAGTAAAATGTTTAATAGAATACTGATTCACCCCCCTCTCAGTATTCTGGGTGTTCAACAATTGGTATCAGAGCCTAGTTCCTTGGAAGAAGTCTAAGAACTTAAGGAAGATCTTGGAGATTGAACACATGGTAGGTAAAAAGTATTCTACTCCTCCTAAAGAAATTGATTCAACTGAAACTATAGAAGAAGATTGCATACTTGTCAGTGAAGAAGAACTCAAGGCTTCCCTTGAAGATCTTGAAAAGGTTGAAATAGAAAACAAGGATTTAAAAGATAATGTCAAGGAAGCAGATGAGTGCATCAAAAAATTGAGGGAGCTGCAAGTCAAGAGGTTCAAAGAAAAATATAAGGAGGTTAGCGAACAATTGATATCAGAAAATGAAACCTTGAATGATCTGAAAGTGGAAGTTGTAAAAAGAGCAAAAGTAGAAGAAGATCTAAATCAGTTGGTAAAAAGCAAATCTAAAGACTATACAAAACTTGAACAAGAAGTTATGGATCTAAAAGCTGATTTGAAACATGCATAGATTTAGGAAGATAAATTGAGAGTGAGTGCTACTAAACTTGATAGAATACTTGCAAGTTAGAAGAGTCTTGATGATAAAGAAGAGTCCTAATTTGAGAAAGGTGAAAATTCTAAAATAGGTCACAAAAAGAATGTTGAGTTCATGAGGGACAAAGGCAAACAGACTCAAAATCAAAGAAATAGACCTAGAAAACCACCAGTCAAGTAACCAAATGCTCAAAGGTACCCCTCTTTCAATGGTTATTGTAATGCATGCAATAAGTTTGGTCATAAGGCTACTAAATGTAGGAGTAGAGTGAATCAAAATGTTCCATCATTTTATGGTCAGTGCTTCACTTGCAATAAAGTAGGTCATAAAGCTAATGAATGCAGAAGTCATATAAGGAATGGTTACAACGATGGAAGGAATGCTCAAACTTTCAAAGGTAACTGCTTTATATGCAAGAAATTTGGTCATAAAGCTAGTGAATGCAGAAGTTAGATAAGGAACAACTATAATAATGGAAGGAATGCTCAATCTTTCAATGGGAATTACTTTGCATGCAATAGATTTGGACACAAGGCTAACTAATGTAGATCAAAGATGAATGGAAGGAATAATGGTCAAAGAAATGTTGTATGCTTCAATTGCAATAGGCCTGGATGTATTACAAGATCCTACAGAAGCAATAATATGAAGGATAATCAGGCAGAGATGAAGAAACTGGTACAAAAGGTAGATCTCGCATAAATAAAGAAGGAGATGAACAATATTTGGGTTAAGAAGGAATTACATGAAGTCAAGAATGAGTCTGCACTAGACTCTGGTGAAGGTACTATTGGAAACAAGGCAGATAACTGAGAGTGGGGGGTGAATCAGTTATCTCAAAATTTCCTTTCTCTTTCTTTTATTTTTGTTATCTTAATATTCAGTGTTGTATCAAAACATGAAAGCATATGTAATCATAAGAACATAAATAAAATCAACACACATAACACAAAGATTTTTACGTGGAAACCCTGTTAAGGGAAAAACTATGGGGTGACTAACCCAAGATTATATTCTCTGTTAAAAGAATAAAGGAGTACAAATGATACTTACCAATTAGGGCTCACTGCCTAAGCACACTGCTCACAAGAGGCACACTGCCTACAAGAGACTCACTGTCTACAGAACTTACAAAAGATAATCAAGTGTTTGAACTGATGAGAAGCATCTACAAATGCAAGAGTTCAGTTCTGGTTAGGCACAATATACTGATCTAATGCACTTCATTCTTCCTCTATTCAATGTTGCTATTCAGTCACATACCAGACTTGAATTGTTGTTCCCACACTTATCCCTGCTTTTCTTCGCACCTTATTACTACACCTACACAACACCCTACATACTGGAATCCATTTGGTATATATATCCGCATCAAGGATTTCATCAACTTTCTAGTCGGCAACAAGAACATTCAATATATTTGCAAGTTATTGATCTGTTGGATGAATCCATGCTTGACTTGTGATGTGCATCAAAAGATTAAGCATAGAAGTCATTAATCATGTCGGACAACAATATACAATCCCACAAATTGCTTGATCAAGACATTCTACACATCCGGATTCAAGTCTGATACTCTGCCGGTCAATTCTTCCTCTGTCTGCTCTGATTGATTGGAACCCAACACTTAGATGCTCATATCTTTTTCATGATTTATCATTGGAGGCTAAATCTTTGCAATACAGTAGTCATAGTACCTCTCTTGACTTGTCCAAGTCCGCAACTTACTGAGTTACACCATCAGAGAGATCTGGACTTGATTGTCAGACCTTGTTACATACTTTGTTCTTGTTCACCGGACTAAAACAATCTTCAATCTGACTTCCGATATAGGCATATTATGTACTGCAGATGTGTGGGATAGACTTTGTTGCCATCAATGACAACACTTATGAAGCCTCACAGTGTCTCTTGCCAACAGGTACTTCATCTGGGAAGTAAATTGAGAGCTCTAGCTCAGGGGGAGCTTAAATAAAAAATCCTATTCCCCCAGCCAGAAAAGTGGTGCTGACATTCAACATGAAGGTATAAGATAGAAAACAAGATAATAGAGCTTTTGAAGAAGTTTCCAATAGAAATGAATCTAATGCGGTGGATTGCGAAGCAATTTAGATCAACTGTGGATGGTAAAGTAAGAGTTTGACAACTTTTTGAATCAACATTTATGACAATTAGGTTTTGATGAAAAAGGGTTAACAGGGACTCATTAAAAGGAAATCACATTGCATTCAAACCCTCAAGTGTCTAAGGAGATATGAGAAGTGAAGATAAGGCAAATCCAAGAATTCAATGATTAGTGCAAAGAAACTCTAACTAGAAACAAAAGGTATTTACAACTCTCTCTCTATTGAAAAATTTCTATGTTGAGCCAGTAAAGATGTTTACCCCTCAAGTGATAGAGATTATGGAGAGGCCATGACCTAAATTCAAGAAGCACCCATACAAATCACTTGAAAATGATCTAGATGGTGCATTCTCTAAGGTCCCGCATGGAGTTATGCATAAGGAAGACATTAGAGCATACATTCATGCAAAACTAGAAGAGTATGATCATATGAAACTAGGGCAATTCTATTTGGACAAGCTGATTGATGATAAGTTTGAACTGATAGAAGAGTTTCATTCACTGCATGAGAAGAAGCTGGATGTATGGATTGATTTTCCTATGTTTCTGAAGATTCTTGGGTTTGGTATGCCCTGCAAAACTAGAAGAGTATGACCATATGAAACTAGGGCAATTCTATTTGGACAAGCTGATTGATGATAAGTTTGAACTGATAGAAGAGTTTCATTCGCTGCATGAGAAGAAGCTGGATGTATGGATTGATTTTCCTGTGTTTCTGAAGATGCTTGGGTCTGGTATGACGAATTTATGTGGATAGACATGACACATATGATTACTAAAGATGCTATTAAAGCTATGACTGGCTTGTACTCCACCGAAATAGTTCTGACATTAAATTCTATGAAGAATAACACAATGATGCAATTAATTGGTGTCAAGTTTGACAAAAGGGCACTAATTGTGAATGATATTGAAGATCTGGTAGTAAGGTTTGCCTTAATGGTGATTGGTAATAAGGTCTACTTCTCTAATAGGGAGAATTTAGTCTTGTCAATAGCCATATACACAACATTTGAGATGGTGAAGAAGAATGTAGATTATGACCTGTGTGAGTTCCTCCAGCAACAACTAATGGAGAACTTGAAAAGAACAAAGGACACAAAGTACCCCTTCAAGTATGGAACTTTAATCATTTGCCCGCTCTTCTATTTCCTGAAGGAGTTACTGGTCAACTATGGACAATATCATCTGGCTTGATCACTCTCCTATAGCAGTCCAAATTAGAAATCATCTACAAAGTTTAGGAGATGTTGATAAATAAAATGTAGCATTATTGGGGTACTTAAAGTTTTTTTAAAATAAAATGTAGACTAAGGCTAGGATTCCTGAAAAGGTTGTGAATAAACATTGAAAAGGAGATTGTATTCATGGTAGATAAAGATAAATTCCTCATGGAGGTAGTAGAACCCATAATAGTATGGGTCTTAGTTATGGGCTATGAGGTTACAAAGGATGTTCTACCTAGCCTAGCTGATTTAATGCTAAGCAAACCAAAGGATCCTAAAGAGGAAAGATTTGGAACCTTTGAAGAAAAATCACTCAAAGTGTTTATGGATCTGAAACAACTCAAAATCGAAAGGAATGCAAGAAAGTGGGTAGATGAGTTTGCAAAAAGCAAAGGATTTACAAATGAAGAAATAAAAGAAGCAAGAACCAAGTTTGAGGCATTCAAGGCTGCAAGTGCTCTAGAAGGGAAAACAACAAAGGCTCTAGAGAAAGAAAAAGAGAAATCTAAACCAGAAAAGCCTACTTCTACCTCAAGAAGAAGAACAAGAGCCTCCTCCTCTACTATAGACATATCTAAGAGCTCTAGTCCACTCCCTACAACTGAGGTTGAGAAAGAAAAGATAGAGCCTACAGAGAAAGGTCAGAAAAGAAAGAAAGCAAAGGCCACTAAAAGAATGTATGTGAGCCTTGATGGAGGAGAAGAAGAAGAAGAGACAGAGACTGATGAAGAAATAAAGGCCAAGAAAGCAAAAGTAGATGAGACCACAACAAAGAAAAAGGAGAAGCTCTCTAGAAAAGTAAAAGACAAGAAGAAGAAGAAAGGAGAAAAGACTGAGATCAGAAAAAATGAAGCAATAATATCTTTGGAGACCATAGTCAGTGCAATGGCTAAGCATGGGAACTTAAAACCAATTGCTAATATATATGATGACAGTTCAGATGCAGACAAGGTGATACTTGAAACAACAGTTGTAAAATTTTTGGTTATGTTTAGTAAAGTATTGATTGAAGTTATAGATGATTTACCAGATAGTTTAGCCAGCATCATGTCAGCAAGAAAAGAATTAGATATGGCTAAAGATGCTAAGTTAAAGGAATATGTACTAATAAAACTGTGCCCAAATATCACTAGTGAAGAAAAGGTCAAAGTCACTAAGATACTTAGTGAAAAGTTTAGAACAAAGAGAAGGGTCAACACTCTAATGTTTGGTGATATTGAGAATATGGTCAAGGAGACTGAGGAGATAACACTAAATGTGTTACATGAGCTACAAATCCCAACCACTGCTAACACCAATAAAGAGGAACAAAATGTTGGTGCAGATAATGCAATTATAAAGATAAATATAGAACAAAGTGCAGCTACTCCTCTAGAAATTCCAAGAAAGGATGAAGAAATGAAAGAGCCTGAAAAGGAAAAGAGATTTGAAGAAAATGTCACACCTGAGGAGAATGTCTCAGAAAGACAGAGTGAGCAAAGAGAAGAGGTTAAAGAGTAGATGGTAGATAACTCTGCTCTGGAAAGGATGATGACAGACAAGAACCAACTCTGGAAAGAGAGGGAAATGAACAAGAGCCTACTCATGAAGAACCTCCGGAGAGACAAGATGCTGACATGTCTCATGTTGAAGCTAAGAGAGACACTGCTGAAAAGGATACAAGTGATTCCTTGAGAGAATTTTTGGAGAAGCAAAAGGAAGCTCAGATTTTGACTGCACCTGAGCTATTGCAAAGACCAATTAACCTTGCTATAATGTCCCCTCTACAAAAATTGAGGTTAGGAACAATCTTTCAAGCCACAACACAAGAAGAGATTTTGAAATCTCATGTGGAGGATAGTGAGTTGATTAAAGATGCATCAACAATTTTTTAAAAGATTACACCTTGGAAAAAAAGAGACACATCCTTACCACCAAATACGCAATTGAAGAAGTTTATGGAATCAATCAATTCTCATTTTGAGTCCCTGGAACAAGCTATAGAAAAGAAGGTAAGGGCAAAGATTGATAACAAGAGATTAGTTGAGCTTACTGACAAATTTGCTCAAGATAAAATTTTGTTAGATAAGAGCATAGAGTATGCACAGATGGCCATTAAAGAAGATAGTGAACTATATCATTTTTTTCTTACATGGATTGATAAGCCTAAGGATATAAAAGAGAAAATAGACAGATGGTAAACTCAAATAATGAAGATCTTCAAAAGTTATGATCTGGTGAAAGATGCAATTGGGAATCAAAGGGCTACAATTGAAACCATCCATTCTTACATAAGTAAGTTGCAAACCTAGAAGGAGGTCATCAAACACAGAATGAGCCAGCTCTGGGAGATAGCAAGCTTCAATATTGCATCCATGACCAGGCTAGTAGTAGCAGTAGAGAAGACAAGGCAAATCACTGAGGCCCCTGCTACTGTGAAGAAAGAAGAAGAGTTGCTGTCCTAGGTTAATGGGCACATACTAGTTTGAGCGATGTTAAGGCCATTCGGGATGAAGAAGTGGTGCAACTGAAGAAGATCTACAAAGATATTCTCCCTAAAAAATAGTAAGCAATTTGACTTCACTTGTAAATATGCGGACAATACAAACAATTTTTGAATTTTTGGTAACTTGTAGATATTTTTGTATCATACACCTTTGCAATTGATGTTAAAGGGGGAGAATGGAACATGTGAAAAACACAAAAGAAGAAATAACTAAAAAATAAGGAGAAAAGCATGAAGTTGGGGGGAGCAGTGTAAAAAGAGTAAGGGGGAGTAGTATAACAATTTTTCACATCAAGTGTTGCCATCAATGCCAAAGCGGGAGATTGTTGACAATTTGGCTATATAATATAGTATGTGTATGTAATACCAATGATATTATATTAAATTATATAGATTATTATAATCAATTTGAATTGTAATTGGAAGTTTTTGCTATTATTTATTTATTTTAGAAAAGAGAAATAAAGTGTATTATATTTATCTATTATATTTACTTAGTAAATTAAAATTATTTCATTTCAATTAAAAATCTGTCCTCACTTTCATTTCAACATTCACTACTATTCACAAATGGGTACCGATCAAGCTTAAAAACATTTATTAAACATAGATTAGGGTTTAAAATTGGGAGTAAATGTGTTACCATTTATTAGGTGTTATGTAAATATCATATATTATATTTCTACATCTGCCGTTGTTTTTGTGTTTTTCATTACCTAACAATGTGCATTTGTTGGAAAGTGTTCTCGACATTTCCTATTTTACAAATAAAATAAATATTTAAAATGATATTGGGATGGGACCCATCAATTGTTATCATGGGATTTACGATGTACGTTTGATTTTTATAAATATCATCCTTGGTATAATTTAAAGTAAATGTGAAGTTTAGACCTTTGAAATAAGAATAAAGTATTGAAGACTGTAATTTATTTTTTATTTATTTTATTTTTGATGTTAATATCTGATTTTTTAGAATTTCTCAATTATCTGTTTTAAATTAGTTTTATATAACTTATATAGCATTCCCTCAAATGCTCAAATATTATTAATTATTTATGAGAAATGCATATTATCCTTAGTAAATGGATAATCATAATTATAAATTTAGTTAATATAATAAATATATAATAGTTTATTTATTATAAGTAGTTAAATATAAATTATATATTTAATATATATCTTATAAGATATGATAAATAAATATATAAATATACATTATCACATTCAAGATTTAGAAAATCATTTTCTTAATGAAAATACAAAAGATTGTAGAATTTAATAATTTACATTATATAAAATATAATAATAAATATAATTAAATATAGATAGATATATAATTAAATAATAAATATATTTAATATAAATATACAAATTTATAAAATGATTCATGTTCTCCCAAATTGAAGAGGTTAGCAAAAACAGGTATTCAAAATTTTAGACATTATTTGGATTATATGGAGCAAAGTTGTTTACACAATCAACATGAGACTAATTACAGGCTTCGATGTTGGTAATTACAACCCTAGGTTATTAGTTTGATTAGTCATACTGACTATGGTTTCCATTGGCAAGGATTGAGTGAAATCCTAGAGGATGTATACAAAATCAAATTTCATAAAAGAAAGCACTTAGATTTAGTAAAAGATTACTATGAAACCCATCATAGGAAACCATTTTAGAAGATAAAGCTTAACGAAAGTATGTCTTCCAAAGGGTTGTCTATAGAAAATAAAGATATAATTTTTTGTGTACCACACCATTACTTTGAATATGTGTATATTATGCAAGGGTGTATGGGAAAACCATATCCTTATTTATGTATGATGTTGAACTAAAATTTGTGGATTCAAAGTACTTTTCAATTTCAACTACAAAATGTGGCTACATGCGTAACATTCCTATGAATAATTATTTTAGATTTTACATTTACCACCCATGATAATTAAAGAGATATTTGGTAAAATAGAAAATCATTGGCTATAATGAGATTACAAAACTAAGCTTTATTGCTTAAACATAGTTGCAAAAAGTGTTTTGTTTTGTGATAGACTTGGGCCTATGGTCAAGCATTCTAGTTTTAATCTTCAAACGCATTTAGTTTTCATACGCCAAATTTGGACATCTTGTGCAAGTGCAAGTGTTGAACATTTGTATGTATTGTATTTACGATCTTGATGGGAAAGTATATAACAATAATAATAAAATAATATAATATCCCCACGCACGCCACACATACATAGCACCTACCCACATGTCATTTCTGATGGTGGGACCCAATTTAATAGCCGTATGGTTGTATTTTTGCCTTAAAATACAAGCAAAATTTTAGGAATACTATATCACACGTAAGGGAGATCTTGTGTGTATACTGTTAAAAAATTTAAAATATTTAATTTGTGATATTTTGTGTTTTAAATAAATTATATTACATTAATATATACATATATATGAGTATTATATTTTAAAGCTATATATTTAGATTAAATATATTATATAATTTAATATTTAAAGATATTTATTATTTAATTATATATGTTTTATGTAAATAATAATAATACAATAATTATATATTATATAATATATTTTATATAATGTAAACTATTAAATTATTATTATATTATTATAAAATTGTATATTAATAATGGTCCCACCAACCAAAAACAAAAATGAAAAGTGACTTTAGGCCATGGGTGATGGGTACGGTTATAAATTAGTTGATGTTATAGAAGCATTATTGTATTGTCAACCACTACTGTCAATTGTGGAAATATTAGTTGTTTTCTTAACTCCAAACAATTAAAATATGTTATTGAATCTATTTATTTATAAATCAATTTTCTTATCGAGAGTTGTTTAATCATATAGGTACGATGTTTTTTTTTTAATTTATTGACTTGGTTAAGTTTACTATATATAATAATTTATTAAATGGAAAGCTATTGGAAGTGTATAATTTATTTTATTTTTCTTAGATTTAAAATACAAACTCAAACACCTCCTTTGCTTACAAATTATGTGGAGAATACTTGATTCTGTGGCCAAGTGAATATTATTTTTACAAATGAGTACACTTTCTATAGAAGGCATTCTTCTTTAATTGACTATAAAGGCATGGTTTTCTTATTATTTTTTTAAGAGTAGCAACAGCTGGAACAGCTATTGCTTCCCATTTGTACTTGCATTTGTGTTTTGATTAAGCTTTCTTGCTATTAAACTAGTTTCTTCAAAGTTGGATTAGATCTATATTATTAAGTCTCCAAATATTTTGTTGACAAGAAAACTCTATTGGAAGTGTATAATTTATTTTAGTTGTATAGTCAATTAAAATGTTCTATTTTTTGTTTTAGAATTTTTTAAAATTTATTTTTCTTAGATTTTAAAATACAAACTCAAACACTTGGTCATGGTTTTCTTATTATTTTTTAAGAGCAGCAACAGTTGGGAACTAGCTGCCGCTACTTCCTATTTGTACTTGCATTTATTTTTTTCTTGATTTTCCTCACTGTTAAACTAGTCTCTTCAAAGTTGAAGTAGCTCTATAGTATTAAATCTCCAAATATTAGAATAAAGATGAGTCAATATTGTTTGCATAAATGTTTTTCCAACACGCTAAAATTACTTAGAGGCTATCAATTACATTTTAAGACACTCTCAAAACAATGGAGGCAACTAGACAAATACACTAGAAAGCAAACATGGTCAACCATTTAATACAATATGGTATCCACCTTCCTAACACTTTTTAAAATGACACTACTTAGAGAAGAATAATGATTTCACTATACAATTAAAGTTTCAATAGAGCTTTCCACTCTTTGACAAACATGGGCCTAAAATCTACTCCAAAACATATTAATCCATAAGAAAATTACAAATTCCCTCCTCTTAAAGTTATACGTACAAAATCTGTTCAACAATCCACTCGATGCATCCAATTTTATGTCAAAGTTTGTCACAGTAGTAGTATGTAGTCACTCAAACTATTACATAGATACTTATTATACAACAGAATGTAATTAAAAAGCCATATTTCTAAATTGCAAAACATAGCATGACAGTTGATGCCATAGACAATTTCAAGAGGGATGCAATAGAAAACTGGCTACATAAATATACGAAAGAGGAGCCACTATATTTTGAGAATTGATACTCCCTTGCAATGCCTATAAATCACAAATTACACTACCTTCCTCAAACAATGTAATGCCAACAAGTCATGTGATGACAACACTCCAACACACTTCTATTCTCTGATACTAAAATGATGGCAACCCTGACAAGACAACATTGACAGGAACTTCCCATACTCGATTCAGTGACATGAACTCTCCAGATTAGAATCAGTGACATGAACTTTCAAACTAGAATAAGTGACAAGAACCTCAAATGAAACTAATTACAGAGATAGGAACCTTCCAATGACAGGAACTCAAGCAAATAAATAAAATATAGTTTGACAAGAACGTCTCAGCATTCAAGTGATTGAAATTTGATTATAAAAATTGTGTTAACATAAATCTTTTATTCAAATTCAGTATTAGATGTGGGTACAAAGATGACAGAGTCATCTATTCTTAGACTCATCAGTCTTTACACCATTTGATATACCTCACTTTTAATTCTTTAGCTCGATTCCCAAATCACACCTCTCTCTGTTTTGATTCTCCTTTTTCCTTCCCGAATAGCGACCTCCAACTAGCAGTTTCCTCTCTGCCTCGTGCCTGTTATTACTGTTGGTAGTTTTTGTCCACATCTCTCCTTTCACATATGGGAATTTACTCTGCCATTCATAATGGAGAACTCCATTTTCCTCAACATTAGATTATCTTTGTTCCCCTCTCTTCACAGTCCCCTCGATCCTCCTCTGTATGTCCTTCTTCCTTCACCATTTGGGTTTCATTCTTGCTAACTGGCCTGCTACTGCAATGGATGTAATAGATCCTTAGGAAAGCAATTATCAAGTTGTGATCATTTGCATAAGTTCATAGTTTAGATTTTGTGTGACGGAGCTTCAAAGCTTTATCTTGCACATGTATGTAAGCAGGCCTGTGAGCCCTAATTGTAAGCCCACATATTGTCGAACGATGTCTATTTGAATTCTATGATATACTGAATGACTGAATCTACATTTGCTTCATTTCTTTGAGTTTTTTCCATTGTGTTTACTCTAGATGCATGGTTCGAATAGTTCATTCTGTGAACCCTCCTACTGTGACTACACCATATTCCCTAACAATGGGATACATAGAAAAGGATTTAGTGTGATGAAGAAGGAAGTGGCTATTCTCCATACAAAATAGCATGTCTAAGATAGATCATATCATGATTCTAATATATAAGACCATACTAGAATCATACAACATGATATCATATTCTCCATACAAAATTGCATGAATAGAAACCATAATATCTACTAATGTTAATGTTTGAACCTTGTCATTTTCTATTTAACCATCCAAATTTGAATCAATTTGTATTTCCCATGGTCAAACTTAAATTTCACTCCTATGCAATCCATTCAAAGTGCACCTCAAAGACAAGTAGATTTATTTACTATTTTCAATCTACAAAGTGGATTTTTTTACAAGAAAATTGGATTTATGCATTCACATGTAAGGAACGAGTGTGATAAGGGAGGTTGCTTGAGGCCTTGGGGTATGTGAGTGGTTTTTGGAACTTATGTTCATGTTTCTTCATAGGCTTTTCATCAAACATCAAGTTCTTCATTATACACAGGTGAAAAAATAGTGAAACATTGAAAAACAATTCTAAAAAATACCATGGCAAACAGTTAAAGAAAAAGAAATCTAGCAATAATTCTTTCAAAGACTAGATGTCAACAACAACCTAGAAAGTGATAAATATACTTTATTTATAAAGTTGAATAGCCAAAATATTTTCCAATAGATTCACTAAATTTGTTGATGTTAAAAAATACATCAACTCAACCAATCAATCATTTTATCCAACATCAAGGTTAAAGAAAAATCAAACTAGTTTAGTTGTGAAAAACCTTTTAACTAGACAACTAGTTTAGGCATTAGAAGGTAATTTAAATGGTAAGAAAAAATAGTATGTGCGTATGTGTATTTTTAACCTAGTAGATTCTAGGAATTATGGAGTGAACTATACTACTTTATCATTCAATAGTAAGAATAATTATGGAAGGGAATCGTCTCATTTATGATTTGAAAGATGGGGAAGCTATTAATCCAAATTTTTATTACCTTACTAAATATAGATAATAATTGAAAATCCATCCTAAAAGATAAGTTAAAACAACTAGAAACCTACACTACACTCTAATGGTTTTATTCTTTACGGTTGAGTTCCATTCATTATTATGATGAGTTAACCACTACCTTCCTAAAACATTTCTGCATGAACATGATCTTGAAAGTAACCATCAATGACTTGACTAGATGTACCTAAGAAAGTAATAATCCAATCAATGATTACACTATTCACTTCTAAACATACTATGGAAAACTAAAGCACCAATTTGATGACTTGGTAGCTTTGTTTTGGTCCCATTGTTGTCAATTGGCCGTGTTTCGGCAATAATTTTTACTTTGTAAAGGTTTTATGGTCCCTTCAAAACCAACTTATCCTAATCAAGACAAGAGATATACCCTTGGAAACCTACTAGAAACAACTTTAAATCATACTATAGTTCCAAAGGAGAGATTTTGATGTCAACCATATAGCTTGATGGATCTAGCTTAAAATGCATTAGTTGTGAGTCTACCTTATTAGCCACTGTAATTGGTGCCACATCAATATAAAGGAAATTAAAATCTCACATCCCTATCTAGCATATTGTGTAAGCTATATATTATATCAAATTGTTACCTATCTCATTTATAGTTTAAACTACTCGCTTTATAACTCTATAATGATACACCATACAAATAGAGATAAATGATAGGAATGGTAGCTTTATGATGAAATAACAAAAACCAAGCACACAAATCTCATATGAACATGATTATAAATAGAAATATAACTTTCAACAATTTTAATTCAAAAACAAAATGATACCTTTGGACATTCATATTTTTCCAGGCAAGTGATTAAATTTATGGCTTATATAGATCCAAATGGTTTTGGTTTAGGGTTTGGGGTTTAGAGTTTATTTTCTAAACCTTTATGATTTGTAGGATACCTTTAAAATTTATGATTTTCTTAGTTGATTCATAATTTTTATATTTGAAACATTGGGATTCATAATATATTTGTTAATGATGTGTATGAAAATGAGGAACTTGAAGAATTTGTGGTGAAATACTAAATTTTTGAGGAGGTGTGTTCTAGGACTAACAGTCATCTCTGTACATGGAATCAACTTTTAATTCTACATGATAAACATTCCAAACATGAGTCCATACTACATACAATTTCATTCTTCGAGTTCAAGGATGTTCCCACCTACCTCTAGACCTAAACAATCCAATTGATCTTGCTATATGGTTTGAAAATTAAAGTAGGAGTAATCTTGACATCAATAGGGTTATGATGTCAAAATTGGTATAGACACGTAGTGTTGATCTCCATTGAAGAAGTATAACTCAAAGAGTAAATGGTAACCTATTTGAAAAGTAATACCATTGAGTGTGCTTTCAAGGGTCAAATGAGGGTTTCCCAAGGGTTTATCACTTATTTATTGTCACCACTCTATTAAAATTACTTGAGAACTAGTTTATTTACATTGTTTCTCTAGCAAAGGAGAATCACTTTTGTTTCCATGAACTAAGTTTGGAATGAAGAGAACCAACCAAAATTCCACAAAGTTGAGAGTGTCTAGTCCTAACAAATAAATCCATTCCCAAATACTTATTAGGAAAAGACCCCACTCAAAAACCCATCAAATTTGCAATATGACCTTACACCAAGGGAGAAAAAGAGAAAAAAAAGTTTTATTATCATTTATGAATTGAACCAAGGCAACAAAGTATGAGGACAAAATGTCTTTTATAGAGGAGTTTTCTCATAAGCTAGTATTTCCAAAGAGGATAATGTCATCTACAAATTATAAATGTGTGAAAGAATCAAGGTTATCTATATAGCCACAACTCCTTTACATTTCCTATCCAATTTGGCTACCTGAAGTCATCTTCCCCATTTCTCCATGATGAGAATGGAAAGGAAAGGTGAAAAAGGATCTCCCAACCAAAGGCCATTTGTTGGTTCAAAGAAGCCCAATGAAATTCCATTGATGGGATTAGATACTCTCGGGCTTGAGTAATTATATTTTGAAAACTTGGTTTTTTTTTTTGTATTAATCATAATGTAGAATTAATTTATGCATCCATTGCTTGTTCCTTTTAATTCCATGATTGGGAATTAAATAATTCAATTTTTTTATAGTGATCATCTTCCTTATGAGAAATACAATACTTAGCTCCTCAACAACTTATAAATTACTGTTAGTGTAAATTAAGCTCACTTAGGTACAACTATATTTAGCTATACATTCCTTATTTGGGCACATGCTAAGATTAGGGGTTCTTGTGCTTTTATTAGCACGTCTATGTTTAGCTAGGTGTCTAGACTAGCTTATCCTAGGTTAACTAGTTACATGCCTATCTTTGGGCCACTACTATTCTTAGGCTTGCTTTTCAGGAAATGGGACCCTATAGATAGTAGGCAACAAACCTGGGATCCAATGCGCGTAAACAACAGGTCCTTACACACTATAGAGGTAGGGGGTGGGGTGCTTTCGGAACCACTCTAGTTGAAGTAACCCCATAACCCCAATCAGTCAGAATTACCTTAGCCTTATTAATAGCCCTATCAGGCTATTGGGCCTCGGGAAGATAGACCTGCCCCCGACCGACCTTTCTCATAATACTTATTAGAGATTGGATGCCTATATGTACTTGCTTATTGAGCTAATTCTTCATCTATTTTTGATAGTGGCAAGTGTGTGATCGTAATGTCCCCTTTTGGGATTGCCCTAAATTTTGTCCTAGAATCAAGATTTTTGATATAGTTAGGATTATAACTAACCAATTATATGCTTGAAGCCATATAAAACTTGGTTTAGGTCCTGCAATCATGTTAGACAATATTGGAAATATAATTCATATGATTCATATTGCAATCATGTGTGTTGTAGTGTACAGACTAATTCCATTGGCAATGAAAATTGGAGGTCCACGACTCTACCTATGTCTAAAACTAGTGATTCTAACCAAGTCCCTTCCAGGGACTATGGTGTTATTTGATTTTAATTGCATGATTAAATTGATGAATTTTTTTTTAAGATTTCACTTTATTGTTTGATCACCTTGAAGGTTTGTATTGATGTATTGTATTAGTTTGCACAAATTTCGTGCTAAATGTTTATGAGCCTTTTTAAATTGGATTTATGAGCCCCCCTTGTATTATTTATGGTTATTTAATGATTCTAGGTCATACTCCTAGGGTCTAGGGTCATTTCTAGCATGTTAACTCTTGATGTAACCCTTGTATGGTCACCTTAATCTACCCCTAAGGTAAGGTGACGAGTTTGGGAGATGTGAAAGGTGCGTGGAAAGTCACCATCCAACCTTAACTAATCCCACTCACCTAGGGTAAGGTTACCCTTGTCATTGAGTGCTTTGGAAGCTTCCAAAGCCCTTAGGTGTGTGAGACATGGAGCAAGTTAAAATTTGGTTGGATGCATACAAATGACAAGTGATAAATTACATTACACCTGGCTCATTATGTACATGATAATAATACATAAGCCTTAGTGAATAACTTTTTATGTGATGATTATGATGGTTTATGGATGCCAAGCTTTATATGTAAAATTTATCATATTCTATTTCTATTTAAATTATATTAAAGATGATGTTATGTTATTGATTCTAGTTCAATTTTATATTAGAATCAAGTGGTAGAGATTATGATTGGATGCATCTTGTAAATTATTTATATTTAAATTTAATGATTTTAGTTTATGTTGTTATGTCTATCATATTCCTACCTCTCTTGTGAACCATAATTCACAACATGGAACTTATAATCTTGTGGGACATACATGCATTAAATATTAGCAAGAGGCCAAAACATTACATTACCATCATTTACTCAATTAGTTTACCTCTCATTCCTTAAAATTAATATCTAAACAACCTAAGGATTTTGATATCATTCATCTTTATTAGTTGATTCTAGAAGGGTCCCCTTAATCTAACATAATCATATATACATCAAGTGGTGTAAAACAAAAGGTCATATTCATTCAATTAGATATGCTCCTTTATGAGTAAAGCAATCTCTCTTTTTTTAGCTTTTAATATTCATTACATGATTTTAATGAAAATAAATCGCACTTGCATAAAAATATATGCTAGTTCTAAATAATTAAAGAAACCAATAAATAATAAGCCTTGAGATATATGAGTTGGGAATGACATTGAAATCAAATACATGAAATTAATTGATAATGAACCAAGATCAATGATGGTGTAGGAAAGGATGCAATATGGTTGTGATGATGTATTCTCTTATAATGCATTTATAGAATGATTAATGATTCTACTATTATGATATGCCAATAGATTAGGGCATGTGACATCTAAGCATAATTTTAAATGGAATATAATGAATGTCCTAAAATATAACAACATACAATTTGAAAATCAACATAATATGGATCTAGGGGAACTCATAATGACTAATGAAAATATCATCAAAGTTTAAACATTTCAAATTTTAAATTAAAATTTTGAGTTTAATATTTACAACTACATAAATGATTTATCACATTCACAAAGAACTCAAGCTAAGATATATCACTTTGGTACATTTTTTATGTATGTTAGGTCTTTTTATAGACATATTATCATGAAAAATTCTTAGAGAAATCCAAATTGGTTCTGAATTAATCCACATTAATAGTAACATATTTGAAATTGATTCTATTAACCATAAGGAACTTACAAATTTGATGCAGGGGCATCGTGCTCCTAATAATTTTTATTTTTATTTTCTTGTTTGTTTTAGGTTTTGTTTGATATCTGGTCTCTTGTGGTGGCTCTTAGTATGTTCCTATCATTTGTATATCAAATTCTAGTAAAGGAGTTACTGTCGTTAGTCATTAGGTAGCAAAGAATTCTCCCGTCACAATGTGACATGAACTATTGGCAGTTATTCTCAAAACTGACAGTCTTGATTCATTGGCAGATGCAGAGTAGTTAGTAGGCAGTGGGACATCAACATCTTGGTAATAGTTGTAGATTGAGAAGAAATGGTAATAAAAGATTCTTTTTGAAAAGAGGAGTGGTGGTTATGGAAGACGAGGAGTCATGAGAAGAGGAAATGCTTAGTAACGGTGGCACAACAGTTAGAAGACAAAGAGACTCTCTGTCATGGCAGCTGAAGAGTTAGTAAAAAGGAATTAAGAAGAATATTATCGCGATGAATGAAGAAAAGAAGGTCGTGGGATAGCCGTGGGCATATATAAGAAATCCTCTCTGCGTAGAAGGGAATAAGGTCTGATGAGGCCGAACATATTGGAGGGGGTGATGATATAGAAAATCCCAGCAATCGAATCTCGTGCAGGTCGAGAACAAAGGAAGGAAGGCCGATTTTGGAGAGAGGCCGATATAAGAGGGTGGCCGATAATAATAATGGCCGATAGAATGATTGGGGCAGTTTAGGTATAAGGCCGTAATTTGTAGAAAGAAGGAGAGGGAAGGCCAATCTGTAGGAGACCACACATAAGGTAATAAAGAAGGTTGAAAGGTTGTGGGTGGAGGAGACTGTAGGCCAAGATCTGAGAGCATGGAAAAGATCGAGGGTTTGGTAAAATAAGAGGAAGAATATGAACGCGTAGTGGAAGAATATGTCTGAGTGGTCTGAGACAAGAGAGTCGATCATTTGAGTAGGTCACTGAAGGCAATAAGTTGACAGAAGGTATGTGGCTGAGAGGAATGCAAAAATGAGTATATGAAGTAGGGAGTTCACTGTAGTAAGCAACTATTTATATATTGTGGCCCAATCCATCTAGGCAATGTATAAACCGATGATATTTGTAATCTGTTGCTTCATAATATAAAATGGTGTTAAGGGTCTGAGTTATTGAGCTGTGATATACAAATGATATCTACTATTATCTTTGTTGCTACATGATAGTATTTAGTTCATGTCACCTTGTAGATAAAGTTGTAAGTGTTATTAGCATTCCCTGTGGCATGACTAAGTTTGAGTATAAGCTGCTTATATTGTGTTTTTCGTTAATCTTTGTCATCACTGCCTGGTCCCTGTCGTTATCGTGATAGGAGGTCCATAGGAGTGTAGTACCCCTCATTTTGGCTTTCTGGTAGACTGTTAGTTATTTCTTTATATCTAGACATTATGACATCCTGGATTTACTATTTGATGATGATACTTGTTTATTGCTCTGATGATACTATTTGAACTAATGTTTTATGCTTATATTATGGATGGTTATGGACTCAATTGATTATGTGGATTAATCTTATCAAGTGCTTATGTGATTATTTGATGATGCTTTATATAGGTGCTTAGTTATTGATGAACATGCATGATGTGGTTACTGGTTGTTGTGATTGGTGGAAGGGACAGTGTCGCATTACTCATGTCTGAGTACCCTGCTACACTGTGATTCCCTTCCACGGTGTGTTGATTTGATGATTATATGTATATATATGTATGCTCAACCCTTTTTATCGTTTGCAGGTTGCAGGAACCAGGCATCGACTCCACCTGAATTGGCAGGTTTGAGCGTGCCTTATATCCAATGGAGAATTGTGGATCGAAGATGACATAAGGTCCCTTAGCTTGACATCATCCTCGAAGAGGATGAGTTTTCTTGTTCTGTGATTTGTCAGTCTGGTCGGTTGAGCATGTTAGCCAGTCACTTTATTGAGGTATGGTTTGGTCGTGATTGGTCATTTGTTATTATTTGACAATAGATGGTGTTAGTTGTATTAGTTGGATCATGTTTTGTTTCCCCGTGGTTGTAATAAAAATCTTGTCTTGATAGCACATTGTTTATAATAACAATAATGATCATGATAATAATAATAAAATAATAATAATAATAATAATAATAATAATAATAATGATAATAAATTATTGGAAAACATAATGTTTGTATAAGAAAATAATTGATAGAGTTGAATATATAATTTAATTATTAATTATGGATGAGAGTTGATATATATATATATATATATATATATCCTGTTCTTAATTTAAGATTTATAAATTAAGAGATGGGTGTCAAGAAATCATATATAGTATTTTTTTTGAATAATTTAGTGGGAGTCGTTGTTGGTGTAGTGGGGAATTTATGGTGAGGTAGTGGTAGCTCTGTAGGGAGAAGGGGAATTTATGGTATGGCTATTTTTATGTTTTGGAAATGCATATTTTGGGGGATTTTCTCTAGGGGATCACTCACGGGAATCTGGGGAAAAATTGGTGGTGGAAGATTGTGGGAAAAAGGAGAACTAGAGAGAAGTGTGGAAAGCTCGAGGTGACAAATTAACAATCTCTGCATCAGGTTAGCATTTTATACGAATTTTTCTCCATCACATATATTGTTGAAGATGTAATTTGTTATGAGAAATGTCATTTTCTTCTGATGCTTAAACAATAGATATCTCTAGAATATGAATCTGCATTGTAGCTATTACCTGCACCTCACTATCAATCTTTTTAATTAATTTTTTTCTCCTCCCCTTCAAAGCCCTGCTCGAAACACTAAGTGGTCTCAGTTGAAAGACATGATTGTGTCCCTTGACCCATATAGGATTAATCTGGATTCATGTTGAGTTGTCAATTTTGCCCTTATTTCTGTAGCCTTGGATCTGATTCAGTTGTGGTTCTTGAATGCTCTCATGTCCCTTCTGTTTTCTTTGTGCAAAGCACAGCTTGAGATTTTGATCTATCCTTTCCAAAATCTTGCCAAAGAGTCAGTTTTGAATCTGTGCATTTGGTCTGGATACTTCCTTTATATTTCCTTCACCTGTGAGTTTAATTAGCATCATTTTCTAGATAATTGTGGCCCTCTTGAAGAAGCTGCATGTAAAATGTTATTCGCCCTTGCTAGGAAAAAGTAACCCTCATTGTTGAAAATGTGCTCCTTCTGTGATCATTGTAAAGTTAAAGTGTCATAGGCCGAATGCATTTGAGATCCTTTATTGTTATCATCTTCCAATTATTTTTGCCTACTCCTCATGAATCAATAGGATCCCTAATGTGAATCAATTTCTGCATCAACACTTTGTGATGAGTACCCCATGTCTCAAACTTTATTTTCTTTTGGCAATCATAAACCTTCTTGCATGTTCACATATCCGTCGATTTGAATATAAGGAGTTAAGTAATGCTAGACTGATATAAATATCAGCTTTGAAGCGTGCCTCCATCTGCTTAACTCGGTAACATTTTATTTCTGGATGAATCATTCCCTTTTTGTAGACCTGTTTATGCCTATGCCAGGCCGCACTGTTGTGAAAACCCCATTTTGTTTTAATCGCTAGCATTTTGAAATCCATCGTTGAAGAAATGAATATGATAAGCCGTATCTTCGTCCTCTTATGATGGCATTTCCACTTATTCATTGACGTGTTTAGAAGATTTACTAATATGGTTTTGGCAACTAAGTTTAGCATCAGACCGGTCTCTAGTAAACCTCTGTTAGAAATTGAAATTTGGCAGTGTCTAACATCTTATCCTCAATTAAAGGCAGCTGATATTGTTTGCCAACGCGTCTCATATTTGAATTGAGGTTGTGAATTACCTTGTGTGTAGATAATGCATAATTAAACCCTTAAGAAAATGTTGTAGAGTGATCTAGAGATCGTCATCGAGTCGCCATTGAATTCATTTATTTCTTTGCTCATCAGAACTGGGGCGTGTGACCTATAGTCGTTAGTTTATCTATGGAAAATGTATTCCTTTTGAGTCATTTCTTCTATTTGAGATCGAACAACTCCCTTGTCGCGGCCGATTTAGAGGTTAAAATTTTAGTATAAAACACAGATTAGGAACAATAAGTTAATCAATTTAAATCAAAACATAGATAACCATAATCTATGGTTAGATATTATTATGACAATCATTATTACTGATTTAGTATTACTAGAGATATAATTATTACTTCAATTAATAGGATTGCTAAATTACATCATTTAAATGTCTTATCTTTCTTGAATTGATTTGTTATTTTTATAGGATTGAAGTTTATTTATATAGTTGTATATTTAAATAGAAACTTATAAGTACCAAGTTTAAACATTGATAAATTTAAATTAGATTTTTTTCATTAATATTCTAATATGAAGGTAATATTAATAGCATAAATGTTCTTTTAGTTATATAAATAAATAACTTTATTAAGTTTTGAATGTAATCTTATTTGTTTAAATTTATATGTTGAAATTAAATTTAAGCTAGTATTCTTAGTGCAAGAAAAGTATTGTGTGTAAACATGTTTTTTTTTGGTCTTGTTCAAGTTGTGCCTAAGGTCGTAGTATAGCTATGTTATTTCTAGAGGTGTAGATTTAGTTTCTTCTTCATATTATGTCATGTCAAAGGTATCTTGAATGGTCATTAAGTTCGTCTTGAGTCAAGGTGGTTCAGTACTTGTTGTGCTTGAGTTATTGTGTTAAATTTTGTACTGGGTAGACATTAATATCTGGAAAGAGAAGTATGTGAGTTATATCTGCATCTCTTGTGAGTTGAAAACAAGACCTTGGGGTGGACCCATGAGATTATGTTCAGCATGCAAGATGGTAAATACCTTGCATAGTTTGCTTATCGGTTACGTTTGTCTGATTTGAGGGATTTTCTAGATGCAGGTAGAGGAGTGGCTCTCAATGGGGGCCAAAGCCCAAAGTGGCGTCCTGGACAACCCATGTGGGAGTTTCCTAATTCAATGATAACCTAACTAATAAATTAGGGGGGTGGGTAGTATACACATTAAAACAAAATAATTGGATGCCTCACTCATAGCTCAAGTGCTCGTTCAGGCTTGAGATGAGATGGGAAGGCCTGGAATGGCAAATCAACTACCTTGTCCACATGAAAGGTATGTTGATTCCGCATGAGTTTGTATGGGTGTTGTGGGTTGGGAGAGGCTACTAGAATAACCCAGGATGGGGGTCGAGGCCTAGGAAGACCTACCAGGACAACCCATGACAAACTGCGTGATGACACTCATGCCTACTACAATCTAGCATTTCCTTGTTGTTCACTTGCCTTGTGTTGTGTGGTTGCCTCTAGAATTGATGTCTGATCTATGTGGTGGTGTGGTCATGTATAGTCCTTGTGTGTCTTAGTTATGTCAAGCTGACTGTCATGTTGTGGGACCTTATTGTTATCTCCTAGCACAGGGGTGGACCTCAGGGTTCCACATGGTCGGGTGGATGTGCATCTCTCCATTAGTCTTTTGTGGTGATTCGAGGAGTTATCTTGTAGCAGACCACTACTTTTGTTCAGATCGAAGAAACATGCATTCATGTTGTTTACCAGTTTTATCATGTATCATTATATTGATGTAAGCAACATAGTTGCCATTTTAATATTGTATTCATTTGTAAAATAGATTATAAAACATATTGTAATTTCTTATGCTAGATCTCGATGTCATTATTTGATGTTATATTGTAATGGAATTAATATGTGATATCTCTTGATGCATTTCGTTTTAGATTAATCATGGACGATTATCAGATTATGTTAATTTATAAGTAATGCAGTCATGGATACCCTAGAGAATAAAAGTTAACTTGCATGTTAAATTATTATATGATTATACATTGTTACCATTTCTTCTTTAAAAAACAATTGCCTTTTTTTTGCTTAGTTAGACTTATCTCTAGGGTTACATGGCGGGGCATTACAAGGAGACTGTCTAATATGTGGAGAAACCAGGTATTCACTTGATAGAATGTATGAGTGAACACATCATGTTTATGGAAGCGTGTTATCAAAATTGAATGAAAATATACGCATGTACATGTAGGTCTATTTAACCAAATCATATATATATATATATAACCAAATTTCATATTGCAGATCATGTACATCTATAAACATGTAAACATAAATTATGTCCCTGAGGCATACTGTTGGCAAGAGACACTACTTCACATAATAGGTGTTGTCATGATGGCAACTAAGACCATTCCACTCATCTGCATAACACAATTTGTTCATACTGGAAGTCAGAATTAGAATTTATCTAAGTCTAGGTAGTCAGTAACAGAGTAGGCGACAGGGTCCGGTATCTTTGTTCGGATCTATATGGTGGAAAGTCATAATTTGCTACGGATCTAAAGGAGTCATAAGCATTGTCAAAATAATCTAAATCTATAGTTTTGGCCTTCAGTGATGAAGGATTCAAAATTATTAGCTTCTGAGTATCGGGTTAACAGTTTGACAGAGCGGACAAAAGAAGAACAGGCCAACCTTGTAATTGATCTTGGTTCCAGATGTATGGAAGTTGTTGATTGGGCAATTAGTGATGACCAGTGATAGTGGCTGACTTGATTGATGATATGTGAGTGTAAGTTTTTGGTCTGCGTCTCAAGTTATGCACGGATCTAGCCGACAGAGCAGAGTATTCAATAAAGTTCTAAGTGTTCTTGAAGTCGACTAAAAAGTGATTGAAGATTAGGATGTAGATATGTATACCTGATGGATTTGAATGAATTTTGAGTGTGTGTGTGTGTTGCAAATATGGAGTAAAGGCAAAAAGAGCAGAGATCTAAGATTCAGATGAAGGCAGAGTAGTAAACCGGGCAGAGTGAAGATGAAATGTGTAAGATCAGTGTTTTGTGCCTAACCGAAACTGAATTCATGCATTAGTAGATGCTTCTCATCAGTTCAAAATCTCTGTTATTCTCTTGTAATCATTTGTAGGAAGTGAGACTCTATTTGAGTAGTGAGCTCTGGGCAGTGAGCCCGAATGCATGTGCATTCTCATTTGTAAAAATACTTTTAACAGGGTATTAATTTTTGTGGGTACCCCACCGTGGTTTTTCCCTTAACCGAGTTTCCACACTAAAAATCTTGGTGTCAAGTGTGTTATTTATGCTTTTGCTCATGTGTTATTGATTCATGCTTTAATATTTATTTGATTGTAAGTTGTAAAAGAAGATTAAAGGCAGAAAAAGCTGAATTGTGTAACAACTGATTCACCCCCGCCCCCGCCTCTCAGTTGTCTGGACTAATTCCAACAATTGGTATCAGAGCGAGGATCCTTTGAGAAGCCTAACGGCTTAAGGAAAAGATCTTGGAAGGAGTTTTAATGGGTTCACTAAAAGATCAACTCCAGTTGGCCCTAGAAGATATTGTTCAATCTAAAGTAGAAATTAGTAATCTGAGAGGTGAACTTAAAGATGCTGATGATACCATTGAAATGTTAAAAGATATATTAAAGAAATCTATGGGAAGAAAAAAGGAGCTACTTTTGTAGTTATCTAGTTTAACTGAAGAGAATGGCATGAATGAAGATTTGGAAGAAAAGACAAAGGAATGTGAGAAGTTGTCAAAAGAAGTTGTTCTAAAAATTAAGATGGAATATGGGGTGATGAGGCAAACCAAATTAATTGAAGATAGGAAGAAAATTGAAGAAGACTTGAATCAAAAACTAAAAAAAAGAACTAAAGAATGCTGCAAATTAGATATAATAGCTAGCCATTTAGAATTTGATTTACAAGAATGCATAGATAATGAGAGAGAACTTGAAAGGCAAATTGTCATTCTCAGACATGACCTAGAAGTTACAAATGAATACAAAGAAAAGTTCAAGATAAGCTCAACCAAACTTGAAGCACTGCTTGAAGGACAGAAAAAGGTTGATGACAAGTGTGGTCTTGGATATGAAAAAAGTGAATGCTCTGGATCCAGATAAAGAAATTTTCAACCAAGGAATGGGAAAGACAGACCTAGAAGACCTCCGGTAAGACAACCTAATGCTCAAAGATATCCATCATTCAATGGAAACTATTTTAAGTGTAATAAATTTGTCCATAAGGCTAATCAATACAAAAGCAGAGTAAATCAAAGTGATCCATCCTTCTCCGTTCAATGCTTCAAATGCAAGAGGTATGGTCATAAATCCAATGAATGTAGAAGTATGATAATGAATAACACTAATGGCAATTCTTTCAATGGCTACTGCTTTGCTTGCAATGGATTTGGACACATGGCTAACCAGTGCAGATCAAGAGGAAATCAAGTATATAAGTGAAGAAATGTTGTGTTTTTTAATTGCAATAAATCTGGTCATATTGCAAGACTCTGTAGAAATAGCAGTAATGAAAGAAGGGGTCCGATAAACAGAAAACCGGATGAGCAGAGACAAGAAAAAGGCAAAGAAAAAATTGATGTGAATGAGATTTAGAATGAAATGAGCAAGACATGGGTCAAGAAAACAACTGTGAACAATAGTAGTGGGTCCGCACCAGAATTCGGTGCTGATAATTCCTCTGGGAATTAGGAGCTTTGGCTTAGGGGGAGCTGCATTGAAAATCAAATCCCCTAACCAGTAAGTGGGTGTCTGAATCAGGCACAATGAGAAAAGAAATCTTGGATTGTCTCAGATCATTTGGAAGGATTTCCAGAAGAAAAGAGGTGGATATGGCAAATTGCGGAGTAATTCATGAGAAACTATTCAACAAACAGAGTAACCGGATATATTTGGGCAGAGCATTTATTACAAAGAAAAATTAGGCGATGTGGAGCATAAAAATGTCATTCATTCCTCATTTAGACCACTTTGCATCAAAAGAAAGTAAGAAGAGAAGGAGTGAACGAGCTTAGAGCTGAGAATTCTCAAGAATTGAAGCGCGAAGAGGATCTCCAAGCAAAATCCTAACCTGCGGAACAAGGTATTTCTGTTTTCTGTGAAACCTCTTGAATTCTCAATCTCTGCAAATGGCTACACCTTTAGTTGTTGATGTCACTAAAAGGCCCAATCCTAAAAGTAAGAAGCATCCTAACAAATCTGTTGAAGTCGAGCTGCTAGGTGCTTTTTCGGGTGTTCCATATAGGGTTTTACATGTTGAAGACATTAGGGCATACATTCATTACAATGTAGAAGAATTTGGGAATCTAAAATTGCTGGGGTTGTTTAAGAGCCATCTAAAGGATGACAATTACCAACTGAAACCTGAATTTGAAGCCCTAGAAAGCCAACATTTTCTACAAATTATTGAATTTCCATCATTTGATGAGAGTGAATGGGTTCGTTATGTGTTGAGCCGAATGCACGATGAATTTATATGGCTGCTGAAACCATTTAAGATCACCAAAGATGTTATCAAAATTCTGACCAGGTTAAACTCAACTGGTGGACTACCCATGCTAAAATCTATCCAAACTGTCACTGATGCAACCGGTGTAAAATTTGATAAAAGAGCCATGACAATCAATGACATTATAGAACCGGATGTCAAGTTTGCTTCCATGGTAATTGGGTATAAGATTTATCACTCCAATAGAGAAAACTCTATCTCTGGAACAACTATATATGTAGCATATAAAATGCTAAAAGAGAATGCAGACTATATATACTTATTTTTCTATTTTATGAATGAAGTGCCTGGAGTGCAAAGTGTGCACTGGACAAATGATAGGCCTAGTGGCAATTTAGATAAGAGATCATTTATATAGCCTTGGAGATTTAGGTGCACAAAAGACTACAATCTGGGGGTATTTCAAAAAATTTTAGAGTTCGACGCATGCAAGAGAAAGAATCTCTAAGTCAGTTGCAGAAAAATATGAGAATGAGATATGTTTCATGGTTGACACTGATCAATGTCTGATGGAGGTTGTAGAACCAAGAACAATATGGATAATGCCAATGGGTTATGAGGTGGATGAGAGAGTTCTGGACATATATGCTCAATATCTTCTGACCAAACCTAAAGACACCTCTGTTGAAAGGTTTGGAACATACAAGGAATTAAGCTTAAAGTTGCATGTGGAACTTAGACAGCCAGAAACAAAAAGAAAAGTGCACAAGCAAGTGGAGATGTATGTAGAAAGCATTGGGATTACAAAAGAAGCAGTGAGAAAGAACAGAGAAATGATTGAAAAGATGAAGGAAAGCACTGAGCAGACTTCATAGGAAAAAGCAAAAAGTGAGCCAGCAGCTGCTCTGGAAGTCCCACCTAGCTCTTCAAGGAAAACAAGAAGCTCTATAGCTGTCTCAGAACAATCCAAGTCTATTCCCAGTAAGACACCAGAAGCCACACCATCCGGTGAAGGAGGAAAGAGGAAGAAAACCAAGGCCACAAGAGCCTACAAGAGAACAAAAGATGATGAGGAAACAAAAATAGATGAAGAAGTTAAAGAGATAAAATAAAAGAAATCCAAGACTTCAAAGGCCTCTAAGAACCAACCCTCCGGAAGCAAAAAGGCAAGTAAAAGGCAAGAGACTGGTAAGGTTGCTATGACTGTTGAACAAATTGTAAAATCAATTACTGTTCATGGGAATCTAAAGCCTATTAGAATATATTATGATAGTTTTGATGAAGCAAATAAGAAAATCTTGGAGGATGCCACCATCCTATACTTGAATAAATTCAATAGAGCTCTATTGGAAATTTTGCAAGAAATTCCCACAAGTTTAAGGAAAATACTAGAAATGAGGAAGGTAGCCGCTAAGGAAAAAGACATAGAACTTAGAGAATATGTTCTTTCCACCCTGTGTCTAGTAATGACTAGAAGAGAAGCTGATAAAATCCTTAAGGAAGTTAAGGAGAAATTTAGAAGCAAGATCTGGATGAACAAGTTAATGCTTGGTGAAACTGAGGAAGTTGTAAAAGAAACAAAAGAAATTTTGAGAAAATCCCTTAACAAAAATAAATAATATATTATTTCAGAAGAACAAGAAGCTCTAGAAGAAGAGATTGAAAAAGGAAATGATGACCAAGGTAATACTCTAGATCCTTCGAAGCAAACCTATGAGGAGATAGATGATGGAATTGATTCATCAATTCCAGTTGTTGGAGAAGTGAACATCAATGAGCAACAAACATAGATTGATGACTCCTCTACTCTGGGAGAGAAGCAAATAAACAAAGCAGATACAGACCAAATTGATGATGTAGGTAATACTCTAACTCCTCTTGACCAATCAGAAAAGGAAGATAATGTTGAGAATACTGTTGCCACACTAGATCCTCCGGAACAGATTTTAGGTGGTGAGGACAAAGGAGAGAATCCCGCTACAGATGATACAAAGAAAGGTGAACAGAGAAAGAGAAAGAAGAGAGTGAGGATGAGAAAACATAAGAAGATGGTACAATGTTGAAACACCCAAACAAGATAGTCCGGAGAAAGTCCAAGAAGAGGAAAGTGTTCCAAAAATTGTAGCAAGAGACACTGCAGATGTAGTGAAAAGTCTTCTGGATAAAGAGATGCTTGAGTTTGATGAGCCTGAACTACTCCAAGGACCTATTAATCTAGATGCTCTCTCCCTGGTACAAATGCTAAAAATTGCATCCTTCACTCAAGACAAGGCCAGAGAGAAGATGTTAAAATCTCACATGGAGGATAGTGAACTATTAGGGCTTACAACCGGAGCCTTGGAGAAGTTATTACCAACCTGCCAAAAGAGTCCATCAGATTCCTTCTCTGGTCATCTGAAGAATCTTGTGAATGTTGTAAGTACACATTTTGAGTCCTTTGAAAAGTCTGCGGAGGCAAAAGTTCAGAAAGAATTTTTGGATAAGAAATTTAGTGAAGTAAAGAACCTGATAGGAAATGATAGAATAATACTTGGTATTAACATAAAGAGTATTTAGAATGCTCTAAATGATGGAAGTAATATGTAAAAATTCTGTCTATCATGGCCCAAAGTTAGTGAGGATATTGAGAAAAAGATATAGGAGCAAGAACAGAAATTGTCAAATCTTTCTCAAAATTTTGATCCTCTAACAGTTTCACCTATAAGTCAGGAATGTCAAGTAATCAGCTTGATAGATGAGATAAGGAGGCTTTTTAAATAAAAAGGTAACATTATGAAGAGAATGTGTGAGCTCTGGGGATTGATTGCCCCTAAGTTAGAAGCCATGTTTAATGCCTTGTCAGAAGCTCAGACTGCACTTCAAACAAGTAATCCTCCAGATCTGACGAATGCAGAAGCATAAGCATTTTTGCTGAGTGGACACATCTCAATTTTGGATGGAATGAAGGGAACTTGGGCCTCTAAACTTGTGCAATTGAAAAATAGTTTTGCAGACATCCTCAAGTTCATGTGAATAGAACTTAATGATTAGTTGTACATATGCAGCATTATACACAACTTTTTTGGAGATTTTTGGCTTGAGGACCCCACCCTTTGCCATTGATGTCAAAGGGGGAGTGAAGAGTAGTGATAAATAAGGAATCCAACAAAGGGGGAGCTTTGGAAATAGTGGAAAGTAGGTGTACATAATAAGGTTTTGACACTTAGTCATTTTTCACTAAGTGTTGCCATCAATGCCAAAGGGGGAGATTTTTAGCAAGAGACACTGCTTCGCATAACAAGTGTTGTCATTGACAGCAACTAAGACCATTCCACTCATCCGTATAACACAATTTGTTCATACTGGAAGTCAAAATCAGAATTTATCTAAGTCTGGGTAGTCAGTAACAGAGAAGGCAATAAGGTTCGGTATCTTGGTCCGGATCTCTTTAGTGGAAAGTCATAATTTTGTTGTGAATCTGAGGGAGTAATAAGCATTGTCAGAATAATCTAAATCCAGAGTTTTGTCCTTCGGTGATGAAGGATTCAAAAGTTATTAGCTTTTGAGTATCGGGTTAACAATTTGACAGAGCAGACAGAAGAAGAACATGCCAACCTTGTAAATGATCTTGGTTCTGGATGTATGGAAGTTGTTGATTGGGCAATTAGTGATGACTAGTGATAGTGGCCGACCTAATTGATTATTTGTGAGTGCAAGTTTTGGTCCACGTCTCAAGTTATGCACGGATCTAGCCGACAGAGTAGAGTATTCAATAAAGTTCTAAGTGTTCTTAAAGCCGACTGAAAAGTGATTGAAGATCAGGATGCAGATATATATACCTGATGGATTTGAATGAGTTTTGAGTGTGTGTGTTGCGAATATGGAGTAAAGGTGAAAAGAGAAGAGATCTAAGATTCAGATGAAGGAAGAGTAGTAAACCGGGTAGAGTGAAGATGAAATGTGTAAGATCAGTGTTTTGTACCTAACCGGAACTAAATTCATGCATTAATAGATGCTTCTCATCAGTTCAAAATCTCTGTTATTCTCTTGTAATCATTTGTAGGCAGTGAGCTCGAATGCATGTGTATTCTCATTTGTAAAAATACTTTTAACATGGTATTAATTTTTGTGGGTTAACCCCCACCGTGGTTTTTCCCTTAACCAGGTTTCCACACTAAAAATCTTGGTGTCAAGTGTGTTATTTATGCTTTTTCTCATGTGTTATTGATTCATGCTTTAATATTTATTTGATTGTAAGTTGTAAAAGAAGATTAAAGGCTGAATTGTGTAACAACTGATTCACCCCCCCCTCTCAGTTGTCCGAACTAATTCCAACAGATACATGATATCTAAAATTTACACACACACACACACACACACACACACACACACACACACACACACACACACACACACACACACACACACACACACACACACATACATACATATAAACATACATATATATCTCAAACATAAATGTACATGTGTGCACATAAATCAATAGATCTAAAACAAAACATAAACTCAAATGTTTGGAATCAATATATAAACATGTCTAGAGTAGATATGAAATATAAGTTCATAAACATAAAATGTCCATGTATGCGTGCATATATTCAATAGATCTCAAACATAACATGTCCATGTTCTAGAGAATATATACATAAAATGTAATAAACACATGTATAACTAGTGGGCCTCAGCTGGTCTCTGGGTCATCATGTTGGCTCCTAATCGAGCAACCATATGAGCATGAATCCTACTCGGATAAATGCACTGATCCCTACATATATTCATACAAAAGTGTAATTATTAAAAATTCTATTAAATATATATATACACACACATGAACATATATACGTTAACTTAGATGAGAATTAAAGTTCACCTATCCACTGACATGGTCAAGTGAAGAACGCGTGTGTACACACTCTCCCATTAAACTAGGAGTAACATGTGCTACCTCCACCTAGACACATATGCATGAATACATTAAAAAAAAGTTAATTTTGAGTTAAATATAATTTATAAAAATATGTTGTATGGTTCCAATGAAGTTACATACTACATGTATTTATTTAAAATTTAAAAAACTTAAAAATTATATCCCTTATCTGGGCAAGGATGACTACTAAAGTCTCCCCAAAATATGCATGCAGACCTCCTAATGACTGTCTAATTGTAACTAAACTCTGTAAAATCATATTACAATTACTTCTATAGACCCTAGTGGTCTAAGGGTCATCTAAAATTATGGCTACATTTATTTTTAGAATAACACTTTACTCCTATGAAATATAATTCTTCTACTCTCAACTGAAGTCAAATTTGTTGCTAACTTGTTTGATATACAAGAGCTTGAGTAGAGTATCATGAAGAGCTCTACTCATGAAACAATGCAATACCAACAAGTCATGAAACACAAACACTTCTCATAAAACATGTACTTTACAAATAGCCTATCGGCAAAACCATTGTGCATTCACCTCGTGCAACTGCTAATATACCTATAAACAATAAATAAATAATTTAAAGAAAAAAATTAACACACCTAATCACATCATTTTTTTGAAAACAAATCAACACATCTAATCGCATCAACTATAGAATTAAGGTTAAGGATATAATTATGATTATAGTTAGAATTAGGGTTACAAATATAATTAGGGTTAAGGTTAGAATTAGAGTTAGAGCTAGGGCTAGAAATAGGGTTAGGAATATAATTAGGGTTGTGTTATGGTTAGAATTAGGGTTTTGATTAGAATTATAGTTACAATTACGATTATAATTAGGGTTAGGGCTAAGCATAGAATTAAGGTTAGCAACACAATTAGGGTTACAAATATAATTAGCATAAGGGATAGAGTTAGGGTTACAATTAGGTTTGGGGTTAAGGTTTAAAATGAGCATTAGGGTTATAGTTAGGGTAATTAGGGTTGGAATTAGTAATAGAGTAATGGTTAGGGTTAGAATTAGGGTAGATAGAATTGAGGTTATTATTAGGGTTAGAATTAGGGTTAGGGATAAAATTAAGATTAGAATTATAATTGGATTTAGGGTTAAGGTTACAATTAGGGTTAGAATTAAATTTAGGATTACAATTATAATTAGTGTTAGAATTAGGGTTAGGGTTAGGGTTTAGGTTAGAATTAAGGTTAGGGTTGGGGTTATTATTAATAACAATAATATATTATATCAATAATATATTATTTTAAAAATATATAATAATAAATATAATATGATATAATATAGTATTTTAAAAAATTATATATAATAATGTACATATAATTATATTAAAATATATTTATTATTGTATATAATAATATAATTATAAACATAAACATAAATATAATATAATATAATATAATAATTTATAATATTATAATAATGTAATATTATAAATATAATATATAATATTATAATAATATTAATTATAGTTAAATAATTTTCTTTATTGCTATATTTATTATTATAAACATTCTCTATAATAATCTAATAATATTATAATAATATAAATACAATATATTAAATTTAATAATGTTTTACGATATAATTATATATTAATTTAATTAACATTTTATTGTAATGTAATAATAATATAAATTTAATATTATTATATTTAATATTGTTATGCTATATAATTTTGATTTAAAATAATTAGGGTTTCTAATAATTATTACTATAAAATAGTTAGGATTTATGTATTTTATATATTATTATTTAATAGATATAAACTAGTAGTAGATGTAAGACATTAATTTAATTAATATATAATTATATAGTATAGCATTATCAAATATAATAATATTTATTTATATTGTTTTTTAATTAAGATAAGCTACTAACCCAGGAGCAGAACCTGATAACAAAGCCAAAAGGCATAAAAGTAGGCCCAAAGCCATCAACAGCCGACTGACAGTCGACCAATAGTCAACCAAAAAATATTAACAAAACATATATTGAGTTTGAAACAAGTCTAATAAAAGCATAAAACATAAACTAGCTAGCTAAGAAAGGTCTTCCAATCATCAATTAACATATTAAAAAGATTTTTCTGGTCTTCCATTAACGATTCCACGCTGTTCGTCTGATCCACTTGTAGAGAAGCAAAGACATCAGCAGCCTTGAGGGAGGTCTTCAGCATCATCTGGATCATCTTCTTCACCTTGTCTTCCATGGCATCCAGACGGGACTTGACATCGGCCAGCTCTGCTTCCAGTTTCTTGTAATCCATGTCTCTCCTAGCACTCATAAACTCCTTATCCAGGGTCTCCTTGACTTCAGTTTCTCCATCATTGGTATCATAGAAAGAGTTGTTCATTGACGTGAAGTGACTTGCGCCCTCCTGATCTTTCTCGGGATTAGTCTTAATTCCCTTCGTTTCCACCTCCTGGGCCCAATGTCTTCACCCTCAGTCGCAGTGGAGTAATCCACAAGTTTAATTCCCTGAGAAGGGCCTCCCGCCAACCAAGAAGATCTCCTCAAGGAAGGCCTTCTGGGTTTACCATCTTTACCCAAAACAAAATCTAAATCTTTGACAAAAACCACTTCATCTTTCCCTGGGGTCCCCTATTTTTTGCCTGAATCTTCAACTTCTTTCTTATCACTCACATCACTACATCTCTTTTTGGCATTTTTACTCTTAGCAGGGCTACCACCTTTACGTTTTTTGCTCTCTTGTGCTAGAAACTTACCTTTCAGGTTGCACAGACCTTCCACAGCGCCAGCATGGGATTTATCATGGGGGTTTCAAAGGTTTGGGCCTGGCTACGGCTAACTGAAAAGGCTTTCAAAAATCAGCTAGTCTTAGATATTGGCGGGCTGGACAAGGGTCCCGAGGGGCCACTTAAAGGCTGGTTAGATGGGGAGGCAAGCTGGGAAGTCAAAGGGGTGGAAGTCTTAGCAAGTCTAGTGCTTAAGGGAATTCTGTCCTCAGAGTCATCATTAGAGCTTTCCTCTACAGGGTTGGTAGCAGGGGGTTTTACAGGATTCAGGGCTAGATGATAATGATACAAGCAGAAAATAAGGCCTTGGTAATAAAGCACCGGTAAAGTCTCGAGATCCTCTTCATGGACTTTCTTATAATGCAGGATAGAGATTTCAAGGCTAGACAACAAGAAAGATGGGAAATTCACCAGCGCCTTATGATGGAAGTGGTTTAAAAAGGTGAAATGGTAATGGTAAAACACTCTATACCTGCCCTCTAGGGTGAAATACTTCATAATAAGGAAACATATTCAGTTCCAAGGCACAACCAGGCTCTCCCTCTCGAAGCCACCTTGCAACTTGACTTGTTTCTCCCCCTCCTTGTAAAACAACTTCAAACCCTCCAAATATGGGATGCGGGTCTATTTTTTAAGTCTATTTCCTGTGCACAGCAAACTCATTGTAGCAGCAATCGAGGCCTCCAAGACAACAAACTTAACTCCTCCTATTTCCACTGAGTGCTTCCCGTCCCAAGACTCGGCAAACTGGGTCGACAAATTTTCATCGTAGTCATTCAGGTACTCCATGAAAGCTATAATACCTCCTTTGTAAGAAATGCTCCATACTTGCTGATCTTCCTTGAATTCATTATAGTTCATGGGTTCCATCCTCACCTTATCACCCCCCATAATCTTAACCCTCCAGATCTCAAAGCCAAGAGCTCTGCCACACACAAGAACATCACTCCTGTGAAAGCAACTGTAGAGAGTAGGGATGAGACGAAAGAAGAATCTAGAAATGTAGAATAAAAGAAACTTAAGTTTATTTAACATTATTTGCACATCCCTCCAAATCCTGATGGTGTTCAAGTCATTAATATCTCAGGTCCTGGCTCGTGCGAGCCGTTCAAATCCAGCCCATTTTGTGCAGGTTGACAAGACTTATTCCATATATTCATCCGCCACCCACAATTAGAAAAGATGTTCTCAATGCGCACCAAATTATTAGTATGCCACATCATATTTAAAAGGTGAGTAGGATCTCTACTACCATCCTTCATGCCACGTCTCCCCATGATGACAGGGAAGCACGCCACCACACTACATCTAACACTAGGAATCATCATTTTGCCTATCATGTGAGTTAGGGGACTCCTTTTGTATATAATCAATGATGGAAATAGGAAAATTGTTTAACTTCCTCCAACATCTTAGGGGATGAATATTAATCCCTAAGTTAGCCATTAGATCAATAGCTTTATTTCCTTCCCTGTAGGTATGGATCAAAACTTTGTCTTCAAGCTTTAGAAGAAGGCTCTTTATATCCTTAATGACATCCTCCAACTGCCAACCAACACTTCCTTTCCCTTTAATAGCTTCCAGAACCACCATTGAGTCACCTTCAATAATTAAGTTTTTTATTCCTATAGCCAAGGCAATCTTTAGATCCCAAAGGAGGGCCATAGCTTTAGCAGTATTACTAGTGTTTTCCCTAATGCTCCAAGGATAAGCAGCAATCAGAGAGCCCTTCTCCAACCTTATAACACCTCCACCACTAGCTAACCCTGAGTTCCTTTGGCAGCACCATCAAAGTTGAGTTTTGACTAGCCACATGGGGGAGGTACCCAAAACGTGTTAGCTCTAGCCTTTTTCTTTTTGTCATCCACTCTGCAAATGTTTACACAAATAGTCCATTGTTTGATTATGTTGATTTCTTTAGCATTGGGGGGGTTTTTAGCAGTTTTTATGGAGCTGTTACTAATGTTGTCTTGCAGTAGTCTAACAGCCACACCAAAAACTTCATTAGGATTCCTAAATTTTTCTCTGAAGATTCTATTATTTCTCTCCTTCTAAAGACACCAAGACAAAATGGGGGGGGTCTGTTTCCATATTTCTCGACAGACAGAATTTGAAAAGGGGGGAATCCAACCTCTAACCAAGTCCTCTAAGTTACCATTACTACACCAAGGGATGTCCAAGAAATTCAGGGCCATGCTCCAGACATCCCAAGAAAAATCACAATGTAAGAAGATATGGGAGGTAGACTCTTCTTTCTTCATGCAAAGAACACAACTATTTGGGATTTGGAATCCCCTTAATTGGAGATTATCAATGGTGAGGATTTTGTTTTGGACAGCCACCCACCAGAAATGATTCATTTTCGGCACAAGGTTATGGTTCTAAATGCTCTTCCTATTGTCACTATCTTGAGGGATGGATAGGCTATATGTAGATTTCACAGTAAACCTTCCAATCTTATCCTTCCACCAAAACAATTTATCATTCTGCGGAAAGAGGGGGATTCTGCATCCTTTCAGGAGTAGTTGTATTTCTTCAGCAGCATTACTTAGGTCAGTATCACTTTGACAACACTTAGCCAGCCGAACCCATTCTCTATAGCCAAGTAGGAAGTAATCCTTCACCCGGATACCAAAGTAGTTAATAGCAAGTTTCATCAAATGTTGAATGTTTTGGCATTTGCTTTGGGGTCCACCATTGATCCAAGTATCCTCCCAAAATCTTATGGTTTCTCCATCCCCCAATTTCCATTTACTACCTTTCAAGAGCAAATTTCTACATTTTATGACATTGTTCCAGATAACCAAGCCTCTAGGAAAATCAGGAGAAAGAAGAATGTCTTCTGGGGTTGAATTCCCCATATACTTAGCTTTCATGATTCTCCCCCAATCCTCCCCCCCAGCAATGAGATTCCATCTTATTTTGGTTATGAGTGCTTTATTGAGTAAGTTCAATTTTCTTAGGCCTAAGCCTCCTTGCACTTTAGGTTTGCAAACTTTATCCCAGGTGACAAGGGCCAATCTCTTTTTATCTTCCATTCCAGACCAAAGAAAAGTTCTTTGTATCTTCTCAAGTCTCTCAGTTAGGTATTTAGGCATTTTGAACAGAGAAAGAAAATACACTGGAATTCCTTGTAGAGAAGCTTTGAGGAGCTGAAACTTACCGGCCTGACTCATAAGTTTGCCTTTCCATCCTGCAAGTTTTCTCTAAGTCCTTTCCATTATGGAGTTCCAGTACTCTAGCGAGGCATCCCTGACAGAGAAGGGTAGACCAAGATAAGTCCCGGGGAAGGAGCCTGCCGCACATCCCAGGATACTCATGATTTTTTGCTATAAATCTGTCGGGGTGTTGAAGAAGTAGATTTGACTCTTATCAAAGTTTATATATTGGCTAGCCAAAATGGCATACTTCTATAGCACTTTTTTCTAATTCGTGGCCTCCCCCACAGAAGCAGCTCCAAAAAGGATTGTGTCGTCAACAAATTGCTGAATGACAATAGGTTCAACTGTTGAAGCAGGTTTAACCCCTTTTAAGATTTTGGAATTAAGCAAAGAAATGAACCCCCTACTCAGAGATTCGACCAAAAGAATGAATAGGTAGGGGGAGAGGGGGTCTCCCTGTCTTAGCCCTCTAGCCGCGTTGAAGAAGCCTCTTGGTGTGTCATTGACCAAACCAGAGAATCTAACCGAGGTAACACAAATCCTGATAAGCTGCAGAAACTTACCTTGGAATCCCAACTTCTTCAGTACAGTGAATAGGAACTCCCAACTAACTCTGTCATAGGCTTTTGAAATATCCAGTTTAAAAGCCATTCCCGGGCTTCTACATTTTTCCATAGAATGGATGATTTCATGCGTGGTCATTGCCGCGTCGGTTATCTGTCTACCTGGGACAAAGCCTTTTTGATAGCTGTTGATCAGCTTCTCAAGAATGGGTTGGAGTCTCAAGACCATGATTTTGGAGAAGATCATATAAACAATATTACATAGACTTATGGGTCTAAAGTCCCCCATACACATCACCTCTTCCTTTTTAGGAATGAGTGCAATGAAGGTGTGATTCAATTGTTTTAACAACTTACCTATTCTAAAGAAGTCCCTAGCAGCTTCAGTGATATCCTTCCCTACAATCTCCCAGTACTCCTGAAAGAAAGCAGGGGGGAAACCATCAGGTCCCGGGGCTTTAAAAGCGCCCATAGAGAAGAGACTGGCCCGGACCTCTTCCTCAAAGATACTTTTACCAAGTTGAGCATTATCATCCTCATTTATAAGGGTAGGGATGATATCAACAAGCTGCTGATAAATCCTACTATCTTGGGCTTCAAGGAAGTTTTGAAAATAGGATGCCGCCACTTCCCCAATTTGAAGATCTATTTCAACCAAAACACCTCTACCATCCAAGAGTTTGGTAATATTATTCCTTTTCCTGTGCTTCATCATGGATTGATGGAAGAACGAAGTATTTCTATCTTCCCCTTTCAGCCATTGTATCCTTGACTTTTGCTTCCAAAAGATTTCCTCTTTTCCTAGAAGATCTTTCCATTCCTTTCTCACCTTCTCTTCTTCAATAGCAATAGCTTCTGTAATGTCTCCCTCTTCTAATCTACTTTGCAGATTTTTTAGTTTCAAATTGATTCTTCTCTTTTCCTCAAAAATGTTCCTAAAGTTGAACTTATTCCATCCTCTGACCTTCTTCTTGACCATTAGCAGCTTCTGAGTTAGGCAAAACATAGGCATACCCTGGATGTCTATGTTCCACCATTTAGCCAGTAAATCCTTGAACTTTGGGTGTTTTGTCCACATTAATTCAAATATGAATGAGTAGGGGCCCTTATTGTTCCCATCTTTCCAGGATAAAAGTAACGGGTTATGATCAAAAGTTGTTTGGGGCAAGACTTCAAGGGCATATGAGCTTAAGAATTTCTAACAGAAGAAATCACAACCCTATCCAGTCTGACTTGAATCAAATTCTTACCTTTTCTCTGGTTTGACCACATAAACTTATTACCCTGTGGTTCAAGATCCATAAGGCCTTCTTTATTTAAGAAGTCATTCAAATCCAACATGCTGTCAATAAAGTCCATAGTTCCTCCCCTCTTTTCAGAGGGGAAGAGGGGGGTGTTAAAGTCTCCCGTCAGCATCCAACAACTATCTGGTTCTCTAGACATGAGAGCAGAAAGGGTATCCCACAGCCTCCTTCTCTAGCCTTTCTAATTTAGCGCATAGATATTAACCAGGTTCTAAGAAAAGTTGTCAGTCTCCATCCTAGAAGCCAAAAATCTTTTGTTTTTCTCAATCATTCTTCCTTTGATAGTACTTCTATTCCACATGGTGATGATACCACCTGAGGCACCATAAGCATCACTACCCAGATATTTTACATTCGTCCAAAGGCCTCTGGCCACTGACTGGAAGCTCTCATTTTTTATTTTAACTTCTTGTAGTAGAAAAATGTTGGAATACAGTTCTTGACCAAAAACTGCTTATGGGGGTTATTAAGCCCCCTAATGTTCCATGACAAAAATTTTATTTGATTAGACTCTTCTTAGAGCCTAACTCTAAGGTCTTTTGTCTGCCCATAGAAATGTCCTTATTAACTTCCTTTTGTCTTGTTTCCCTATAGGATGGACTGCCTTGTTTAGTGTCCGCACCCACATCCACAACCTTCTTTCCTGGGCCTCTACCCTTCTTTTTGATCGTACTCCATCCCTCCAAAGCAGCAATGCTAGATCTTGCACCTGGAGAAAGGATCATTGTGTTGTTGAATGGGGATCCAATCCCAGACCCTACCCCAACACGAGTAAAATTATTTGTTGTAGCCGACACTGGGAAAGAGGCCTCAGAAGGGAGCACAACATCAGAGGTAGCTTGTTTTTCTGGGGGATCCTCTTGAGGGATTTCCCCATCTTCGATACTTAAAGGTAAAGAAGTCCTACAACTGACAATGCCCGAAATAGGGGAGGATCTTAGGCCATCATCCGGGATCTGTTCATTGGTCTCAACATTAAGTGACTGAGCATTATCCTCAACAGCAATAGCAAACTTGTCTTTGACAGGGGATTTGATTATATTTAGTAGGTCCTCCTTGAAGGGGTAGTCCTCTACTTTAACAACACTCTGAGCTTCCTTAGAATGGGAGGGTTTAACTTTGCACTGTGGGGCTAAATGGCCTTTCTTGTTACAATTTTGACAAAAGGTTGTAGAGTTTTCATACATGATGGGTTGAACCCATTGACCATACTTAGATTTAAGAGTAATGCTATTAGGGAGTATTTTGTTCACATCAATGCTAACACAAATTCTGGCAAATACTAACCTTGATTCGTTTCTAGTTGTGCCATCTAGAGTAATGAAGTGTCCAAGCGAGTTGGCAATCCACATAAAAATTTCTTCATCCCAGAACTCAAGAGGGAGGCTTGGAAGTTGGATCCAAACTAGGGTAGATTTATTCAGGTCTACAGCACTATCAAAACTAGGTTTCCATTTGCAGAGGGACAAGCTATGTTTCCCAAACATACAGGGTCCTCCTGCAAGCACTGCTATGAGGTCTTCTCTAGCCATGAATTTAAAGAGGAACATCTCTCTATTCATGGCATTAACAGTCACACTACCTTTAACCCTCCATTTAGTAGTCACCCATTTCCTAACTACGTCAATATTAGCTCTGAAGGAGAAAAATTTTCCAACCAGAGCATTCTCCATAGAGGAGACTACCCGATCCATCACAACGCCTGGGAGCTCAAGCTCAGGAGCATTTTCTGCCTCACATAGAGTTGGGGATACCCCAAAATCTATCTTATTCTCCCATTGGGACCCAACACCTTATTTCACAGCGTGTGAGCAAAGGAATCTCCATCCCCCTCACAGAACACGTGACCCACAGGGTCCTCTAAATCGTCCAATCTGCATGGGACAGTCCCACTCCCCGAAGCAACCCCCGAGGGACCCTGCAACAACGGATCTAGAGGCTCACTTGGATCTCTGGCAGCCATCAAAAAATTCAAATTTAAACAGCAGGTGGGAAAAGCAGTTTGGGAATTTGTAGAGCTCTACCTCTTTTTATATTGTTTTAATATGCTTTAAGAACTTTTCCATATATTTATTTACTTATATTGTTACATGATAATAATATTATATTATATTATATTATATATAATATTATTATTATGTAACAATATAAATAAATATTATTATATTTGATAATGCTATACTATATAATTATATATTAATTAAATTAATGTCTTACATCTACTACTAGATTATATATATCAAATAATAATATATAAAATGCCAGAGAGAGATATACATGCGCCTACAAGTTTGACCAACTACATGTTACACTTATCATCAAGATTTGCACCTTCCTACAACTGACAATGATCATCCTTGAGGCTAGATCTCATTATATAAGCGTCACTCATGATCATTTGAAAGTAGTCTTAGCATAGTTTTGGTCCTTAGTTCCAAGTTCATGGATATTGGAAAGTGTTGTATTGTAACATCATTCAAAAATTCTATAATTTGCACATAGTTGTGTGCATGGATCTTTGAAGTCTAAGGCCTCATATCATAAGCCCATGTGATAGACTATAATTCAATTGTGACTGTGAATCAATAAAGATCATGTTGTTTCATTGAATTCCATTGTCTACTTATTTAGCTACATGATTGGATATTCCTTCATTGGATCATCTACCCATGACTGCATCAATAAACTTCAACTTCTCATAATTTTGATTCTTAAATAAGGACCATGTTAAGATTACAAAGATGAAGTCTAGTGAGTACTTCTCCAATACCCCCTAGAGCAACATCCTTGAGTTCAACCAATTAAGTTCTTCCACCTCTTTTGTTAGAAATTTGAGTCCTTGCATTCAAATTTCTCTTGGATTGGGAATCCCCCCTATTTCCACTAGAATATCTTTAAATTCTAACCAAAAGAATCACATCTTCCACCCCATCAACAACATCCTACACTAATTTTCCATCCAACAACTTGATCAAAATAGAAGGGAAAGTAGGACCTTCCAAATCACGATCAATCAATATCTTGAACTAGGGACATTGGTGCTACTTAACCAAAGGATGGATCCTTAAAAGGGGGGGCCTTAAATGAACCCTCATTCAAAGAGGAGAGGAAGATCACAGTCTTAAATACTAGGAACAAAACCATCCTTAGATACATAGAGAAGCTTTGAAACAAGATATGGTTGGACATTGCAATTATTCATAGAAGAAAAGCCATTATGAAGATTGTAGCCTAACAATAGGAGGAATCACATTTTTGACTTTAAAGATATATTCCTTTTTGGAGGATAAACTTCATTCAAAACCAATGAAAGGTGATTTTATTGAAGTAAAAACTCTTCTCTTTTCTTAGATATCTCTTTTTTTCTTCACTAAAACCCTACTTTAGATGAAAACGTATTTCTTGCCTTAAGACAATTTGAATTCAAAGATTGTTTATTGTAAAATTCAAAATGTGACCAAATTTATAGAAAGCATCACAATGGTTCAAAGGATTCCCCTCATAGTTCATTTCCTACACAAAAAACCCTAGAAGACAAAGATATAATACTTTTTTGGGAGAAGATCCAAATCATGAGAAATCTTAGCGAGCATATATTGTATGGGATCTAGAAAGGATTTATAATAGGTTGAACCACCACTTGAACTAAACAACTCCCAATCCTTTCCAAGTTCTCTTTACCCCAAAACATCAAAGGAAGACCATGAAAGAGAAACCATATTTCTAAGTAAGCAACATAGTATTCATTACTATAAAAGTTATGAGACTATTTCCTAATCTCAAAGGATTTGACTACTATTCTTGTAGGATAATGCATCAATCATCTCATATGAAGCATTATGAAAAGAGTTCCCCACCACAAAAATCTCTTAGGAAGAAAAAAGAGGAGAGTTGGAAGGTTAAATGTTTAGGGACCAAGCCCTCATATCCTCCACAAAAATCCAATTATGGAGCATAATCTACTGATAGTGATTTTAGATAGCTCATGACTCTTCAACTCGACATCAAGATCTGCCAAATTCACCTTTGAGATTTCACTTGAGATTAGTAGGGGACAAGTAAAATGAAGGGATACAAAATTGCCAAGTTTCCTAAGCCTGCCATGATCCCTTATTGGAATTATATTAGCTCATGTGGCCAAATTCTTAGAGCTAGATCCCTACTTGTTGAAGTCAATGTCTACTAAAATTTTATAGGAGCCAATGCCTTTTGATCAAAATCTTATTAAGCACCATTCCTCTATGAAAACAAATTTGAATTGCAACCCAAATATCTTACCACTCTTGAATTCTCTCTATGCTCTATTCACTCCTCTATTCCATTAGAATTAATTAAATTTATAAAATATTAAATATAAAATAATAAATTTTATATATTTATATTAAATATATTAAAATAATTCCAACAAATTAATTAAAAAAATTATTCTTAAATAAATATTAGATTTTTTTGCTATATAAACCTAGGTTGAGCACCTAGGAGCCACAAAAATATGGCATTAAAACTCATATTCTAGTAACCACTAGTCCACTAGATCCAATAAAAAGTAAAAGTATTCCTCGAATTTAAAAAAACCACCATTCAACCAAGCCTCTCAACCAAAAAGAAGAGACCCTCTGTGCCTTTAGCTAGGAAGCTACCAAAATACCACAAACCCTCACAAAAACTTCCTCATTAACCTCTTCCAAACTCCACTTGGGAGAATAAGCAACCATATTGGGATGAAATAAAGTCTCATACACATCAAATAAAACTTTAGACCCATCACAAACTCCTTCATTACCAGATGTGTTCATCACAAGCTCTCCTGCAACCCATGTAGATGATTTAGATAATAGTTATAGAAGACCTTTTCCTGGGTTTTGATCCCTTCAATATCATCATGAAGATGGTAGGTCCCTACTGCCATCAAGAGAATGGAGGTGCAACTTAAAGATTGGGTTACATCAAAGACATTTTGTCTCCACACCAATTGGAGAGGATCCAACAAAAGCTTTGTTAATGCCTCTCTAATACATATGCATGGGCTTTGCCCATTTCTTTTGTCAACTCCCAAATCCTTTGCAACTAGAGGGCCGCAAGTTAGGATTTGAAATCTCCTTCTCCAAAAAATCCACAAAATTATTGATCATATCAACTCCTCACCCATTCCTTTGTTCTTCTCCCATTATTTCTACTCTTCCCTTTCTCCTCCACCACCCTCCACTTGCCTCTACCCTTGCTCGTCGAAGCCATTCAGAGAATAGATAAAAACCAAACCTTTCAACACTAAATTGAGCTCTTCGACATCTAAAGGATACCCCTCACACACCCAAATCTATTAACTTTAGATCAGCTCCAACACTCTTTATAATAATTACAGACACATGGAAGTAAAAATAATCACAACTTGTCCTTTCATGTACTTCCTAATTAAACAATACATACCCTCTCCTACATGTAATCATTTATATCTATATTCACCACCTTTCGTCTCCAATTGTCCCTATCGCATCACCAACCGATCAACTAACACATGCCCTTATCAGACCAAATAAATATTATAAATTAGTATATAATAAAATTCCTATAAAATAAAATTATGGTTAAAAAGGTAAGTTCAAAATACTATAATAATTTTTAAAAAATTTCTATAAAATAAGACCATTTTTATTTATTTTGTGCAAACACCAAACTAATAAAATAATTATTAGACAAGTTTTACTGATATAAAATAAAGTCCATTTTAAAAAACATACAATAAAAATGTCATAAAAACTAATAGTTTAAAATATAAAATAAATGAATTAATGATATTCGTTGTGAGTTTGTTAAATTATAATTAGAGTTAAAATTCCCAAATTATATATTTAATGTTTGCCTTTAAATGAAATAAATATTTAATTACAAGATAATTGCCCATGGTTTCCACAAAACTAGACCACTAAAATCTAAAAACAGTGAATTGTAATCTATGGGAGAAAGGTTTTTTTCTTTTTAATAAATGTGACCATAATTTATAGTGTAAAACCTGAAAAATAGACTACAGACCATAAAATTCCGTGCCTAACCAAGATTTTGTAAAGGCGGACATCTTCGGAAAATTTAGGTTACTTCACTGCAAGATAGATGCTAGCAGAGCAAAAGTTAATGCACGATTTTCAACATATTTTTCTCACCTGCACATCGAAGGGCATTGTACGTTGTACGTTGTAGGATGTATGGATGCATGGGGGAAGGAAGCGACATCCATGCCCCCATGCATTTTTTGGGGCTAGATAGCTACTTCCATGACCATGCATCTATACATCCTACATTAAGTCGTAGTACCTCTGTCTTTTCAACGTACAACACCATTCGGTGATGCCATGAACTAATGTCCCATCCTCCGTTATCAAATTCAAATGTTTTTGACTCTACCACCCAGTCAATTAAGGCTGCAAATTTATTTTAAATCTACATAACAAAGATTACCTCAACGCCATTTTGTATGAAGAACAACCGCTGCCCGCCTGCTTTCCTCCTAGATGGAGCCGATCATGGGTAGGGCTTTGGTTCATGGCAGTCACTATTCTTGGCGTTTGTGTGGTGGCAATGGTGCAAACCAAGTAGAGAACGTGGTGAAATAAATTGATTGGAGGCACAGGGGGTTCTACATCCTAAACAATGTCGAGATCTAGTTAATTAGTGAGTGGCTTTATTTATTAATTTAATATTCATTAAAAAAGCACATTGTTTTTATTCAACTATTTTTATTAAGTCTATTTGAATAAAATAATTTATTTTAAGATTTAGTTAGTTGCATTTATAATTTAATAATTTATCTTCAAATTAGTAAATGAGTGATTTAATTGTTTTTAGTGTGTGCCCACTTGTATGTTTTTATATGGCTGGGCATTACATTTGGTATTAGAGTGAGGTTTCCACACTTTGGGAACTCTAGGGAATTTGATTAGTAACCTAGTAGTCATACAAAGGGTTTGTAGATGGAAGTTGTCTTCGTAACAAATAGCTAACTCCTCTTTCATGGCTTACAAGAGGAAGCCTAATATTGAGAGGGGGAGGATGTGAGGCCCATCCCCTTCAGACATTTTAGTTGACTTCGTTGCAGTACTAGACTTTATTTGTTGGATTTTTATACTTGTTTTGGTTTGGACAATTAAGGACATTTGTGTTATTTAACTAGACATTATGTTTGATGATACTTTGGACATTTATTATGATTATACCTTATGGACTTATGTGGTTGGAAGAAATTAATGTTTATTTGCTACTAATGAAATAAATTATTTTTAAATTGTTTGAGGATGCCATTATGAATGAGAATGGATTATTTAAATGATTTTTGATTATATATTAAGTTGCTTTGGCTATTATTAAGCCTAGCCTAACCCGTGGAAGGGATTAAGGCTAATATGTGATGTAATATTGTTATTTAATTTTATTTTAAATTTTGTGTTTGATTGTGGCATTTTATTATTTTTATTATTTTTATTTAATTGTGTTTTTGAGATAAGTCATTTTAAATTATTTATTTTATTTTAATTTATTTCCTTGTGGGATGTGGATAAATGCTTTTAACTCAATATTTTATTTATTTCTTTTTAAGAGAGGATTTTTGTCTCTTGTTTTAAAATTGGAAAAAGATCTTTTTGGGGAAAAAAAGAAAGAAGGTTGCTTTCTTTTGTTTTTCTTTCTTTTTTTTGAAGTTTTAATTTTATCTATGAGAATTTTGGGAAGAGTCTTATTCATTATGCTATGCTTGGATTTTGAGAATGGAGAAATTGTGAAGAGAAAGATATTTTGGCTTGAAATTGGAGAAGTTGGTTTTCAAGGCTTTGGATTCACGAGCAAAAGGGTTGGAAATTTTCATTTTAGTTTCAAACTTGGGCTCACCCTAACTTGGGGAGCCGAGGTATTATTCTGAAATTTGTTGCAATCTTTGTAAAAATTATGTGATGGATTGTGAAATTAGGTTTTAATGTGTTTTTGGATTTCTTGTTGTTTTGCAAATTTTTGTGGGTTTGGGTTGTATGGGAGCGACTCTCCATTTTCGATGAGAGCCTCTCAAGTGTTGGGCCAGAGAGAGGCATGGAGCCTCTCTTGGGGAACTTGGTTCCATGTTTCAAGATAGTGAGAATGATGTTCTTGATCAGTATGTGATTAGATGGTATTTTGGAGGTATGGGGTATGTGATGAGATAAAAACTTGTGTTGTTGTGTATGGATGTATGGAGATGTGTGGAGATATAGGTGTTGTGTATTTTTATGGAGAGTTGGTGATTTATGGTGTATGGAGATGTGTGGAGATATGGGTGTTCTATATTTTATGGAGAGTTGGTGATTTATGATGTATGGAAATGTGTGGAGATATGGGTGTTGTGTATTTTAATGGAGAGTTGGTGATTTATGATGTATGGAGATGTGTGGAGATATGAGTGTTGTGTATTTTTATGGAGTTGGTGATTTATGATGTATGGAGTTTCATATGGTGATATGTGGTGATTCTGATTCTGATTTGTTTTTTCCCCAAGAGGGAGGATTATCCCCTCTCCCCTTATTCTAGATCCAAGAAAGATCCTCGTTTATGAGTCTATCCATGAGAATATTTGTTGTTTTGACTTCTATTGAATTTTGTATTTTTGCAAGTTGTTGCATGTTTGTGTAAAACTTGGTTAATGGAGTTTTCCTACTCAGGGGTGGGATGTGCCTATGCAATCCCTATGGTAGGGTGGAGAGCAGGACTTGGCCATCTATTTGGTTGTATGTGTGCAGGTTAAAGAAAGATCTCAGTTAAAGATTAGAAGTTGGGAAGAGTCTCTTTGGGTTTTCTGGAAAGAAGCTATTTATGTTATAAGTTTTGGCAAAAGTGCCTTTGTATGCGATTCTTGTTGGAATTTTTCTATTGTTGAACAAAGAGAGTTTTGAGTGATTGTATATGTCATTGAAACGAAAATAAATTAATTGTTGGATGTGTTGATAATTCTGGAAATGTTTCCTCCGTTTTGGATAACCTTATAAATTTTTATGGTTTGGCTATTAGGAAAAGAAAATAGTTGATTGAATTATATGTATAATTTCTATGATTTCACCTCACATTATTTTTATTTTGTGAATTTAACAAGTTCACTATTGTTTTTATAAAAAATGGTAAAATTGTCCCTAGAAAAACTAGGTTGTTCTGTCTTCATTAACTTTTGTTTTAGAAACTGGGTTTGTCTAAAAATTTTAGGACAAGTGCACCATTGAGTTTTATAAATCATATAAAAAAATCAATGATACCTAGATTTTACTTTTTTAGATATAAAATATTTTGTAACTATATGTATGGGTTGATATAAAATTATCTTGATAAAAATGAGTCCACTGTATCTTTAATATAATTTGTTTTAAGAACTGGGTTTCTTCGATATTTTAATTTAAGATGCACAACCTAATTGAATAAATCCTCACAAGAATTTAGCCATACCCAAATTCTCAACTATGAGATATGTATGAATTAGTAACTATCTATCTCTGTTATTTTTGAAGATTGTGATTTTATAGGTGATTATATATTTTTTTAGAAAAAGTATATTAAAGGAAATTATTATTTTATTATTTATGATATTTTTAGATCTCTATTTTACCTTTCTAACACATTTTTAAAATAGGAAAAATCATGGAGATTAGTTTGATTAAAGAGGAAAAAAATAGAAAGAAGACAATGGGAAAGCAAAAAGAATTGAAAAGTAAATTTAGAAATAAAGCTTGTATTATTGGTTTGTTTTAATGATCAATCAAATCAATTCTAATAGTTTCTATTTATTTTATTAATGCTCATTTGATTTCTAATATTGTTAATTTAAAATTAACTAGTTAAAATTTATTTCTATTTATCTTTATTTGGAAACATATTGTTTAATAAGTTTATTTAATGTTTTAAATGAGAAATCTGATTAGTTAAGTTAATTAGTGAGTGACTTTATTTATTAATTTAATATTCATTAAAAAGAACATATTATTTTTATTCAACTAATTTTTTTTTTTTTTTTTTAAAATGTGCCTGGTAAACTTTTTAATGTGACCGGTGACGCTGGTGCGACACGCCCTCCGGCTCCACGCGAATGCTTTTGCCCGGAGCAATGAACCGGTGAGGCCACAACTGGGGGACCTCATCCCTAGGGAGAACACTTCAAACCTGCAAGCTCATTGGCCCAGCGAAGGCGTAAAGCCTTGCGAGCTCGTTGGCCCAACGGGGGTTTGAACTCTGGTGGCCGCCACTACATCCTGAGCGACTTAACCACCGAACCATGCCATCATCGGCTATTCAACTAATTTTTTTAAGTCTATTTGAATGCAATAATTTATTTTAAGATTTAGTTGGTTGTATTTATAATTTAATAATTTATTTTCAAATTAGTAAATGAGTGATTTATTTTTTTAGTGTGTGCCCACTTTTTCCATTTACAATTTCTACAAAATTTTGAAAATCAATTTCTTGGTTCTCAAATTCATCTATGCAGTGCAAAAATCTTAACAAGTCCTTGTCATCATTAAACACTTGCCAACTGCATATGTTCTATGGTATTGCAGGTCTGATTTTAACTTCAACATTTGTAACATCTGATAGAGTGATATCATCTGGCCTTATTGCTACATTGGCTAAGAAACCAGCCATGACATTTTTTGATCTCTCTATCCAGCCTATTGAAAATGCATCAAATAATTCAATTGTATCCCAGACAGCATGCTTGTATTGTTTTAATCTTTTGTTCTTTGAGGCATACCTATCTCTAACTTGGGACACAATTAACTCAGAATCCCCAAATACCCTCAGCATCTTAATTCCATGTTTGAGAGCCAAATTTAAACCTAAGAGTAAGGCTTCATACTCTACAATGTTGTTTGTGCAAGCAAATTTTAGCAAGAAGGAGAATTTTAGGAGCTTACCAGTTGGAGACAGGAATACAACTCCATCTCCAGAGCCTTCCTTTGCACAAGCTCCATCAAAATACATGGTCCATAGACCCTGCTGGTCCAGGTCTTGAATGCAAATTTCTCCCCTTTTTTCTCCTTGGTCATTTGAGATAACTCTGAAATTATCACAGTCAGTGTTCACAAAGCATACATGCTCCTCTGATTCTTGATTCTCCACTATCTTTGGTGATCTTTCTTCTCTGATCAGCTTGACATCTCTTCCATTTATAGGGATCATAGCATATGATAGGTCCAACTGCATACTTCCACCAATTAGTGTTGCCCATCTTCTTGACAACAACATACCATACTGTGGCTTGATGTCAACCACTGTTATGTTCATTTCATAGTTCTTTTCAGGAAATGCTGCCAATCTAAAATTCACATCCTTCATGATTCCAATAACTGGTACCTCTCTGGCATCCATGGCGTAGCATTTTCCACATGCCTTGTCTATTTTTAATCCTGCTTGCTGCATGATGGCTAAAGGCATGATATTTGTGGATGCTCCAGAATCAAGCATGCAATTTCTGATCACTTTTCCATTTATAACCAGGGATACATAAAATGGCTCCACTTGTGAAGGGCACTTTGTCATGGTCACCCCTAAATACACCTCAGGGACTTCTTCTTCTTCATTGCATATAGCATGCCTCTTACCTTGAGTCTCATCATTTTGCTTAGCTTGACAAAGTACTCCAGAAATTAGGGATACTGTCCTATTCCTGATTTCTTCAACCTTCATAAGTTCCATCAATGGGACAAAAACCTTTACCTAAGAGAGGACTTGATCTTGTACCACAGTTGCAACTTGTGAAAAGGCTTTGTTTTTATCCTAAGATGATCCAGCTTTTATCTTCATAGTCCCCTGATAATCATTTCTGATTTGGGAACTCTTGTTTTGATCTTCAACCTGGGGAATTCTATTTTCTGGTCCTTGAGATTCGTGACCTATTTTCTGCTTAAAATTTTGCTTGTTGTTGCCCCACTGTTTCTTTTGCAGTTCAACCCCTTTATGACTATGCACTGGCTGACTTGTGAAAGTACTCTCTGGTTGGTGTGAGTTACTTACCTGAGCTTTGCCTCTGAGGTTATAGTTGCTCTTGACTTGGGCCACTGCTGCAACTGTGAGAGCCCTAATCTCTTCATCAGAAGGTCTCTACAGGTTATTCAGGAAGTTGTGTGAATTCTGAGCAAATGCATAGCTATCTTCATTATCTTCATCATAGAAAACCTGTTGACAGGCTTGAATCTCATTATCTGTACTCTCATCTGCATCATGAGAAGGATGCTCCCTGCTTATGGACAGCATATTAACATCATCATCCTATACATAATGTGGCTCATTGCATTCATTACAGGACACAGCATTATCATACAAAGACTGAGCAATCATGCATTGGGACTGCGAATGTGGCATCTGACAGATTATGCACCATGGAGTATCATCAGCAATATTTACAGGTTTCTTCAAAGGATCAGGAGTTTCTTTGGTATGTTGAGCTCTCTGATTTGTGTTGTTATGTGGAAATACACGTTTACCATTATGCCAATTGTTATTATATGGCATATCATGCAATGATGGTCTCTTTTCCTGTCTTTGGTAAACTTGCCTATCAAGACCTATCCCTTTTTCACTTCTAGCCAGTCTATAGCTTAGGTCCTTAACAACATTTGCCAGTTTATCAATTTTATCTTCAGGGGCAGATGTACTACCTTGAGTGTTTTGAGGCTTGTTTTGATTCTGCAGAATTTTCACATCATCCCTCCTGTTTGTCTTGCCTAATACTTTCATGTTATTCTCAATATTTATTGCTATCTTGAAAGCATCCCTAAGAGTAGCAGGACCTTTATCTCTTAACCCATATGTTGTTTTGGCATCAAAAGCATTAATATATAATATTATGCACATTGGTTCATTTGGCCTCATGTGATGTGGCAATTTGTTCAACACTTTTGTAAATCTTGCATTAAAATCTGCAACCTGCTCATTTGACCCGTTAGTGATACTAGTAAATTCATTTACAAAGAAGCTAGGGTCGGTTTTGTCACCATATTGCTCCTTAAACATCCTTTTGAAATCATCCCATGATGAAATACTCCGGTCAGGCAGATTCTTGTACCATTCTCTAGCTTCATCAACAAGGGATTGCATGAATGACTTCACAAAGACATCCTCGTGCTCAACCTCAAAGTTGTCCATGACATTTTGAAAAGCTTTTAAATGATCCTCCCCAGACACAGTATTATTTCCTAAAAACTTTGGCACTTGAAGCCTCACATGCTTGTCAATGGGGTTAGGATAACCAGGAATACCATCAAAAACTAGCTGCCTAAATCTATCTAACTGCATGGGTTGTCTATCAAATTGATTAGCATTAACATTTCTATTAGCATTTGGATTTCTCACATTATTTAATGGTACTCTAGCATTGTTTGCATCATGCCTAGTATTATTTTGTTGATACTGTACCTCATTTCTGCACTGATTTCTCTGCATATTTGCATTTTCAAGGGTAGGAACTGCATCCTGGTGAGCAGTCCTCAGAGCTTGTACTTTCTGTCTCATGTCATCTCTAATTTTCATTGCCTACAAATATTCTATTTCTGCTCTTAAACTCTTAATTTCATCAGCTAGTTGTTCTTCTTTGGGCATGGAGGTAGATGGTCTCATACCATTCTGATCATCATCTTCATCATCCCTTGGGGATTCTACTTCTTCAAATCTTTCACTAGGGTCTAAGAAAGGGAGTTCTTGGAACACCTCTGACCTCATCCTTAAACTACCACCCTATTGCCTCTCATATGCACCTTGAATGTCAGCTTCTGCATTTGAAAAATAAGGCACATGCTGCCCTGAAAGTCTAGGGTTATCCTGAATATCATCATTATTCCTGGGGGAACCCTCATGACTAGCTAAGATGGTTCTTTTTCTTCTATACATCATCTTTCTATGTAACTCTTCTAATAGAGGATTACGCAGGGATCTTCTCCCTTGCATACAAATTTTACTTTACCGGCTGGGAGATTATTCAAAGTCGCCACCTATAACTAGGAATTATTTTACCAGGGATGAAAAGATAATTTCTTTACTGCATGATCCCCAATGGAGTCGCCAAATCTGTTGGTTTTTTCCCTAACAGGATGCTCATTCCTAGAGTTCTCTACAAGGTAGACATCAGTGATCAACAGGATCTCTGGGCTAGGGGCCAACAGTGTAGGAGATAGACTCTATTTTTATATCCTCTTCTTCTTCAGGCTCTGCAAAACCTAGGGGGGTATTCCCTATTCAACACCCATGAGAATATGCTTGTGGGTTGGCTTGGGATGTTGACACAAAGCAGATGAATCCTCTTGTATGAAGACCAAAACTGTGGGATAAGTGCAAAGGGGCTAGCTTTGGGCTTATGTCCAATTGTGAATTAGAGGATCTTGGTCCTAAACTACTTCTAAGGTCCTAATGGTTGTTTTGGAAGTTTAAATTTGATTTATGTTTGGATGTAAACCTGGACCTAGTGTATAACCTCAACACAGAGCTAGACTGGTGCCTATCCAGGGCTTGGAGTCAGTAGACATACACCTGTGAATGATCAGTATGAACACACTAAAATTGGATTTCAAGGGGGTGTTGTAGTATCTGCCTTACAGATACCTCCCAGTACAGAGTGTTAAGTTATCTCTACTTATGGCACCCCTATTGCAGTATATCCTTCCCAACACTTAATCTAAAAACACTTTAATCTACCCCTTGAGTAGAAGTTGAAAGATCAAGCATTCAATACAGGAATTCTATATTCTAGAATACCAGACACCCCTTAGATATCTAGATTCAAAAGGACACATGCAATATTGGAGACAGAATTAACAAAACACATGCAAATACAGCATTACTCATATAAAATCAATCATGAAATCAGTAGATTCATGCATGAGACATACAACAAGAGATACATAAACTCACAAGGTCACCTGCACAGAGCAACCAGAACCAGCGGTATCTTATTACATAGCCAGATATGTCCAGTTTTCAACAACCCACCCTGAATTGAGTAGCATCACCTGCTTATATAGCAGGAAGGTCCTCAGCATTCAGTACAATGGCGCATCAAAATATCTGGCAAATATCACACATCATGAGAAAATGGCGCTCAACATTCAATGCAGCAGGGGGAGGAGGAGACAAGAAGTGGCCTCAAGCTGTGCGCTGCCTGGGAATCCACATCTTCAATTTGGCGATTTGACCATTCACACCATCGCCCATACCCTGCAACAACCGCCATTAGTGGCGCACCAAACCTGCAGCCTCAGGAAATGCAGTAGACTGTGCATTCGCAGCTTTTCCCGCCAAGAAATATCACCCGATATTTGAAAATATGTAAGAAGCTGATTATCCCACATGCACCCTGCAGCAACCTCCTCATCACCTTATATACTAGGTCGCGAGCATAAATGATGTCGGTGCTTTTGCTCTCGATGACACTAGTATAAGCCTCATCATCATCCTCCTTCAGCATGATATCATGTTGCTCAAAATATCACCCTGACGTCAGTAGGCCTCAACACCATATGTAAAAAGTATCACCCTGACGTCAGCATCATACTGCATGATAACCTCCTGATAATTCATATCACCCTGATATGAAATATCACCCCGCAGAAAATATCACCCTGCGGGAAAGCATATCTGGACCTCATCACCATATGTAAAAAATAACATCCTGATGACCAACCTCGCCTTCATTGGCACAACCTGATGCGTCGAAGAAAGATCCTCCTACCTTGCCAATACCAAATGTCTGGCCGATGAAAATCTTGATGATGTCACCGTCATATCCTGTTGACGTCAGCAAACATCCTGTCGAGCTCATTCGGATAATTTGCACCACCTGATAAAAGATATCACCCTGATAATTGAACATCTTGATGATGTCATCGTCATATCCTACTGACGTCATCCGCATATCTGCCCTTCGCGCACCTCCTCATATCCGGATGACGTCACCATCATATTGGCGTCGGGGTGATATTCGTAAGATCACCCGATATTTAGAAATATCACCCTCATGCACAAAAATCATGCTGCACTGTAGCTCCACTATAAGATTGGGATGATATATGAATATGACGAATATTTGAAATGATCACCCCCCACCTTCGGAAATATCATGATGCAAACAGGCAGAAAAGAGGATATCACCCTGACGTCAGCATCACATCACAATGTCGGGTCAGATTGAAAACTTGAAGTATGACCCCATCGAATATGGATGACATCAGCAGCATATCACCTGAAGGATATCACCCTGATAATTGAACATCCTGATGATGTCATCGTCACATTTAGAGCAAGGGTGATATTCGGAAGATGACCCGATATTTAGAATATCACCCTGACACAGAAATATGAGGGTGCACTGTAGACTGGATGATGATGATGACCTCTTCAACTCAAGAAATATCAGGTCAGATTGAACAACTTAGAAAATGACCCCTTCGAAAGATCGGGGTGACATCATCATCATATTGGGGCAGGGTGATATTTGGAAGATCACTGGATGTTTGAAATATCACCCCCCGCAAGAATATCGGGTAGCACTGTAGCTCCATGAAACATCGAGGTGATGTTAGAACATACCTGATATTTGGAAATATCACCCCATCCTTAGAAAATGATGAAGCTGAAAGACATATCGCCCCGACAATGAAAATCCTGATGATGTCATCGTCACATTCAGGCTAGGGTGATATTCATAAGATAACCCGATATTCAGAATATCACCCCGACAATTAAAAATCATGTTGCTGATAAGAAAAAATCACCTCTACAAGATCATGATATCAGCAACATCGGGGAAGTTAAAACATAAGGTGATAAACTAACATTGGGGTGATCTTAACAAAGATCACCCGATGTTCAAATATGATGACCTTGGGACATTGGGTCATACTTAGCAAATTCTCAACACCAACATCAGGATGATCTTGAACTAAGATCGCCTGATGTTAAAATATCACCTCCGGGCAGGATGTCGGGCTGGCAAAAACATGAAGCCCCCACAGGATATCCGGTCATGACGAGAAATGACCCATGCAAGAAACATCAGGGGGATGTCCGGGAACATGATGATGATGACGATGACCCCCTCCTTCAAAATATCATGATGATGTTGAAAACACTGAGAGGGTCCAAGACTTAGAAATTTCATGAAATCCTGGGAAGGTGCCTGCAAGCTAATAACCTGGAACCTGATAAATGATGCAGGCACCAACACCTCCCATATATAGCATTTGCAACATTGATGTTATGAAGAATGAAAAAAGAGAAAAAAAAAGAATTTGAAAAAGAAAAATGAAGAAAAACATCACAAGGAGAAAATGAAAATGGAAAGAAAAACATTATGAAAGTAACGCAAGCAAAGTCACAAGGCTTGTTGTGACAAGATGGTGCAAGATAATTGACAGTAAATCCGTGAGTTTTTTTTATGAAGAGGAATTGATAGAAAAATGTGATGAGGTATAATAATTAAGGGTGAAGAAAGAAGGCCAAAAGGCTACTAGTTCAAACCAAAGACCTCTCGGTCATAATGATTGCACGAGGATGTACAATATGCCAGGTTGGGGGGAATGATGAGAGCTATTAATGTCCCATTTTATGTCATATTTGATGCCTTTTCATATGCCTTCATATCCCTTTCTATATTCTATTTCCATGTCACTTCACCATTTTATGTTGCATATGATTAAATATACATAAGGGATATTTAATATTGTTTTGGGATTAAAATATGGAATTTAATTCTTGGTTGTCTTTACTAATATGCATTGTTATTGCAAGCCTTGGAAAAATATAGCTTGCAGCATGCTTCCTATCACTTTCTTCACCAAATTACAACTTGTGCTCACTACTGTAGTTTCCAGTTTCCATGATTGGAGCATTCTTTCTGTTGGGTTTCAAGGAGGTCTTTACGATGTATTTCTTACCTGCACACTCTAGCCTTGTGGATGCATTTCATGTGCTTTTCACATTCTAGTAGTATCACTTATGCAAACCTTCAGCACATAGACATTTCTATTAATTGTTTTATTACTACACATCTCAACACTTGGCTGATATTTTACATATTGATCCTCACCTTAATATTCGCTATTAATAGAACAAACCCCCTAATATTGTTTCCCAGTTGCTTATGCAAATTCTGCATATGATAGTCTCTACATATTGCCATGTCAGAAATATTGGGAGAACTCGTGGCTCATTTGACAGCTATTTGGTAGAAACTGAAATCTACCTATTTCCTTATTTCATTTGTTGATATAATTGAGTCATTTCTAATTTATGGACAATGACCAAGGCTTCACAGGAATCATTATTTTGTTGGCAACATAAAAGACCCGTGGTTGATATGTATAGCCAAACCACGTGAGGAGAGAATTATAAGCTTGTCATCTTCTATTATTGTTGTAACAGAGTCAATTGTAATCTGTGGCTAACAAATAAAGTTGTGCGTAAGCCATCCCATTGTAGACTTTGTTGGCCGCAGGAAAACAAACATTCTATTTCTATATACATCTATTATAAGACTATATTATATATATATATATATATATATATCATTGTAGGCAAATTGAGGGAGTACGCAGACTAAAATATAGGCAGATTTTTGTAGTAAATATTGTATGCAGACTTTGTAATATTCCTGGATGAATAAAATAATGTTTATTCTGATCAAAGCAGTCTAGAAAGGCACTTGTTCTCCCTCACCAGACGTACTGAGGAGGCAGGATCCACTTCTCAAGATGTCTAATGATTTCTATTAGATTAGATGTGTGTTCTTTATTAAATCTCATTTCTATTTTGTTTACAAGCGTGGGTTGTTTTTTATTTCTCGTGAAATTATTTTCTAGACTAGTTATTCATGGTTTATATTTCTTTATGATTCCCTGATTAGTTTTCTTTGTAGTTGTGAGTTTAATTTATAGAATTATTACTGTTGTTGTTCCTATCGCCAGGAAGTGACAAATCCTGTCGCTGGAATTATTGTGCTTTGTTTTAGGTTTATTTCTATAGGTTGCATTTCATCCCCACTCACTCACTATCTTCATCCCTTCAGCAGATAGCCACAATACCTCTCATAAGTCTACACCCCTGGATTGACATGTATAGACCAAACTAAAATTCATTATAAAGCATTAAATCCTTCTTATTATTTACCCCAGTGTTGGTCCATCAACATCAACCAAAAATATTTGCATTTCAGTTTGTTTGCAGTTTAGTTTGTTTCTTTTCATTTTCTAGTTTAGTTCAGGCAATTCAGTCAAAAATAGTTTTTGTATCTGGGTCTGCATTTTGCCGTAGTTGTACTTCAGACCTTGCAAAGTTGGACTTAGCATCTACATTCATTCATCCACATCATATCTAGAATTTAGAGATCCGCACATCATTACTAGAAAGATATCACTATCAAAAGATCAATTGTTTTCTCAGAACAGAGCATCTTGATAATCACAGACAACCAGCTAAAGGAGAGATCTATAGAAGCATTTCCTAATCTATAAAGCATAATGACACCTCATGCAATGATCTTTTGCTTGTGATGACCTTCCCTAAAGATCCACACATCATTCCATTCATGTGTGGAGGAGTTCTATGCAATTAGGTCTGACCTATCCGTGTACACACATTACAGCTCTTCCTTGGAGTTTGTGACCTTCCTTGGCCGACGCGGAGGAATCTATTGTTCCAGAGATGATATATATTGATGTAATAAATCATTAGGAAAAGTAGTTCATAGGTTACTAAGTTCTAGATAGATAGCTTATTCATTTTTTGGTGAAGGAGCTTCAAAACTTTATCTTGCGCATGTATGCAATCAGGCCTGTGAGCCCTAATTCTAATCCCGCATGTTGCCGGTCGATCTCTATTTGATTTCTATGATATACTGAATGACTAAATCTGCATTTGTTCCATTTCCTTAAGTTGTTTCCATTGTGTTTACTCTTGCTGCACAGTCTGGATAGTTCATCTGTGAACCCTCCTACTGTGACTGCACCATGACACTTTCTATGGAAGAGCATGAAGAAATTATAAATGTGTTAAAAAAAGAGAGGATGTAGATGGTACAATGGAGTAAAATTTTTAAATGATTTGTATATGTGTAGAAATTCCTAAACTTTTAATATTTATTTGAGTAATATATAGTTGTATATTTTACTTCAAAATCCCTAAATAGTTAATTAAATTTAGTTTAGTAAGTTTAGGAGCTTAGTATTTATATTTAATTGATTTAATATCATGTCGAGTAGCAAATTAATAAGTGATTGCATGTCCCCTTAATCTATTCTCTAATTATGTTCCATAAACTAGGTAAGTTTGATTTAGTTTAATAACATTGGGATATAGATTAGTAAGTTTGGGATAAACTAGATTTATAGTTAATTGATTTATTGTCACTTCCTAAGAAAACTAGTAAGTGGTTGCATGTCCCCTTAAGTCATCTCCTTAACTCCCCTTAAGTCATCCCCTAGCTATATTCCAAAAATTAGGTAACTATGATTTAGTTTAACAACTTTAGGATTAGGTCTAGTAAGTTTAGGATTAAGTAGATTTATAGTTAATTTATTTACTAGCACACCCTTCTAGAAAATTAATAATCAATTGGATATCCCCTTAAGCCATCCCCTAACTATATTCTAGAAATTAGGTAATTTAAATTAACTTTCATAACTTTGGGATTTGATTTAGTAAGTTTAGGATTAAGTAAATTTATAGTACAACACTCTTAGCCAATTAGTAATTAATTTAATGTCCCCTTAAATCCCCTTAAGTACCCCCTTAACTGTCACGCATGTTACACCAATTACTTTACTCTTTTTTTGTAGATAAATATTTCCCTTTTTGGCTTGATCCTCCTATGTTCATTATACTTTTATCATTTTTATTTTATGTCCCCTACAACTAGTTTCCATGATTATTACTATTTATACATTCAACATGTGACAACATATTATATTTTTCTATGTTGTGCATCACTTGAATATAATGGATTTCCATTGTAATTTTCTAACTTGATTTTTTGTAATTTTCTCACTTGACTTAGAGTTAGGAAACATGTGTTTATAGTTAATTTATTTACTTGCTAATCATATGCATATTTTGTTGATAAATATTTCACATTTTAGCTTTATGCTCCCATGTTCATTATACTTTTTTATTATTTTTATTTGAAGTATCTGATACAGGAGCATCTAGGTTCACCGGCAATCCTGTGTCACCAAAAATATGTTTTATTTTTTAAGTTGTTTGGCTTTATTTTCTTTAGAGAGTTGGTTTTGTATTTCAAGAGCAAATTCAGATTTGTTGGGCCAAACTGAGGACATCATATTGTTAAAGACCCAATTGGGTATCCCCAATTTCATTTTGGTGAAGACTGGGAAAAAATTATGTAACTTATAGCCAGTCGGTGATGTCTTCAAATTGTGAACTATTCGGTTTGCTGACCCAGCAATTTGTTGACCCAACAATTACCTGATTTGATATTTTTCTGACTTAAAGGAAGTTTACATTTTGAAAAGTTTATCAAAGGGAATCTTTGTCAGGAATATTCCTATTTCACAAACTCTTCTGTTCATCGACATCTTAGTTCACCAATGGGTCATTTCTCCAACTAAGCTTAAGGGCAAGTTTGCAATTGTTAAGTTCATTGAAAGGAGCCTTTAGTCGGCAAAAGTTTGAAGTTTCAAACTCAGTTGGCAAAGTCACTAGTTTGCAAACCCTTAGGTTCACCGATGACTCAATTCATCAATAAAGGCCTTCAAGTTGAAGTCAAAGTTTCTTTGTTTCGCAGAATTGGAATTTCACCGATAGAAGAAAAGTATAAGTCTTGACTAGTTCGTGATCTCTAAAAATTGTTGATTCATTGACAAGCCTATGAATGAAGCTTTTGAGGAGAAGTAAAAGAGTTCGTAAAAGATGATTTTCACTAATAAAATAAGTTGATGTCTTGAGACTTTGTATCGGTAAACTTTAAGTTTGCGAACTAGTTATGTTGCAAAAATGTGCCTAACTAGTGTTGTCAATGATGTCAACATATTTGTGTTGTCATTGGTGTCAACTGCATTCTTATTTTGTTGCTTGCTTGTAATGAGTTAGATGCTTTGTATTTGCCTATGTAAGTGTTGAAGATAATAAGTAAGTAATCCTGATGATGAGGATATTGAGAAAATTAGTTCCTCCAGTGGAAACAGTGAGTTGCAGTGGAAACAGTGTATTGTAGAGTATCTTTGTTTACAGAAGAGTAGTCCAACAGTTTGCTTCGCAATTCCTATAGAATGAATATCTTTGTCTGTGGATTGGAAGTTATATAGAGGCATGACTAAAGATGCTATGTTCCAATTTTGAGCCTCTGATATAAAGATTTGAGTGAGTTATGTTCACCAGAGTAAAAGCTACTTTTTCTGGGTATTTACTAGTGACAGAGAGATTGTATTCTTCTCCTCATTCCTCTGCATTAAAGTTTCACAATCTATGGTTCTAGAATCAAGTTGGTAATGATGTTAAGTGCCTTAAACTCCAATGGTTCGTGATTGGTGGTCTGCAATCGATCTTTTCCTTATGACAGTAGCTGGCAGTGTTGTTTATGTGCTCTGGTTTGAAGAATCTACTTGACAGAGTGGTTAGAGATTGTGTGGTTGTTCTTGGTGATTACAATGTGCTTGTGGACGTCTCCTGATCATGTTCCTACATTTGGATTGGTCCCCAAAGAGAAATTTGGATCTTGGATGAAGACTATTCTTAGAAAACTTAATGATAAAACTAGTTTTGGTCGACCTAGTTATTTTCACTACTTACAGAGATGCATTGAAGAATTTGGAAGTGTGTTGTAGCGTGGAAGATTGTTTTTGAGTCCCAACTAAGGTGTTATGTGATCCATATACATCTTTACCTTATCTAATCTTGCTTAGGTAAAGACCTATTTTCTATTTATGTTTGTAATGTCGACCTTGAAGATTGCTCCAACAGTTGATGAATGTAATGTTGACCTTGATGTACATTCCAAGGTTGATGAGTTGTATAAAAACATGTAATGTAGTTGTGAAAAAGGTGTGGAAGTGAGAAAATGAAAAGATAAGTGTGAAGGTGTGAGAAGAGTAGAGTAGAGGAATTATATTGTGCTTCAATGGAACTAGACTCAGGCATGGAGTAGATGCTACCAAATTAGTTCACCATCCTTTGGCAATGAGTCATCCTTGGTAATGAGTCATTCTTTGTAGTGAGCCTCAACTTTTACAGTGAGCATTTTGGGTAGTAAGCCTCTATTTTTTGATATTGCTATAACATATATATATTTGTGGGCTAACACCCACCATGATTTTTCCCTTATAGGGTTTTCCACGTAAAAATCTGGTATCATATGTGTTATTGTGTTGAGCTTCTTATTTCATGCTTTCATGGTTAAATCTAAATAACAGTAAATAAGTGTTTGATTTATTGATGTTCATAAGTGTTTAAGGTTTTATGGGCAACTGATTCACCTCCCCCCTCAGTTGTCTGATGCATTTCAACAATTGGTATCAGAGCAAGGTTCCTCGAAAATAAGCCTAATAGCTTGAGGTACATCTAGGATGGTACGCACGAATGAACCATCTTCAAATTGTTGCATATGCAGTGAAATCGGTCACTATGCATCCAGATGTCCAAAAAGAAAACTAAGGAACAATGATGAAAAAGGTACAACCAAACTATCCAAGAGATCATTTTATGTTATTAAAAAAGATGAAGATGATGACTGTTTATTAAAGGATGTCAAATGCAATACTGGAAAGTTTCTGGATACAGAGGTGAGTACCAATGGTAAAGATATGTCTCAAGATAAAAACTATTGGGTTATTGATAGTAGCTTTTCAAATCATATGACTAGTGATAAAAGCAAATTTACTCATTTTGAGAAGTATAATGAAGGATTAGTCAGATTTGGAGATGACTACACTACTAAGATATGTGGAAAAGGATCAATCAGTCTTGATGGAAAACAACATACAAATGATGTTCTTTATGTTAAAAATTTAAAGCAAAATATCTTGAGTGTTGGACAGTTATGCAGAGAAGGTTAAAGTCTTATATTTTAAAATGATGCTTTTGAAATTAGAGAGAGATCCAAAACTGTGATAGCTGGTGGAAAAAGGATAGAAGGAAATCTTTACAATCTTAGAGAAGGTGACATTATCTACTCCATAACTCAGAATAGTGAAAGTTGGCTCTAGCATAAGAGATTGTGTCATGTCAATCTTGAGGATCTAACAAGATTAAGCTCAACCCAAGTTGTGAAAGATCTGCCAGAAACTATATTATCTTACAATATCATTTGCAAGATGTGTCAAGTTGAAATGCATACTAAAGGAAGCTTACAGGTTGAAGAAAAATCCTCAAATGAATTGCTCTAGAACTACTTCATACAAATCTCTATCGTCCCACAAAAGTGAAAAGTCTCCATGATGACAGGTACTTTATGTTGTTTATTGATGACTATTCTAAAATGATTTGGGTAAGTTTCCTCAAAGAAAAATTAGAAGCTCTAGATGCATTTAAAGCCTTCAAAACAATGGTTGAAGATGAGTTGAATGTGAAAATCAAATGCTTGAAGACTGACAAAGGAGAAGAGTTAACCTCTGATAAATTCAATATGTACTGTGAGACTAATGGGATAAAAAGATATCTATATAAAGAAAATAGAGTGATGGAAATAATGAGAAGAATTGTTCAAGAAGATACTAAGACAATGATTAAGGAAGCTGACCTACCAAAAGATTATTGGAAAGAAGCCATGCATACTACTGTCTACACTCTAAATAGAATTCAAGTCAAAGGTAATGATACAAAAACTCCTTATGAATTGTGGTATGCTAAGAGTCCTTCAGTGAAGTATTTCAAAGCCTTTGGAAGCAAATGTTATATCAAAAGAGAAGTGCTTGGAAAAAGTGATGTTGAATATGATGAAGGGATTTTCCTTGGATACTCTACTAAGAGTAAGGCCTACCAGTGTTACAATAAGAAATTGAAAAAGATCATTGAAAGTGCAAATTTAAGGTTGAAGAAGAGGAGACTGGACTAAAGGGAATACAAATAAAAGGACACAAATCTGCTGAGAAACAAACAAACTAGAGCCTAATTGCCAATATTGAATCCAAATCAGTAACTGATGCCTACAACACAGTGAAAACTCCTGAAAATAAATGTTTGTCCACTAAAGGTGAAGGATCCAAGAATGTTCTTGAAAACCTTGAGAGATCTGAAGATGAAAGTATGGACTTGAAAGGAAACCTAACAAAAGCACATGAAAACATCAAAGAGCTAATAAAGCAAACCAAAGAGCTCAAGCACAAACTCAAAGAGAATAATGAAGAATTAAGGTTAGCAAATGAAAAGAAAGAAAAAGTTGAGGAATGTCTGAAAAATAAAACTAAAGATTGCATAAAGCTTGAAGAAGAAGTTGTGGATGTGAAAATTGATCTGAAACATTCATGGGTTGAACAAGACAAACTCAGTGGGAATGCTACCAGATTAAATAGGCAAATGGCTATGGCAAGTCAGGGAAAAGAGGATGTGATATCTAAAGTAAGTGAAAGTTCCAAGGAAATTCAAGAAGAGAATGTTGAATCCAAGATGGACAAAGGCAACTAGACTCAGATTCAAAGGAATAGATCAAGAAGACCACCAGTTAGGCAGTCAAATGCAAAAAGGTATCCTTCTTTCAATGTCTATTGTTTCACATGTAATAAGTTTGGTCATAGGGCTACTCAGTGTAGGAGTAGAATGAATCAAAATGTTTCATCATTCTCTAGTCAATGCTTCAATTGCAAAAGATTTGGTCACATAGCAAGTGAAAGTAGGAATGTGACAAGGAATGGTTTTAGCAATATAAGGAACACTCAATCCTCCAATGAGAAGTGCTTTGAATGCAAAATGTTTGGTCATAGAATTAGTGAGTGCAGGAATAGAATGGCAAATTCCTTCAATGGATATTGTTATATATGTAATGGATTTGGACACAATACTTAACAATGCAGATCCAGAGAAAATGAAAGGATCAATGGACAAAAAAATGTTGTGTTCTTTAATTGCAATAGACCTAGACATGTTGCTAAATTTTGTAGAAGCATGAACATAAAGAAGGATAATCAAGCAGAGTTAAAGAAGATAGTGGAAAAGACTAATCTGGTAGACATCAAGAAGGAGATGACTAAAATTTGGGTAAAGAAGAGTGTGACAGAGATTAAAGATGTATCTGCACAGGCATCTGGTGTAGATGTTCATTTTGAAAACTAAGACTAGAGCCTTGGCTCAGGGGGAGTATCATTGAAAACCTTTTTCCCCTGCCAAAGGATTGATGTTGATACCTCAGCATGAAAAGACAAGGTCAAAGTCAAGGATAAAAGAAGAGTTGTAGAAAGAACAGATTGAGAGAAATTAGACCTAAAAACTTGTTCCTAGAAGAATGTGCTTGAAACAAAGTAAGTTTTCAGAAATGAAAAATGATTGAAGAAGAAGACATTATTTTCTTAGGACAGCTGATAGCAGTCACTGTTGATAAGGAAAACCTATTACAAGAAAATTATTATCTCTATGTGTTGTCATCGATATACAGACAAATTATGCAGTGTTTTCATAAATTGACATGAAGGTTGATAGAAGATGTGTTTGGATGTCATACCCTGATTTGTCCATAATCCATTCTGAAGGCTTGAAAAGACAATATATGTTACTTCGAAAGTGTTAGTGAAAATCCTAAGGTTCTCTGAAATGTGAACAAGAGTTGATGCAGCTTAAAGTGCACTCCCAAGGAGGAGTATTCAGAGCAGTTAAGAACAATACAAGTATGTGGAGTATCTTGATTAGGGGGAGTAGCTAGATGTTGCCAATACATGAGTTCTTGATAAAGAAAGTGTTGAGTACAAAGAAAGTTCAGTTTGATTAGAGCAGCAGAGTGCAATTATGTGCCCTTTGTCATTAATGACAAAGGGGGAGAGAAATCTTGTGAAAAACTTAGGGGGAGCAAGAGTACAGATGTGTAAAGAGAAAGGGGGAGAATCCTATCTTGATGGTCTATATAGTTTTTCACATCATATGTTTCCATCAATGACAAAGGGGGAGATTGATGCAAGTATGTGCCTAACCGGTGTTGTCATTGATGTCAACATATCTATGTTGTCATTGGTGTCAACTGTATTCTTATTTTGTTGCTTGCTTGTAATGAGTTAGATGCTTTGTATTTACCTATGTAAGTGTTGAAGATAATAAGCAATTAATCCTAATGATGAGGATATTGAGAAAAATTAGTTCCTCCAATGGAAACAGTGTATTGTAGAGTATCTTTGTTTATAGAAGAGTAGTCCAACAGTTTGTTTCGCATTTCCTGTAGAATGAATATCTTTGTCTGTGGATTGGAAGTTATATAGAGGCATGACTGAAGATTCTATGTTCCAATTTTGAGCCTCCAGTATAAAGATTTGAGTGAGTTATGTTCACCAGAGTAAAAGTTGATTTTTCTGGGTATTCACTAGTGACAAAGAGATTGTATTTTGCTCTGCATTCCTCCGCATTGAAGTTTCACAGTCTACGGTTTTGGAATCAAGTTGGCAATGATGTTAAGTACCTTCAACTGTAATGGTTCATGATTTGGTGGTCTGCAAGCTATCTTTTCCTTATGACAGTAGCTGGCAATGTTGTTTATGTGCTCTGGTTTGAAGAATCTTCTTGACAGAGTGGTTAGAGATTGTGTGGTTGTTCTAGTGATTACAATGTGCTTGTGGATATCTCTTAATTATGTTCCTACATTTGGATTGGTCCGCAAAGACAAATTTGGATCGTGGATGAAACTTGTTTTGAGAAGACTTAATGATAAAACCAGTCTTGGCTGACCTAGTTGTTTTCACTACTTGCCGAGGTGCATTGAAGATTGTGGAAGTGTGTTGTAGCATGGAAGATTATTTTTGAGTCCCAGCTAATGTGTTACATGATCTGCATACATATTTCCCTTAGCTAATCTTGCTTAGGTTCAGACCTATTTTTTATTTATGTTTGTAATGTCAACCTTGGATATTGCTCCAACGGTTGATGAATGTAATGCTGACCTTGATGTACATTCCAAGGTTGATGAGTTGTATAAAAATAATTAATGTAGTTGCGAAAAAGGTGTGGAAGTGTGAAAATGAAAAGATAAGTGTGAAGGTGTGAGAAGACGAGAGCAGAGGAATTATATTGTGCTTCAATGGAACTGAACTCAAGCATGAAGTAGATACTACCAAATCAGTTCACCATCCTTTGGCAGTGAGCCACCCCTTGGCAGTGAGTCATCCTTGGCAGTGAGTTGTTCTTGGCAGTGAGCCTCAACTTTTGCAGTGAGCATTTTGGACAGTGAGCCCTAAGGCAATTAGCCTCTATTTTTTAGTATTGCTATAACTTATATATCTTTGTGGGCTAACACCCACCGTGGTTTTCCCTTATAGGGTTTTCCACATAAAAATCTGGTGTCTTATGTGTTATTGTGTTGAGATTCTTATTTCATGCTTTCATGGTTAAATCTAAATAACAGTAAATAAGTGTTTGATGTATTGATGTTCATAAGTGTTCAAGGTTTTAGGGACAACTGATTCACCCCCTCTCAGTTGTCCAGTGCATTTCAACAAGTTCATGGTTTTTAAAATTTGTTGATAAGTCGATAAAAAGATGAAAAAGGTTAATTTTTCTGATAAAGGGCTTGGTGGCTAAGGATGTTGTACTAACAAGTCTTTAGTTTATGAGATGGATATTTTCCGATAGGAGTTGATTGCTTAATCAGAAAACTTTATAGTTTGCAAACTAGTTCGTGATTCCCAGAATTCATCAATATATTGACAAAAGGTTCAAGAAAGTTAAACTTTGTCGATAACTAAAGGCTTATACTGATAAACATTTAGTTTGTGAAATAACTACTTGTTGATAGCATACCATGGAGAACTTATAAGTTCACAAAAAGTTATATTTGTTGTTAACCCCTTCTTATTGGTGTGTCGAAAACACTTGAGTTTTTTAACCTAAGAAAATATTGATAAAGTTGGTTCTTGGAATATATAGACATACTTTGTGGTTTATATATTTTGTCGATAATTGTTTTAGAGTGTGAATCTGAATCAACTGTTGAGTGTACATAGTGGTGATTATTGTATAGAAAAGGGGTTTAATGGTGATGGTTCATTTTGTTCTAATAGTTTATTCAATTTCTTAACAGATGGTGGTAGTTAAACTATTTTGGACAGAGTATCACAAATACCTTCTTCTAATTCTGAGAAGGGGCCAATTCGATTTCTTGAACAAAAGAGATGTTGTAAGAAGTTTTGCAAATAGAGACCAATGTATCTTGAGGCTGTGTGAAGAATTTTTGTACTCCTATAATTGTTTTTATTGTTGTTGAATAAATAGATTCATTTTTGTTGTGTAGTTTATTTTGTGTTATTATTTGTGTTTTGTTGCTTAATTCGATAATTTGATAAGACCCCTGAATTGAGACCTATACCAAGAGGTCAAAGTAAGGTTCCTAAGGATGATGTGGACATGTCAAAGAAGATATTCTAAATTTTTGTTGTGGGTAGAGGTGATCAAGTGTAGACCTACAACTGCAGAGAATCTAAAGAAGATATGGCATAGAGAGGACATGGTAGAAGAGGACCACAAGGAGATATGGTGATTGTGAAAATGTTGAGAGGAATAACCACACAATTAGATGCTATAGAGATGGCACGGCGTAGAGGAGTACATGTTGAAGATGTGAGTGAGGATGAAGAAGAAGTTGAAGTGAGAGAGGATGATGCAAATGAAGGAGATGAACCAAAACAAAGATTTTTGAGACCAATGTCTAACCATTAGGAACTACTAAAGAGTGTTCCTAATAGTAGTGTAGAAAAGACTCATGCAAAATTTGTGGAGGAAGATTCAACAAACCAACCTAGATAGGTAAAACATTCAAATATTTTTTCATTGTATTGAACAGAGGAAACCAAGTCTTGAGCATCACTGGGTGCTATCCCCACATCCAAATAGAGCCCTTAAGAATAGCATAATAGTCTTCAATATAATAGCAACAATAAAAAATCCTCTAGTAGAGGGATAGATTTCAATGTTACCATCAATATTGGCCATCAGTTATTAGAGATCCATGAATGCAGGTCTAGAAGGCGTGACCAAAAATAGGTAAATTTGCATATCAAAATTTGGGAGGCATAATACTTTTATCCTTTGATCACCTACTCCCAAATGACATAACTGAAGAAGAGGCTACACAAGTTAAAGGCTGAGAGGCCCTTCATGGAAAGTCACTACCTAAAAGCATCAAAAGAACATACAATGGTCACAACATAAGATGGTTGTATGATAGGAGATTCAGGGGTAATCGACGTAGAGCCAAAACTACTAGTGACAACACCAACCAAACAAGGTGAGGAAGGACAAACCGCCATACCCTATCTTTCAAGAGGAAAGGAGGACTAAAAACATTCAATGGTGTCATCTATAAGAGGGAGACACCCATGCCAAAAAATGCACCAGAAACATTCTGTATAGGTAGGCAATCTACAAGACATGGGGAATGAAGTGACCTAAGAACATGATCAAGGCCAAGAGCGGACTACATATAGGTGGGAAGTGGAGCAAAAAAAGCCATTTTGAATTTTTTATTATGAATTTTTTATTGAAATATAATATTACAAAAAGTTCAATTAGAAAGTTAAAAAGATAATTATAAATTTTAAGTGATAAAAAATGCAAAAATTCACTTTATTCAAAATATCTTGTTATGTGTTTTGAGTGTGAAATGGAATGGAGGCATTTTGAAAAAGTGAATTTAGTTTATATAGTAAAAAGAGTTCATTTTTGCATTCCATTATACTCTACCTCTTTGCTTGCATTTTGCTCTCCATTTTTCATGTATGCTTGGATTGGGAAAACAGCTTGGAAGAATTGCTTGCTTGGATTGTTGTCTTGGATTGGAAGGTGAATCTTCTTCAACAAAACTCTCTCCTTACTTCTTGGTGTGGATTTGTTTGAAGGTAAGGATTTCACGTTCATGCTTTTAATTAAAAGGGAATTATTCTTTTCCATGACAACCTTAAGTGGGTGCATATGGTATTTCATTTTTTAGGAAAGGTTGTATTGGTGGATTGTTAAATTGATTGAAGTCAATTTAACAATCACAATTATTTTATTTTGAGATTTTTCCATTTTACACCATAACTATGGCAATTTTTTTAGAAAATCATTACTTGATTCAAAAAGTGTGTATTTGAGACCCTTATCTTCAAAAAGGTATTCTTGAAAAATAAAAATATTAGATGTTTTAAAATTTAGTATTTTACTACTGAAGTTTGGAGTTTTTGGGAAAAGCATGAGTGTCTTGAAAAATAAAAATTTAAATTCTGCATCAATTTGTGCTTTGTATTTTATGGAAATAAAACTCTATGATGGAAATGGGATGGGGAATCACTTGGGCCTATGTGTGTCATGTTCGGACCTTGATTTATTTGACATGCATTTATGTGTGCATTTGATTATGTGGTCATAGGATGCAAGGGATTTAGGTTAGGATGGAATGGGTTCTTAAGCCCATCTACTTGTATAGTAAGCTATGATGAGGCAATGAGAGGTTAAGATAAGATATTAATTAAAATGAATGGGACTTACACAATTAAACATTAACAAGAGTTACCCATGAGACAGTTATGTATTCCCAAGAGGGTATGTGGAAAGGAACGTGAAGGACATTAGTATAGTTTGACATTTCTAATACCATGGGCATTGGGATAGTCTTGTCTTATGATATCATTGTCATTGAGAAGCTCTATGGGATGGGGGCATGCTCCTCAACCTACATGTGATTTTGATACCTATGATGGCACACCATCACTATATCCTATGATAACCTTCTCTTCCTTCTTTTTTCATGGAATTGTAAATCCAATGTGTGTATGTGATTCCATAGTGTATGCTTGACTTGTGGGTGCTTTCCAATCTCATATATCTTGCACTCTTATATGACATGTTGGTATCCCATGTGTATGCATTAATAGTGTCGATAGAGCCTTCTTATGTAATTACTTGGTGTTCCATGTATTGATGTGATTATCATGTGTAGGAATTTATTAGTGATTGTCTATCCCTAATGTATGCCAATTTTTACACAGTTGCAAGAGAGAATATAAATCATGCAGAATTTATTGATGTTCAAGGGAATCTTCAATACAGGATTACAATATATTCTTCTCATACAATGCTCGTTGATAACATAGGACTTCTACCTTGTCGGACTTTTGAGGTTCTGATTCCTATGTTACAAGAAGAGCATACTTCTCTGATCCTTCAAGTTTACTAAGGACTCAAACTTACTCTAAGACTCTTATTAAGAACTTGATAGAGAACTCACTCACTCAAGACTCGATAATCAAATGAGACGGCCTTACGTCTTTATATAGAAGGCAAGGCAGATCTTTAACCTCTTGATTTTAAGTCCGGGATTGAAATCTGTACATACTAAGTTGATGCGTAGCAACTTCCTTTCTGAAGGGTTATCCATGTTGAGGATAAGATTCCTCATGGTGGATCCCAATAACCCATAAACAAGAAAGAAAAGGACAGACAAGACCCCTAAAGAATCTACTTTTTACAAAGTTGCTTTTTGATCACGGTAAGTGTTGATAACTGAGGAGGGGGGTGAATCAGTTATCTTAATTAATTTAACTTTTTGTTCTTCTTTAACAACTAGTGCAGCATAAAAGCAAATAAGCATCCATAATCATGAAAGCAGAAACAAAGTCAATACACATAACACAATGATTTTGACATGGAAAACCCTGTTAAGGGAAAAACCATGGGGTGACTAACCCAAGAATGTATTCTCTGTTAGAAGAATAGAAGTACAAAATGGCACTTGCCAATTAGGGCTCACTGCCTAAGCACACTGCTCACAAGAGGCTCACTACCTACAAGAGAATCACTGTCTACAAGTTATAAAGAGAGTGACAAGATACTTGAACTGATGAGAAGCATCCACATATGCTGGAGTTCAGTTCTGGTTAGGCTCAGTATACTGATCTACTGCACTTCATCCTTTCTCTTCTTTTGTGTTGTCCTTTCACATACTGGACCTGCCTTACTGCTTCCACACTGCTCTTCTACTTTTCTTTGCACACCTCAGTATTCGATACACTACTTCACATCCAAATCCATCTGGTATATATATCTGCACCAATGATTTCAACACCTTTCTAGTCGGCATTCGAAATAGTCAATATTTTCCCAAACTCTGATCTGTCAGCTGAATCCATACTTATCAAGTGATGCGTATCAAGGAGACACTTACAGAAGTCATCAATCATGTCAAACAATCATGAATGATACTTTAAGAAACTTGATCATCACCAATAACTCATCCGGAATAATGTATGATGCTCTGTCGGTCAGTTCTTCCTCTATCTACTCTGCCAAATAGGACCCCAATACTTAGGTGCTCATATCTCTTCATTCTTTCATCACCGGAGGCTCAATCCCTAGAATCTATCAGTCAATGTATTCCTCTTGACTTCCCCAAGTCCGTACTTTACAAAAATACTTCCTCTAAAAGATCTAGACCTAACTATCAGACCTTGCCACATGCTTTGTTCTTGCTTACTGGACCACAACACTCTTCAATTTGACTTCCGGTATAGGCACACCATGTCCTGCGGATGTGTGGGATGAACTTTGTTGCCATCAATGACAACAATCATGAAGCTACAATGTGTCTCTTTCCAACAATCTCCACTTTTGGCATTGATGGCAACACTTAGTGGAAAATGACTAAGTGTTATACTATACTCCCCCTTGGTTGATGCTCTGTTCTAATGTACACTTTACCGGAGCTCCCCCTTAGTTGGATTCCACATTTTTCACTATTCCTCACTCCCCCTTTGACATTAATGGCAAAGGGTAGGGTCTGTACACCAAAATTTTCAAGAAAAATAATCTATACATATCCGCATAAGTATATATACAGGTTGTACTTACATGTACTTAAATATGTCTGCAAAAGTATTCTTCAACTGCATAACTTCTGTAGCCCAATTGTGCTTCATCCTATCCAAAATTGAGATGTGACCACTCAACAGGAATGCAAACGCTTATGCCTTCTTAAGATCTGTCAGATCATTGGTCTGGGCTGTGACCTGAGCATCAGTTAGAGCCTCATGCATGGCTTCTAACTTGGGGATGATGATCCCTCTAAGTTCACTCAACCTATTTATTCTATTTTTCTTCTCCTTCTCAAGCTTCTTTATTTCATTTATGACTGCAATAGTCTTACACTCTTGATTTATTATGGAGGAGGAGAGAGGATCAAAACTTTGAGACAAACTTAACAGTTTATCCTCTTGCTCTTTTACTTTCTTCTCAATATCCTTGGTTACTTTAGGCCAGGATAAACAAAATTTATAGATATCTCTGCCATCTTTAAGAGCATTTTCTAAGCTCTTTATTCCAATATCCATAACTCTCCTATCATTGGTTATAAAGCCTTGTAACTCAGAGAGTCTCTTATCCAAAAACTCTTTTCAGACCTTCTCCTCAGCTGATTTCTCTAAAGACTCAAAATGAGTGCTGACAGAACTAACAAGAGACTTGAGATTACCGGATGAAGAAGCTGAGGAATCCTTCTGAAAGGATGGCATGATCTTTTCAAGCACATCGGATGCAATTTCTAGTAGCTCACAGTCTTCCATGTGAGACTTTAGAAGTTTCTCTTTTGCCTTTGCTTGGGCAAAGGATTCTATCTTCACTGTTTGAACCAGGGAGAGAGAATCAAAGTCAAATGGTCCTTGAAGTAACTCCGGTTCATCAATCTCCATCATTTATTTAGTCAAGAAATCCTTGACAGTTTCTGCAGTGTCTCTTGCCAGAGACAGTTTTCTTTCCTTCTGCACTGTCACTTGTGTTCTTCTCAGCTTGACCTTCTTCTCTTCCCTTCACTTCTTCTTTCTCCTCTATTCTTTCTTCTCCTTTAGATCCGAAGATTACTGGAGAATCTGGATTTACTTCTCCTTGGACTTCCTCTTCCGGAATAGAGGAATCTAAGTCCTTAGCTTTTTCTTCACTAGTCTCCTTTGCCTCTTCTGCTACTGTCTTAGTGGATTCTTCTTTGTCATCCATGGCAGAGGTTTCATCATCTAAGTCCTCTACAATGGGAATGTTGAATCTTTTGTATGTAGTCCAGAGGATCTCTTCTGTCTCTTTTGCTATTTTGTTAGTTTCGCCAAGCATAAGCTGATTCATTCTAGCTTTGCTCCGGAACTCATCCTTGCAATCTTTGAAGATCATAATCATTTGCTTCACAGTGATTGAAGGAAAGAGCTGAATGGCTATCTGTTCCTGGATCTCAAGATCCTTTGCCTTAGCATTATTCTTTCTTATTTCTAATTCCTTCTCTAGGATTTTGGGAATGAGAGATATGATTTTAATAAAAGCCTTATTATAGATATTCAAATATCTGACTATAGCTTCTTGCAAGATCTTCTGGTCAGCTTCATTATAATCATCATAGAATTCAGTCATTAGTTTTAGGTTTTCATCCACAGTGACTGATTTGACTACATCATCAATGGACAGAGTGGGCCTTTCAACAAATTCTTCTGCCATCTCTTCCTTGTCTTGACCTGTAGAGGATTCACCGGATCCTTTCTTCTTCTTCTTCATTTTCTTTACCTCCTCATCTGACTCAGTTTCTTCATCATCCTTCTAACTGATGTAAGACCTTGTGGCCTTTATTTTAGTTCTTTTCTCTACTTTACTAGATGATTTTGCTTCCAGTTTAGATGCCTTTGAGCTTTTAGCAGTTGCAGGTGCAGAGGTCTTAGAGGATCTGGTCTGGGAGGGGACTTCCACCGGAGCACCTTCTTTCTCTACTTTTTCTTTTTCTTTCTCTACCCTTTCTATCTTTTCTCTATTTGCATCAAGTGCCTCCTTTGATATTCCATATTTCTTGGTGACTTCTTCAACTTCCCTTCTCACTTTCCTCTTGATTTCAGGCTGTCTAAGTTCCACATGAACTTTTACACTCAGCTCTTGGTAGGTTCCAAACATTTCTGCCTTAGGGTCTTTGGGCTAGCTCAACAGATGTTGGATATGCAACTCTACAATTTTCTCATCTACTTCATACCCCATTGGCATGATCCAGACTGTCCTTGGCTCCACTGCCTCCATTAGGCATTGATCAGTGTCTACCATGAAACACACTGTATCTTTGTACTTCTCAACCAATGATTGGGGAATTCTTTCTCTGGTTTGCATCATATTTTGAAAGTTCTTGAAGTAACCCCATAGAGTTGTATTTCTTGCCTTAGCATCCCCAAGCCCATGCAAGTAATATCTGATTTGAATTGCAACAAGTCTGTCATTCTGCCATACCCAACCACTGGATTCAGGCAGCTCATTCATAAAGTAGAAAAACAAACACAATATCAGTCCACCATACTTAAAAGAGTTCTTCTTGTCCTTCTTGATCTTCTGTAATTTTTCCATCGGTTGGCTCAGGAGTTCACAGAGATCATAATATGCATTCTTTCTCAACATTTCATAAGCAATATACATAGCAGTTCCAGATACTGAATTCTCCCTGCTGGAGTGATATATCTTATAGCCAATTATCATAGATGCAAACTTGATATCTGGATCAGTGATATCTTCTATGGTCATTGCTCTCTTATCAAATTTTGATCTGGTAGCCTCACTCACAGTTTGGTTTTTTACAGATTTGAGAACAGGTAACCCTCTGGAAGAGTGCAAACCGGTTACTGCCCTAATTGCATCTTTGGTGATCTTAAATGGTCTATTCAACCATAAGAAGTTATCATGCACTCTTCTCAACACATACCGGACCCACTCATCTTCTTCAAAACAGGGGAAATGGATGTACTAACTGAAATGTTTGTCCCGGATAGCTTTGTACTGGGGTTTGAGTTCAAAAGAGTCATCTATCAATTGTTTGTGATAGATATCCATTAACTTGGATTCCCCAAAATCTTCAATATTTGCATGAATGTAAACCCTAACATCTTCTACATGCAAAATACCATGCAGAATGCTGGAAAATGCACCTGAGGGATCCACTTCAAGATATTTGTAGGGATGCTTCTTAAATTTAGGGCGCGGCCTATCAGTAATCTTCACAACATTCAGAGTAGCCATTTTCAAGAAGATTTACAAAAAGATATTCAAGAATAAAAAATACCTTTTGCACTTCTAGGTTTTACGATATGAGTTGAATCGGATTGTTGGAAGAATTGACTTATGTGGTTTATCTTTGAGAGGCTTGAGACAATTTGTTTACAGAGCTCCTTTTCTCTTTTTCTCGAGTGCAGATGTACAAATGATGAATACAAAAACCCTTTTATCTCTCCACAAACCCTAATTTTGTTTGCAATAAATTTATACCTTAAGTTATTCTGGTTTGCCTTGTTCTCCTTGTCCAAAAAAAATCTTTTCTAGATCACTGAGAAGCATTTAGAGTTGTTCTTAGTGATGATTTACAGTCTATCTTCCTTTCTCCAAACATTTCATCTATCCACAGATCAAGATTCCTCAGTTTGAATCATTAACTATGAAAAACCTACTTCTTACCGAATGATTGTTGAACCAGATTAGTCTTGGAGGATTAACTTGTTCAAAACTTCTTGCAGATCTTTCATTTCTTTACCAAAGCTTATTTAGATGTTCCTTTGTGAACCCTTTAATCCACAACTTTCCTTGTGCCAATTCCGGCACCAATTAACTGGCTAGGGGAAAAAGTTTTTCTTGTGTCTCCCCCTAAGCCAGAGCTCACTTTTTAATTTCTGGAAGGAATATCAACACCAGATTTTGGTGCGGATCCATCCCCTACATTTTATGTACTTCTCTTTACCCAAATCTTGTTAATCTCACTTTGAACTTCATCCGCATTCACTTTTTTTTTCCTTTGTCTTAATTCTGATTATGATGTACCGAACCCCTTTTGTCCTGATTCTTACTTCTACAGAATTTGGCAATATGACCGGATCTATTGCAATTGTGGCAAACAACACTTCTTTGCATATTTGATTGATATCCTCTTAATCTACATTGATTAGTCATATGTCCCATTCTATTGCATGCAAAGCATCTATCATTGAATGAATTGTTCATTTGCATATTTCTACATTCATGAGATTTGTGACCATACCTTTTACAGTTGAAACATTGTTCTGAGAAAGATGTATTAGTCTGATTCATTCTCTTTTTGCACTGATTAGCTTTATGACCAAAGTTATTGCAGTTGTGGCAGTAACCATTGAAGGATGGATATTTTTGAGCATTAGGTTGCCTTACCGAAGGTCTTCTAGGCCTGTTCCTTGAATTTCCTGATCCAAAATTCTTCTGACCGGATCCGGAGCTTTCACCTTTCTCATATCCCAAGCCACACTTGTCATCTACCCTCTTTTGGATTTCAAGAAGAACTTCAAGTTGAGTTGAACTTATCTTGAATTTCTCTTTGTATTCATTTGTTGTTTGAAGATCCTTTTTAAGAGTGTCTATTTGATCCTCAAGTTTTTCTTCATTATCTCTAGCATCTTCAAGATCAGATTCTAGATGCCTGATTATTCTATCCATTTTGTGGCAGTCTTCTGATTTCTCCTTGAGAGATTGTCTTAGATCATCTTCAGTTTTTCTTTTCTCTTCAATTTCTTAGGTAAATTTCATAACTCCTGATTCCATTTCATGTCTTACCATAATGACCTCTTTTGATAACTTTTCACATAACTTGGTTTTCTCCTTCAGATCTTCATTTGTATCATTGGCTTCACCTTGACTTGCCAATTGCTGAAGTAGATCCTTTCTCTTTTTCATAGAGATACTCAGTTTCCCTTTTAGTTCATTTATGAAATCATCAGCCTATTTGAGTCTTTCCTTCAATTCATTGACTTCAGAGTTAGATTGCTCAAGATCATCTAGGGCAGACTGAAGTTGTTCCCTCATGCCATACACATCCATTTGAATTCCCAGATCTTCCTCAAGTTGTTAGGCTCTGTTTGGAGGAACTTAGCTCTGATACCAATTGTTGATAACTGACAAGGGGTGAATCAGTTATCTTAATTAATTTAACTTTTTGTTCTTCTTTAACAACTAGTGCAGCATCAAAGCAAATAAGCATCCATAATCATGAAAACAGAAACAAAGTCGATACACATAACACAATGATTTTGACGTGGAAAACCCTGTTAAGGGAAAAACCACGGGGTGACTAACCCAAGAATGTATTCTCTGTTAGAAGAATAGAAGTACAAAATGGCACTTGCCAATTAGGGCTCACTGCCCGAGCACACTACTCACAAGAGGCTCACTGCCTACAAGAGACTCACTGTCTACAAGTTATAAAGAGAGTGACAAGATACTTGAACTGATGAGAAGCATCCACATATGCTGGAGTTCAGTTCTGGTTAGGCTCAGTATACTGATCTACTGCACTTCATCCTTTCTATTCTTTTGTGCTGCTGTCCTTTCACATACCGTACCTGCCTTACTGCTTCCACACTGCTCTTCTACTTTTCTTCGCACACCTCAGTATTTGACACATTACTTCACATCCAAATCCATCTGGTATATATATCCATACCAATGATTTCAACACCTTTCTAGTCAGCATCCGGAATAGTCAATATTTTCCCAAACTCTAATCTGTCAGCTGAATCCTTACTTATCAAGTGACACGTATCAAGGAGACACTTATAGAAGTCATCAATCATGTTGGCCAATCATGAATGATACTTTAAGAAACTTGATCATCACCAATAACTCATCCGAAATAATATCTGATGCTCTGTCGGTCAGTTCTTCCTCTATCTACTCTGCCAAACAGGACCCCAATACTTAGGTGCTCATATCTCTTCATTCTTTCATCACCGGAGGCTCAATCCCTAGAATCTATCAGTCAAGCTATTCCTCTTGACTTCCCCAAGTCTGCACTTTACAAAGATACTTCCTCTAAGAGATTCGGACCTGACTGTCGGACCTTGCCACATGCTTTGTTCTAGCTTACCAGACCACAACACTCTTCAATTTGACTTCCGGTATAGGCACACCATGTCCTGTGGATGTGTGGGATGAACTTTGTTGCCATCAATGACAACAATCATGAAGCTACAATGTGTCTCTTGCCAACAGGAGGTATAACCCGTGTTTACTATGAGGTGTGTAAACTTTCCCCTTTTACCGAGGTGTGGGCCTCGTCTGTCCTTTGCCACGAAGGGACAGATTCCTTCGGTGGATGACAAGCCCATCCACTAACTAGTGTTGGGTCCAGAGTCACTATAACCAGCGACTCTTGGATCATTCAAAGGATCATAAGCACAATTGATGCATTCCATATAAGATGTATGTGGGGTACATCCAGCACGATTTGGTGTGACAGCTTCAGGAGGGTCTGGCTCTTTCAAGATAATGCTCATATTTTTTAGTTTGTAAGGTCCATAGATTCCTTGCTCCATTGCACCACGATCAGTAATCTCCATTCTGTAGGTCTTTGTATGGATCCAAATAGGAGTTTGCCGAGAATGAAGATGTCTCAGTTTGTTTCCAATGCCCCAAAATTCAAAGAGAGAACCTGCACCATGTGGACCATACGACTGACAAACATGTCTGCTTATAAGATTTTCATCAAGGGAATTAAATGTTAATTTAAATATACAACCTGTATAAGCAGATGAATTATTAAACTGCAAACCTTCAGCGGGTGGATAGGGACCTTGGAACATATCCCTAATTAACTCCTTACCCTTTTCTTCATTAAGCCATCGATCTGGTCGGTGTACAAATAGATTCATAAATTTAACTGGTAAGGTGAAATCACCACACCAATTCTAAAGAACATGACTGATATCAGGGTCAATGGGTTCTGCTTCGGATGAGAAGTAGAAGAAAGGTTGCTCAGTTCATAAACCTTCTTGGGTAAGCTGCATTTTTGTGGTGATCATTTTATATCTGTCAAACAAGAAATCATTAGCCATTTGAAAATTATGGCGGTCTCTTCTGGCGAATGGATTAGTGCTCCATTCAGGACAACTTTTCTCATACCACCGTTGTTCTCTTACACGGATGACCCAAATTTTTCCAATATTTGGAGTCTGATCATGTGGTAGTCTAATGGACTGATTCGTTTCTGGATTGTCCTGAATATGCCGTTCTCTTGATAGGAAATCTGCAAAGATATTTTTAGTTCCTAGTAGAGGAATAATGTCAAATTCAAAGGTGTTAAGAAACTGAGCCCACCTTAGTAGTCTACCACAAACAACTTTGTCCTTTGATTCTTTTTTAAAGAATCCTCGTAGATTTTGAAGATCACTTCTGATAAGAAACTTCTTATCAACTATGAACATCTTAAAGGCTTTCAGAGAATTGATTACAGCAAGAATTTCTTTATGAGTGTTGTGGTAATTCAATTCACTATTTTTAAAGCTTCCAGAAACATACCTTACAATTTCTTCTTTACCTTGAGGTGTTTTTTCTTTCAACACACCTGCCCAAGTTGCTTCGCTTGCATCAGTCTCAACAATTTTGAATCCATCACCCGGTAATCTGAGTGCTGGAAGGTTAGCACATTTCCTTTTAATACGAGTGATTCTGGCATCATGATCCATTGTCCATGGAGGCGGATGCTTTCCTAACAACTTATTTAATTCTATTCTATCCTCAGCAAGCTTACAATAAAAACCAGCAATGTAATTAACCAAACGCAAAAACTTCTGAAGCTCCTTAAGGTTGGTTACCTGTAATGCCTAAATTCTGAAACTTTATTTATGAGATATGGTTTGTATGTGTATGTTTAACCACCTTGTTTTGTGTAAGTGTTGTTGGACTACCCAATTAGTTGTCTCTAGTTCAAATGGGTGGGCTAAGGGTTCCACATGGTTGGATAGTGGTGAACCACCATTGGTACTTTTAGATCCATTGGATATGCTCATGAGCATGTGAAAAAGGAGTTTCATCCTTATGGTAGGAGCTTTTCATTTTTGTGCAATTTGAAGAAAGTGTATAATTTGGGATGTTGGAGTCCTCGTCTGTAAAATTGTAATTATTATTTGAAACTCATATGAGTTGAAATGTAATCCTCTTACATAAGGTATAAGAGATCTATCTTTATTTTGACATGTCTCAATGTTGGTGTTGAATGTATCTTTTTCTCATATTTAGCTATGTGGTAGAAACATGATTTGAAAACATAGTTTCATATTCTTGAAGAATGAACATGCAAATGAGATTCATTCTATGTACAAATGATACAATCAAAAATGTATATTGTGGTAGAAATAATATCTTGTTTGTCATCATTTCCCCCTTGCTTAATTGTCATTCTTTGCATGTGTAGACTCATGTTGACATCATGGAATGGAGCTTTGATTTGCATAGTCAATCAAGTCCTTGGGGACTCCTTTTTTGGCCTAGGAAGAGCCTATACATACTCTAGTGCTTGGACCAAGACATTTTTGTATACTCTAATTATATTTATTTATTTATTTTGATTCACTCTTTGAGGGTGATGCTTTTGTTAACTTTTTTTACTTGGACAAGTGTCACCATTTGATTGGTGAGGGTTTGTGAGCTTGGGTTAAGTTTTATTTAACCCTATAATTGAGTTTAAGTAAGGGGATGTTTTGTTTTGGAATTCATTATTCTATTTTGGGGAGAGTTTTAGAGAGAAAAAATCTTGACAAAGAACTTTAATGGGATGCTTCATTATTCTAATTGTATTATTTATTTTGGTTCACTCTTTGAGGGGGGTGCTTTTGTTAACTTCTTTGACTTGGGCTTCCATGAGAGAGGATGTAAAAGTGTCACCATTTGATTGGTGAGGGTTTGTAAGATTGGGTTGACTTTTATTTATCCATATGTTTAGGTTTAAGGATTTCCTTCTTTTGGAATTCATTATTCCATAGGGGGAGATTTTTTTAGAGAAAAAGGCTTGAGGAAGAGCTTTAATTGAGTTTTTCATGGTTTAAGAGATCTTGAGAATTTTTAATTTTATTTTCTTTATGGGTTTTCACATGAAGCTTTTGGGATCACTAGCAATAGTGGAAGTGCTTTACATATGCTTGGGGATGTGTGTTTTGAGATTATAAATGTAATGCCCCGCCATGCAACCCTAGAGATAAGTCACTTAAAGCAAAAAAAAAAAAGCAGAATTTTTATTTTATTATTTTTTTTATAGAAGTAATGGAAACAAACTATAACATAGTCTGATACAACAAATTAACTAATATCTCTAGGGAAAACATGACTGCATTACTACATACTAACATGATCTAATTAACATCCATAGTCTATTCTAACTCTAAATGCATCAAATGAATACACACACACATTTTGTGAAAATATCAATAATTAAATTAATAGGGTGATAGAAAACAATTTACAAAATTTAACTTAGAAGAATTCAGATTACATATCAGAGTATATCAACATTGTAAGATACAATCATTTCAGATTAATTTATACACGTGTATACACATTTACCATAGTGCAAGATAATCATCCATACACCAAGTGGAAAGGCACCTCCTTAGTTCCTGAGTCCTGCATGACCATAGATCTTAACTGTACATCTAACGAAATATTAGTCCTGTATAATATAGATTACATAATACAAATTGTATGAAATGACAAGCCTAAGGCCATAAGGGGCCGACCTAATGTCTCGGGGGCTCATGATGGCCTTACCTACGTACACATAGCACAGAGACTTCATAGTTCGGGGCAACTGGACTTGCAACCATAAGGTTGACTAATCAGAAATCTAGTTTATCTCATAATATTTACCAGAGCATACTTGCAAACATTAGATTTTCTTTTCAACATAAGCAATACCTATCTAACCATTCTTCAGATGGGATCAATGCTAATCTAGAAATTAACATAGTATAAGCTTAACATACAAGTATGAGAAGATTTAAGAAAAAGGTAAATTAATCTCGTAACATTCATTTTAATAATAATTTAACTCTACGACCAGTTGTTACCTATATAACATAGACTATCATCTCGGCTAAATAATCTATCCATTATTTTTGGCACTAATCCACCACCATAAGTTCAGTCTCTCTACACAATGTTTTCTAACACATATCTATGCTCAAGGTCAACAATAATATTAATGCTCATCACTATTTCCTTAATTAACTATCATTAGAGTAAACCCTATGTTCCAAAGGAACCATACTTCATACACTTGCATAAAGGCTTTCATTTAAGACACATTCGTTGTTTATTAAGATTCTATGCACAATTTAAGATGCCCTTAAGTACCTTCAAAAGATCAAATAGGAGTTTATAACAATATCATGTATAGTCCAATCATGAAACTTTTTGTTAATTCTAAAGTATCATCCAAATTATCCTAAGGAACATAAATATCAATTTACACACACTAATATGTACACATAACATTGTTCTAAAGATTTGTAAAAATTTATGATAATAACTTTAAATACAAGAATACAAAATAAATTCACTTTTACATGGAAATTAATTTCATAATCTAATAAACTAATAATTTCATATTTTTCCTTAAAATAGGATAAAATTCTAAAATTGGAATAAAGCTAAACTCTTCTTTTAAAAGTAAAAGAAACTTTCCTCTAAATATTTATCTAAAGAAATAAAATCTTCCATCTATAAATCTCAATCCAACTAAATTCATTATTATACTTTTGTTTTTTCCTACTAAATAATTTTCTTCGAGAACTATCATTAATTAGACAAGTACTTGCATTTAACCTTTCATTCTAAACAAAGGTTCAATTAGATTATAATGAAAAGATCAAGACAATGCCTACCTATAATTAAACACAAGCCTAAGGTTAACATAAGCTTAACATATATCCAAAATTTAGTTTGAGGACTTGATCTTGCAACCACCAAATGGTATCATAAAATTCAAATGGTACCTATCGTACCCTTTTTGCACAATCGAGTTAAGCATTATACAATAGTGTAAAGAAACATGAGTGTCCTAATGGTCCCATATGAGAGAACAAACATAACTATTAAATACAGTATTGCCACCTAAATATTTCCCTACCCATTACGCAGATTAGAAATTTGTTAAATAATGATGTCTAGATGAATACATCTATAAGGCTCTTTGATTGATTAATAAGAAATTGTAATTATACAAGGTCTAACAACTATGGCTACTCGTCCTAATCCTACAGCCATTAAGCAAATATGAAAAAAAAAACTTAGCTTATGTACACAACACCTCTTCTTCCCTCTAGCAACAAATTTCTTTAACAATAATAAAGATAAAAGTTATTCCATAAGAAATTTACTTAAGGATAAAGAGGAGTGACCCACACGTGAATCCTCATACTAATAGATGAGTAAGAGATAAACAGATGGATGCCTAGGTAATAAAACGGATAAGCCACGATTCTAAATGGGATAATAATTTCCTTAAAGAAAAGAAGAAGAAGCCATTAGAAATAACAATTGCCATGAAAACAAAGGGATTTAGGGGTCTGAAGAATCAATCATAGGAACAACTAAAATTGCCTGATATGATCCACGGTATTAAGCGTTTCTCATATTGCGATAAGTTAACACTTCAAGATCGTAGCAAGTATATTACCATTGCTGGAATGTTTCGAGCACATATTCCTAATAGACGATTGGATGGACAGGGGAATAACCAGGACAGGATACATAGTTCTCAAGCCCTTATTCTTATATTTCCACATGACAATTACCCACACATTAACAAAACGTTAGACCCATTTCTGTTTCGGGCATAAGATTGATATTTGTGAAAAGTGTCAGTAGCATAGACAAATAGCGGAGCGAAAAAAACATCAAATTCAAATGTAGTTTTAATACCATCACCAAATGTTATCTTATATAAATCTTCGCCTTGCCTCTGAAGTTGACGTGAGAGATGTGAAGCATTTCCAATTAAAACAGAAGCAATGTTCACGCTGGGGCGAAAGATGCTAAAACAATCAAGTCATACAAATTGCCAAGCAAAAGAGAGTTGTTAAAGAAAGACTCTTGAAGATAAATACAAAGACTCCTACGCCCATAAAAGCAATGCTAGATTCTCCATAGAGACTCGCAAGGGGATGCAGATCCCAAAAGAATAGATTCAGACAAGGCATGATAAAAGTTAAGAGATGCGCCTACAGAAGCCGTGGCTTTGCTTAAAGGAAACAACCAATTCAATTGCTAGGAAAGAATTATCTTTCCATTGAAATTTTATGGGTAAAAGATGATAGAAAGGGTCGCAGAAGAATGGTGTTATTAAAGTCTTTAGAAGGTACCAAGCAAAAACAAAAGATCTGTGCCATATCCAGCGATGAAGAGAATGGCATAAAATTCATGGAATCAAACAGTATAGAAATGATTTCAGGTAAGAATGAAATGTCTCCAGCTAAACACCAGGGCACAGAGGTACATGGAGATGCCAGTTAAAAGGCTTCAGGTAAACAAGATTGCAGAACAGATCATGATGCCCGAATGAAAGAAATAAAATCCTAATATATATAAAGAAATTACAGGAGCAATCTAAATCCAGGTCTAAACAGATAATCAATAATTAAAGAGAATCAAAAAAATTTCTCCATAAATCTAACATACCCAGATTCCTTAGCTTTTTATACCTTCTTTCTTGCCCTTCCTCATATTGTCTATTTTTCCCCTGATTCTACCTTTCCCCGCCCCACAGATGCCTTTTCGGATATGCCACTTTTTATTCCTTCCTCCCATCCTGAGAAGACATACTAAATATTCAGAAAATAACCCTTCCTCCCGGATAATGTCCAGCATGATTATGAAGATATGTGGCTGAATGCAGTCCAGTCCTAATCGCCAATGTGTCCCTTTCCCCTCACCATTCTATTCTATTTATAGATGCAGAATGCAACCATCTTCACACCAATGAGTCGACGCCACTAAAAAAAATGTGGTAACAGTCATTTGGAAACCTTGAGAAATGAAAACGACGCCCCCCCTGGTGAGATACGAAGCCGTTATCAACAAAAACAAACCCCCCATCATAACTTGGCACCCCAGATAACAGTTCTATAGCAATTTAAACTCGCATAAATCCTTGTAACTGACCCGAATCTCTATGTTGGCCATAACCAAATTCAGTTCTATAGTTGAAAGAACAACAAAAAGATATGAAAGCGCACTACATTAGCCACTATTCCAGATCAAGCTCCATTTTCTGCATGATGTGAGTCTGTGAGACATGCTCTTTAAAAACTTCACCTTACTCTCCGGTCACTCTAAGACACTTGCTATTTTGCAACTCCACCACAACCATGCGCTAAATGGCCTTTTCCATCGTACGCCAAAACACAACTGTCATTTCTAAAAAATAGCATATATTTATGATGCCAAGTAAAGACTCCAAAAGCTAGACAATAAAACTGAGAACATGATTTATATTTTTAGGCTACCACAGACAATGCTCAGTCGAGCCTCTTAAAAGCGTCAAAAGTTTCAAGGAAATCTTGTTAGAAAAACATCCATAAGGAAACAGAGGCTGAATTTACAAGAGTAGACATAAGAATTAAATCGTGTATAATTGTATCTTCTCAACATAGCAATAGTGCTAGCCAAAATCACAATAGACACAGGAAGTTTATTTAGCAACTTTCAAAATTATCAAAATCAAAGTTGGAATTACGTGCAATGAGTGATCAATAGTATAATGGCGCTCTACTAACATAGGAAAGACATATGACCTATTTGACAAGCCACCTCAAGAGATATTATCTCATGGAATGCAATGATTAACCACAGCGTCAATCAAACAATCTAGCAGAATAACCCAAAACATACCTGGCACCACTGACGTGAAAACGGAGGGCACTACAATAAATCTCCCTTGAGTGTATTAAAGAAGACTTTCCTTCTTGGTGTTTGCTTATGATCTTGGAATAGCTTACATAGAATCTCTTGGAAACTCTTCAAAGGCTTTGTGAGAAATTAAATTTGGATTTCCTTCATTTTGTGGCCTTTTTTTTGTAATAGGAGGTATTTTATATTGTTTAAATGATTTTATTTGCATTTTTTCTTCATAGGAAACTATGAAATGAGTAAGGGAATTTGCTGCCATGATTTCAAGCTTCTTGTTATATTTTATGTAAATAGAACTTGTACAGATCCTTGCATCTTTTTGTTTAAAGGAAATATGTTTATTGGAGTATTTATTTCTATTGTTTGATTCAAGTTGCTTTAGCATGGATTTGTGTAGATTTATTTGGTTCAAACTCATGTTCCTTGAGTGGGCTTTCTATGATTTGAGATCTATGATTTAGAGTAAAACTCTTGTGTGTTGTGTGGCCTATGTTGAGCATGTGTGCTCGTGTAGGAGAAATATGGGTCCATTAATGGAGAGATTGTTATGACTCCTTTGAAATGAAAAAATATATTTCTTCCCTTGAGATAAACCACATGAGAGTTTTAAGTTGTGAACAACTTTATGTGAAACCCTAGGTGTCTTGGGAGAACATTTGTTTAGATTTGTGTGTGTGTCTTTTAAGAGACCTTAGAAAGAATTTATCTATCTTGTGTGAGATTCTTGAGATGAAAATGTGATTATTTGGTAGATTTGTGACTCTTCTCCTTAATCTTGGGGGTTGACTAATGTATACTTGGATATCCATGATTCTTGAGAATATCATACCATTGGGAGATAGCTATTTTTTATTGGCCTTTTGGTTGAATCTTGTTTGGATCTCATCCATGGTGTTTTGAAGACCCTCCATGTTAAAGTTTGATAAACCTCTAGTAATTGGATTTAGTTTATTTCATTGTGCTTTAAGTGTAGATGAAGGCATTTATACATTATGTTTTGAAGGAATTTGTAAATCATAATATTTTAGGCATTTTTATGAATGAGGGAAAATAACTTGTCATTTTTAAAAGTCTTAGTTTTGTGTTTCAATTAGTTTGTAGATGTGGTTGTGCAAATGTATGATTAATTGTGCTCTAGTATAGGTCCCAATTATTTTTATATAAAATGATATTATATATTCAAGTTTCGTGAAGTTCTTGCAAAAATTGTATTCTTGGATGCGATGTATCATTTGTATGACATTTAATGCTTTTAGAGTTTTTTAATACTGTGGAGTGATCATTAAGCTAAATTTAATATGGAAGGCTACTAGGACATGTTAGAAACCCTTTGTTCAAATTTCACATTCAAATCCTATTTCTTTCGAGAGTTATAGTAGAATTGTGGTAGAAACCAAAGTTTTGTGCTAAAAACAAGGGTTTTGTGGTGGTTTTCACCCCTTAGGTAGCATCCCTATGTATTGTTTTTATAACCTTTTGGGGATCTGAAAATAATCTCTATACTCTTACGTTTCCCTTTTTGAGGACTGATTTTTTTGTTTTTGTGTTAAGAAAGTATTATTTGTATGGTTGATTAGGTATTGGTATGATTTAATACTATCCTAAGTGTTAGAATCATTACCTGAGTGTAGGTATCACTTTTGAAGCATTTTGTGTGAGCTAGACATTCTTATTTTATGTTGATAGATTGCTTGAGTAAAGAATGCTTATTTTAGGTTAATCAATGAATAAACAATGGATTAAATTTTTTGTATAAGTATAATAAGGAAGTTAATCAATCCTTGCCCTACTCTAATATCATAAGTGTTCATTCAAGCATGTATTGTAATTAGGCATCTATTTTGATTGGATGAATGCTTCTATGTATATGAAAAACCCTAGAGTGCATGTTTAGGAAGAGAAAATGAAATAATAATTAGTGTCCATTATATTGTAATTAGGCATCTATTCTTGATTGGATGAATGCTTCTATGTATATGAAAAACCCTAGAGTGCATGTTTAGGAAGAGAAAATGAAATAATAATTAGTGTCCATTATTCCCTGATGGTATCCTTTTTATGAGTCAAGAATTAAGTTACTTATACTTTTATGTTAATCATTGAATACATTTCTTTCTCTCTATAGAATATATGCTTTCCTTTCATATGAGTTACAATGGTATTGGATAAGAAAAATTAAGTGGATTAATCTTCCGTTTACTCCTTTATCTGATATTCATGTTTATGATGAGAAAGTGTAAACTCTATTATGGGTATTGGCATGCTATCCCTATCTTCTCTCTCATCATGTTGCATCCTAAATGGTAATTGAGATGAATATTGTTTTGTCAATATGGTGTATGAGTGTTTTCCTTTTATCTCTCTTCCTTGATGTGTCTAGTGCCTTGTAAAGCAAATAATTGTCTTGTATATTGATTTTAGTAAAGGAAATAATAGTACTCAATATTATGTTTGACTTAGTATAACATTGTTAAAGAACTCATCTCATTGATGTGTTAGTGAAAAGTACTCTCTCCCTACCTCTCTATGATTGAAAGGTTGCTTATGTAGATTAATGATCTATAAATGTACTTATTACTCTATCTCTCTTAACATAATGTATGCTCATGTGAATATAGAGGAAATCATATGTATACTTAAGTAATTATATAAGAGGATGAATGTAATTGGTGTCTCTCTAATTTTATCTTACTTAATAAAGGAGAATGGGATCACTCATGTTTGTGGTAATAATATTCTTCTCCTTCTATTGTATCTAATTCATGAAAATAAAAGAGAACATTTAGAATATATAGTATTTTCTCTTTCTCTCTCCTCTTTGTTTCTATAACTATTGTGAAAGGAATAAATGAATTAGCATCATGTGCATCATTCTTTGATCCCTCTCTTATACTTATATAATGAGATAATGGATTGATGATGAATCTATGATGAAAAGGTAAATGGTGTATCTTATACTCTATGGTAGGAATACTTAAGATTTTTATCTTCTTATTGAATCTACATCTCTTCATCTTGTTTAAAGATAAAAGGACTAATTCATATTATATTTTCTTCCTTGAGTTTAGTATTTTATTGGTGTGTTTGGTAGTGTCACATCAACATGTGCACCATCCTTCATAGATTAAATTCATGTCATCTCTCTACTTGTGTGTTACCTACATGTCTCTTCCATTATGTTTGGTGTTTGTCTTAGTGTAGCCATGTGTGTGTGTGTGTGCACATACGCATTGCAACATTATTAGTGTTGTATTTGTTAAATAAAAAAAATGTTAGGTGTCTTTTACCCTACTATGTCCTTATCAAAAATTTATCATTACAATAATAGCATAAATGTTATTCTTAACCCAATCTTATAAAAATACCAAGATTTAAGGTGTAACTAAGGTTCAATAAACCTATCACAATAAATAGTTGGAGTAATTCCCGCAATGTCCATGGCTTGTATATATAGAGCTAAGGCCTCATTTTACAAGATTTGCAGTCCTTTGTTAAAATCGGTGGTTGTATGTTTGGATTTCCATTAACATCTAAAGATAAAGGGTGAGAAGGCATTTTCTAGTTGATCCCCAAATGACTTGTATGTTGCTAAAAAACTTTATTATTCAAATTTTCAATTAAAGTGTCAAATTATGAATGATGCCTCTTATATAATCTAAAATGTTATGGTTGTCATAACCATCAACCAATCTTTTTAGTCTTTCTTTGAGTTGACGGTATTTTTTTCCTGCTTGGTTGCCCAGCATATCCAGCCATATATTTCTCTATTTTATTCTCTTGGAGACACTCTTCTTTTTTCACTGCTTTGATGAATTTCCAGACTGAGATGTGCGATGCTTGAAGCAATTCACTAAATCCTCGGTGCCATCCCTCAATAGTATTATTGGTTTTGGGAAGATCATCTTGAATAGTTGAATAGCAATTCCACATTGTCATTGGAAACTTGGGTGATTGTTTGTTGCCTCTTCTAGTTAGTCTGTCAATCCATGTGTCTTCAAAATAATCAATTATGGGTTGCAAAGTCTCCTCATGTTCTATATAATAAGGAAATTGTTGAAGTGTTTCAAATGCATCAATTACGTCTATCTGAGGCACGAAAGCTAATGCAGCAAGTTTCTTGATCTCAAATGCAAATACTTCATCGACACTATAACGTGTTTGTAGACCTTCTTCTTGAACTTTCCTCCACAAGCATTGAGAGAAATGGAAAAAACATCCCCAAATAGTGGCATTTGGAATATTTTTAGAAATAGCTCCCATGAAACCTAATTCAAAATCAATAAGTATAGTTTTTGGGTTTAGATCAGGTTGAAGTTGTTTTAATTTTGCAAGTACTTGTGTATAAGTGGTTCTTTTTTTGTTGGTCATAAGAATATAAATGAGTGGAAATATTGCATCAGTTTTCAAGCCATGAATCATGTACAACTGTTGAAAAATACTTGGCATTGTTTTAAATGTACCTTCACTTAACCAATTTTCAGATTCTTTCAGTAATTGCAAATTCTATGTTGTGGTGAATATTAAAAAATGATTCTCATCATTACTATCATGAAAAAGAAACTTTTCCCCTCTATTAGTAATTGTATATTCAACTGGTAAGATAAGATCTGTCGATGTCTAAGGATTTGGTGGCGGCGCTTCAAATCTTAATATTTTTCTTCAAATCGTTTTGGATAATGCATTGGTTGATGGTATTGCTCCTGCTATGGGTAATGAAATATTAGAACATGAAGCGACAATGACATTTCTTGTAGAATCTTGAGTCAAGCACGCCATGTCTTTCATTTCATTCAATTTATGTTTGGCAGTGATCATCTCAAATTTTGGAGCATGATTATGTTCTATACTGCTAATCACATCACCAAATTCTATTTGTGTCGTAGTATAGCACCGACTTGAACATTTATTTGTAAAATATTCCACACAACACCAGATCGTTTTATTGATGCCTTGTTGATGAAACAAAAATGTGTAACCGTTTAAAATAAGTAATTTTTTTGTTTTTTTGACTTGTTAAAAACGAAAGAGGCATTGTATATATTAAAAATTATGAAGAATGTGTTAGTTCCCTAAAAGTATCTTGATTTTTGTACACTCTTTTAGAAAACCCTAGGAAAATTTAAAATAATGTTCAAAAAAATATATTACAAAATATCTTCTTTTATGAATTTGGATTTCTCCTCTTCTTATCACTCTACACACTCTTACTTCTTCTCCCCTTCTTCCTTTCTTTACTTCTCTTAATTCTACCAGTTTATATATCTTCTTAATGCCTCTTCATAATGCCTTTTCACTTATATCTTTTCATAATAACTCTTAATCAGCTTATTCCCACGAAATTGCTTTTACTTTTATAATTATTTACCATTTTATAGGTTATTTAAGCATATTAAAGGTGTTTTAAGGCTATTTTAGGGGTATATAATGGAGATATGGTCTAAAAATTACCTAAATAGCCTCTATGGTGCCTCCCAATCCCTTTTTTAATCTTAAAGATTAATGTTACTTAATCTTTTGACATGCTTGTTTATGTTCCTTGTAATCATATTTATAATTAGTTTAATAAATATTTTTGTGACTATTTATGGTCATTTGGGCACATGAAGAGATAGCAGTGCAAATTGGAGCAAAAATTTGGCATAAGAATTGGAAAAATGTCTAAATTCTAATGTTCTAATTGATTTTATGTCATTTCTAGTTTACTAGCTTGATCTAAAATGACCATGAGTTATTCTGTCCATGGGTTATTTTGACCACAGGTTATTCTATCCATGGATTATTATGACCCTGGGTTATTTTGTCCTTGGGTTATTATGACGGAGTTATTGTGTCCAAGGTTATTTTGGCCAGGTTATTATGTTTGGATACCGTGATTATGAAGTTAGTGAGATCATTGGCCCAAAAAATATCCTGGCTTGAGGATGATGGAACCTTCATCCTCTAATTTGGGAAGTGCCAACTAAATCTGGACATGTTGTCCAAAGACCTTTAATCTAGAGACACAGAAAACATAATGCATTTTGGAGTAGAGAGGGAGATCCAACTTGTAGGCCACTTTGCATAATCATTGTAGTACTTAGAATGGTCCATAGAACTTGGCCATAAATTTTATCTACCTATAAGCCTGAGGTTTGTTTGGTTAAATGGTTGAAGATGTAGAAAGACGAAGACCCCTTCATTCAATGTGCACTCAAAATAATATTGATCTACATGTTTCATACAATTTCAAACCAAGCCAAGTTATCCTTGACAATTTAGAGAAGATACTTATGTTGGCTAAGTCAAGTCAAAATCCTATACCTTGGAACTGTCTAGCAAGTAAGATGTAACAACCTTCAAAGTTCAACCTCAAAATTTCTAAAGCATTAATCAAAGCAAACAATCCAATGCTAGCAAAAGGATACAAGATAAACTTCCAATGTGCAAAACATGCAAGAGATATCCAAATAAGATCCATGCAATATACAACGTCCACTTATTAAATATAATAAGTACAATAGTAAGTACATCTCGATAATATGAAAGTCTCACAAGTACATATCTAGAACTCATCAATAAAGATAACATTATTACATAACTAAAATATACAAGGAGTCAAATACTACAACCCTCATCAATAATGATGTCTACAATAGGCCATGAAGCCAACCACCACAAATATAATTGGCCATATACAATGTACATCATGAACAATATATGAAGAACTCCAAGCTCAACTCTACAAGCTAATCCTCCAAGCTCCCATGCTCTTGTTGGTGATCGGGGAAGGAGTTGAATCCAGCATGAGAATGTCTCTTTCCTCCCTATCCATCAATTAAGGCAAAGAAGCACCCTACATAATCCAAAGGCATGGTATGATACAATACTAGTGATTATCTTATTTAGTTCATTTCCTTATTAATATATAAGCACACATGAAGCCATAGATCCAAAACATGTCATTTTTAGCATCTAATACACATGAATTTAAGGACATAAACAAAACAACTATGACCCTCAATAGAAACCATGAGTCCTTTCAAACCTACAAGGATTGACTTAACTATACATCCAAGATCATATCCAACATCCACACGAATTGCTACTCACATCCCATACTATGAAAGCTCTCTTCAGGTGATGTTGTATGTCTTACTAAGAACAAGTGCCCAAGGTAGGACTACATGCATCCCATACTGTGTGCATCCTAACCTTAGCACAACACACATACCCAAACATACATATAACAACAATCAAGGTACACAAACACACACAAAAGCAATAGCATACAACAATCATACAATCCAAGCAACTCGATTACACAAGCCACACACATAAAGCAAGTAAAAATGACAAACATAGAATACAAGCATGTCATACATTACAAGATCATGACGACACTCATAAAATAAGAAAACACAAAGACTCCACAAACATAACACACACCTGGTCCTCAAACCTCATCAAGAGGGGGCATATCCGAACTATGCAATGTACTCAAGTAGCACTGCCTCACATAAGACAAGAAGGTTAACTATACCACCATAGAGCACCATACCCCAACCCCTCAAGGGAGAACAACATGCATGCTAATAAATAAGCCATAAGTCTTATCTTCAGAGATCTCCTAGCTACTAGTGATGGATGGTGAAAACAATGCATAAACAATATGTGGACCTTCTACCATTGAGAGCACTAAAGTTTCACATGATGTGGTGCCTACAGCGAGAAAGAGCAAGCTCAATTCCTCAACCAACTTTTTTAAAGGGGCAATGTCTCAATGTGTTGGGACTAAAGTAGAGAATATGATGCCAAGATGTATCCACTCATGACAAAGACATCCAACCTTTCTTGCTCCTTTAATCTTATCACCTCCAATGGAAGTCAAGATATCAACCATCCTAGCCCTTAGGATAATCAAGTTTCGAGAAGCTCCAAGATAACTCCCATACACCACTTACTCATATGACCACCTTCGTACTCACAGGAGTAGAACCATGACATAATAGATGTCACATAAATATTAAATCAACTCCCCAAGGAGATAATACTTAACAACCCAAGTTAGACTTACATGAACATAAACAAGATAATCACATCGTACACATACAACATAATAACACTATCCCAATAAAAAGATGATCTCTACCTAAACTAAATTGAAAAATCAAATAAAGTAACAATGCAAGTCAAACATTCATACCATGACATCAAAATTGTCATACACAAATCCACTAAAAACTCAAATACAAGATCATTATACTTAAGTGTATGGATAGCATAGGGAATAAGTTTCAACTCATGCTCACACCCCTACAACTAGAATCCACATAATAAATTTAACATACTCACTAAGAAGTACAAACTCACCAAACCATGTTGGAAGATCACATAGACCAAACATGACTTTTGATAGGCCAAAACTGGGGTAAAGAATAAACTAGACTCAGCTCGGTCTAAATATCAATCCGGGGATCGTAAGCTTATGAAAGTGTCGTGGCTATCTACACAAGAGTGAGTGGAGATGAAAATGCATTCCTAAACTCAATCAATTACCTAAGTTAAAAGCATATTAATGTTTTTGGTTTTTCTGTGATAGGAGCTGCTACAAAAATTGTCACTGGTTCTACAATATTTCTGCGATAGGAATAATAGAAATTGAGACATGAACTGTGCAAAAATTATGCCAGTAAATTCTGAAACAGAAACTCAATTAATAAATATCAAACATGAAAACCATAGCAATTAATTCTGCAACATGGAAACAAAACACAAATCATTAATACATGAAAAGTATTAACACCTATCAAATGCAGACAGGTAACAATGCAAATGTAATCAACTAAAATCATAACACATGAAAACACACTTTGCAGAAAATAAATAAATATTTACACTTCAGTGACGGCTAAACAGTGGGCGCCCTTCCTCTCAGTCGATCGATGAATAAAAAGCTTACAGAATCTCTGAGAAAGACTTCAAAATGCTTCTCTTAATAATAATATCGAATGTATTTCCTTCCTTCTGGCTAAGCTGATATTACATACGAATGCTTATATAGTTTTTATGCATAAACAAAAACACGTTTTGCTTACAAATCAGAGGCTAAGGTAAATTGAGCAGTTAGAAAAGATTTTGATGGCCTCATGGCCATCTTTCCTTAACAAACTGAACTGATTTCTTCACAATATACTAACAATGTTGTTACCAACCGATTTCCCAACAATATAATAATCACGCTTTGTTGTCATCATAACAATGTAACAATATAACCATAGCCTTTGGATTTAATGATGTAGAGAGGAAATCTAGTGTTGTATAGTTGGCAGTTGAGATGTCTCCACCTATGGCACGTGGCTGAAGTCAAACACATAGAAGAAGGAAACTGCAGCAATAAACACGAGCCATATTCCTATGAAGAAGATGACGGGAAGTTCTTGTGAAGAATGTGGCAGGAAGTCTATCTGAAGATGATAGAAATCTGCGCGCTGTGAAATATCTTTTCCAAGGCTTAAAATGACAACACTTATTAGTAAAGATAATCAATAATTGTTTTTCATATTTTTATCCCAAAACCATATTAAATATCACTCATATATTTAATCATATGCAGCGTAAATGGTAAAATGTCATGATAAGATATAGAAATTGAATATGGGAATGGGATTGAAGGCATATGAAAAAGGCTAAAATGGGGCATAAATGGCTCTCATCAACTTTCATGGAAGTAATTGCACAAAAATAGTTTTCACCAAAATGAGCATAACTTTCTCAAAACTTTATATCAATATAATTAAAAATATTGATGAGGCCATGAAAAATTTGTTCAAATCAAAATAAAGAACAAGTTTTAAACAAGTGTACTATAAACCAAATAGCTTATGACATAAAAGCAATATCAAAACTAACAATAGAAAAGTTATTGCTTCAAAGACATTTGACAAGGCAAGTATTGATAAATCCTAAGATTGGATGCAAACAATCAAATTTATGATTGATTTACTTGAATTGAGAATAAGTAACTCCTTGATGTCAAAATTGGCAAAAGATTAGTTGATTACTTAAAGATATTTGTTGATCCAAGTGATGATTCATCCTGTAAATAAATACAAACAATAAATTTTAGGATTGATTTACTTGAAATGAGAATAACTTAACATCATATAGTGAGTTGGAAACATAGAGTTAATGTCCCAAATTGAGAATTTTGTTGAAAAGCTTCATGTTACCCATTTGGATGACAAAGGCAAGCTTACTCTTCAAAGGCCAATATAGAAAAATTATCCAAGCCCTTACATAAGCTAATTTTGATAGGGTCAATGAACATACTCAAAACATATATTATAATAAATAATGAGGCAAAGTTGCAACAAATTAGATTTACAAACATTGATGTTGACACATGCATAGCATCGCATATAGCAATATATAGCATAGGGATTTGTTGCATAGCATTCTATAACAAAACATACCAATTCATATTGATAGTTCATGTGCTACTCACTTGTGAATCACATATTACTATGTGACTAACGACGACCACTTTGCAAGTTGCAACTTACATAGGAACAGATTCCGCTACTTAAGTTTGTGATAGTTATGGTCGTAATTCACCAAGGCTTCTGTAGTTGGCTACCATGTCATTACGTCACCAAGTTCCTTAACCTTGTTGAGGAGCCCTTCAATTGGAATTTTGTTTAAGGCTCACACAACATTGATGGTATTGACCAACGACAAGCTCTTTAAGCACCTGCAATTATAGCTATAGTCCTTCCTAATATTACTATCTAGAGTACACACCCCTCGACTAGCTAGTACCATCATGCTTTACTATAGAAAGTCATATCAGGGTGCGGAGGATTTCTTCAAAGTTGTTGAGGATTTCTTCTTGTTTATTACTCAAGGAATTGACAAGACAAAAATTCTAGGTGAAATAGATATTTAGCTATCTCAATAATATACATGTGGGATAATGGCCATGTACAACAAAGAGACCCCTCATGAGGCTGATCTTAAAAAAGCAGCCAACAATTGCAAGTTGTATCTCCCAAGGAAGATGAAGCAGCAAAAAAACCAATCAAGAACAATTCTTTCGACGAGACACACAATCTTGACAAGGTCAAGGACGGATCATCTCATGGCCAATTAAGTTGGCCTACTTTTAATTGCTAAATAATATTTCAATTTAGAACTTATTTTCATAAACTGGTTAAGATGTAGTTTATGACTACGGAGAAACTCTTTCAAAACTTATATATACCATAACTATGTTAATGTTGAGGGGCTCTTAATCATTTAGAGTGCATGGCAATGCTTGTGAGAAACTTTCAGTTGTTAACGAAATGAAATTAAATGCTGAACCTATTCAGTTTTCTAGTTCTCTTATTACTATCTTTACTTGCTAATGCAAAATCCCTTTCTCCTGTTATTATGTAAATCTTAATGCTTTGCTCTAAATTGCTCAAGTTGACGTTCAAATCTTTTCCTTGCGCATGTGAATCTAAACACTGATTTTACTTTGAGGAGCATGCAATCTTTCTTGCTTTGGTATTACTGCATTGTGTGTTAATGTCAAATATTGGTAAAATGTGTGCAGTTGTAAATATTGTGTATACTCTCTCTCCTGTAAATATTGAAAACTTGGGAGCTATACCCTTATAATAGAAGAGGTATCTTGTGGCAAACTAGACTTTGTCCCTGTGACAATTCTATTTTCTAATCAAACCTAACTGTATAATAGTTGTCTTGAAAAGGCAGTTATTTGTAATAAACTTTAACAATTTTTCTTGGATTACCTCTTGCCCTCACGTTTGCAGGAATTAATGTACCCTAAGATGATCATAAAATTAAAAATCTACTAACCACCATGCTAGAGAAATGATTAATCTAAGATACCTAGGTGAAACAAAACAAAAAAATCATTCAAATAGATCCACTTTGATTTCTGAAGTGCATCATATATAAGTAACTGCATGAACTAATATCTAATCTCCGAGGCAGCCCAAAGAAATTCAGATAAGATCAGGAACCACTAAATCGCATCATGTGCACTATGGTAACAATTTAAAATGTTCAATTAAGAATACATAAACAGTTGCGATAAAATGGACAACAAGCAGTTGATAAAAAAATTAGTGAAGAATTTTTTAGCCTCACTAGATGGGCTTATTTTTCAGTCACCAGAACAACATGACCAAAGATTAGACCAAACATACAAATCTTCAGATACCTTATACAGAAATGGAAATGAATGATGGAAATCCGAAATACAGATCATCTAAAATTCATCACCCAAGTCTTCTGAACATCAAGGCTTGAATTTTAGGAACCAAAAAAATATGATTCAACTAGGTTGTTATGTAGCATGAAACAAAGAGCTTACATGATCATAGCTTGGGACAACGACTGCTGCAAAACGAAGATTACAAATGATGATATAGGTGGTATACAGTAACAAAACCATCCTCTGAAGAGGACTCCTATGCTATACCCATCCAAGTCTTTTCAACATCAAGGCTTGAATTTTAGGAACCAAAAACTTAAGATTCAACTTGGTTGTTACTTAGCATGAAATAAAGAGCTGACGCGATCATAACTTGGGACATTGACAACTGCAAAACAAAGATTACAAATGATGATATACGTGGTACACAGTAACAAAACCATCTGCTGAATAGGATTCCTATGCTATACCCATCAATTTATGCTTCATTCAGAAAGAGATGACAACAGTTATACATACCGTCCCCCCATGCTGCCATAGTAAGAGGTGTAGAAATAATTTTTTGGGCAATAGAAGTAATGTCATCCAAAGTGATTTCGCTGAGAACATTCAAGAAATGCTCAACTGGTTTCCTGCAAAACATTTTTTTGTCAGCACTTCAAAAAGAATAGACAATGGGAAGTGAATAATTACACCCCAGAGAATAGCTATAAATTCGAAGTGAGCAGGACAAAGTTTGCATGTCAGAAGCTGTTGCCAATCATATTCTAGCTCTGCATGGACAGAAAAGATATTATATATATATTTATATATATATATATATATATATATATATATATATATATATATATATATATATATATATATAAGTAATTGGTGCTCATCAGCATACCCTGGAATGACAGTTCTAGCACTTTTAGAGTTCTTTGAGGTTGTTTGTAGCATGTATCCAACAAAAGTTGCATGCAACATTTGCTTCAATTTCTTACCAATTAATCTTCTGAGAATTCAGTCAAAAACTATCAATTCTATGAAATCTGATGGCAGCATCTGAAGAGCTGAAATATATATCCAATGTGATAAAGGCGCAAAACAATAAGCTTGCCTTCAATGACAAACAGAGGCCTAAGTCCTACTATTTAAGGCAGTTTGGTATAACAATGAGAATTCGAACACCTTAAAACCCAGAAGTCAAAAGAAAGACTTGCAATTTGATAAGCTGTCAATACAATTATAAAAAGTCATTATTAAAGGTGAGCTTTGAAAATTACGTGTTAAATTTTCAAAACAAAATAATTTATAGCTAAGCCTTTATAATTTGCAAAATTAATATGTTATCAAATATCTTGGCACTTGTCCAACAGGGCCTGGCCTAGAGGCAAAGATGCAAGATGTTAATAACAAGGCTAGCATTTGATCCCCGGCAAAGCCAAATAGCCCACACTAAGAAGCCCAAGTTTATAGGAGCCAAGTGTGAGCCCCATGTGATCTTGATGGCATCAATTGCTCCATAGCAGCATATGCCAAAGGGAGATCTGACCTTGACAGGCACTTCGATTATAGTCTCCCTGTAAATATGGCATTCCAACGATCATCAGCAGTTAACACTATGGAGTAATCCTATGGGCAGGTTTACTGAGGATGTTTTGCCTCATGCATAATGATGAGACTTCTAACGTCCTATAGAAGAAATTGTTCTATAAGATGATAAAATATATCGCATCAATGTATATATATGAAGAAATATACATATATATCACCACTTAAATACCCCAAAAATTGAGACAAACTAGATATGAATATCAAAATATATATAAGAAAAATGCATTCCTTCAGTAGCTTGAGTGTACATGTGTGTCTATTTAAATTTTTTGAGAACATACATACACGTTGAATGGGATTTCCTTTGTTGCATTCAGGTCCTGCACAGACCATAACAACCCAACAAGAGTCACTACACCAGCCTATCACTCAGATCTAAACGATCTAAATGCTCACCCAAGTCACAGCAGCTCCACAGGAACCCCCATTAGATACTACAATAAAATGATGTACTCATACCAAGACTTGCGCAAGATTTCCCTACTCATGTTAAGAAATCCATACACTTATTGAAGACTTATTAACATAACGCATTGAATATACTCAAAGATCTACCCAAATTGCAACAAATTGACATGAGTAGGGAAATCAATGATCTGATCCAACCAGCTCTGATATCCAGGTTTTATACAAAAGATGTAATTGCAATCTGCACTCTTATCCATAGTCACATTATACTTACACAGCAATGGCACGGCAAATCAAAAGTATAAATGGAATTCAATTACGAGTTTAAAACATAAAAAACACAACAAATTAAAAGACACTAAAATACTAATAAAAACACGGAAAAAAAACTGCAAATATAATTTCATGCCAAATAGAGCGCATAGGAAGCGAAACAAAGTCCAAACTTCAATTATAAGACAGTTACACTTGAACTGTCATTAAGCATCAATTTTTCAGTGTACAACTACATATTGTCAACTGTCATATACAAAACAAATTTGAAGAATAAAAAATTCAAATAGCCTTGACGGCAGCCATGACTAGATATGGAAAGCAGAAGTTGCTGCCCCTACATTTGCAGCTGTTTGGTCCAAACGAGCACATTCAAGATCATACAAAACCTGTTTTAAGATATCCAAATCTGTCATGTCCCCATTTTTAATAATTTAGAAAATATTAATATTTTATGTTGCGTAGATGCACTTTTTATTTTAATTGTAATAGGAGACTTTAATATTAGTTTATTATTAAAATAAAAGGATAAAAAGGGCAAAATAGGAAACCCTAACCCTAATGTTGTAATCGAACTCTTTATATAGAGAGTTCACTTTATTATGTGACCATCCAACTCATCAATACAATTTATCTTTGTTGAACAATTTGTTCTGCAAACTTCATCTTGGACGAAAACCCAAGTTGAAGACAGTTGTTGGGGACGAAAACCTCCAGCTTTTGGAATCCAATCTGAGGACGGAAACCCTCACGATCATTGTGGATCTGGGACGAAACCTTCATTTCCACATCTAAGGTGATCTCACACGAAGATCGCATTTGTGCTTCGTATGGGTTACTCGAGAAATCCAAAATCTACAAAAATCAGTCCAAAAGGGACATTACAGTGGTTTCAGAGTTGGAATCCTGCTAGCCTATGAATCATTGGGATTGAGATAAGTTTTTCGAATTTTCAATTGTAACATTCATTATTTCAATTGAATTTAGGTATTGTGTTCAGATCTGTATATTTGGCAGAAAATCTTATGGTAGATCTGTAAAAAATGTTGCAAGGATGTCATCATATTAGTTTTCAGATCTGTATATTGAAGCAGTTTTGTCAGATCTGCTAGATTTGCCAGATTATTTGATAGATCTACACACAAAGTCAATGGTATAAAGGAGGTCATTTGGCAAGGAGTTCGATTGCATAAAGAGTTTGAATCTAGCAAGAAGGCCCTAATAGAGGAAAGCCAGATCTAAAGATAATAACCACCCAAAGCAGATATATCTGAATATATCTGAGTATTTAACTCGCCAATTTGCAGACCAAGTCCACATATCTGCATACCATAAGGGGCGATTCAATTTATGGCAAATCCTTAATGGCACGTGTAGGGGCAGGTCATAGGGAGGTGAATTGGCTCCATAAACTCTGATCTATGTGCAGTCAAGATGGAGCTGCCAATCTGCCTAATCATGGCCTGGATGGCCCTTAACACCATAGCTCAATGGTTTTAGAAATCTAGTGGCATTAGTTGACAACTTGGGTCAGCCCTCTCCATAAATCAACATACGCAGGGTTTCCATGAAATAATATTCAAACCCATAATGCTGAGTCCTGTGATAATTCCTATCCATATGAATGCTCCACAATTGCACAGGCTTGACAACATTTGTGTTTGTTTGTGCATCACCGCCATATCTCTTCACTTCAAGTTTCTTTGGCCATCATTTTTCATGCCTATACAAGTACATGAAGCACAACAAGAATAATGCCTGAACTTGTGTAGTGCTTCTTTAGTGTTATAGCTTGTCCAATCATCATGAATAGCTTTTGACAAAAGGCCAGCTTAATCATATAAAGCGGGGCTGTGAGCATGCTCAATCTCACACAGAAATGCAGCAGTAGGCTCACCTATGGCTCTATCATTATCCTCCCCCACCACCTGACAAAAGCATGACTCAGTTTTCTGAAAGTAACTGTTGAACAATGAAGCATCAAATGGTTCCAGAACATCATCTGGCATGGTTCTTAGGTGGTAAGGTATGTTGTCTTCATACCTCTGCAAGTCAATATTTCTGCATACCTTTCTGTTCATCTTGTACCTCATTGCCAACCCTTTCTGGTGCAGTGTTTTGAAACCCTGTCTATAAATCAAAAGTCCTATGGATGGTAGCATCACCCAAATCACCACTCAAAGATTTGCATCATGGTACTCTGTTGTCCACCTTTATTTTATAATACTTGGGTTCTCAAAGCAGCTCGGTACCTCAACCTTGCCCAAATCCAGTTTTCACATATTGTTCATTGAGGGCTTCAAGTGTCTTTTATCCCAAGCATGGAAAAACAAAGCTCAGAAAAATAAAGGGGAGGATTGAATCCATCATATTTCCCCTCTTGTCCTGAAAGAAAGACCAGGGGTTAAGATCCTCCTGCAATCATGTAGCCTTCTATGTCTTCTTCAATGTAACCATGGAAAGCTCTAGTTCCTCATCACTTAGGGTGTAGTTGGTCAACATTTTAGTGATCAGAAGTTTTACTTATACAGATCTAGGGTTTCATGGAATTCAGGTTAACGAACAATTGAAGAATTTCCAAAGCAAGTTATCCCCTAATCTATCCTTAATTGATGAAATGAACCCACTCTGTAACAATTGAATAACCCTTCCACAATAAGAGATAATATTTCCACAGTCCATATTAGTGATCAAGAATGTTTATGGCTGTAATTGTGTGTGAGTTTTTTGCATCAGCGTTTCAGATCATACTCCATGATCCATCATAATGGATGAAGAGAACATAAGCTAGATTGCAGACAATCGCTCACTAAGTATAAGGGGGAAAGAGAGGGTGGATCAAAAAATGAGAATCCTGACATCTTTTTAGAAAAGCAAGGCCAGCAATCTTCTTTGAAAGCTTGATCCTTAGCTTCTTGAGCAGCTTAGATTTTTGACATATTTCCCTGCCATTAAGGGTATCAATAAGAGACTTAATATTTCCACATTCCACATTAGTGATCAAGAACGCTTCTGGCTGTAACTGTGAGTTTTTTGCATCAACATTTTGGATCATACTCCATGGTTCATCATCAAAATGAAGGGAACACAAGGTAGATTGCAGACAATTGCTCACTAAATATAAGGGGGAAAGAGGATGAATCGAAACATGAGAATCCCAACATCTTTTTAGAAAAGCCAGATCTGCAATCTTCTTTGAAAGCTTGATCCTCAACTTCTCATGAAGCTTAGATTTGTAACATATTTTCCTCCCATTAAGAGTATCAATAAGAGACATAATATTTCCACAAACCATATTGCAACTCCACAATCTTTTAAAAAGAAACACAAATTTACACTCAAAATTCAGACTTCCCAATTGTTACCCCACAATTTAGATTCCCCCTCAAACCCTAATTTTAACAATAACCCTAACTTACCTGGAAACCTAAAATTCAATGCCCCACCACACCAAAGAAAACAATCACATGATATATGTAATGTCCCCATTTTCGGAGTGATCACAGAAGAAGGCTTGAGAGGCAATTTTCACACTTAGGGGATTTTTGTTGGGCAAATGGAGTTTGGGAAATGTCTTTTTATATTTTCCTAATAATTATAATGTATTTCCTTGGGGAAAATAAATGGACCTCTTATGGAGCAAACCATCTCGGGATGGTGTTAGGTGTGAAAATTGACTTGTGCAGGAGACTTGGTGGTCTCATTTCATTTGATCTTCCCTTGGAGTTGATATCTTTGATGGATGATTTCATTCACGCCTTGAAGAAGGATAAGTATAATGTTTTGGTCTCACGTGTGCGCCATAACGAGGGGATCATTTCATAATAAAGATATATATATTTCATTCATCTTTGGTGGCACCTAGAGAAGGACAACTTGGAGAAGATTATAATAAAGAAAATTCAAATCTTCAATTTGAATTTATGGCGCCATGATACCTAGAGGCTGGTCGGCCTAGTCAAGGAACAAAAATTAAATAAAATACATTCCTAGGTCGGCTAGGAAAGAAGGAGAAATATGTGTATAAATAAGAGAACTCTTGGCGGCATTTGCATCATATTATTCATCATTCATTCTTATTGGAGTTTATCTCTCTTGTCTGCAACGAACGTTGGGCACGAAACCAAGGACGAAAAGCCTTGAGTTTCTAGGAGTTGGATAAAAACCTAGCTCATCCTTTGGAGGATTCCGTGATGAGAGTTCACTTGTGCTTCATGCTTAATTGGTGGAGAAAAAGAGCAGATTGCTATATCAGATTTGAAGATCATTTGAAGGCTTCCCTTTGGCGTGGATTGTGGCTTGATTGACTAGGGTTTACCCTAGATTTGGAGCGCTACCTATTGGAGGAGGAGCTATTGCATTTGAGGCGACTTTGGAGGTGTTTTGCTGATTAGGGTTTGCAGATTTGGAGCAGCGGAAGTGCAGACCTGATTCGCCCTTATTGGAGGAGTTTCCTTGGTGGTTTGATCATCATTTGCTTAGGGTTTTAACCCTACTTGTGGAGCGCCATCATTGGAGGATTGATTTTGGAGGTTTGTTGGCATCTTTGGCATCAGACCTGTGCGCCTTGATTTGGAGCAGATTTTCTTGGTGTTTAAAGATTCTAGGGTTAGGGTTTCATGTCCTCATTGGAGCACCACACCTTGGAGGTCACTTACCATCATTTGGAGGTCATTTTGCTTTGGTTTTGGTATGTACAACCCTTATGGTCTAGGGCAGATTGTTGCTGGGCATGTTTGTCTTGTTTGCCCAAGATATTTGATGTAATTGAAGATTTGGTGAATTCTGATTTTCAGCAGCAGACTTCTGATTTATATTTCAGTCTATTGTGGTTGTAAATTGAAGTGGTTTAATTGCATAATTGATTGTGGAATTCAAGTATATTGTTGGCAATCATGTTGGTGATGATATTATGATGATTTCGGCATGTTTTATGGGCTGTCATATGTGTTTATTTGAGTCTGATTTGAAGTTCAGAAAATTCAGAAATTAGGGTTTAAGTAGAAATCCAAAATTTAGAAGTTTGGAAAGCCCATAAATCCAAAATTGTAGAAAATATCCCCATTTGGGATATTACAATATAAGAGTCAAATTTTACAATTTCAAATAACAATTCACCTCAACCTTAACGTGGCTTCGCAAACACATCTAGAATTCTGATTCCAAGTTTGGCGCATCTCAATTCATCCATTGGTTGTAGTTTGCTTAGAACCTCATGTCATTGGTTTGTCTTGGCACTTAGCTTTCAGAATTGAACAGAAGATAGTGAAAATGAATTTCAACTCTTGCCCTTTATCAAGAGCACGAAGGATAGCATTAATGACAATGTCAATTAATAGCTAAAATCGACATGTCCTCACATTGACGACCACTGCAGAGTTGGTGTTCAAGAAAGTGTTGCCTTTGTAAATCTGCAAACAAGTGATCAAAGGAACCTAAATGCATATGTGGTGCAATTGCAGCAACCCTCGAGAAGTAGATTGAGGGCAATCACTTAATTGGACACTGGAGTCGAGCTCACTGCTTTGAAAACACAAACACTCGATCAAAGAGATGTCTTGGTTCATTTGTTCATTTGATCACATGTTCAAGAATTTAGATGAATAACACTTTTCAAATGTCCAAACACCCAATCAAGCACCAAGCAAATTTGTGCATGCCACATGGGACCATCCTGGCCTATAAATCAAAAATATATCAATGGTTGGCAGAGATTCCCTCAATCCCGTGTGGGTTCCATCCAACAATCCATGAATACCTGATCAAAGGAGGCATGCATTTCGAAATGTGGGACCCTTTTGCATGCACATCGATGAATGTGACTCAACAATCACCTAGATCAATGGCCTTGATTTGCCACAGTGTTCACCTAAGACACTATCATCTCTTTGATTGCCAATTCACGCTTTGCACCATCACCATCCCCTCTAATTCTCCAAACACACAATAGCCAATCATACAATAAACTCTCTTACGGCATGCATTTAGGGCTTCTGCACAATGGTTGGCCTTGCCAATCTCCAAACTTGTGATCAAAGATCAGCATAATGCATATTCATCCTTTGATTGGGGATCCATTACACTCAAAGTAGACAAAAATGTGATCTAACAAAAAAAGCTTAAATAAATAGTTCAAGACTTAGCCCAAAATTTTGCCAAAGGCCTAGGACCCATCATATGATACATAAACCAAAGGACGGCACATGGCCTAGGTATATGACTTTGGAGGACTAGATACTTGGACACTTGGCATTTATTAAGGGTGATTTAGCAGTCCAACATTGGCTCTAATTGGGAATATTTCCTCCCTTATTATGAAATCCCAATATTCGTTGGTGACATAGACCATACCCTGAACCTCTCTGTCATGTCCCTATATTTATAATTGGATCAATCATTCATTGTTCATTCAAAATATGAACATTAAAATATTGAAAAATCGATTAAATAATAATATATTTACAAATATAATATTAGCAATTATAATGTAATGTATATTATATAAATACAAATATAATATATATGCATATTATTTATTATTATAATAATTATATGTAAGTAAACATAAATATTAAATATAATAATTATTATTATCATCAATATAAATAACAATATATAAATTATTAATATAAATATAAATATTAAAATTAAATATTATTACAAATATAATTATTAATATAATAATATCAAACCTATACTAATGCAGCGATCAATAGTCATTGAGGATTGCGATTAATATTGGCAACAATTCATATATTAACAAATATTAATTAATAGGCAGAAGGGCACCGATTAATATAAAAAGGGCATCGATCAATTAAGATTGAAGATGGGCATAAATAATAATATCAAGTGCTGCGATCAAAGTAAAAGGTGTTTTATGGTGGGATTAAGGTTAATGAATATAATGAAAAGAAGCAACTCGTTTTTAAAAGAGGTGTCACGTCACTATTATGAAGAGTGGTGTCTTTCAAGAAGAATAAATAAGGAAACATTTCTGAGTTTAATATGGACAATTCTGAATATTTTCTTAGTATAACAATAAGCAAGAAGAACATATTTCTGAGTTTTATATACATATATATTTCAGACATGGAAATCTGCCATAGATATATATAATGGAGGCATCCTATAAAGAAAAATACATACATTCAGATTGGAGAATTAAGAAGAATATTTGGGAGTATATATATATATATATTCCTGATATACAATCTGCACATATAAGCAAGACAAGAAGGATTATTTAGAAGATCAAATAAGCAATCAAAATACATATGTTTTTGAAGCATTAAGAAGGGAAGAACATAATTTTCTCATTCCTAAAGAATATATAGATATTCTAAAAGGAATATATATTGCTGATAAATTGAGTGAGCATAATAGCAAGTGGGAAGGAAGTATATATTCAGATCTAAAATCAAGCTATATCGAGAAGACATCACATTGAGGATTGATTCCATTAATCTATTTTGGGATTAAGTCAGGACAAGGTACTCTCTAAACCTTTATTTGCTTGGAAATTGATAATTTAGGGAATAATTAGTGTTGTCCCAAAAGGGGACATTACAAGTTGTATCAGAGCAGTCATCTTGCCATCCTGTGTATACTTTGTGATTTATGTGTATTCAAAGGTTTACCTTGTGGCTTATGTGTATACGTGTATTTGTGCGACTTATGTATTTAAGTGAATACTTTACGACTTACATGTATGTTATGTGACTTGAGCTACTTGCTTGTCTACTTGAGCTACTTGCCTACTTGTTTGAGCTACTTGAGCTACTTGCCTACTTGCTTGTCTACTTGAGCTACTTGCCTACATGCTTGAGCTACTTGCTTGAGCTACTTGAGCTACTTGCCTACTTGCTCGAGCTACTTGTTTACTTGCTTGTCCACTTGAGCTACTTGCTTGTCTACTTGCTTGAGCTACTTGCTTGTCTATTTGAGCTACTTGCCTACTTGCTTGAGCTGGTTGCTTGTGTGCTTGAGCTGGTAGGTAGGAAGAATGCCCTCCATCATACCCTCATTAAGACATGATAGGTAGGAAGAATGCCCTCCATCATGCTCTTGTCAAGATGTGATAGGTAGGAAGTGTGCCCTCCATCACGCTCTAACTTACAAGTATCTAAGGATCGACGTGAGGTTTGGATAACTATATATTGAATTAAATGTTATTTATGTTATATCATTAATTATGTTATGATGTATTGATTTAATTGCTTATTTATTGATCTTTAATATTACTAATGTCCCTTTCAAGAGTTATTTTTCATGTCCTACAAGGGGACATTAGGGAAGTATAGAACACAAAAAGTTTTTTTCATTAATCACAAGACCCATGAACCAATTCATTTCTTCCAGGTATCTCTTTTGAATTCTTCTCTTGATTTAAGTAACATAAAACTGATACTAAGTTATATTATGGGCCCATAACCCACAAATTCCCAGGATCATTCTTCATAATCATCTATAACACTTATATTTCATCAAGCACATCGCTATTCAAATAAAAGCTTACCAAATCTTCTTTGATCATAAAATTTCTCTCCATGACATCATATAATCAATTACTCCTCAAGAATACGACTCTTCTCAATTTTGAGGTCAATAACATATGACAAGTATAAGACCAAATCTCGTAATCAAAGATCAAGATATCTTCATCATTCATTGGAATTTTGGAATCTCAATACTCTCAAAAATTTCTTCGGCATTGAAAATATTTTTATTATCTAAAAACCACATCTTCATCTATAATACTTGCATCACATCGTTATTCAAAACATCAAACAAATGCTTACCTATACATTTATCTTTCATTAGACTTTTCAAGTATTCTTTGGTCACAAATTCTGTTTCATAGAATCACAATCATTTTCTCTTCACAAAAGCAATATTCATTCTAGATCAAATCCATGATTTCGTCTCAACACATCGGAAGGTAGACGTTAAAAGTGCAAGGTAATGAAAGAACTCATTGTGATTGCTTGAGGACAAGCAATCTTGAGTGGGGAGGGTTGTCATGTCCCTATATTTATAATTGGATCAATCATTCATTGTTCATTCAAAATATGAACAACATTAAAATATTGAAAAAACGATTAAATAATAATATATTTACAAATATAGTGGTCGGATGGGTGGGAGCATTGCCACCTCCTCATAGGTGGCAAGGCCGAGGAGGCAGAAGAGGTAATGATTAAATAGCAGGGTGGTTCGAAGGCACGAGGGGAAGTGATGTGAGACTGTCATTCCTCCGAGTGGTCGGGTTGGCGTGAGCTGGAAGCTCTTCAGCGTCGAGAAGCTTCGGAAGGTTTTAGAGTGTCTGTCGATGATGACAGAGCCTGCATTCTTTTTTCTCCTCTGTTTGATCGATGCCGTCCCATTTCGTAGTTAGAGTTTCAGCGGAAGCCATTAGGTGTGGGGGTATGGAAACTCCTGTTAGACTGACCAGAAAGAAAAGGCAGATGACCTTTATTGGAGCAATAATGGATTTAAGGCTGCAAAGAATGCTTCGGCGAGCTGACGAGTTGATGGTGGGTGCGGTGAAAATAATCCTTGGAAAAGCCTTTCTGGTTAACAATGAAAGGTATAGGGTAGATACAGACGTATCTTCCCGGGTACTAGCAATGCTCCTCGAGCTGGAAACAGATAAGGTGGAGGCCGGGGCTATAATGAGAGGGATTTTTAATCCCAAACACCTTGGGGATTTGGACTTCGCGTTGCAGGTGGCCAGTCTTGGTGTAGGCATCCCACGTCCCCGGGATTGGGGTCTTCTGGCAGACTCTGGAGAAGTTATAAAGCTATTTCCTTTCATACTGGATACTAGAGGCTTCGACCTCGTGTTGCTGGAAGACCAGGCAGCCATTGCAGTCGACTTCATCAGGAAATCCCTTGGACTGGTGGCGACGGAGGACATGGATTGGATTGAGCACTTCTGTCAGAAATCAGATGAGATTTTTCCGTAGTAAGGTCGGATCTCCTGGCTTCGTTTTGTATAGAAGAAGCTAGGATATTATAGATAATGTTATTAGAATCTCTGTAGAAGGATTATAATATAGACCTGTGTGGTTTTAGAATCTGTTTACAAGCTAGTCTGTCAAGGATAAATGTAATAGTTCTCTTGGGCAGCCATGGATAGGCTGTGAAAGCTGTAACTTTTTGTTATACTTCAATATATATTTCTCGATTACGAACCAAAAAATATATATATATATTTACAAATATAATATTAGCAATTATAATGTAATGTATATTATTATTATATAAATACAAATATAATATATATGCATATTATTTATTATTATAATAATTATATGTAAGTAAACATAAATACTAAATATAATAATTATTATTATCATCAATATAAATAACAATATATAAATTATTAATATAAATATAAATATTAAAATTAAATATTATTATAAATATAATTATTAATATAATAATATCAAACCTATACTAACACAACGATCAATAGTCATTGAGGGTCGCGATTAATATTGGCAACAATTCATATATTAACAAATATTAATTAATAGGCAGAAGGGCACCGATTGATATAAAAAGGGCATCGATTAATTAAGATTGAAGATGGGCATAAATAATAATATCAAGTGCTGCGATCAAAGTAAAAGGTGTTTTATGGTGGGATTAAGGTTAATGAATATAATGAAAAGAAGCAACTCATTTTTAAAAGAGGTCACGTCACTATTATGAAGAGTGGTGTCTTTCAAGAAGAATAAATAAGGAAACATTTCTGAGTTTAATATGGACAATTCTGAATATTTTCTTAGTATAACAATAAGCAAGAAGAACATATTTTTGAGTTTTATATACATATATATTTCAGACATCGAGATATGCCATAGATATATATAATGGAGGCATCCTATAAAGAAAAATACATACATTCAGATTGGAGAATTAAGAAGAATATTTGGGAGTAAATATATATATATTCCTGATATACAATCTGCACATATAAGCAAGACAAGAAGGATTATTTAGAAGATCAAACAAACAATCAAAATAAATATATTATTGAAGCATTAAGAAGGGAAGAACATAATTTTCGCATTACTAAAGAATATATAGATATTCTAAAAGGAATATATATTGCTGATAAATTGAGTGAGCATAATAGCAAGTAAGAAGGAAGTATATATTCAGATCTAAAATCAAGCTATATCGAGAAGACATCACTTTGAGTATTGATTCCATTAATCTATTTTGGGATTAAGTCAGGACAAGGTACTCTCTAAACCTTTATTTGCTTGGAAATTGATAATTTAGGGAATAATTAGTGTTGTCCCAAAAGGGGACATTACACTCTCTTTCGTTGAAACACAACCTTCAAAAGGGAAGAACATAAAAATACAAGAACAAAAAACAAATAGAAACAAGACAGACGACCCTAACAAACTCTAAACACTTCATTATGAGTTTACAAGGCAGTCAAGATGGCATAAGGAAAAACAAAGGTTAAAACATATTACATTCTTAGAGGTAGATGGATCCATTCAAGAAAAGTATTGTTTGAGCAGTGGTCCCTGGGAACGCCTCCCGCAGGTTTTTGGCCGCTCCCAGGAATTGGAACGTCTCAAGGATGCGGGGATGGGGACAAAACACCCCCCTGCCGTCGTGTTTTTCCCTCTAAAAGGGAGACGTCCTAGGGATGCCATCATTGCAAGGGTAACATCCCCTTGAACTTCCCTTTATTCGGGAACGCCCAGACGTCCCGATCTTAAAAAAAATTAAAATATCTAGGGCACGCAATTTGCCGCAATGTTAACGCTTTTTGTGCTCTCGGGATTGAATCTACACCTTAACATTTGGAAATTTGCGCAACTTTGGTGAATGCCATTTTTTGTGCTCTCGGGATTGAATCTACACCTTAACATTTGGAAATTTGTGCAACTTTGGTGAATGCCATTCATGCGGAATTTTAAATTTATAACATTTATATTTTTAATATTAGCATTCAATCTGTTTCTTCATTACAAGTCCTCACGTTGTTCAGTCTAGCATCTGGATCAGTGTCTCCGTCTTCCCGAAGGATGGCGGCCAACCCAAGTGAATTTCCTAGTTCTGAAGGCTATGTACAAGCATGAATGAAGCTCTAATCCACTGCTTCAAATAATCCCTTGCTTCAGATAATCCACTGCTTCGGGTTGATCCATCCATGAATATTAATATTCCTAATATCAATAGTTATAATGTTAAAAGTATTAAATAGTTAATATTATAAATAGTTAGAATATTAATATTAATATTTATAATATTATATTATTATTATTTGTATTTATAATATTCTAGTATATTTATTATTATTTATATTAATATATTACAACACCAAATATTCAATATTATATATATAATATTATTATATTATTATTGTTTGTATTTATAATATTATAATATATTATAACACCATATATTATATGATATTATATATATATATGATAGTCGTCCCCTTGTCCCCTTGCCATCCCCAAAAATTTTGAAAAAAATTGCCATTCCCGTAAACTCGTCCCCCCGTTCCGAAAACCTAGAGAAACAGTGTTTGAGATGCATAGCCATGTACAAGCAACTTTATCAAATTTCCTTTTGTCTTTCAAATAAAAAGTTTATGACCTACATCTACTCAAGTCATTGATATATGGCCCAACCGAAAGGGCCTCAAACTTCCCATGTTTGCCTATGTTCTCTAATCTCACTTTCCACATAAGGACCTTCATCATTTATTTCAAACTAACTAGGATGCATCATTTTATCAAATAACATGTTCATTTTTCTTGATGCTCTGAGTTCTTCTCATGAGATGTCTTTTTTATTTCTACCAACTCTATGATTTGAGTCAATTTATTTGTAATTGAGTATGTGTCTTGGTCTTCGCATTGCTGAAGTAACTTATAGACTGCAAGCTCTAGATTGATGGGCAAGGTAGCATCAATTCCATAAACAAGTTCATATGGACTCCTTCTTGTTGATCTTTTAGGGGTCATTATATTAACCTAGATTGTGTACTCTATTAAGATAATATCTAGGTTAATGGTCACTCTCTTTAGTTTTTCCTATTAGATAGCTTTTAGTTTATCCTTATCTCTTTGCTTTCTGCTTTTTAGCTTTGTGCTAGTTGTTCGTCTATTCTTAGACTCAGTAATCTCTTTATATAAGAGCTCTACTCTTCTTTGTAATATATCTCATTACATAATACATTATTCAGTTTTATAAATCATGTAACATTGTAACATGGTATCAGAGCCAAGTTTAAACCTGGTTAGTTTTAGCCTTTTTGTGTGGCATCTGTTTGATCTGCTAACGATTCTGCAAAATATCGGTCAACTTTTCTCGCGGCTCCTGTTTACTCGCAATTTCAATCCATTCATTGTTGTTTCCGCCTTCAGTATCAGCGATTTGAAGGTCGCAATTTGAAAGTCATAACTTTGACTTTGATCATTTCAGAGCATCGTTTTTCTTTCTGTTGGTCGCATGGTTCGTGACTCTATTTGGCATGAGTACATGGGCTTTTTCAAGTCATGACTTCTCTTAATCGAGATTCCTGCCCACGGGTTATTTGTTATCTACGACTTTCAATCTGGGTGCATCGTGTTTTCTAAAGACGTGTTTTAGAAGACTTTCTTTGGCGGATCATCTATGGGCAGTTTGTGCATCGGTTGCCGATCCTTGATCAATCTATTTTAGCTCCCGTCGGCGTTTGTATCCCCATTACCAGTGGTCCATTGGTCACTCGACGCTTGAGTAAGCTTGATTGCGCGTTTCTGTGTGAATGGGTGTTTGGTAAACGGCGGTAAGTTTCTTCTGTAACGGCTCTTTCAAGCCTTCTTGGTGTCATTTCCTCAGTCAAGTTTTTTGGAAGATTTGGTTGGTTTTTTCGGCAGTTTCAGTTTGCTTTTTCGACAGTTTTCTCTTTTCCTGTGATCGGGTTATTTCTTGAAGGCAAGTTCTTTATTTTTAGTTGACGTCTCCTGCATCGCCCTATTGAGATCGCGATCTCTTTCTCTCCCTACTCGCGTTTCTCTTCAGCTTCATTTAAGGGTGTCGGTGGCTTCAGATGTTTTGTGGGTCGCAATTCCTCCTGTTGGCGAGCATCTTCTGTAACAATCATGATTTATTTGGTTGCTAGTGAAAATCTTTCTGGAACACAAGCATTTTGCCTGTTCCGTGCGGGTTTCCTTGGTTCGAATTTTATCTTCAACTTCCGTCGACATTCTGCATTGGTCAAAGTTTGAGGTTAAAGAAAGCACGACGGGTTCTATTTCTGTTTGATGCATATAAAGGCTCTTTTTGAGTGGGTCTATTTTGTGTGGGTCCCATAGCAACCAGCAGATATGCAGACTTATTTTCCATTTTTCTTCGAACTCCATGTTCTGATGCTCTGAGCTTCTGCATTCCGTACTCTCGAGATCCGTGTTTTGAAATCCGTGTTCAGATTTATCTCGAGATCTATGCCTCAATATTTGTGTTTCAGATTTATTCTGTGCTTTCGGAATCTGTATCTTCTGACCCGTGCAAGGGTTCTGATCTATGCCTCTGTCGTCTATCTGCTTTGGTATTCGTAATCCATTTTCTTGTGCCTCGAAAAACGTGGAATATGGCATCTTTTTGGACAGCCGTCAGAAGTCCAACGACAGCAAACATTTTGATCGTCGGTGTTTTCTACAGGATCTCGTCAGAGTTGAGTCCCTGTTCCGTAGCCCTGTGAATGGGGTTATGTTTTCTGCTTTCGGCGGCTTCCTTGTTTGGCAAATGTTTTTGCCTAGTCGCTATTTCTGGAGAATTTTTTGTCTTTTTGTCGTGGTTCGTAGCTTTGAGGGCTTCCTTGATTTGCGCTTATAGCGCTTAGCCCCTTCTTGTCATCAGCGGCTTCTGCGGTCATCATTTGTGTTCTGCTTCTTCGGATTCCTTGGAATTTGTGTTTCGACACCCGTGCTCGGGTTCTGTTCTTTGTTTATGCCTCCATCTGTCTCGGAAGACAATCTGTTTTAGGGGGCATCTTGGTTTAGTTAGTGGATTGACCATTAAGGCAAGGGTATTAAGATAATATCTAGGTTAATGGTCACTCTCTTTAGTTTTTCCTATTAGATAGCTTTTAGTTTATCCTTATCTCTTTGCTTTCTGCTTTTTAGCTTTGTGTTAGTTGTTCGTCTATTCTTAGACTTGGTAATCTCTTTATATAAGAGCTCTGCTCTTCTTTGTAATATATCTCACTACATAATACATTATTCAGTTTTATAAATCATGTAACATTGTAACATACTCCAACTTATCATCCCATCTCTCCTTATTGAGTTCCATAAATTCTCTCCTTATTTATAGGGCTTCTCATAATAAGGGAAGGCAGTCTCATCTTGATAGATGCCACCTAGTCTGCATTTGAATTGTACAAGCTTTACCACGAAATAAAGCAATCATTGGTTTTCATCTACAATGTTTTCTAATATGTATTGTTATATTCCATAGAAGCAGATATCTTTAAAATATCCCAATATATTTTGATATATCTTTTCTCGACATGGTTCCCAACATTTTCTTGAAAATATCATGAGTTTTTCAAAATATCTTTGACCATGACTTTGACCGAAATTTTCACCAATATATTGTGAAATTATCGATGATATACCACTAGTAATATCACAATAAATTAGTATTTTTTCTATATAAGCATCAAACCTGCAATTTTTGGATCATTATTCTCTTGAACTTTTATAAACGGGTTATACACCTTGAATGGTGAAAGTAGCTGTTAAGATTTTGAGGTGTCATTACTGTATAGCAGTTAGATGTGTTGCAAAGGGGCAACGGCAATTATTGTTGTTATTTCAAAAATGAATGTAGTTATCTACAAGTGTGAAGACACTTGGTATAATCGTGTTTGAAAACCTTGTGAATAGGGAATGTGACTATCACTATTGTTACTGTGATTAGTGATAATCATTATTGCCTTTGACAATAGCAAACACTTATGTCATTATTTATGATTCATGGGCATAGTCATTACTAGAAACTGTCAAATGATTATGCTATCTTTCGACTTGTCATTATTATAGCATCACAAATGTTAGTGCTGTCATTTGTACTTATCAATGGATATTGTTGTCGTTATTTCGTTTGTAAAATAGCTGTATTATTGAGGCAATTGTTTGGCAATTTTCATAATTACATTGCTGTTGTTAATAATGTTGTACTAGTTATGATTGTTTTCGTCATCATTGTCTTTTGACATAACTATCCTTTTGTGATTAGTAATCTTCTTATGATCACTGATTAGTAGCATTCTATCATTATTGTGACCTATACATTCTTGATAAGTACAGTGTTTAGTAGCATCCTTATTTGTACTGTGGTCAATTAATATGGGCATCAATACTACAGTCAACATTATAGGAAATATTATTGATGAAAATGATTAATATGAAACGTTGTTGCGACAGGACATTGCTCTCCTAAAATGCTTGCCGCTTCTGTAAATTTAAGAGGTATTTGAAGAGGTTAGGGAGACTGTTGTTGTGAACTGTACTTATCATTTTATGTATAGATTAGTCTCATTGACTTGATAGTTAAGGAGAACAATAGGGTTAATAGGTTGTATTGACACTAGTTGTGTTCTATTGCATTAAGGGTTCATTATCATTCTGGCAGTCATTTACTAACATTGGTAAAGAGATTTATATTAAATTATATGTAATCAGCGATCTCAAAATTAATGAGAAAAATCCATATTTCAAAATTCATGTTGTACACTCTCATTTACTTCCATGCTCACCTCCTATGCAATTAGTATGACTTTAAATGTAAAAAACATCAATTATTTCTCTTTTTTAAAAAAATTTACTGCATTTTTTGGGTTTCCCGGTTTTTTTCCGATAATATCCCGAGAAATTGAAAATATCTTTATCTTTTGGGATGTCGAGAAATTCCCGAGAACGATATTTGCTTCTATGTTATATTCTATTTACATTGCATTAGATAGTGTTATTGTTTAGCAAAAAGCATTTGGCATTGCCTATAACAAAGTCGAGTCAGATTCATAAAGAACCACTGTTAGTTAATAATTATCGACAATTAAACCTATGGTAGATGAAATTATTGCCCTTAACCCCAAACAAAGAAAGGAGATCATAGTGTAGTCAGGGGGCAAATCATGAAGTCAAATGATCCCTCTGATTGGTGGAACAACAAGAACGAAGGAGGCTACGGGAAGCAACCAACTCCAAAAATCCATCAGTCTGAAGTGAAAGCCAACGCAAAAGTCAAAGTCGATGTGTAAGTCGAAGCCATAGTTGGGAGCGAAGACATCAAAACATTCAACTCGCTACGAACAACCATATAGAGGAAGAGTGGGTCAAGATTACTAGACATCTTCCCTTACAAGTAGAAGGATGCGTAGATCTTGCACACCAAGTTCACTACGAGGAACTGATAAGGCCTCCTCTATACAAGGAAAGTTTTCATTGGGAGATGAGTTCCAAGGACTCCTTTGTAGAGGGAGAGAGGGAAGCATATGAGAGCAACCTTTGAAGCACCAAAGAGTTGTTAATAGAAGAAAAGGAAACCAAGCCAAAAACACCAAGGCAAAGGATTGGAGTGGAAAAAAGGGAACCTACGGCAATATGAGTGTGCAAAATGTTAAAGTCTCAAGAAGAGTCGAGGATTCTCACATGTCCAAGAGTGCCAATAGAACACCAAAATGTCTGAATCAGAGCTTCCTAAGGAGCAAGCTCCAAGCATTGAATTCACATCAAGGTCAAGCCATGGCGACTCCGCTAGCAAACTTAAGTGTAGAGAGGCAAAAATTGCCTAAGTTTATGGGAGATGGATCAGAGGATCTAGTGAGGCATTGCATGACCTATGAGACCATATGGGCAACAAATGAATAGAATGCCAAAACATATTGGCTACAGTCTTTTCCAACCACCCTTAGAGGTGTCATAATCCACTAATACACAGATTTGACCAAACCATCCAAAAAGCATGTGAGAAATTGCAAAAGGCCTTCAAAGAAGAATTTAGATTGATCTAGGATGACAATGAAATTGTTGCGAAAATCTACAACACTCGATAAGGAAAAAACCCAAAAACATAAGAGCTTACAATCATAGATGAGGAACTATTAATGAAATTGGAAAAAGAACCAACTGATGGGTTGAAGACAAGATGACTCATCAAAGGTCCCATTCCTTCATTAAGGTAGAAAATGAAAGTAATACCACTTTTACGTACACAAAACATTAAATAGAACATTGGATATAGAAAGTGAGGAGATGATGTCTTCAAGATCAAAACAAAAAATTGTTGAAAACTGTGATTTGGATACTAGTACTGATAGTGGATCTAGGTCAATACAATCATTACAGAAAGATATGCTTCGTATGACGAAGGAATTGAAGGAAAACAAAGAATCCAGCAAACAGAGAGATTTATGGTGTACAAATTGTAGAGCAAGAGGCCACAACAAAACAAATTGCCCTAAGAAGATGTTTTGTAATATTTGCTAGATAATGAGCAATTCAACAAATTGTGCCCATATAATTTGAAAAGTAAGAGTACACGAGTACTCTTTACCTAAAGAAAGCGGTTTGCTCCACCCAACACCATTAAAGCTGCAAAACAAGAACGCATCTCCTAGCAGCTATCAAAATCAAAGAGGTTATAATAATAGTGGCAGAGGTAGGAGATGAATCCAATATGACTCTTGAGGTCAGCCTATTATACAATCTTGAGTGTAATGAATGGGACCACTTTGCAAGGGATTGTTCAAGAAGTCAAGGCAGAATAGAACTACTTTGTAAATGATGTGGACCTAGAGACCATGATGATGCTAGATGTCCAAAGCAAAAGGTGAGCATCAATATAATTGATGTAAAGAGAAATAACAAAGTATTGGTTGTTACTTGAGCCCAAGTAAAGAAAGTTGTGTACCTGGACCCACGTACCAAAAGAGAGAGACTTCACAAAGCGAGAGTCAAGGTGGAGTAGGCTATGGATAATGAACATTGCCACTCAAATGCAAATGCAAGTGTAACAAATTAATTGAAATTAGCTGAAATTATTGCAAGGCAAGTACTTTAACCCACCGTACCAATTAAAGTAGTGGATTTATTGCAACACATCACCACTCAAATGCAAATGCAAGTGTAACAAATCAATTGAAATTAGATAAAATTATTGCAAGGCAAGTACTTTAAGTCACCGTACCAATTAAATTAGTGGATTTGTTGCAACTTGAACTGAAAAATGCTATAACTAATATTGTAGCTGAGAGAGATGAGCTGGTGTATGCTCCCGCCCATTGAGAATCTGGAAATAATGAAGACCCAATAATTGAACCTCCAATGTCGAGAGATCAAGTAATTGATCCCATGCTTCTAACAATGGATTTGGCAAGGAAACCAACAATGGTACATGTGGAGATTTTCGAGAACTTAACAAATACAACTAGAAGATACTTGGCAAAGTCTAGGCAAGCTGACTATTTGGCCACCAACTTTCAAGTTGGTAGAAGCAAATCAACAAGGAATAGAAGTGCTTGGAGTCCTTGTGGAGCAAAAGGGAATTATTGATACTCAAGCATTTCTACTTAACTCCATTGTCATCTCATTACTCAATAAGGCATATGATGCATTGTTGGGTCGAGGTTGGTCGATGGTAGCCAAAATTGACTACAATTAGAAAAAGAATGCAATCTCTATTGCAAACAAAAGTCATAAATATATAATTGCTTTCAAGAATCATGCATTGAATGCGAAAGCAACTTCCTTGGATTCATTAGATTTTGGCTTTGGAGAAAGTGAACAGAGAAACATGATCGTGGTATGAAGTTGATTGAATGTTGAAGGAATCTTGAAATTGCAATCATGTTCAAAAGATGGAACAAACTTCCTTTGTGGCCTATAACACTAGCAAATGGAGGACTATGAAGTATTTTCGTCATCTACAATTTTATTGAAGATACAAAGATTAATGGCTACAAAATGACAATAAGCAAATGAAGAAACCATTTACGGTTGAGAAAACTAGGAGAACAATTCCAAAAAGTTGAATGGTTCATGTGTGACAGACAACATACATGGTTCGAACTTAACAGTTTTTCATCCAAGGCAAGAAGTTATCAATATGATCAATTACGTAGGCGTAGCCAAACTATGAGGAATAAACTCAATGGGTGATGATATCAGCAAAAATGTTAAAGTTATTAAAAAAAATATCTCGAGCCAATTCAGGAATGTTATGTTAACAAATGTTATAGGGGAGCATTCTCATATTGCATAAATGAACAAATACAACAAATTAGGGAAGTCGAAAAGAGAAATACAATACGAATTAATGAAGTCAAGAAGAGAAATACAATACTTGTCTCCTCTCACCTAGATCTTGGCTTGTGTTTGGAATCTAGATTCTCATTGAATCTTACATTTGGCACCTCCTTTTTAATCCTCTAGAAATTTGAATTTTTTGTGTGTTCCTTGTTGGATTCGATTATGTAATCTCCCCCTTGTTTTGCAAAATGCAAGTCTTCTAAAACTTCTTGTGGAACAGCTTGGGGTATTCGCTAAAATTGATTGAGCTTTAGAAGATTTCCATAATCATTTTGTCAAAGTGTGTGCAATGCTTGATCATTCCGAACCTCAACCGCACTCCATTTGGATTCGCTCTTTGCATGCCCCTTAGATTCAATTCATAAGTTACGAGGGGTTTTCATTTTGCTACTTCCAGTGCAACCCGATGGTGCATTTTAGGCCTGATTACAGCTCCCCCACAACTTCCTTCCCTAAGGTTGTTCAACTTCAAAATGGATCCTAAAAATTGGAAAACTAGATCCTGATTTCATCTAGAGAAGTGATGACCAATTCATGGGGATTCATATTAAGGACAGCCAACCTCCTCCAATAGTTGATATTGAAGCTGACACAATATTGGCTTCTCAGAAACAAGGATGCTGGTGAGAACATTTACTCAAGCAAGGAGAATTTGAAGGGCACAGATGCAGATTTTTTAGATTTCGATGATTTTGAAGATGATCTACTATCTAGAGAAATCTTTGCCATCTCTCAAATTAAGAGCCATACGACAAAAGCTAATTGTGGCATGATAGAAAAGCATGGGCACAAGTCCTATTCTAAAAAGACTAGGGAAGAGGTTGACTTTGGAAATCAGGTTTCTATGGATAGATTTCTCCTTGATAAGGCCGCCAAGCTTATATGTAACGATGATAGTGTTGTGACCTTTTTCACACATCACCCCATTGCAAATGGGGTCCCCCTCTTTTTTTTTTAACCTGGTTCCAATTTTGCTTTGAACTTGCTCGAATCCATGATTTTAAGGAAGAGTCTGAGTGCACCTAGCCCACAAGGGGTATTAGGAAGGTTTGAAATGATAAAGAAGACCAATTTTCCTAGGGATAAATGAAACCCTAATCCCCATTCCTCGATCGATGGCCAATCCAGGGTCCTAAGCCCACCTTAACTTAATCATTTCCTTGGCAAAATTTGACTTAGAGTAATAAGCACATCAAGGAGATACAAATTCATGTCTTAAACTCGTTAAGCTCGTCAACAAGAGAGGAAGTCATATAAGCTCGTCAAGCTCCTCTAGGAGAGAGAATGTCCTGCTTAGAGAGATAAGCACCTCAACGTCCAGCTTAGAGAGACAAGCTCGTCAAGGAGAGAGCAAAACATGTTTTTGCAAAATAAGCTCGTCAAGCTCCTCTAGGAGAGAGAATGACCTGCTTTAGTGAGATAAGCACCTCAACGTCCAGCTTAGAGAGACAAGCACGTCAAGGAGATAAAATTCACGTCTTAAACTCGTTAAGCTCATCAACAGGAGAGTAAGTCATATAAGCACATCAAGCACCTCTAGGAGAGAGAATGTCCTGCTTAGATAGATAATCACCTCAACATCCTGCTTAGAGAGACAAGCTCGTCAAGGAGGGAGAAAAATGTTTTCGAAAAGATAAGCACGTCAAGCACCGCTAGGAGAGAGAATGACTTGCTTTTATGAGATAAGCACCTCAACGTCCAGCTTAGAGAGACAAGCACATCAAGTAGATAAGAGTTCATGTCTTAAACTCGTTAAGCTCGTCAACAGGAGAGGAAGTCATATAAGCACGTCAAGTACCTCTGGGAGAGAGAATGTCCTGCTTTAGTCAGATAAGCACCTCAATGAGCTGCTTAGAGAGATAAGCTCCTTTAGGAGAGAGAAATTCCTGTTTTAATGAGATAAGCTCCTCAAGGAGAGAGAATGTCCTACTTAGTGAGACAAGCTCCTTCAGGACACTGCCAAGGCCCCTCATCCACTTTAAAAAAAAAATCACTTAAGGAAATCATGCCCAACTCCAAGCAAGCAAGAAGGCAGGAGATGAAATGAAATCCATGGAATTCAAAATAACTCAAACGAAATCCATGGATTAATAAAATCCATGCATAAGGAAAAGTATCTCCAAGCAAGGAAGTAGACATCTCAAAAGTGAAATCCATGGATTTAGAATCCTAAAAATGAAATCCATGGATACGTGGAAAGTGCAACCATCCCCAAGCATATAGGTAGACATCTCAAATGTGAAATCCATGGATTTGGAAGTCTTAAAGTCCAAATCCATGAGCACACCAAATATGCCCCCAAACAAGAAGACGAAAATACATTGAAAATATCTTAAATATCTTAAAATCTATCACCTCATAAAATCCACGCCTAAAGAGATGACTAGCTCACTAAAGTCCAAATTAGCTTATGACCAGCTCACTAAAGTCCAAAAATAACTTTTGACCAGCTCACTAAAATCCAAGGAAAAATATCTAAACAAATCCAAATCCTTGACTTCATGAGATGTACGACTAGGGGAAAGGAGAATTCCTAGAAAAAGGCAAATACATGACATAACAAAATCCACGCCCAAGCCATCTTGAGCTGCCTTTGTGCTAGGTCAGCCAATTAAGGAGCTTGAGCTGCTTGATTTAAAAATCAGATTTGTTGTTATCCCAATCCAAAGTGAGAAGCTTGACCAACCTAGCCCTAAAAGGTGAATTTGAACCTTATTTATTGACATTTGAAGTCACTTTACTTCATTTCCAAGCCACCACTTCCCATAAGGCAGGTTTTCTTCATCAAAGAGGGCATGTTTCTCCATTCAAGGGCAGATTTCTTCTTCATTAGAGCAGTTTTCTCTATCACAAGAAGGCAGATATCTACCTCAGGAGCAGTTTTCTTCCTCAAGAGCAGGCTTCTTCATCAACAAAAGGCAGACTTCTTCATTGAAGACCCCCCTTTCTTTGTCAAAAACAGAGTTTTCTCCATTAAAACCAGAGATTTCATGAGGTTTTTTGATTTCTTCTTCAAGTGAAAAGGCCCAGATTTCTTTATCAAGGACTGATTTCTCCCTGTGAAAGTTTGATTTTAATCAAAAGACTGGAATTTACATCAAAAATCAGACCTGATTTCTGAGCAAACAAGTTACTTCTGACCAAAATCAGACCTGATTTCTGAGCAAACAGATCATTTTTGACCAAAATCAGACCCATTTTCTGAGCAAACAGGTCATTTTTGACCAAAATCAGACCTGATTTCTGAGCAAACATGTCATTTTTGACCAAAATCAGACCCAGTTTCTGAGCAAACAGGTCATTTTGACCAAATTAAAGGTCTGATTTCTGAGAAACAGGTCATTTTGACCAAGGAAAGCCCTAATTTCTGAGCAAACAGGTCATTTTTTACCAAAATCAGACCTGATTTCTGAGCAAACTGGTCATTTTTGACCAAAATCAGACCCAATTTCTGAGCAAACAGGTCATTTTGACCAAGGACAGCCCTAATTTCTGTGCAAATAGGTCAGTTTGACCAAGAAAAAAACTCTGATTTTTGAATAACAGCTCAGATCTGCCCTGAAAAAGGTCTGATTTCTAAAGAAAAACTCTGATTTCTGAGCAAACAGGTCATTTTTGACCAAAATAAAGTCTGATTCCTGAGCAAGCAGGTCATTTTTGACCAAATTAAAGTCTGATTTTTGGAGGAGCAGGTTAGTCTTGACCAAGAAAAATCAGTTTTCTTCAGGGTTTTGTCAGAAATTCACTAAGTCAAAACAAGAGCCTATCAAATTTAAGGCAGAACTCTTCACAAAAAGCAAACCTTTTCATTCAAAGAGGGCAAATTGGTTAGTAAAGGACAGGTTATTGAAGAAAGAGGTGAATTTCATACAAGTAAAGATCAGATTTCTCAAGAAAATGACAAGTACTAAAGCTGGGAACACCTCAAGGCAAACTCAGATGCGAGACATCCTTAAAGGAGTGCTTCCTGAATCCAGGATTGCCTCAAAATGGAAGAATGTAGGTGACACCAACATCGGGCTTGTTAATATGGAGGAGATTATGAAACGAATGTACGGAACTGAAGAACACTGTCCTTCCAAGACTGCAAGGAGGATGATCCATAACGGGATCGTGCCAGCAGCCTGTTTTCCTCCTGCCATACCTTGTTCTGAACTAATAGTGGAATGCATCAAGCATTATGATCCTGAACAACGAAAGATTGTTGCTCTTGACGGCAAAGTTATGGCTTTCCTCTCCAAGGAAAGGATTGCTGAGGCCTTTGACATCCCTACCTACAATTCCACCTTCTACAAGAGCAAAGAAGCGGCATTCAAGATGTTTGAAGCTAAACCCGATGCCTGCATGCAAATAGTCAATGCCTCATGGATGGGGAAGAAAAGGTCTCATCATTCCAAGTTGCCCAAAAAACTCCTCAAATCCGACTTCAAGCAGGAGTATGGGGACCTTGTCGTCCTATTAAATAGAGTCATGGGCTCCCCTCAAGCTTCAACTTTTGAAGCTTGGATGTTCTACTTCGTCGAGGAGATAGCCTACAAAGTAAAGATGATCGATTGGGCCCAGCTAATCAGCGATAATATTGATGAACAGTTGAAGGATCTGGAGGAATCGAAGACCTTCTACATGAGTTCCTATGTGATTTACATGCTAGCAAGGGATTACAGATACAGAGGGTTGTCATGGAAAGGACATGTAGGAAATGACCAAGGACAAGTCAAGGTCTATATTGTTACCCATAGTTGCATCTTCAGAACATAGCCCATTTCAAGAGGTTCAATGATGCATTCTCCATGCATATCACAAGAACACTTCAAGGAGGCACTCATCGGAGACTGTCATCAGAATCGATGCATTTGGTCAAGAAATATGGATCTTGGTTCACTCAGTTCCCGAAGTTTACTTATATCCGGGTGCAAGGATTCTCCTATCCATAGAGATTGCCGAGGTATCCCACCGACAAGATAGTCTTGCTCGAAATCACAAGACAACTATAAGCATACGACATAGTCCAGAAGATGAAGAAGGTTGGGCTATCTTTCCCAATCCAAATTGGATATGCCATTGAGGTATGTATGCCCATCCATTCAGGCTGCAGAAAAGTCCAAAGAGGAGTTGCAATTCTACAACCTGGTGACTCATAGCTCAAGAACAAATTTCGATCCTCTTAATAACACCAAGATAGCTTGCGGAAGAAGGCACAAGCACAAGGTACACCTTGAAGACCATTGGGCAAATGCAGAGGATGATTTCGAGATAAGGAGAAGGATGTGCTCTCGGTTATCTTTGGGCATGATTAGAACAATCCGAGTTTTCTCTGGTCCAAATCAATTCAAGGAAGATAGGAGGCAAGTTCAGTCCTTCTATGAAAATGAAAAAGATAAACCTCTCCTGGCACTGAATTGGGTTGAACAAGAAAGCACCAACTGGGATGATTTGATGGCTCCCAAAGATGGATAAATCGGCATGTTGATAGGTTGAATAAGCAGCATATCCCCCTGACTTATGATTTGATGGGAGATTTAGAGTCCCAGTCCTCCGATGATGAAATGACTGAAGGGTCACATGAGATGGAAGAAGGAACAGGAAGGGGTGAGGCAAGTAATAAAGCAACTGATAACCCGCTTGCAAAGAGAATGAAGGTTCTAGAGGTCTCCACTAAGAAACCAGTACAGGAAGAACAGAGGACGAGTAGGCCACATTCAGCAAGTACTTCAGTTCAAGAGTTCGATTTGTTTACTAATGACAATGTGCCATCTACTGCTAAGAATTAGGAGCATCTGGAGCAAGAAGTGATCTCAAATAAATGGAATAGAAGAGGTGAAAATGCATCCATGGAATCCACTCAACAAGGGACTTCTAATCCGGTTGCAGGAACTCCTAATCATTCCCCGTGGAATCCAAAGACAATCCATATTGAGGACATATTTGAAGGCAAGGACCTAGACTTCCTCAATGAAGCTGAGGTTTCCACTCCGCAAAAGGTTCATGAATAGCAAGAACCTCATGAGGATGATCATCCATCCACAAGACCCGAATGGCTACAGGAGGAACTGAAGAAGAAATCCGTCATGGGATCTGACCCATCGACCGAGCTAGATGACTTCCTAAGCAGGATAGGCAAGCTAGTGGAATAGAAACGAGCAAAGAAATATTCAAAGATAACCAAAGGAGAGTCCGAGTCTCGCCATATTCAGATTGCAGTGCCGAGGGAAGACAAGGCAAACGAGGATATCACTCCCGAAGAATATGTAGTGACAGTAGATTTAGGACCCACTACAAAGAGGCAGGAAGCGGAGGAATTGGATGATTCAGTAGCAGCTATCAAGGACAGGCTAAGAAAGGGAGAAGAAAAGATGAATCAGCTAAAGAGAGAAAATGAGGAATTAAAACATTATGTCATGAACCTGACAAATCCGCCACAGTCAATCAAAGGGGCAATTGCTCAGCCTACGGGTATTCCCAGAGATTCACTAACTGAATTGGAAAAGATGAGGTCGCTCAGTCAGGCAACAAATGAGTGGATTGGGGGTGTCTTGGAGAAGGCTAGCAGATTTGTGGAGGATCTAGTTGAGGTCTATGAAAGAGTTATCAACCTCATAGATAGGATTCAGGTGATAGTAGAGGCATGTCAGGAGTTCAATATAGACATGACGGAGAGCATTCCAAGTTTGAAAGCATTAATGAATACTCCAAGGCGAGTCCTGGTGGAGAATAGCATAATACAATCCAATGATGCTTATGACTTGCACCGTTGGTATTCTGCTCTAGTCTTCAAGAAAGAAATAATTGAGAAGATGGAGGTTGAGGCCACCCAAGCACGGATGATGGTGAAAGAAATCCAAGACAAAATCCTCAGTTCAATAGAAATATGGTTCGATCAAGAGATAGGGGAGGATGGTGTGGTGAATGCCCAATGTTTGAAGGATAAAATGCAGAGTATGTATTTCAGAGCCACCCACCCTCTCCAAAAAGGACATTTTGAGGATATTTCCACAATCTTGGCCATCATGAACAATGTTCACAAGCTGAGGTTAGATTGGGGTGAACACTCACCACCTATGATGCTAGCCTGTTGATCATGGACTACAAGATGGAGAACCTGCCTAGCATTCCAGTGGAGGAGTTGAAAGACGTCATCACCAGATTCATTGAACTTGGGACCAAAAGGCAAGATGAGGTGGCGCCCACCTAGATGATGTCATTATGGGATCCTAGTCAGCATGGGACCCCACCAGGTACGTGTCACATTTTCTTTGGCCCGGATTTTGGCATCCTTATCTTCTTTTCTTACCTACCTCCTTTTAGGGTTTCTTTTGACCTAATTTGGGCGTTGGTTTCTAGGCAATCAAATCTTGGCCCCTTTTGTATTTTGGAGCCTATATAAAGAAGGCATGAAGGCCTCATTTGTAAAGCACCCCAGAATTTTCAGAAAGAAATAGACTTGTCATTTTAGAAGACAATACAAGAGCAAGAGTAGTTTTTAGCTTTTTTCATCTTTGAGCAAGAAATTTTGAGGTTTTGAGCAAGATTGTTGTAACAGATATTTCCAAAGTCAATACATGAGCATTGAAGCTTGGTGTTCGAAGTATTCTTTGGAGTATTAGCATGGTTTTCTCATTTCCTTACGGCAAATCATAAGCTCTTTTGTTAGATCTGTCTCATTTCTTTAGTTTCTTTTAGTTTTCTTTAAAGCTATAGTGGTGAGAAAATATTAATGTTGATGTATGATTGGAATTCTTTGTTCATACCATTTGAGATTTGTGGCTTGCAAATCCCAATGCATGGTTAGTCTGAACTCATTTTAGGCTTAGCTTCGATTACTTTCTACATATTTCATTTTTATGTTCTATGTTTGAGTACTCTGAAAATCTTTATAAACTCCCTAGAAGATTGCAACATTCCTGCGTAGTTGTTGTCTCATGATGAAGCAGAGCATTTTTAGTTTCCATGAATCAGCAGTAGTCTTTTGCATCACCTAGATCTCTTTACCCTTAACTATCTTTTGCAGTTTGTTTTAGATCTATACTAAGAATAGTTCATAATGAGCCTCATTGAGAAATCATTCACCCCCCTTTAGCAAAAGAACTTAAGGAATCCAGGTCCTTTCTCTTTCAAGGAAGTAACAAAATCCAAGTCTTTTCCCCCTTTGTGAAGAAAACACTAAGAACGATTGCATAAGTCCCCTTCATGATTACCAGCAAATCACATCATTTCACCGAGTCTATCCCTAGCCAGTCAAGACCTGACCCAAAAGTAACCTTGGAGCACTCTCGTATGATCACATAGTTTAGCACTCGAGAGGCTTTTTCTCAAGAGAGGATAGAATACCCAGTGTTTTATTCTAATGTTACTGCTGTCACAAAAACAACATCAACAGATAGGCTGGAAGATGGAGAAAGTGCTCCAGATCTATTGCAGAAAAAGGGCTCTTCAATGGTTGTTAAAGGAGTAGGCTCACCACACCATCTCTAGGAAATCTCTCCGCCCTAACAAAAATGCGGAGGGGTACAAGAAGGAAGCAAAGCACCTAGGTTTAGAAGCCAAGGAGTCTATTGTAGTAGGCTCTCAATGGACTATGAAAATTCTCCTTTCCTGTAGGGGAAAGAGGCACAGCCCTTGGCCCGAACCTAGTGGACTTTTGTATCAAAACAAGGTGTGGGTTTCAAATTTTCAGCAGCTAGTATTAGGAGGAGTCTATTGTATTGGGCTCTCAATGGGCTATGGAAATTCTCCTTTCCAATTGGAGAAAGAGGCAGCCCTTTCTTAAGCCTAGTGGACTTTTGTATCAAAACAAGGTGTGGATTTCGAATTTTCAGCAGCTAGGATTAGCACTTAACTGTTGTTTCTTTCTTTTTTAGAGGTTTGAGATAGATTGAAGTTTCCTAGTTGCTGCGCAAAAGTATTCCAATTGTTCGCAAAGCTTCTATGCTGTTGTGCAACAAGATCCATTTGCTGCGCAAAGCACCCTAGTTGTTACAAACTTACACATAGTTCTTTACTGTTGTGCCACATGATCTAGCTGCTGTGCAAAGTATCTCAGTTCTAGTTGCTGCACAACATTTTCTCAGGCTGAGTGTTACTTGCTACTTGATAATATGTCACTGTTCTTTGTTGTCATCTTGGTTTGTGGCAATGAAGGTTTTTGGTATTTTGATTTTATATTATAGGGGAATTGGACACCTACATCCACACACAGATATATATATATATATATATATAATAAATTAATAATTTATAATTTTATAAAAATATATATAAAATAAATATTTATCTTTATAAATGTATTTATTTATTAAGTAAATTAACATAATATAAAATAAACATCTTATATAAATAAAGATATAAAAACCTAGCAACTTAGACTGTTCTTTGATTATCGTATATCATATAGTTCACATTTTTGCTATAATTATCAATTTCAGGTATTTTCTTCAATAAGATTCTTCACATTTTTGCAGCCCTAAACAGCTATGATCTGATACCATTTAATACAATTAATATTTTAACTTATCATTTTTTGCACCCCTAAATGGTATCATAATCTTCACATTTTTGCAGCCCTAAACAGCTCCTCGAAAGCTCTGTTAAATGGCAGCAAACCATCTGTTGTGTTGGCAACGAAGGAGCAGCAGCAGAACACCATTCAGCAGAGTTGAGAGCTGAGCAGAAATACTTGAGCATCCCAGTGCCATGTCCAGGCCCAGCCAATATGCCACATACAAGTGCCAAACCCAGTAACATAGCTTTATATCAGTTTAAAATGATAAAATCCTTTTTCAACCAAATAAAGGATTCCATAAGAAGCTACTATAGTCTATTCCTAAGCAAAAATCTATCCTGGGAAGTTTGAATGAACACTGACACTTAAAAACAAGCTCCAGGATATAACAACAAAATTTAGCATACATATTTAAGACGTGAAAAGGCCAGCAAAATTGATTATACACAATCACAATAATAGATTTACAGCATATCATGAACCATACCTTTGCCCATAGGTCAAGATCTGTCTCCCAATATCCTCTGTTACAATCATCTGCAAATATGACTTGCTTACTACAATGAGCAATACAAATTAATCACTTCATATTCAATTTTTAAATGAGTAAATCAGAATTTGCTCAACGGCATACCCTTGACTCCAAGTTCATCAAAACTGCCGATTTAGTGGAGTTTTTGGCACGATTTAGCTCCACATCAGTCACTACAAGAGAAAATTAAATATTAGGCAAAATTAAAACCAGGGTTCGGTATAAACTGTAAATAATGAATGATTGACTATAAACCTTGTCCAGGAATTGCAATGGCTAGGAGCTCTCCTGTTGCCAACTCTACAGCTTGTGATACGAAGTCTGACCCCTATAAAATTTAGAAAATTTGAAAATAAGCTATTTAGAAAAGTTGAACATCATTTAGTAACACATGTACTGAATTTCAAATAAAAAATTACAGGCAAGAACTAATTACTGCCAATACAAAATATACACATTTAATATTTTCTATCCGCAAACTTCTAAATTCAATTCACTTTGTTTCAAAACCAAAGTCTTCTTCAGTGGTTTGCAATAATTCTTGCTACAAGAAGAAATTCACATGAGACACTGTTCTGAATTTTTATTTTGTAACTGGCTAGCGACTATAGAACAATATAAAACTTAGCCATCAATAATGAAGAGTAGTGGCCACAAAGAACTTTGGCATGCAGCAAAATCAAATAGGGTCAGATAGAATATCAGGAAAGATGTAGCCAATATTAGAGCAGATCTTATTTTCTCCAGGACATGGCAACAGCAGAATCTGAGGTTTTCAAGACACGACTAAATGAGAACCAACCTATAATAAGATTCCAAGCAAGCATATCGGAATCTAAATTTTTTACTTTCAGCAGGTGGGGCTCAGGTGGGGCTCAGTCCTCAAGTGTTAACCAGCATTTATCAGGACACTCAAGTTCAAACTAGACAGTAGAGAAACTCTCCAGCAGGGTATGCAAAACAATTGCCAGAGACAGGCTGTCCTCAAGACCTGGGTATTAAACCTAATTGCCAGAGTCATCCCAGCTTGAAGCATACCGTATGACACAGGTCAGGCATGTAGGATGATTACGCAAATTGTGACACAAGATGAATAGGTAAGTTAGTGCTGTGCTGGAAACCCAAATCAGATGTACTTTTGCTATATGTAGAAGATACACAAGAAACTCATGTTAATATCACTGCAGATCACGAATTATGAAGAAAAAAATAACTAAAATCAGGATAGAACTAGCTGGACAAAATAGGGCAGCTTATAGACCCCAAAAAGAGACATGTAAGTATGTACATGTAAGATGGAAAGGATTGAACATAGCAACATCCAGATATATTTCAAAATGAAAATCTGTGAAGCTAATCTCAAAAAATGTAAAATGTATATATTTTATTCAAGATTAATGAAAAGAGCTAGTATGAAATGTGGCAGATTGTGATGCAACAAAATTCATTCAAGCTGCACTCACAAAAAATGTAGAGAACGCTATCAAGATTGTAAAAGCAGGGTAGATTAATGCACGTGATCAATATGTTTGCACATCACTTAAAAATTTATGAAGATTTTTTAATGACCCATTCTTTTAACAAGTATATACATGTATTACAGAAAAAATGCGAGTGCAGATGGTTTGTCAAACCCAAAGACACCAACCAGAGAACTTTGATGACAAAAATAATGATACTATGTTTTGAAATAAACAAGATGAATAATATTCATGTCATATACAGTATGCGTGATCAAGATGTGGGACAATCCATTCCAACATTATACAAGGACTAACAAATGAAGCCAAAATGTGTGAAGCAAAGACTGACAAGAGACACATAAGTAAGTGCTAAACCAGACACAATGTAGAAAAAAAAAAGATTCACAATTTCAAGTTTTTTGAGCTCACTCAGGGTCAAGATCTATTTTACAGTTACAAAAGAACATTGGGTTACTTTGTGGTGACACTGAATCCAGACAATTCATCATTACGATTCTGTTCCTAGTGGAACAGCACTTTCCAACAGCTGGAAGAGACCAATGGAAGAAACATTTCAGATGATTTGAGTAAAGACCAAAACAAGAGGACTTTCACTGAGAAGAATAGCTAAATGACAGTGGTTAACATAATATGAGAGGCATCTCAGAAGCTAGTAATTTTGAGAGACTTGAGAAGATTGATTTGATTGGTTGCCAGGTTGATGGAGATGCAGAAATTGAAGGTTGGAAACTTCTAAATGACTATCAACACCATCTTAACAAGGTATCCAGAGAAGACAAGACATGTTCTTTAGATGGAACAAGGTAAACTATTACAAAGCTCTCAATATGTTGTTAATGTGTCCATGAAACACATAAAGAAACAATGCAATCAGTAGTCAAAATTTTAACTAGGATCATGGATGTGGCATTATTTATGGTGATAATCAGTATGACAAGCTTGTTTAGATTTAAACGGCAACACTCCAATGTTGAGCGACTTGATAGACAGCGACTTGATAGACAATGATTTATGGCATTGTAATGAAAAATAGAATTAAACATAAAGAATTTAGATTATTAAAATAGGTCCGTGATCAAACAAATAATAAACTCCACAAGCATAGGAAGAACACCAATATGAAGTAGTACCAAGAGAAAATAAAAGAAGAATATCACTACATAAAATAGAATGAATACATATAAAAATGATTAAATAGTTGAAAAGGTCGGAGCCACTGCCAGTATTTATACACCTCTCAACAATTTTATGCTGACCCATCAAGGCACTGACCCAATACAATTAAACTGCAAGTTAAACAAGCAAGGGGAACATTTACATATACAAGTTACACCTACAAGGTTTATATAACCCATCTCAACAAGTTCCAAATGGGTATGCTGACCCATTGAGGCACTAACCCCAATATGATTATAGTGTAAGCTACACAAGCAAGGGACACATTTACATATACAAGTTATACCTACTGTAAGGTACAAATAACCCAATGGTACACCACAAGTATCAACAAATAAAAAGAACCCAGAAAGATGAGTTTTACACTCTAACCTCCCCCCTAAAAAACACCTTAGAGAGCCAAAGGGAGGCGACATTAACAAGTCAAACCTCTCAAAAGAATAAATGCCTTAACATCCTCTCAAATGGCATCTCCTAATAAACCAAACAGCAACTGCAACCTCATGAATCTTCTCAATAACAAGGGCCGAATAATCTATAAGGCAACCGAATTCGCCCACTAAAAGTGCATGCAATGTTGCAACCAATGCTCCTCTATGCTCTACCCCTAGTATAAATAACCATGCTGCTACATACATGACCAAGTAAAGCCACCAATTCAAACCAGAACCATGCTTCTGCTCTCCACAGGACAATGGCATGCATATCTCTATTCTCCATCAAGAAATAAAAGCCAGCTTCCATCAAGATATGAGATAAAAAAAAGTCAGCTGCTTTTCATAAAGGAACAATCATAGAGTCTCACCTCCTAACCAATTCCCGGAAGCAAAAAGATAAAATCAACATCATAATGGTGACTGCATTACTTGGCCACTACACACAAGGCCACCCATTCATCAAAAGCAATAGAAAGCCCATCAATAATGAGATCTAAATACCCCCATCCATGATGACACTCCATCCAAATCACAACCATCTTTTGTTGAATCAAGCGGACCAAAGAAGTCTCCAAATGCAAATAAAAAATAATACCACCATGAAGAGCTCTCAAAAATGCTTTCCCACCATTCGAAAATGGGCTCAAATAGAGTCTATATGACAAAGTTACGGCTGCTTGGATTTCAGTTACCAAAAGCCAAATATTCTCTTGACACATGTTAACATTTGAATGTCACCTCAATCCTTTCCAAAAAAAATAAGTAGACTCGCCCAATGGACAGTGGCAAATTCCATAACAATATGTAGGAATGTCACCCTGAACAAAATGATTTCCCTCTGTCTTTGAGAGGGGCTGCTCTCTTGTATGATGGGGGATTTGTAATTTTGTGTCTTCACACCTGAAAGTACTAGAGGAACATAAAACTAAAACAAATGTAGAGGATAGAAGGAGAAAAGGAGGAACCCTGGCTGGACTAAAATGCAAAGGACTTTCTGGATAACTCAACAAGAAAGTAAAATAAGAGCATTTTAGAAGCTCATCATCCTTAATGCTAATGGAGATGATGAATGGCATGCATGATGGAGCAGCTGAAATCTCATAGAAACAAAAACTTTCCCCCACCCAAATCTAGCTACATGCACGTGATAAAAAGTTTCTCCATTCAAACCCTCACCTCACAAAGAAGGAAAGAGGAGGAATGCATGACATGCAGCTGGAAATGATTCAACAAACATGATTAAATTCCATTCAACAGATGGAAAATGAGATTTGTAAAAGAGTAAAGCCCACCCATTTCATGTCTCTTGCCTTCCCTGATTTGTTATGATGCTTATGCCTTACCATGTTTTCAAGGCTTAATTGATTGATAGACTATCTATATAGATGTATGCATTGGATTATTGTTGTAGGATGTCTATGATTGTGTATGTGCTAACCATACATGGTATTGATCGTATATTCCTAATTATATCCACGCATTGATGTATATGGTTAAAGGCCATGCTTGGCTGTTGTGATGCCCATCTTGAGTGTTATATGAGTTTGATTAGTGAATCATTTAGTATGTGGAGTATGAGACTGGTTGTGATTAGTATGTTGAGTTATGATGTAATCCTAATTACGTAGTGTTGTGACTTAATCACACATCGCCCCATTGCAAATGGGGACCCCCTCTTTTTTTTGCTTTCTCGCTTCATTTTGCTTTAGGGTTTAGTTTTTCTCTGAGCTTGTAGGTTTGGTTGTGTATCCAAGTCTCAATAGTTTCTTGCCAAAAGGTCTATATGCCTTCATCCTGATGCATGTCCCTGAGACCCTGAAAATGACTAAGTAGGATATCCTGAAAACCCAGAAAAAATGACTAAGTCTGAAATCTGGTGGATCCTCAAAAATCTAGAATCTGCATGTTAAATCCTATGGATCCAAGACCTATCTCAAACATCCTGGAAGTATATTGATAAATATTTAAAGTATAAAATTTCTTATACTTAAATATATTTTTCAATATACTTCCATTCAGAAAAATCCAAAATTTGACTAAGGCAAGAAATTCCTCACTCCATGTCTAAACCCACCCAGACTGGGCGGCCTTGGCATGAGGTCATGGACTCAACCTCCTGCACATGCACTTGTCCAGACATAACCCTCAAATCCGCCCAAGGAAAAAGTTGTCAAATTTACAAGGTTTTGAGCACAAAAGACAGGGAAATGATGAAACTCCAAGGAAACTCATGAGTTTGAATGACTCTAAGCCATCACAAGGTAGATTCCATGCACTACTTCCCAACCCGCCCAACCTGGGTGGCTTCACAAGGTCCTCTTGGACAGTGTCATCACCATCAGGAGAGCTCCTCCAAACACAACCTTCAAGCCCGCCCAAGGAGAAAATGATCAAGTTTGCAAGGTTTCAAGTACAAAGCACTAGGATGTGATGAATTTCAAGCAAAGTTCACAAGTTTGAAGGAGTTAAATACATTTTAAGTCAAATTCCATGGGTCGCTCCCAAACCCGCCCTACCTAGGCAGCCTCAAGAGGTGCTCATGGACTTTGTCTCGTCTTACAATGCACTCTCCAGAAAACATTTCCAGAACCGCCCAAGGTGAGAACAATACACTTTGCAAGTAGAATTGATGAAGGTAATGAAGATGACACTTAGGAGATGAGATGACTAAGCTTAAAGGAGTGGAAAGTTTTCTAAGTACAATAGTCCAAGGGTCACTCTCAACCCCGCCCTACCTAGGCGGCCTAGAGAGGTGAGTCTGGAATATGATGTCTAAACGCTGCAACTACTCCATCCTGACTCTCCAAACTCACTATGATGCTTCACATCCATGCAAGATCATTCATGAGGCAAAATTGATGAAGATTACAAGTCATAAGGTAAAATCCTCACAACACCTCCAAAGCTGCCCTTCCTAGGCAAGTTTCACCAAGACATGTGGACAAGGTCACCTAACATCCCATCTGTGTCTTTCAACTTCACATGAACACCTCAAAAAATGACTAAGTCTTGAAGTTGAAAGAAAGAGTTATTAAATGGAAGGAATGAGCCTCAAATGAAGTTCAAGAAGAAAAATCCAAACACCCCTTCCAAAGCCGCCCAGCTTGGGCAGCCTAGAGCATGGAGTATGGATTTTCACACCAAACAATCCATACACCCCCTTGAAATCCGCCCATCCTCTCAAGGCTTTCCATTGCATTCAAAGAGGTCAAGTTATCAATGAAACAAGTGTAAAAGGTTTTAGATTATCAAAACAAAGCAAAAAATGCCTAAGTCATGAAAAATCCAAGCTTACCCTTGAATCTCGCCCTTCCTAGGCGGCCTTGACCAACTTGCATGGACTCCATGTCCTCCACATCATACACTCCACACACACCCTCCAAACCCGCCCAACATAGGCGCTCCAGAGACTTAGGCATGGATTTCATGCGAAAGGGTATGTTTTGAAATGTCATTTTTTGATCCCACATGCATAAGATGAATGTAATTTGTTATTGAAAATCCTTTATATCAAGTCTTAATTTGATGTGTTTCTTTTTTTGTAGGTGATGGAGGATCCAAGGAGGTGAATGGTGAGAGCTCATACATGAGAAGTTTTGAAGGTGGAGGAAAGTTGCTCAAGTTTGTCATCATCACCACACGAAAGAGCTCCTACATCAAGTTCATCTTACTTTGAAGACTTCGTATGTCTGGATGAGGAAGACATCTGTTATGCCCTTACTTCCATAGCGTATATGGTTATGAATAGTCGGCTTGTGGCTATCTTAACTCTTAATTAAGTCATATTATCATTAGTATATTGGTATTTAGTTGTTTAGGCCGGCCTAAGGCTTCTATAGGGCTATCTAGGTCGGCCTGGGTGATATCCTAGGCATAAATAGGTCTATATAGGGGTAGTGAGTCTTATTGGATCATCATATTGTGTATTGTGTTCTCATTGAAGACTGTTGGAGGTATCCCCCTCGAAGTGGATTAGGAGGTTGCCCCCTCGAAGTGGCATATTATTTGCAGCATATTTACTATTATATTCCTTATTGTGCAAGTTGTTTCATTACAAGTGGTATCAGAGCATGATCTTGGCACCGTAGAGGCAAGGTTTTTTCTCAATATTGGAGGCGATTTTGGGAAGAGCATAACTTTCAGATTTTAGCGAATTTTTTAAAGATTTTTAAAAGGTTTTTGAAGACCATATTAAAGAAGCTACAATCCAAATTTCAGAGGAATTGGAGCAGATTTGAGCGAATTATTGCAGAATTACGATTTCTACACAATTTATTTGAGATCTACATATCTCACACATCCTGCTGAATTGGAGCATAATTTGTATTGGGTTTTTCAAGACATAATAGAGGAGCCTACAGTCCAAATCTTGGAGAAATTGAACCAAAAATAAGCAAGTTATTGCAAAATAAGGGTTTCCAACAAATTCGCTCTCAAGGCTGCAAATTTGCTTTTTTTGGGAGTTTTTTCTGAGTAAGTGGTATCTTAGTTGTAGTAAGTTATAGTAAAAATTTCAGAGAATTTACATTTCATTTGTGTGATTTATTTCAAAAATATTGGTTTTCATCGTGACGAAGCTTGCAACAAAAGGCAAAAAGAATGTTGTCACACCGGGGAAATCCTCTGATAGGGATGGGGAAACAATAGAGGATATTAATCCCAATGAGGAAGTAAGTAAGGTCAAGGAAGACATTTCCTCAATCAAGTTGGAGATGTGTGGCCTAAGAGGAGATATATCAGGCATACGAAGCATGTTAAGTGCCTTTATGAAGGAACCAAGAAAAGAGGTCTCAAGCAACCAAGAAGAAGAAGAAGAAGAAGAAGTAGTTCCTAATCAAGCTATTCAACCAATGCAAGGGTACCATGTACTATTCCTCACCTCTTCCTCTATGGCACATCAAAAGGTTCAAGTAATGGAAGAACACATTCATCACCATCAAGAGCTAGATGCAAAGGGAAAACACATCTTGGAGCTGAAGTTAATTTTCCAGACATGCATGAAGAAGCTAAGGACACCAACAGTTCCAAGTTACCTCATTATAAAGAAATATTTTCTAGTTGAAGTTACCACATGGGATGATGAAGATTATATGAAGAAACTACCACAATTGTTCAACGTTGAGGACAACACTTTTGTAAAGGTGGGGGGCATGTTATGCCCTTACTTCCATAGCGTATATGGTTATGAATAGTCGGCTTGTCGCTATCTTAACTCTTAATTAAGTCATATTATCATTAGTATATTGGTATTTAGTCGTTTAGGTCAGCCTAAGGCTTCTATAGGGCTATCTAGGTCGGCCTGGGTGATATCCTAGGCATAAATAGGTATATATAGGGGTAGTGAGTCTTATTGGATCATCATATTGTGTATTGTGTTCTCATTGAAGACTGTTGGAGGTATCCCCCTCGAAGTGGATTAGGAGGTTGCCCCCTCGAAGTGGCATATTATTTGCAGCATATTTACTATTATATTCCTTATTGTGCAAGTTGTTTCATTACAACATCAACGCCACGCATGAGGAGTCATCATCCAAAGTTGTCTATTTCATGTGCATCCATCATATGCAAGTCTACTACAAGAAGTCACGCACAAGACATCTTCCACCTCAATACTCCAAGAGTCAAGAGTCCTGCAAGCACAAGGAAGTCACAAGGTGAGAGATGAGCATGATCATCAAAGTGATCCATGAGTTACATCAAGACAACAAGAAGAAAAATATTCTAAGTGAACATGAGGTGACCCAGACTAGTTCGTTTGAAGATGCTGAGGTGGCACGTACACATCATCAAGCCAATTGCATTTTGCCATGTCATTCATTCAAGAGGGCCCACCATAAAGATGCTCCAAAGATGCTTATCACATTGGGAAACATGCCTTCATTGCCTCTTTCATGTTCTAAAAATAGCAAATTTTGTAACAAATTGTCTTATTGTCTCAATCTCGGCCGTTGATTGCTAAATCAATCTGGGCCATTCATTGTAATCCTTGAGCTCTATATAAGGCTCACTTCTCTCATTTGTAGATATAGAGACATTAGAGGATTAGAGAGGATACATTAGATTAGAAAGGAGTAGAGTAGAGGAGGCTCTTCGAAGTCATTGAAGAGATATTGAGAGATTGTTGTAACGATACACTTCAAGAGTAATGCAAGCTTATTGTTGAATGTTTCATGGTGATCATGTGATTTTGGAATGTTAGCATGGTCTTCATTGTCTCCAAGATGGTTGAGAATTGTTTCCAAAGTAGCTTAGTTGATAGATTGAAAGTTCATTGATGTAATGCATGTATGTATTGAATATTTGATCAACTCCTAGCTCATGTTTTTGACATCCATCGCTAGTGGAGTGTTGTGTAAAGCTAGTCTGAGCTTCATCATAATTTGCTTAAGTTCGGTTGTGGATGCTTGTTTGAATTGCGCCGTCAAATGGGTGCTTATATGAGCTTTCATGATTTGAAAACCATTTGCTAACCTTAGGAGATTGCACCTACTCCATGTAGTTGTAGGCATTCTTAGCGAAGTGGAGTTAGGTTTATTGAGGAGTTTGTCTATTCATGCAGCATCATTGCCTCATTGACCTTAGATTAGTTTCTCTAAACCCCAATCTTTTGCCTTTTCTTTTGTAGTTGATTAGAGGAAGTTCCATTTCACAAGGAAAGAGTACATATTGGAATGGAGTGATGAATAAATTATGCATTAAGTCCCTTTGTGTAAACAGCATTATCACATCATACCACCGAGGCTATCCGTCGCAAATCACGTACAAGGAACCTTGGAGCGTTCTTGTTTGATCACATAGTTTAGCATTCGAGACACTTTGTTCAAGAGAGAATGGAGCACTTGGTGTTTTATTCTAATGTTGTTGTTGTCAAGAAAACATCATCAACACGTAGGATGTTGGTAATATGATTGATTATCATGCTTTGTGATGTTGCACATACCTTGATTTCCACGTATGAGAACATATTGATATATTGGTCTAACTTGTTGCTTTAGCTATGATTTTTGTGATAGGATTTGATGTGTGTATCCAGTGTGCAAGCCTTTAATAGGTACATATCCAACAAGAGACATATGGAGTGGAAAGTCATGGATCTTGTAGAGTACTAAGACCATTACTTGTATTTAAATTGGTTTGCCTCATCATTATGGTTTTAATAGTATGCATTTTTAATAGTTGTTTTACCTTCTACATGTATTTTTAATGATTTCCATAGTTTTTGGAAGGGGTTGGAATCTAAGTGCCTTTTTATTTAATTCTATTTAAGTGAATGTTTGGATTTATTTCCCTTTAAGTGGTTTCAATTGATTGTTTATTGTTATTTATTATTAATTTTTATTAATTATTATTCTTTAGATTTTATTGAGTTACTAATATTTAAATTTTAATTTGTATTTATTTTATTTTATTGCAATTTTTAATTGAGATTTAAATTTCATTAAAAAAATAATTTTGAAATTTAAATCTCAATTAAAATTGTAATAAAATAAAATTAATATAAATTAAAAATATATTAAAATTTAAATATTAATAACTTAATAAAATCTAAAGACTAATAATTATTAGAAAAATTAATAATAAATAACAATAAACTTACTAATTGATAATGTTTAAAGAATAATAAACCATTAAAATAATAAATTACAAATAACATTGCTCTTCCCCTTCATTATAAATCCATTTTCATGAAATAGACCCTCGACAAAAGAAATTGGATACTACTTGAACCAGAATACTGGCATGAAAGAATATAAAAGAAGTCGCCGAAATTTTTCAAAACAGAATACAAACAAGAATATCAAAGTGTTCACAAATATTACTTTTGCTCGCGATTGAAGCAATAATGACAGACAGGCAATAGAAAAGCTGGTACGAAAAGACACTCGACTAAAACAGATAGCCACCTCTAGTCACACTTCTGCAAATGCTGCTCAAGTATACTCTACCAACCAACACATGACTCCATTTGAGCAAAAAAATCAAAGTTTTTTTAATGTTTTATGGTTTTTATTTTTAGATTTTTCCTCAATTTCACTGAGTTTTTTAGGATGTCATACCTAAACATATCCAACGCATTTTATATCTGCATTGATCTTGGGTACAGATCGGTACAGTATCTAAGTTCTACCATACCTGTATCCATACCGCTTATGCTAACACGTGTACCAAGGGAGCAGGTGGCGTATCCTAAAACATTTCTTAAAATGGCTTTGTTTAGAATTATTTATCTTTCAACCTTGTTGCCACGTGATGGCCTTTTGATTTAAGCTTTTAGGTTTTTGTGTATCGTTTGTGTACCTTTATGTGAAAATGAGTGTTCTTGGTTGGAGGTAGAAGACTCCATTAATAGGAGCTTGGCATGCCTCTTTGGAATAGAAATTCCTCCTCTTTCATTTTTGTGTTCAAACCACGAGTGGTATCGATTATGTGTAATCTTGAGAAACTCGTGTGTGCCTATGAAACACTCGTATGACTCTGTGTTTAGGGAGATCTTGTGAGATTCTTGATAAACCATGTGTGCTAGTAGATCCATAACTCTCTTCTCTATGGCTCAGGGGTTGACTAGAGTGGCATGGACATCCATATGCACTTGATGATGTTAATATAGTAGGGTGGTGAGTACTCTTTTGTTGGCCTTCTTTAGTAGTTCTTGCTTGGAGCTCTTCAATGGTAATTTGAAGATCCTTCAGTTGTTAAAGTTGAACAAATTTATTGTTATGTAATTTAATTCTTTTCACTTATGCTCTATGTGTAGAGGAAGGTGTTCGTATAATATGTTTTGAAGTAATTTATAAACTTTAAGGTTTAGAAAATTCTCTTGTAAGAGGGAAAATTAACTTGAAAATTCAAATTGGTTATTTTCAAAGTTGTCAATCTTGGTATGGGGATGGGTACATGTTCAAGTATGCTCTGGTACAGCAATTTTTTTCCCCCAAGAACCAGTACATATACAGGTTTGTGTGTGTGTGTGTGTGTGTGTATATATATATATACAATACTATTCAATATAACTATGACTTATAATTTAATATATATTAAAAATTATAAAAACAATAATACTCATTATTGCCAATAAACAAAATATTTAAATAACTCATAATTTGCAAAAAAGAAAATACTCATAAATTCATAATTCAGTGATTTGTCAAATGTCAATACAAAATGAAAATTACAATCAATATTCAATAATATTCATATTGCTCATCATCGAGAGCATCAAAGTCAACATTTGGTTCAATTTCATTTGAACCACAATTAGCTGCAATGCCACTCCCACTAGCCATGTCATATGTAGAAGTTGCCTCATTTATAGAGACTTATTATGTAAACACTCACTCATTGTAATCAAGTTTCTTATGTTACAAGAGATGCAAGTTGGAGTGTACAAAGGCTAAATCCTCAACCTTTTTTGCACCCAATTGGATGCGCTTAATTGAGTGGATAAAAGAGTATGTACTCCAATTTTGTTCAACTAAAGAACTCGCAACCTGTTGAAATGTTTAACTTTAGGAAAAATAAGCAATGTTCCACACAGTCTCAGGACGGGGGGACCTAGGACCTAGATTTTGGGGTGGGGATTGGCGGGGCTCTGGGAGCAAAGCCTCCAGTGTAGTTGAGGGACAACGCACCTCGCGAGGTCTAGAGGCAACATTTTCACAATTTTATCACTATGTTTTTTGCAACACTAAGTCCTTACTATTTCTAACCAAATCTTCATTCTTCAAAAAACTAACAATTAAGCTGAAGAATCTAACTAGTCTAAATGATGAGGGCTATCGATTTTTTAATGAGTGAATAAGGATCACTTTAGGGCCAAATTAGGACATGGCAAATGCTTTTTTATTTTTAAAAAAATTGAAAAAAATAAGTTTTCGACTTTTTTTTACTTCCACCTAGAGACACGCAAATCCTCCCTAGTACAGCCCGGTTCACCCCAAGAAAGATCCATAGGGTACCCAGGGTGCCTAGGGCAAACCCAAGCCATACTCGGGGTTTGCCCATACTTAGGAGGACTCGTAGGGTACCCAAGGTGCCCGAGGTAGACCATGTGTGAACCCCAAGCTGTTCCAGACCCAAACCAATACCAAATGGGTACGTGGGGGTCTAAAGAACCCGGTAACATAGGTTATTTTCAGATTTTGAGTATTGGATCCTCTTGTTGGGTGCATTTGTGAATCAATGGGCTATACTGCAAATCTGTAGGATTCTTGTATCAAATCTTATGCTTAGTTGTGCGTTTTTTGAAGTTCAATGGCTTATTTTGCATCTTTGTTTGTTGGGGATGCATTTGTATACCTTTTCACTCTCCGTGAGTTGATTTCGTAGAGCTAAATGTGTTAATAATGCTAATTTTTAATTATGGAAGTTGTGTGAAAATTTCACCTCCAGATTTTGTGTATTTTGTGAGTTATGACATAATTGTGGTAGATTCCTACCAATTGCAGTGGTGTCCAGCCTCTGCCATTTATTTCCTATAATGAATTATGGAAAACCCTTGTGGATCATTGTAGATCTTTCCATCTTCTTTCTTTTGCTTTTTGTAGCACTAAACAAATGTTATGTTTTAAAGAAGTTATGACCATTTCTTTCCAACACTTAAAAGTGCAAGAACTCCTTGAAAAATAATGTTGTGAAGGACTTCTTTACATTTTTGGAAGGTCTTAGTATGCCCTATCAACTTCTAGAAGGTTGTAATCATTCCATAAGTCCTTTTATGGTTTTAGAAGTGATTTGTGTAAACTAGTTGTTCTTACCCTATGCATAATGTTCATAGTTTACAAATGCTTTCTAAACATCTTAGTACTGCTTTCTAGAATTGAACCTTCTTTGTGTGAACGGTGAGACTCTCTTAAGCACATGCACACGCACACACACGGAATGTACTAATGAAACAATGGATTAATCTAATGAAAGAAAGTTTATGCTTATTATGATTATGTTAAGAATAGAAAAAAGTTCTATCTTCCTTCTTATTGAATGTATGTCATGCTTGCCACTCCTTTCTTGTTGAGATAATGTAGTGTCTCTCCTTGTGCACTTACCTACACATTTCTTCCGTGCGTGTTGGGTGTTTGTGTAGTCATGTGTTCCAAATACACTTTTGTGTATGTGTGTGTGTGTGTTGCAACACTGTTAGTGTTATATTTGTAAGGCGAAAAATTTGTTAAGTGTGTTTTTTATCCGCTAATGACCTTAGTGAAATTTGGGCATTACAAAAAAAACAAACCATGTCCATTTATGAAAAAAAAAAAAACATTTCTTCCATGCATTTGTGTTATAGCTCATTAGAATGGGGAAAATATATTCTTTTTAATAGGCACTTTAAAGTGAGCACTTAAGTTGGGAAAAAAGTGAAATATTTGAGTTGGAGTCAAAATGATTATTTTTCCCAAGAAATAATTCTTTTTGTGTAACTCCAAAAGTGCCTATATAAATAAGTTGAGAGCTCATTTGCTTCTTTATGCTATTGATTTGATATTGTTATGCTGTTGGATTGAACCTGCGTGTTCTCCATTCCTTCTCGAGGACGAAAACCCTCTTGGAGAGGATCAGTTTCGATGGTGAGAGCTCCACCCTAGCTGGTAATGGTGGTTTCACACAGAAATCACACTGTGCTATCATAGAGTTTGTTGTATTTTTTATTTAATGCTGATCATTTTGGATTGAAATTATATTTTGGATTGATTTTGATTGAGTTACTGATGAATCCTTTGGAGTTTGTTTCCTGAAGTCTGAAGTTACCATGCTGGGCCATACATTTTTGGTTGTACCTGTGATGAGGGCAACTTATTTATTGCTTGATCATTGAAGGTTCTTGTTGCAGTTTTTGTTTGCTATGTTACTCACCATGTCGAGGCGCCTATGTCTGTACAGTTTGATGAGATTTTACTGAAGAGAACGTGAGGGCATTTGAACAGGAATCGCCCCTATTTCTTGTGGCCTATTGCTTGGACAAGAATCGCCATGGTTAGAAGATGGGTTTACATGGTTTTGAAGGAGGAATATACTGAGTTGGAGTTGATATGAGAGGTCAATCATTGTTGTCATAAAAGAAAATTGCAGACCTGTGATAAGCTACAGCAATACCAAAGGCTTCCAAACTAAGTTCTCTTCTATAGCTTACTGTGTGGTATATTCATGATGTTTCTATGGCTTTGTTAGCATGCTTCCTTTATCATATTTTCTAGAATTTCTATGCTCTAACTGATTGTAGCAATGCCATTTCTGCAAAACAGGGGTATTGATGTTAGTTTGCAACTTATTCATTTCATTATAATCTTTCAATCATGATGCAAACATTTGTAACCCCTAAATGGTATGACCGCCAGTGTGGATAAAAGTATTTTGTTTCTTTCTTGGCTTTCCCAAAGCCGATGTGCTTGTTCTTTCCTTGTTATTCTCCCACTGAATAAGTGGTGTTTCCCACTGAATAAGTGGATGCCCGCTGAATAAGCGGATGATTGTAATTTGGTTTTATTTGCAAGGCATTTGACTGATCAACTGAAGCACTGTATGCTCTCACCTCGCCCAACTTGGGAACTTGGTGATCAGAAAGTGTGGAGGTGTATATTTGGTTGCGTACATTGTTCTAATATTGTTGTTATAATTGTTAAATTATGAAAAGATTTTGAGGCAGCACATTATAGTGGTATCAAAGCTGGTTTTCCTACCAGCATGTTGGATTGCTAACTCTTGTGCAAAGTGCATGTCAAAAAATTCACTTGCATGTCAGTTTTGAGACTACCCAAATGCTTGCATGTCAGAGTTGAGGAACAACATTTCAGCCTTGCATGTTGGCGATCAGCACTTGCATGTATGTGTTCAGTGATTTGGCAGTGAAAATTTTTGTTCAATTGATGTGAAAGCATGGCATCTCTCAAGGAAGATAATGTGTGTGAAAGGCTTTTCAATGCATGGATGAAACTTGAATCTCTAAGATGGTCAAAAGAGATTCTTTTTAGCACTTTGGAGAGGTTGAGAAATGTTTGTCTAAAGTTCCTCAATCACCTTTTGAGGTAATGCGGATTGCCTTGATTCCTTCAATAACTTCATTGGGTACGCCTGAGTTATTGAGGCATCCAGACGATGATGTGAGACTTGCGATTATCACATGCATCAATGAAATCACAAGAATAACAGCTCCTAAAACTTTATGATGATGAAAAAATGAAGGAGATATTACAGTTGTTCGTGGAAAGTTTTCATGGTGTGGGTGACATCAAAAGCCCTTCTTTTGCTAAGAGAGTCAAAATCTTAGAAACTATTGCTAAGGTTCGAACTTGTGAGATGATGCTAGACTATGATTGCGAAAACCTAATACTCCAAATGTTTGGCTATTTGCTTGCTGAAATTAGGAAAGATCATGATATGGGTATTATGTTAGCAATGCAAAATATCATGACGTTGGTTGTTAATGAGAGAAATGATGTTTCCCAACCTCTCTTTGAAGTCATATTGAACAACATAAGAAAGGATGATCAAGATTCTCTATCAGCTGCTAATGTGCTAGCTGAAATGTTTGCTTACCAATGTGAAGAAAAATTGAAAGCATACATGGCAACAAAACAGGAGAAGATGAAAAGCTCGCAGCTGAAATAACTGGTTTTGAGTCTATCACTGAGAAGGATGAGCCTTTTTATGATGACGACAATGCCTCAAATCAAGAGGCATGTATAGAGGAGCTCCAGAATGATTTATTTGAAGAATATTTGACTGCTAACGAAGCGTTTGAGCTTGCTGAAATTCCAAGAACAGCAACTGGTGATGTGCATATACATCACTCCAATGAAGATAATTCAGATTTGGAGTGGGAATTTTCCATGCTTAAAAGACAACAATATGACTTCTCAGAAAGTTCAGATGGAGTGCATGTTGAAATGGAGCTTGTTGAAGACTCTAAATCAGCCCTTAATAATGACTCAATTCGTCTGTATGGTGCTGGCATATCATTTGATCGAAGTGACTGTGAAGAGGAGACAGATTTTGGGGGACTTAATGCTCCTAAAGAAGAGGAATTTTAAGAATCCTTGTTACTCAAAGAATCAAGGCACTTGAGTGAACAAAGTCCTAGAGAGTTGTGTCAATTGAAAAATCAACTCTTGGTCTCAGATGAGAAGGTGATACAACAAGTCCTTGTAAGTTTGGACAGCTCACATGAGTTTGTTGAAAACCTCATTTGTAAAGCCCAAAATGAGGTGAGACAAAAAGGAATTGAGAATGGAATCACCCTTGCAAATTTGCAGATTATCAAAATTCACTGGAGACCATGAAATCTGAGTATTTACATGTGATTAGTGACCGTGATCATGTTCTTGATATTGCAAGAGAGAAGGAGAGAAAAGTGGATGAGCTCATCTTTGAGCTTAATGTGACAAAAGACAAGTCGCATGTTTCCCAATTGGCACTTCAAGAAGTTGAAAAACAGCTTGTTGATGTTATAAACTTGAGGGAGCTTGAAAGGAGTACAATGGCGGGAGAAATTCAGCTAGTGATTGACGAGATTGATACTCTTCAAGAGGAGTATGATTTGGAGATCATGCCAAGGAAGTCAAAAGTTGCATGGACAGATTTAGTTGAGTTTGAGCAAGAGGAAGGTAATGGCTTTCACATTTTTGATAACCCTCTTTTTTATAATGGATACAGAGTCAATTTTTGACAATCCTCTCTTCATATTGAACAATGAAACAACTCTTAGGTGTAGCAATGCATTATGTGATAATATCAAGATATGGGATCCAAGAGCAATTCCAAAAATTGAGTTAGAGCATGGTTCTCACTTTGTCGGTATAACATAATCATATCATGAGGAAGCACTAAACCTTATGGTTAGTAATCCTCCTAGGAGACCACCGGATATGAAATGTGCAATTGAGGAGACAGATGAAGATTGCATTTGGAGTGAGATGACACTTGGAGGCAACTTCATTCCTAACTACATGAGGAATTGGAAGTTAACTTGGGTATGCAGTTTGATGATTTCAGTTGAGGGTCATTTCCTTGTTGGTACTCGCTTTGAGTTGCATCATGCTTGCATGAAGTTTTGTCTTGAGTTCTGGAGTTGGCCAACAAGTGGGACATTTCATACACTAGCACTTGCACCCCATAGGGGTTCAAGGAATATGCTGATAGGAACAACCAACGAGTTCAGAAAATTTTCCGGCATGAATTTTTTTACAGCGTGAGACAATTTCGAGCACTATAATGCTCACATATAAAAGCCTATCGGCTAATTATCTAAGTTAATGAGTTATAATTCATGCCCATTATATATAGTGGGAGATGAAGTTTATGCACAAGATGTGATGTTCATGGTGACTTCAACCTCTTTGAAATTAAGAAGTTATCAAAATATGGTTTCTTAGTTGGTGCAAATTTCATTACAGCAGCAAAGAAAGGAGGTTTCAAGCTTGTTACTTATGAAGCTCTAAAGGAAGAAGGACCTAAACATGACATCTACATGTTTGACAATCCATCCTTTGGATTGAGTGATGTTCTAACTCATACTAATCCTTCTTTGGGGTTGAGGACAGCAATTACTCCATGTCCCTTAGTTGTTGATGCTTCCATGGATGCGGTACAAGAGATGATCAAAGAAGTCACCGATTTCCATGGTGAGCAAGATGCAATGGATGGCACTTGGAGTTATGATGTGTATTTTTCTAGGTATGTTGGAGATCATTCTTGGTTGGTATCCATGTTTGGGATCCTCAACAAGAATTAACAAAGCTTATGGGGAATGGTAGGAATGGTAGGAATGATCCTTGGAGGGATAAGGATCGAAATTTCAAAGTTTTTAGTGTTGTTCCTTCCTTACCAGCCATTTTGTGATTCCAATTGTCCACCTACTAATGGATTGGAGAGAGATTTTGAGTAAGGATTGGAGCACTGAAAGAATGGTTACTCTTGGGAGTGTTCCATGGCAAGGAATGGGTCAGATTTTCAGTCTTGAGCTTGCTGTTTGGTTGCAGGCCAGCCACCTCACATCATGGTTTGCTCTCATTCAGGAGAGTTGACACATTATTTCTTGACGAGGAAGTAAAGGGTTTCAGTTGGAGATTACTTGGAAGTGTTTCCCAACCACTTCTGAGTTGTTTTTGTGAAAACAATGCTCATCTCACATGCTTATACTTGGGAACTCCATTGTTACTGGTGTTGTCCCTTGTGTAAAATGCTAAAATCAGATTGTATTTCGCTAATTCCAGTTTTGAACAGCAGTGATTATTTGTATTTTCAGATCTTCCTAAATTTGAGAGTTCATCGTATGAAGGTTTGTGCTGTAAACTTTGATAATTTACTCTCCATGTCGGTTCATGACAGTGAATTTCCACATGATTTGGTTCATCATTCAGAGACCCTTGGAATGGGAACAGTGAGAGATTTCACAAATCCTCTTGATTATATCAGAATAGTTCAAAGGAGACATATTAGATCCAAGCAGTGTTTAGGTGAGTTTGAAGAATTCTTGCAAAGGATTGTTTCCCTTTTTGCAAGAATTGTGGAGAAGGTTATGATTGAGTTATGACACAGCATGACACAGTGTATTTGGGGGTTCACAAACCTCCTAGATTGATTTGGGATCCTAGAGTAACATTATTCAGGATGGATATGATGGTTGTATTTGGCAAATTGCTTGAGGGCAAGCAATTTCGAAGAGGGCGGAGTGTAATGTCCCCTTTTTGCCACATAGGCCTTTGGGCGCATGATGTTTGTTCCTAGTTTTCCGAAGGCTATTCGACATGCTTTGGAGAACTCCAATGTTCATGGGCATTGAGCTCAGTTGGTGTTCAAGGTCATGATGATGCTTTCAGAAGCATTTTCGACTTCTTGGTTTGCTCTCCAAACTTCTTGGAGAAATCGTCTATTTTTAGAAAGTCACCCAGAGGGCATCATTCTTCATCCCAAACTTCATGGAGGGTGATGGTATAGTTTATTTTGCAGTTTGATGATGTTTGGGATTTTTCGTAAAAGTGGGTGATTTAATGAGCTATTTGTTAATTATTTCGCAGAAATAATTATTAAGTGCATTTGTGTTATAGCTCATTGGAATGAGGAAAAGATATTATTTTTAATAGACGCTTTAAAATGAGCACTTAAGTTGGGAAAGAAGTGAAATATTTGAGTTGGAGTGAAAAGGATTATTTTTCCCAAAAAAAATAATTATTTTTGTGTGTAACTCCAAAAGAGTCAATATTCCTTCACCAATAGGTTCTACCTGGAGCTATCCATATTTACATCATCTCCATACAAATAGACTAAAGAAAATGTAATTAAAGATTTCATTTTCCCTCCTTATTCATCAAATTCAAATTCAAATTCAAATGAATGAAAATACAATCTTAATATTGCATTTTCCATATAGCTCAAAATACACCAGTTAAGCTAACTTTCCAAATCTCCATGTGTAGAAGCCAACTCAACTAGCCAATTATTCACTTACCAATGCATTAGCCTACGGGAATAGATGATAGGCTAACCAAATATCTCCATGTAACATCACTCCGGAATTGGGGACATGACATTTGCTTCTTTATGCTATTGATTTGATATTGTTATGTTGTTGGATTGAACCTGCATGTTCTCCATTCCTTCTCGAGGATGAAAACCCTCTTGGAGAGGATCAGTTTCAGTGGTGAGAGATCCACCCTAGCTGGGAATGGTGGTTTCACACAGAAATCACATTGTGTTATCATGGAGTTTGTTGTATTTTTGATTTGATACTGATCATTTTGGATTGATTTTGATTGAGTTACTGATGAATCCTTTGGAGTTTGTTTCTTTAAGTCTGAAGTTACCATGCTAGGCCGTACATTTCTGGCCGTACCTGTGATGAGGGCGACTTATTTATTGCTTGATCATTGAAGGTTCTTGTTGCAGTTTTTGTTTGCTATGTTACTCACCATATTGGGGCGCCTATGTCTATACAGTTTGATGAGATTTTACTGCTGCCTTGTGATTGTTTGGAGTGTCGTACCTTCATTGCTGGTCGTACATGCTTGAAGAGTACGTGAGGGCATTTGGAAAGGAATTGCCCCTATTTCTTATGGCCTATTGCTTGGACAAGAGTCGCCATGGTTAGAAGATGGAGTTGACATGGTTTTGAAGGAGGAATATACTGAGTTGGAGTTGATACGAGAGGTCATCCATTGCTGGCATAAAGAAAATTGCAGACCTATGATAAGCTACAGAAGTACCAAAGGCTTCCAAACTGAGTTCTCTTCTATAGCTTATTGTGTGGTATATTCATGATGTTTCTATAGCTTTGTTAGCATGCTTCCTTCATCATATTTTCTGGAATTTCTATGCTCTAACTGATTGCAGCAGTGCCATTTGTGCAAAACACGGGTATTGATGTTAGTTTGCAGCTTATTCAATTCATTGTAATCTTTCAATCATGATGCAAACATTTGTAACCCCTAGATGGTATGACCGCCAGTGTGGATAAAAGTATTTTGTTTCTTTCTTGGCTTTCCCGCTGAATAAGCGGATGTGCTTGTTCTTTCCTTGTTATTCTCCCATTGAATAAGTGGATGCCCACTGAATAAGCGGATAATTGTAATTTGGTTTTTTTGCAAGGCATTTGACTGATCAACTAAAGCACTATATGCTCTCACCTCGCCCAACTTGGGAACTTGGTGATCAAAAAGTGTGGAGGTGTATATTTGGTTGCATACATTGTTCTAACACTGCTGTTATAGTTGTTAAATTCTGAAAAAAAATTGAGGCAGCACATTACATTAAGTTACTAAGTTAATTGCAATAATAGGAAAAATATTGGATCAATGTTTCTGAATCTCAAAGTCTATGAATTGGAGGCCACCACATGGCACTTTTCTGCAATGCCAAATGTCACAAATTGTCAAGCTGTCATCAATCATTCAGGCAAGAGTTCAACCTCATGACTTCTCTTGGTCAAGCACTTTATGCCCAATGCACCAACCAAGCATACAACACCCCACAAGGGTTGTGCCTTCATTTTGTCACTTGTCTGATGATAATCCGCAACCATGCAAAAGCTCGCCATAGTCACTTGTTGCTCACCACACAACTGCCCTCCACTGCTTTGCTTCAGCCTTGCGAACAGTCTGCCATGCAAACACCCATTAGCACATAGGATCTAGAGACTAGATGAATCACAAAGGAGATTTTAGGAGACTAAATGGCAGAATTTTCTAACAAAAAATGGATCCCTTGTAATTTTTCACAATGAATCCAAAAATGCAATCAAATCCAAGCCAAGCCACACCTATAAACCCTAGATCTCCTACAACAACAAAATCATGTGCCAAGTGAGTTCCACAAAACCAATCTTCTTTGAACAAGTTTCCACTATCTCCAAACTTCGCAAGGAATTCAGATCTGCACTAGCAAATCTTCTAATCCTCTTCAAACAAGTTTTTGTTATCTCCAAACTTCACAAGGAATTCCAATCAGCACCCAACGAATGTTCTTATCTTCTTTGAAAAGTTTTTACCATCTCCAAACTCCACAAGGAATTCACATCTGCACTCACAAAATGTCATTTGCTTACGATCTTGCTGGACCTCTTCTCTTCTTCAGAAAAAGCAACCTTAACAAAGAAAAGAAAAATTGCAACTCAACATACAGTGAAATATTGCCACTCCTTCATGCACCTTCACTCTGGAAAAGGACTAGAACCAAGGGAATTTTTACCCATAAGCTCTCATACCATGTGAGACTATTGACACAGGTCCCTGATCAAACAAATAGTAAACTCCACAAGCATAAGGAAGAATGGGAATGTGTGGAAGTGTTAAGAGACACTAAAAGAAGAATATCACTATATAAAATAATATGAATCAATACAAAAGTGAGTGTGTCAGTGATTGAACAGGTAGGAAGCGTTGCCTCTATTTATACACCTCTTAGCATGTTACAAATGCGTAGGCTGACCCTTTAAGGCATTAACTCCAATACAATTACGGTCCAAGGTGCACATTTACATATGCAAATTACACCTAAAAGGTACACGTAACCCACTGGTATACCACAATAATACCATTGAACCAATGCAGAATTGTGACACAAAAGGCCTTAATTCACAATGGCTAAACAACATGGCAAGATGGTTTATAAACATACAAGTTCTCATGTTGTGACGCAGAACCTCGTGTTATGAAACTTGTGGGATGCCACGTAGAATTGTTGTGACATGAAAGGGGTGCTAACCATACAACACATAACCATCACTAATATTGCTATTGGGAAGATTCGTTCAAGAAAATAAGAATTTAATTGAAAAAATGAAAAAAAGAAAAAAGAAAAAAAGAAAAAAAAGGCAAATTCTTATCTAGAGAAAAGCCCTGTTAAAGGAAAAAAATGTCTTACTTCCTATCTGGAGCAAGAGAACCTCTTAGCGACAGTTTGATCCAAAAAATTAATAAAACTTTCATTTTACTGAGGAAGAGGGAGTTGCCAGTAACAGAACAAGAAGCTAAATTAATTGTCTAAACAAATAATAGATATCAATTAGTTAAACAATGAACCATAATTCATTGGTATTGTCGACATGGTGATGGCAGAGCACTTCAGAATCAACCAAAATGATGCATCCAGCTTAGACCATACAAAGGGAATTGTTGTGGACATGGACGGGGAGTATCAGGTTTAGGAGTGCGATTGGAAGTTTAACATGTGGAATCAACCATATAACTAGTGAGTTTGCAAAAGGATTGCACCAGGAGAATTCAAGTTTGGATAAAAATGTGAACCAAGCAGAGGAGATAATTCATGCAAACCAGCATCAGGGATTGCTCTTGCTTGATGGCAAGTAAAGAAAGCAAACTTGAAGGAGGAATAGATGCATTAATTTGAGTAGAAGCAGTGGCAAAGAAATAGGAAATATGAGCATGCAAACATCAACACAGTGGCAGCACTTTAAATAGATGCCCAGAGATAGGGGGACATCAGAGTTGAAAGGCATGAAGACCATAGGCACAAAGCTCAAAGGTAAAACAAGACAGCCATGACTTCTTAGTAAAACAGCTCTCAAAAACACAAACATGGGAGAATATAAGAAATCCAAAAGGCAGAATCTTGACATAAAAGATAGAAACACAAAGAAAACTCGGGAGACTTTCAATTTTGCAAAGCTGAGTTAAGGATAAGCTCAAATTTCCAACTTAAGTGTTTTCGGAAGGTTAGGTTTTGACCAAAACCTTGAGGTTTTCAACATTAACAAATGTTTTGGGAAAGCAAAATGGTAACAGAAATAAAATATTGAACATAGTGATGATACAAAGTGGTAACAGAAATAAAATATTGAACATAGTGATGATACAAAGTGTTTGTATTCACTGGCACTTGATATTACCATACAACCAGCTTAGGGGTGAGTAATTAATAGTTAGTAGTGAATTGAAGATTAGTAGTTAGGCAGCCAAAACAACTAATATTAAGGGTTAAAAGTTTTAACATTTTGAATTTAACAAAGGAATATTCTTTGAGAGAATACAATTGTTCATCTTGAGCTCATGAGTATACAAACTTGGTTGCAACATAAACGGAATCTATATTTCACCAAGCCTTACTGTCTTTATTTTTTGTGTGTGAATAATATGCTAACCCTAATAGATGTTTCCCCTGCTTGAAAATCAGCTTCAGGAACTCTTTTCAACAGCACCACAGGATTTCCAACCAACCTGCCACCGTAAATCTCCTATATAACTTACAAAATGTTTACAATTTAAATAGCAGACAAAAGATAGCAAGCTTCTAGTTATAGATATATTAAGGTATAGGTCTTAATGCTGTATCAATTTGCCTTGTGAACTCTGCTGATTTGGAACGCCTGGAGCCTTCCTTTCCCTATGATGTATCTATTATATTTTTATTATAAAATATAATTGTTAGCAAACAGATTTGTCACTGCTTATATTGTCTTGACTCGCCCTATTGGCAGTAACAACTTTACTAAAAGTTGGACAATTTGTTCTCGTAAATTGTCCTCTGAAGGTTTTAGAAGGTACAACTCCCTTCTTATGATAATTTAAAAAAAATTTGCTATGCCTTTAACCAAAAAGCGGGAAAGGTAATTGCATATAAAAATAAAATCTGACTAAACCACAATACAAACTGTATTGCAAGCATGAAATCTTATCAAATAAACTAATGTTCTTTCAGACATAAGAATGAAAGGAAAAGCAACTATCACTTCCACAATAATATCAACACCACCTTCACATCAGATCCCAGCATACGAAAGGAGACACTCAAATGATGATAAACTTAAGTATAGAAGCAGGTTATCAATATTTCACACAGCATTATGTAAATGTCAAGATTTCACACGTTATGTATCCAACATACGAAGAATAAATAACGAAACACCAAAAGATAATCAATTCACTGCCAACCCTTCTTTGATATTTATGAATTCAATCCACCACATACATTGTTCCAAAATATCCCCCTTACTTTCAAAATAAAGTATCTGTGATCTAGTTTTGAAAAAGTAAAATTTTCACCAAAAGGTCCTTTTCACTTCTTTCCACATACAATATATAGTGAAAAGAGTAGAACTAACTTTTCCCGTACAACAGTTATGCAACCAACCATACATGATAAACAAAGTCCATGAGAAATATTAATCGAGAAACATTCTCGGATAATAAAGAGTTCTAACATAACAAATTATAATTTCAAAGAACATTTATGAAACTATTTCATTGTCTTCATCTTCTGCAGCATCAGATCCCTCCGGTCCGTCTGGAATCTTCTTGTCTGCTTCGTCTTCAACTTTCTATGAAGCATTTAACTTTGCCTGAAGAACTTTAAAAACCTCCCCATGATTGAAAGAACGTTCTTAGTGTTGGGAATGGTTGTGATTGCTAACCTAGTCTTCCATTTTTGCAATATATTGTTAGCTTCTCCAAGTTTTCTTTCCACCTCAACAAGGTCCTTAAAACTGGATAAATAAGCGAATACATTGCTAAGTCATTCTATAGCATTCCCCTTGGCATCTTCCTTAACCTTCAACTCTTCGGTCAACAATTCTTTAAAAGCCTGTTTGATAGTGTCCAGCCCCAACAAATTGGATTCAGCCTCATCCCAAAGATCAACTCCTAGGGATACACGAGCACTACGGAGATCAAGCATGTAAGATCTATTGTTCTTGGCTAGGTTCTTTAAGTCAGTGGTGCATTGCTGCTCTATGTACAACTTCCAATCCACAACAGCCAACCACTTCGCTGATTCGTTTTCTTCAGGTCTCTCAATGACCCTTTCTGTAACAAGAATGCTAGAATCCATTTTAGCCATAGCAGCAAAGTTGTTCTTGGCCACACTTAGCATCACATGTTCCTTCTTGATTGCTTTTAAATCATTTAAAATTTCTGTTTGTTTATCAGATAATTTACCATGAAGAGTGAAAACATCATGAATAAAACAGAGGCCATCAAATGTTAACTTCCCAACCCATTCCTCTACTGCATTCCCAAGGTATTTATACTTGTTAATTTGATCAAACACCTCTGTAGTCAAACCTTCAAGAATACCAATGGTAACATCCAAGGGCTGAGAGTTAATATCAACAATGGATTTAACATATGAAGTTAGAATGTCTACTTGATCTTCAAAGACTTCATTCTCTTTTTCTTTCTCTTCCAATCTGGCAGCTTGTCAACTGACAATTTAGCATTATTTGTATCACCTTGGACCGAAGGTGGTCCCAAGTCTACAGTACTCACCTGAAAATCATCAACAGATATACCTTTCATTTCCTTATCGACCATTGGCTCTACTATCTCTACATATCTGTGCTTGGAGACTAGGTCCACCATCAACCTAGACATCCTTTTGGCTTTCTTTGGAGTGGATTCCAATTTGAGTAGCCTGGCCACTGCATCAAATTCAGTATCAATAATTTGAGAATATCTCCTCTTGTTCCCAACCTCTGTTTTCAACCATGTTGGGGTGGTTGTCACAGAGGATCCACCTATTTTCTTTTGAGAGATTTCATCTGCCTTAGGGGCATTATCTATCGCTGCTTGTTGCTTGAGGGGAGGAGTTTGAAACTGATCATATTGAAGAGTGTGAGGGGTTGTTTTACTCCGCTATGCATTTGAAGCATCTTCTCCATCCTACAACCCCTGTTGTGGTGCCTCTAAAGTTTTGTTTGTTTGTGGGTTAAGGCATTTTTTAACCTTAATCTTCTTCTTTGGTGTTTGAATATTTTCCCCATCTGAGCTATTGGAAACTGTTTTCTTCTTGGGTCCATCTGACCCACTATGTCCTACAAGAGGGGGCTGCAATGTAGTGTCTTGAACAAAAGAAGGGTTACCATGGTCAGGAGTGCTTACAGAAATCAATGGTACTTCCATGACTGGCTCCTTGTGAGAAGGGGAACCTGCACCACCATCATTTAACTTAGATTGCAGCCATGTTTGACTTCTATTCAATACAGAAAAAGTTCTAGTTTTAAGATCAGTGACTGCATCCACGCTCCAATCAATATCAGACAATAGCTTGACATTCTCAGTAGCAAAAGTAGGGTCAAGGGCATCAAAATAGTCATCAACGATGTCTAGAATATGCCAACCAAGTCTATAAATTCTCATTTGATCAAGGGTCAGTCTCGACCAGTCTATTCTCCTGACCTCGTACTCATCAACATAGTCAGCCCAAAAATCCTCCAAATGAGGTATATGCTTTCTCAACATAGGAAAATACAAGTTATTCTTGACAAAATCTTTACTATCAAAATTACTCCTTGAGCCATAGGTTTGAAAATGAAAATGATTCAACAATCTATCTACATTATTTGCATCTTCAAGCTTAGAACAAGTATAATGAGCCAACTTCAGTGGGAATGGATATCCCTTCTTGGCATCATAATATCTTTTTCCTACTAAGTAAGCCTGTCTACACACTTCCAGAAATACTATATAATCTGAGGCATATTTTGGTAATTTGAGGGGGGGAATTCAAAACCTCCAATCCTGATATTTGTAAATTTATCATACTGAATAAAATAGCTGCCAAATTCTATCACCTAGTTGGCAGCTTCAGTTGAAATCCTGACCTCTGGGTTCTCCCAGATTCTTCTAACCATAAGCATTAAGAAGGCATCATTTACCCTTCTATACATCTTATTCCCATTCTCCTCTTGCAATTGAGGAAAATAATCGTAGACTTTTGTCTCAGCAGTCATTGGGCTTGCTACTTGTAATCTTGGCCAATTTGGCTGTATGGTAGCCAACAAATAAATTAAATATGAACACATGTGGAACTTTTTATTATTGTGAAAATTCACTAATTGCTCATGCAATTGGTCATTTATTAGTTGAGACCAATCAATATATTGTTTCCCTATACAAATCACCAAAATATACTGAAACATCCAGTTTTCAAATTCATCACAGTCTTTACTTCCCACTACTCTGTGCAGTAAGGTGATAATGTCTAAGATTTCATCTTTGAAATGTCCTCTAACCATATTCTTGGGCAACTGTGACCCTCCCTTTTTCTCCTCCTTCAACCAAGTATTGGCCATTGTATCTTTACATGTCTTCTTCCCGTCAATATACAAATTTGTGGCCTTTTCTTAAGTTATATCTGCATATTCTTCATGAACGGGTAAGCCCAGTCTATCAATAATAGAATCTGTATTCAACTGTAAGATTACTTGACCATTCGCAATCCTGATTTCCTGTGTCTCCGCGTTATAATTCTGAATACATGCCATTATTAAATCTGGGCATTTTACCACCAGAGGAAAACCCCCAACGTGTACCAACCCGCTATCAAAGATTTTCTGGGTTATGAGAGATCTAGGGTTGACATTCATCAGAAGCCAAAATTCATGGAGATTAATGTGTCCCAAGTTGGTATCTTTAATCCCCGATAATTCATTGTTGATGATAAAAGAAATGTCCAACCCCTTGTATTTGTATTTCATCTTTACTAACCCGAGCAACCAGTGAGTGGGATCTTCAACTAGAGTTAAGCAGGGCGAACCTAGGTTGAGTGAAAGGAAGCTATGGCGAGTAGCGAAGAAAACTAGGGTTTGACAAGTCATAAACAATGGGAGAAACTCAAAATATACCCCCAGACTTAGCTAGCTAACAACAATTTTTTCAATTTTAAAGAAGGTATCAAGACTTACTTTGGTGGCGACATTTGACGACGGCTAAGCTAGTTGTGTTTTAACTCCCAGTGCTTCTTCGAATAGCAATAGCAAAATGAAATTTTTGAAGAAGACTTTGCTTTATAAGTAGTGGGAATAAGGTTAGGACATTTAATACCCTTTGCAATAAATGCCCTTTTTCGGCTTACCCGAGCGCTTTATCAAAAATTGCATTTTCTCCTTTACCAGCAATTTGCACTTTTCAAAACTCAGTTATCGGCAACATTTCCATATCACAATCCCCTTTTATTAAGCACTGTCGACAAAAAGTAACTTTTGCAAACCATTTGTTAGCCGGTAATATACCTTTTGTAATGAGCTGCCTTGTTTGTAATATTTTTTTTAATTTCTTAGTGTTATTTTTTATTAGTTTTTGTGGTCTTTCAAAATTAGACAGAAGTTGCAGAAGGGGTTTTGTGTTTTGCATGTAATGTTTTTTGCAAATACAATGAAATATATAACATGCATTGATAACCCAGAAAAACAATCACCCTAATGCATAAATGAACAAAGACCCAGATCATAGAATCATGTAAAATGAATTACGAATGCATACCCATTTCAAAATCTTTAACTTCATATGTAATGAGCTGCCTTGTTTGTAATATTTTTTTTAATTTCTTATTGTGTTATTTTTTATTAGTTTTTGTCGTCTTTCAAAACTAGACAGAATTTGCAAAAGGGGTTTTGTGTTTTGCATGTAATGTTTTTTGCAAATACAATGAAATATATAACATGCATTGATAACCCAGAAAAACTATCACCCTAATGCATAAATGAACAAACACCCAGATCATAGAATCATGTAAAATGAATTACTGATGCATACCCATTTCAAAATCTTTAACTTCATATGTAATGAGTTGCCTTGTTTGTAATATTTTTTTTAATTTCTTATTGTGTTATTTTTATTAGTTTTTGTGATCTTTCAGAACTAGACAGAAGTTGCAGAAGGGGTTTTGTGTTTTGCATGTAATGTTTTTTGCAAATGCAATGAAATATATAACATGCATTGATAACCCAGAAAAACTATCACCCTAATGCATAAATGAACAAAGACCCAGATCATAGAATCATGTAAAATGAATTACTGATGCATACCCATTTCAAAATCTTTAACTTCATATGACTATTGTACTTGGACCAGCGACATGGGCACTATGAAATCACTCCAAATCATCAAACAATAGTTGTTCTCAACAAACATTGAATGGCATTATATGATTCAAGGCATAGGACTGACATTTTATATCAAATAACAATCCCCAGATGATAGTCGTTCAGTCCCTAAGGACCCACGCCCTTGTGCATGGCTATACGGCCTGCTGTGGATAATGACCAACATAAAAACCCACACTTTCCCTCCTACTAACCCTGCTCTGGACTGTATGTTGTTGTTGGATGATGGCGACCAAGAACAAGGAAGAATATGCATTAAAAACCCCACACAAACTCACATTAACGGTATGGCCCTGTCAAGAAGAAGTACAGCCAGCTGTAGCTATTCATGGCTGCATTAAAACACACAAAAATCCCACTCAAAACTAATTTGCAATATCATCTATTCAGTGTTCACTGCTCAAACAAACTGATTACTATCCATAAGAAATCTCCTCAGAATGATGTCATTTGAAGCTCAAGCGAAGCCTCCGTCATGAAGCTCCCAGCAACCCTCCTGATGCTGTCTCTCAAGCACGAGAAGAGTGATCTTGCAGGGGGTACCATCCCTGCAAAACCCTTGTTCCAAACCCCAAAGCCATGCTTCAGTTTTGCTCAGCCAAATATTTTCAAAATGAGAGAGATGGCCCAAAATGAATTCAAAATGCCTTTGATAATCCCTTGTCTCCCAACGCCAAAGGAGGGAAAAGATAATTATTTTTATTATTTGAATTTGACCCCTTGACTCCTTATGAAGCGCCCACTCTCCCTAGCACAACTTTAAGTTGTAACTTAACTTCATAAAATAAAGTAACTATAGCCATCTAAATATTATAAGTTAAATATTAAATTTAACTTATACTTCGACTAATAATCCCCTGGTCATCTCAAAACCCAACTGCAAAGTGCTAGGTGCTCCAACTGGTAGACTATAATTAGAAAGTAGGCCAACGCCACCTGATCCCTCCTGCCTAACTCCCTATTAATAGTAAGTCCTGGAATAACGACCCAAAAAGGTTCCCTAACCACATCTATTAGCCTACGGGAACCCAAGATTAGACTAATCACTCCATCTCTATGCATGGGCTAAGAAGGGGACATTACACCTTTCTCCTCTTATCAGAAAATCTTTCATTTTGCAAACCTTGCCTTTGTGCCCTATCTCTGTTTAATCGGTAAAAAGTGACTTTCACGAACTTGCCACATACTCGACTATAGCTTCCATCACTTTATCAGCATTTGTATCAATCCGCGAACCAAAGGTGTCAATGTTGTCAACAGAATATAGTATCTGCGAACTTCATTAAGTTAGATTATAAGCCTCTGAAAAAAAGGAGTCGTCGTCTTATCGGTGAACCAGAAAAAAGTAAAACTTTCAAACTGAAAGTTCCACTTCGAAGTGAATGTGAACGGCTGATACAAGGGTTTCTGGCATGATTTGTCAGCATATCGACAATCCAGGGAAAATTAGAACTTGAGAACCAAATTTTCACTTAGCAAAGAGAAAAGATAGCCAAGAAAAGACGGACCAAGGTGACCTATCAGGAAACTGGTGAATCAGGAAAAAGTCTAACTAGTAAACTAAATATGAAAGTTTGTGAAAATGAAGAAAGGTCGACCAAAGTAAAGAGAGAACACAAAGACTTGTAGGGGAAACCATAGGTTCCAGAACTTGAACTTTTGCCAATAAGGTTCATGAATCACTTTTTTTCCGACAAGTTTGCCAATGTGGACATTTCCCGATAGGACAAGGAACAAGCCAAGTTTTTGAAACTTAAATTTTGCCGACAAGGTGCTAAAACAATAAGATCGCAAGGTTTGAAAAAGAGAGAAATTGCCGACTAAGAAGAACAATAATACAAGACTTTTGGATGATGACTCAAAAATACAGGGAAAAAGGAAAAGGACCAAAATTTTCAAATTTTGGGGGAAACAATAATGCAAGTTTTTTTTACAACCAAAGTAAGGGTTTCATTTGCAATATTACATTGATTGGTCTAAATTACAACCTGGACATACAACAAAAGCACATTGATTTTCTGAAACCTAAGGACATACAAGGAAAGAATAGCCCTCACAAGGCACCTAAGGAAATAGTTGCCAAAAGTTAATCCTTGAGATTATCATCTACCAGAGAACCATCTATAAAATAAGCCATACAAGAAAAAAATAATTTTCTCAAATGCTCAATATTAGAGGCATTGGCCAATTTTTAACTATCGAGGATGGCCAATTGTACATGTATTCTCAATTATTAAAAATTAGAATAACTGAAAATAGCCTTAACATTACAAAATCGCACTAATATGCTAAAAAACTTAAAAAGCCGGTAAATCCATGCCAATGCCAGGATAGACTAAAAATACACCATTATAAATATCTTTGCCAGGTAAATTACCTTACCGTAGTTGCATGGATGCCAAAAAGACCACTATCATTGTACATGCTGTTGAAAGCAGAAAATGATTGCACTTGTTGGTACTGATTCAGAACTCGAAGATCTGTGGTTACGTTACAGTATTACAAATTAGGTAGCCCTAAAATATATCCCAAAAACTGACTAAAATGTAATGCGAGCAGAGTTTGAGATGTGGACAATTGAAGTAATGGTCAACAGAATAAACAGAAACCAACAAGACTTATTAGTATTCTGCAAAATACTTGACAGATTAGAGTTACATTAACACTCAACTTTGTGCCATTTTCACGCATGTTTCCTTTAACCTTAATTATTAACATAGCAAAAGCAAACTGGGAATTAACCATAGGCACTAAATAAAAAATACAAATAACATGCATGAATATAACTGAACTCCTTGATTGCCAAAATTTTAGATCTTACATGTCAGGGTTAAAAAGATTTTTCTCTAATGTAGTGATCGAATTAAATACTAAATGACTTACATAATCGAGAATGCATCCCTTTGCCAGGACCACCAGCTGAGAAAGACCCACCACCTCCCATTAGCGTCTACACATGGAACAAATGAGTAAGCAGATTGCCACGTAAACATGCTCTAACATGGAATATACACAACTTACAAGTATCCAACAGATTCTATTTCCACAAGCAAAACACAAAACACTGCAGTTGTGAACAACACTTGACAATCAGATTACAACAAGAAGCACACTTAAAGTCCGAAATTCACCTGCAACACTGTTAATGCAATAGCATCCTTTTCATTGTGCCAACCCCCAGGAACCTCAAATGCTAGAGCCACATGTGTTGACTGTCAAACAAAAAGAAAAACCAATTGAACAAAAAAACAGAAAATAGATCCAAGGAACTGCTGCTTACCCAGAGGAGAAACAAATCAACAATGCTATCCAAACCTGAATTGCTTGTATGTTAAGTAATGCAATATACATGACACTATACCTGTGGATCTGCTTGGCACCTAAAATCACCACCAACATACTCAGATTTTGGCACCTTAGAACAAGGAACATGAGGTAAGTCAGCAAATAAAGGTTCAGCTACAGAGAGCAGTCGCTGATGATCCACTCCAGAGGCTGCCAAAACCATGCGTGGAGCAGTATAATTCTCCTGTAAATGTAACCATTGTTCAAACATTGAAACAGCATCAAATGGAACTTATAGCAACACTACCAAGTCTGGAACTCTTAACACAAAACCATAGCAAAAAATAAAAAAATTAAGTGATTTTAGAGTTACTTTGTTTCTAATATCAAAGAAGTCAGTGCTGGTTTAAAAAAAAAGAGAAACAACACTTACAGCAACAAACTCCTCTAGAATTGTACCATTTAATCTGTTAATGGCAGATTCAGGTGCCAAGAGAGGATTTCGTAATGCACCAGAATAGCCAGCAGAATGAAGTGCCTCCAGAAGCAAACTTTGTGGATTACTTGAAATTTCTGCAATCTCTGATTTCACTCTTGCTAGCTGCAGCAAATATATGATAAAAACATTTGTCAAAAGAAAAATAGATAGAGTTAAAAATAGAGAAACAGTAATTCTCATTAGGCTTTCCAAACCCAGAAAATATGGTACATCTAGCAAACGGCATTGTGAAATACCTGCTCATTAACCTCCCAGTCAAGAAAAACAGGATTCCTCACACTATCAATCAGCAATTCAACCATCTCTGGAACATATGTTTTAAGTGCATCAAAAGTATATCCCATCTGTTCTCGGGATGCAGATGCTGTAACATTTCCTCCAATTGCCTCGACTTCACGAACCAACCGCAAATGACTGCGGTTTCTTGTGGTTTTAAAGGCCATTCGTTCCAGGAGGTGAGTTGCCCCACTTGACAAGGGTGTCTCGTATACAGAACCACAATCAACATATAGTCCAATTGATGCTGTGGGACTCTGCTCATCGAATAAAACAATTTAATGTGTCCATTTCTTTTATTATAAATAATGGGAGCATAAGAAACAATCGAAACAGCAGATTTAATTTGCCAAATAATATGGAAAGACTCAAAATAACAGAAACCAAATTAAAAACCAAATGGAGAATGACATACTGAAGAACTTTCAGATGCAACCTTCAGACCATTTGGGAGAGTTGTGATATTTGTCTTTATTGGCTCAATATAATCTGGAAGTGAAGGTGGGAGTTTTACACCTGGCAAAGGAAAATCTAGGGGAGGAAAGCTACTTGATTTGTTTCCAGTAAGCCAGGACAGTAATCCACCAGAAGAGGAGTGTTTTGCAATCTCTGTATCTGTAAACTTTGTGGTACTTGTAGCAACAGTCCTTCTTCCATATTTCCCAACCTGCACAAAGCCATGAATTAGCAGTTGTCATATTCTTCTTGCAGAAAGCAATTCTGGATTTGTATGTAAGATTTCACCTTATACCCCAATGAGCAAAACAGATGCTATACAATAATATAAAAGTTACTGACTTGCTAAATCGCTTCTTGTTTCACAAAATTCCACTTTATAACTATTAGTTGCCAATGTCATAAAGGATTAATCAGTTCTCAAAAATTAAACTGGAGGTAAAAAATCTAGTCGATTCCTAAAATCCTAATAATAGATTCCGTGTTTACATGTCATTAGTCCCCTCGATTGACAATTAGAATTTAGATCACATAAGAAAAATTCAGATAACCTTGAACAAACAAGACTGCATCTAACAACCATCTAGAACCCTGGATGCAGCTTCAAGTTCCACCTTTCAAATTTTTAAACCCCTTCATCACAGATATTTGTCAATTTTCCCAAAACGTGCTTCACCTTAGAACCACTGCGCTATTTGCTGTATTAATTATACACTTTTATTTTTCCCACATAAATTAAAATAAAAAGTAAAAAAATACAAAAGTTCACACAGAAGCATAGATACTATACAAAAGTTTCTATCACGCTCAAAAACCAGAATTCTCTTTAAGACACAGCTCACCATCTCCATCAACAATCATCCATCCAATTCTCCTTAGGAACAACTGAAATGTAGCATCATTGGAAAGGGCAGCCTAAAATTTAGAAGCAGACTACAAAAGTCTCCTACAACAAGAGGCTGTAGGAGAATTTCAGATATTTCATAGGGAGATTCTTTGTCAAAAACAAAAGCTTCAGAAAAGTGCCTAAATGTGCAATTTCTCCCATCTTCTTTCCTAAGATCTCCTTTCTTAAATTTACATTATGCTTATTGAATGTTAATTTGATTTTGATCTATAACTCAGTTTGTAACAATTTGTACTAATGAGGTTCTTTCCCATCACCAAGAACTCCAGCAAAAGGCCTAAATGTTCCAATTCTTCCCATATCTTTTCTAAGGCATTCTATTTCCTGATTTTAAGAAAAATGAAATATTAAATGTTTGCATGATCTAACACCTAAGTTTTAACACATGACACCAAACATAAATATATGTTCAATAAAACAATACAATTATTAACTACATTCACTGCATTAATGCTCATATTGCCTCAGCCCACTTATCATTGTAGTGTCCTTGTCCCCATGCTATTTTCCTATTCAGTTATTGTTCCTAGGATTTTAGTCTTGCATCTAGGCATCCCCTTTTCACATTTCCCGATCCTCCCAAAAGGGAAATATATAGAACATAGTTATAAACTTATTTTGTGAAAAGACCCATTATATGCCACTCGCTTCTGAGTAACACAGTATCTCTACTCCACTTCCTCATCTTCTACATTGTTGAACTGTCAGCTGCCCTAAATATCAAACAATGCTCGAGTGGTTCTTCAAACCACACAATTCATCAATCAGCAAAGAGATTCTTTAACGTTGTCCATAAACCTTGCAGCTGCTGCATGTAGACTTCATTTAACTCTCCATTTTGCAACTAACCTCACCTGGTATTCCATATTTCCTCCAACTTTCAGTTTACAGGGTTTCTTAGACCTTACGGATTTCTAATGCCAATGGCTTTCTAAGAATTTCAATTTTTGATTTTACAATTTTATGAAGTCCAGTATAGTGACAAATTAAATACTCCGCAATTGGCAAGCCATCAGCCATCTTATGCATTTTTCATCCAACCATGTTTCAGCTTTTGCAATACAGTCTTCCTGACTTTATCTGTATTTCAATTCATTGTCTTAGGTTCATATGCATAAATTTGTAGATTGCCTTTATCTCTAACAGGACTGAGTTAATGCTAAAAAGCGGTATCAGCCCCACTATGAACAAAGCGATTTTATCTTCTTCCTGCCGCTGGCTTTACAACTGCACAATGACCCAATCTATAACTATTGTTATAACAGCTTCAAAGAGATAAAGCTTGTAGAGATACAAAGTTACATATGCTGCCATGGATTTCATACATATGCTGCTGATAAAATGTAGAAATGAAATCTGTTGAACAATGTTGGAGCTTCAGCATATCTTCATCTGAATTACATTCTACAGATTATTTGTTTTAGCCTTATCTTTATTTTGTGTTATAGTGAACATTTTTCCACGGACAATGAGAACATATGTAATGAAATTGACAATTCAAGGTTACAAAATTTAAACTTTATAATTTTGTTGTTCTATTTTTAAGAGTAAGACTACGTACAAAGATGAATACATTTTATGGATTCACATACCATACAATTCATAAAGAAAAAAAAAATTGCTGAAAATAAACACTATTTATCATTTCTTCTGAGCATTCTTCTTAATTGATCTGCAAAAAACACATTTGCTTCAAAACAATAATGAGATCATAAGATTTACTTAAACATCTTCTCAACAATTTGGGCATTCATGAAATCTAACAAAAATCAACAATTAATCACAATGGCCTGTGGTGTTGGACAAATATGGATTTATTTCTTACAAAAAAATATGATTCTAGACTTTGAGCATTTTATAATTCTGCAGTCCATAGTCTTTGAAATGAAGAAATTCTTGATCAAAACTGTGTACAAAATCTTTAAAAAAATAAACGCTTTGGGTCACACTTCATGACCCAGACCAAGGATAAAGAATGAATATGATTGCAATATTAGAGCTCCTTATATAGATCATACACCCTCTCAAACAAATGATCTAATCTAGTCTCCTTAAGCATGTTGTAAAAGATGTTGTAGCAAAAAATATTATAAGGTAGAAGGCATTTTATTTCATCTTGCATGCCACAACAACAACAGACACAGCTAAAAACGTGTAATTTCTTTGTTCAAGATTCTGAAGCAACCAAAGATGCCTGAGAATGACAGAAGCTTTCATCAATGTGTTATGTTGAACATAGCAGCTGGAGTTGCACACCTGAATTTCAAAATATCACTTTCACTAGGGATTTTGACATAAATCATTGCAACTTCCATAACACAATCTAAGTCATCAGTGTACTTGATAAGTAACAATGAAGCTTGATTGTGAAGGTTCAACCGTCCTCTGATACTTAAAGAGTTGTAAACGAGTTCCCTCTGATAGAGCATCCATGGAAAAACTCACTTTGCATAAGCATATGCCTTCCACCACCTTCAAATAGGCAAGAACAGACTGATATCATAAAACAAAGTTAGGTGAAGGTAGTACCCTGCTGTATGCAAAGGATTCATGAAGTTGATGCCCCCACCCCTAAAATCATATCATGCAAAAGCATGTATTTCTCCTCTTTGAAAATAAGCTTAAATCACCTCCTCGGCAATATTCAGTGCCTCGTATATATAAATCATACGAGGTTTATTCATCCACCATGTGAAGGAGATTAAACCTTGTACAAATTCTAAACTTCAATGCCATTTGTTTTACTATAGCTAGTATGTTTCCATTCCTAGCTAGAAAACATTCCCTTCATTTGTGCCTTTGGAATTTGCAGGTGCTTTAAATTTGTATCCATGTGGGTCATAATGGATTTAGCAAGCTCGTTGTTTATTTTGTCTGATGCATGACTGATCTTAAAACATGGTAACCTTGGGAAAAACAGAAACTTTGAAAACCTGCTATTTCTTCCATCCATACACCATCAATCATTTTGATGCAACACATAACTTCCCTTTTGAAGCACAATGCTCATTAAGAAACATGGTGGACCTTCCCCACAAATGCCTAAGAACCAGCGGCTCTGAAACCTTCACTATAAAATATCAAACATAGCTTGTCGATATAGGGACTACACAAAGGACAAGCCTGAATAAAAACAACAGTTCCTGTTAACTCTTTGGCCTATTCTCGTGCAAATATTGTGTGACTAGTGATTCCAAAGAGAGTTTGTGTATCAGCCACCGTACAAGGAGCAAAAGAACTATGGTAGCAAGCATCTGGGGTGCAATAAATTGGGCAGAATGCTAGTGTCAAATTAATATTACCTCTTAAATTTTGACTCCTCCAAGCAATGTGTGTCTATCTATATATATTTCAGAAACATGGATATTATTTAAAAAAGTTATACTGGTACACATATAACCTTGCTAAAAAAAATACCACTTTTATAAAAATGAATGAGCTAGGGAGCTCTATAATGAATGGTTTATAAGGCAAAGCATTTGCTAAAAAATGAATTGGTCTTGATTGTGGGGAAACTCTATATTTAAGCACACTTGAGCTGATGAGTACTAAATGGACCATCCATAGTCATGAGAAAAGGGTTATTCTTTAACAACTGTTATGAAATATAGTCTATAGACTATGGATATTGACTCAGCTACGCAGTTGAATCCCCATAAAACATGGATATTATTTAAAAAAGTTATACTGGTACACATATAACCTTGCCAAAAAAAAACACCACTTTCATAAAAATGAATGAGCTAGGGAGCTCTATAATGAATGGTTTATAAGGCAAAGCATTTACTAAAAAATTAATTGGTCTTGATTGTGGGGAAACTCTATATTTAAGCACACTTGAGCTGATGAGTACGAAATATACTTGAGCTAATGTCCCTTTTTCCTCAGTAATAGAAAGTTGAAAATATGTTAACTTTTAATTATTTTTCGAAAGCTAACTTTTTTTGGTAAGAGAAAATATAACTTTTAAAAGACTAAATATATCATTATAATTGTATATTCTTTTAAAAGTAGTTGGATTTCTGCCTCCAGTAGGCGTGGGTTTGTGGTGGGGCCCCCTCTGCTGTTCACGTCTATTTTAGACTTAATGGTGGAGTGGGGAGCGCTCCTCTGTGGGTATTAATTTGATTCTTTGCTATTTCTGGCTGGCGTTGGCTGAGTGAAGTCAGAGGGTGGTCTGACTAGATGCCTTTGCTATTCTTGCTGGGTGTGTGGGGTTTTAAGAGAACATTCGCTCATTTGGGAAGGTATTCATGCAAATTTGATATTTCCAATTGTTCTTTGAGAGCCTGAGCTGTTTAGCAAGGTTTTGTGGGGTGTTTACCTCAAATTTACCTCCAGTTTCGATTGTGCAATATCAGTCCTAGCTGGATAGTAGATGATTCTGAGCACGCAAAAGGAGTTGATGTTGATGATTCCTGAAGATTGAATGCAGTGATAATAGGATTTGAGTTCAAACATATTTTTGTAGTGAGATTTTGGAGTAGTTTCTTTGTTGTCTGGAAGTCTGGATTTTTGTTTGGATTCCCTGTAGCTGCTGTACAACCCAGCTGTGCTGCTGATGAGGATTTTGGCATCCTAGCTGTGTGAAGTCAGCGGTTATGGTACAGATGAAGCATTAAGGACATTGCTAGAGGGCATATCACCTGTTCTAGGCAGTTTTAGGAGTTTTCTGAGGCAGTGAATGTCCATCTACAAGCAGTCATGCAATATTGAAGGGTCCGTACTTGTCTTTAGGCATGTGAGAATTGAAGGGATGAATCAACTGTTTATTGCATGAGAATTTGTGCTTGGAAATGGCGACTGGGGCACAGATATTCATGGCATATGCTGACCATGGGAAAATCTGCACACATTGGATAGATATGAGTGATATTGTGGGAAGCTGAGCGGCCGTACCAGTGCAGCAGCAGTCTGTTGTTGACTGATTTATTTCAATAGATATATGATAAACTCTGCAAAACATTGTAGCCCATTACTTTGCAACAAAACAGTCCTGAGAACAAATTACACCAAGGTATGGATTGAAAATCAGTAGGTCTTATGATATTTTTGAAACCATACAGTGTTATTGTTTTTTTACAAATCAGACAAGTTAATGCAACACAATTTATGTTTGGTTTTTTAAGATGTTTTGTGGTTAAGCTGGGGTGACCATTACAGGTTTATAAGGCAAAGCATTTGCTAAAAAATTAATTGGTTTTGATTGTGGGGAAAATCTATATTTAAGCACACTTGAGCTGATGAGGACTAAATGGACCATCCATAGTGATGAGAAAAGGGTTATTCTTTAACAACGGTTACAAAATATCGTTACAAAATAATTTTATTCAAAAGCTACAAAAATACCATTCTAGAAGCAATAGTAAGGTATAACCGAGGAAATTAAATGCAATATGCTTGTAGCATTGACTTGGCAATACTACAGGAAAAAACGTATAGGCTATGGACAGACAGGTTACTATTTTTCATCAATTTATGAACAATCATCTTCACGAAATAGTAGGTCATCTGTCAAGTTTTATTAAGACGGGGCAAACCAAACCTAACCTGTAGATTGCGTAGACGGAAGGCGCTGGTTCGCCACATGGCTGTTGTTGCTGCTGCAATGGGAATGTGTGACTGCAAAACCTACACCTGATTTTTTTCTCACACAAAATCAACTGCACGGCCTAACCAAGCGCGCGTTAGTCCGGCGGTCTATTTTACCCTCGTTTGTCTTTCTAAGGGCTTAAATGTAAACCTGTATTAGTCCGGCGGTGTATTTTGTTTTTTAAAATGAAAATGTACTAATGTTAAAAATTTTAAAATAATTTTTATTTCTGGAAAATAAACTTTTATTAAGCTTAATCTAGCCTAATACCATGAAATGCTAAGAGTTGTGGTGTGTATAATTCAGTTAAAGTTAGAAAATTAAATGTAAAATAGATAGGGGTATTAGTTCCATGACTAAAGATGAATGATTTTAGTGAAGATTATGGAAGTTGGATTGTTTATAATTTAGAAATAATATTTATCTATCTACGAATGCATCAAATTATGCATTAGGTTTGTGTTTGTCCTGAGTCGAGCTAACCTCAAGATCACATTTGTGTTCGTAGATCTACCTTTTTTATTGTGTGAATATAATCCATGTGGTTATACGCTCTTACTCTCTTATTCACCAAAATTTGCCTATGTCCACTCTACTATTTGGGTTGGTTATATTTATAAATACCTTTAGAGTGTTGTTGAAATCGTTAGGGTTCGTGCTCTCCTAGGTCAATATTCAAAAAAGGACCAACTTTATGGTCATTCCAATGGTCAAAGACAACAGACTTCAGTCGTTCAAATGTTACTAAGATGAATATGTAGATTCTAATTCTTTTTAGTGCACCAATTTGAAATTCTCTTCCAATCATTGCTCCATAGGATGATAGAGGATAATTGGATTTGAGAGGATGTGAAATGAATGCCTTTAAATACCAAGCCATAGCAACAATTCACGCAAATGTTGTTTAGTCTTGACTCGTAATAGCTAGTGGAATGGGCGAGAGCTAATCAATTTTGAATTTAAATTTTGAAGATTTGAGGATTAGATTTATGGACATTAGATCAATCCTACACCCACAAAAAATGACTTGGAATGATGGAATAATAAAGTCTGTGCACAAAATGATTGTCTGATCATATATGGTGCAATAAATGTGAAATGTGTAGGGAGGTGTGCAAAGGGGTAGACAAATGTATGAGAATTTGTATATGGAAATAAGTGAAGACTGGGGAATGGGCCCAACTTTACACAAGACTATGTAATTTTTCGATATGTAGTTATATTAAGACATTATCTCAAAATGAGCATAAAACTCAATGGGAAATAACATAGGTATTTTATGTTTACCCTTACATTTCGCTCCCACTTTGAGGTGCATGTAAATCCTAGAATGATCGTGTATCTCAAAGTATCAAGCGCTCACAAAGATGCATGTAAAGTATATGTTTAGATATCCTTATGGGTCCATATAAAGTAATGGACTCCCCTAAATGCCATCCTTCAAGTCCATCCTTCAACATGTGTGCTCCATAAGAACCTACAAAATAGGGGGAAAATATGCAATGAGTGGTTTTTGTCACACAAGTGAAAATGAAAACAATTGCTTGCTAAATTTTATTATCAAAGATCATAAGCAATAGAAGTAACATAGAGAGAGGAGGATGTGGGGTCAAAGATATTTGGCTCACGTATGGAAAGTCATAATGCTCTATCTCTCTTAGCAATCATGGGATGATAGGACACGTGGGGCATTGGGATGTCATATGATAATGGTTCATTTGATCATGGCGATGAATCGCTGTGTAGCACCTATCACTACCTAAAATCTCAACATAGGAATGTTAGCAATAATATATGCCCCCTTTAATTGGTTGTATGCATCAAGAGCGAGGAATAGAACATGAATTGTACATGTAAGCTAAGCACGTAAATCATGTAAAGCAATAATTATATAAATGTGTCATGTACTAAGATATTTATAATAATAAAACATGGAAATGATGTGAGTTGGAGATGGATCTCAAGAAATAAGGTTGCCTTCAGTATGAGCAAATGTAAAAGGTGGTGTGGCCCTCGATGGGAAAAACACCTGTGTAGGTATATAATGCAATAAGTTAGGCATATTCTCTAATGTGACATCCAATAACATGAACACGTAGTGGTAGAGGTAAGGCAATAAGTCCCTAGTGGTAATGTGAGTTTAGTCACATGGTGTCAAAGTAGTGGTAAGGAGGGAAGGTGTGATTCCTTCCAAATTTAAAATGGATAAAGCAATTATGTCATGTGAAAAAGAGTGGGGAGGGCAAGGTGCCCCCATTCAAAAGAGGTATGGCTCTAAAAGCATGATAAGGCAATGTAGGTGTAAATAAAATGGGGAAAGGCATGATTCACCCTAATGCGAAGATATAACAAAGGAAGCCTAAATGGTATGGGGGAAGGCATGATGCCCCCGATGTAAAGATATGCCAATGAAAGCATAAATGGCATGTGGGAAGGTCAAGTGCCCCCTAATGTAAAGGTATGACAATAAAAGCATAAATGGTATGGGGGAAGGCTTGTTGCCCCCAATGTAAATATATAGCACAAAAAGTCTAATGCCCTCTAGCCAGTGTAATGACTTGAATGTGATAGGGCAATGTAAGTTCAATATACAGGATCTAAAAAGCATGGTATGATAATAGGAGATCATGAGGAATAATTAATAGGCAATGGTATAGTATAAGTATCAAAATAAGGTGAACATAAGCACAAATATGATAACATAAGTAAATCATTATAGGAAACATGGAATGAGGAGAGTAACAAGGCAACATGAGAAATCAAAGTGGCAAAGGCAAGAGTCATAAATCATGAGTGGATAGAAAGGATAAGGTGAAGTAAGATAGAACCAACCCAAGTGGGAAATAAAGATAAAGGCAAAGGTAGACAAATCATAGGCACATACAAAATGTGAAGAGGACATATGTGCGAGGCAAGGAAAAATAAAAACCAAAATACCCTCCAAGTGAGGGAGAACGAGCATGAAACTAAAAATATAGAACATTGGATGAGTATGAAAATCACAACAAATAAGGTGTGTTTAAAAATAAGGTATGAAAACAAATAAGTAAAATTAAAGGATAAAAAGAAATCTAAGCTATAGGTATATAGGTAGATATGATATAATGGTGCTCATGTATCATTGAATGAACTTGTTGTCAAATGATTGTGATTCTTTTCATCTAACAAATTATTTTCATGTGGGTAGAAATCATCAAATTTGTCCTTATTTTCTCATGCATCTTGCTCTGCTTTGGTTGCCTTTTCTATGACATGTGTTTCTTCTTTGTATTCCTTCATCCTAGGTACAAACACATGATAAATAGTTGTAACATTGAGCATCTCCTTTCTTACCCATATTTCTTGTTTCTTAACTTGTGGTTGTGGGGGAATGATAGGCATTTGGTGCACCAAACTTATTGTTTTAAATTCCAAGTAGTCTTTTGCACATGAAACTCTAGTATTTGTTGCGCCTTTATTATTTTTATTTTTAATTTTGTCATTTCTTTGTCATCTTGACTATGTTTTACTATGTGATTTTCAACTTTAGGCTCTTTAGGTTGTTTGTGCAATGCCTTCACTAGCCCATCTCTTTTTTATTCTTTCTATTTGTTGCTCATGGAATTCAGTATGATGTGCCATAAAGATCCCTTTCAGTATGGTAGAGAGGTTCCTTGGGAGTAGGCATACATGTGTTAAAAGTAAAGTGGATTAATTCCATGAGGGGTTGATATGCATCTAATTTGAGCATAGTCTTGTGCATTGACTTAATAACACCTTCTTGTGATGTGATATTCCTTTACGTGCTCACACAACCACAAGATTCCTCACACATAGGTGAACATCTAGCACTAGTGTTTTGTGCACCCTATCAAAAGTGTCAACTTCAACATTTTTTTGTAACTTAGTGCAATTCAATCACTCATGCACTTCATAGTTGCATCGTGTAATATCATGGCCACATGCCATCTCAAGTTTGTTGCACAAGTTTCAACAATGGCTTTACCAACTTCTCAATCATCATGCAATGTGTGTGCTATGTACTTCTCTACATTATGTGTGGCCCTACATAGGGGTACACATGCATTCATTTAGTTACAATTAGTTTAGCACCATAAGCATCGAACATGTGGCCACTTGTACCACATGATTCTGCTAAAGAACTAGCACCATCTTGTACTATGCTACAACTAGCACCATATGAGTTTGACACATAACACCACCTCATCCACGTATAATGCACATCATGCATGGACAACACTTGTCAACATATTATTGAGGGCCTTTCTTGTCCAACTAGTTATATAAATGTACACTATACATTGTGCAGTCTTGGAAACCTTAGGCTTGTAGAAATACAATCTTGGCTGTACTCTAGAGTCTCCTTAGCAAATCAAGTGGACACATTTCCTACCTAATCATAAAAACCTACATTTCACCGCATTCTTTGCAACAATGTAACATACACGATTAATGAATAAAGGGTAACCTTTATCATATATTTGTCATGAATTGGTTAATACTTGTCATGCCTTCATTATAAAGCTTCTACACTTCAAGCATGTTCTTGGAAATATTCCTATCTTCATTAGCATGGCTGCATAAACTTGCTAACATGTATGGTTTTCCTTTGATTCCCACAATAGATCAGATCATTGGTATCAAAGCTAAGAGCATGTTCTTATGTCATTTGTTACTAGTCTCACCTAGTAAAGGTCTCAAAATTTTAGCGCTCTCATTTTGTTTGCATTAAACCATGGAAAAAGAAAATTTAAAGCCAAAGTTTCTTAGGGAAAAGGTTCACTTTCAACCTCTCTAGAAGAAAATATTCATACATGCATGGATTTCTAGCTTCTCTAGAGTCATGGGATGCAAGATTCAACATCCTCTTGAAGCGGCTTGTAGATTACATGACACAGTTTATAGTTGTCATGCCCACATTTTAAACATGGACATGAAGACCGAACTAACAAAAAAATTTAATCCCAATGCTAAAACCCCCTTGTGTGCAACATGCGTGTACGGCGACAAGTGCACTTGGCATTGTTGCAAGTGCAACTAACATTAATCACACTGCAAGAAGCGAGACTGAAGTCTATGAAGTCAAGGAAACATTAAACTATTTTCGTGTCCTTTCAAAATGGGGGTTAACCTACTAGCCTTAAGCGTCGCCATGAGGGAAGGTCTCCATCGAGAACCAACCCTAACGTTGCCTAGGTGAGAAAGAGGAAAGTAATTTCGACCTAAGTAGAAATCCTAACCCAAAACTAAAACCAATGGCTTCCTAACTATATTGTTGAAGCAAAAGTAAAACTATAATTTAAAATAGTTTAAATCAACATCCTTTAAGACTAATGTAAAAAGGGAATTAATCTAAATTAAATACATTTACAATAGTCTAACATTAGTGAATTGAAAGGAATGCCTTCACTATGATCTTAAAATGAAACTATACAAACATTTAAATTTAATAAAGAAATGAATAATTTTCAATAATAAAAACATAACATTTGCCCAACTAAGGTCTTAAACAAATACCCGCTCTCCTTAAAAAATTTGACAACATAACATTACCCGAAAATGTTAAAAGGGGTATAATTGATTAAAGGTGCAATAATTTTAAAATATTGTTTAATAGGCCCTAATCCTTAGGGCAACCCTCTCAACCCTAATCTTGAGTTTATAAATAGATTTCAAGACTAGTCTTCTCTCACACTTGTTGGCAGGGCCTAAATTTGACAGTCAACCTTACCTGTCAAGCAAATTTTTTTATGACAGTTATCTATTCAATGGTGCCTTTAAAATACTATGACATGCCTTAGTATATGTAAATTATATAAAAACCAAATATATATATCAGCATAATCCTATATAAAATTTGACAGTTTGTCCAAAATATATCCTTTCATATGATACAGTCTTTTTAAAATTTTGATTGTATTTACGGCAAAAATGCCTAAATACAACTATACAACTGTCAAATTTAGGCCCCGCTTGTTGGATTTGTTTTGCAAGTTGGAGTTGGAGGCTTAGGGAAATCTCTTCCCTATGGGAAGAATTATTTCCCATCTTTATTTTTTCTAACTTTTGCATTTATATGATTTGTTTTCTAACATGAATGTTGTTTCTATTTAGCTTTTCTAAAATTTTCCATTATTATTTTCTATAGTTTAAAAGTTCAAATGTTTTCTTTTCTTTTTTTTCCCTCCAAACTATTTTCAAATAAATTGCTATTTACCTCATTTCACAATTTATCAAAATAAATACATTTATATAAAAATATATTTACCAATATGTATGTTTTATATATAATGAACACAAAAGATATATATATATATACAACAAAAGCAAGAATAAATATATCAAAAAAACACTATGTACATATACAGACTATGTATACATAGAAGGTTTAGTATTATTTTTATAGGTATATACTCATTTGTAAATATGCATACACATATATGTATATATATATACACACATATGTATATATAAATATACACATATGCATATATATACATACAATATATATTACATATATCTCTATGTAAGGCCGAACAAAAATCACAGAAGATGGATTAAATTACAGAGCAGGCATTACACTTTACCATGTTTTTTTTGTTAGAGTAAAAATAAATTAAAAAAAAACAAGGGGAAGCCTCTACAGACTGTGCAGTCCGTAAGAACCCCTTTGAGGGGACCTACGGCCTGCACATGCCGTAGAGTCCCCATGGGTAGGGGGAGGAGCCCCCACCCTACAACACCCATGGGCGTTGTGAGTCGAGGTCTGCAACCCCTTCCCACTGCTACCTATGGCGGCAGGGGCGCAAGGTAGGGTTCGGCCCTCCTTGTGTCCCAAACCTATTTTTTTCTTATAATCATTTTTTTTAAATTAAAAAAAAATTAATTTCTATTCTTTGTATTATAAGCATTTAAATATATATATATACATACATACATACATACATACATACATATATATATATATATATAAGACTATATTATACTATATTTATTTAATTTTCTTTCTCTGTTTAAAACAAAGACACAGATAAGTGTATCTAAAAAAAGATATAAACTTTGAATTGTTTTTTTGCTGCGTAATATTGATTTTGTATATTGATATAAAAAAAGAGATTTACATTTCTGAGTCTTCATATAAAGCAGCTTACTGGTTGCACCCACCACCCCATGGACATACCTATATCCCTGTATAACATCCACGCAGGGCTAGAAAGTTCAACAAAAACTGAAAAGAAAATGTATGTGACTCAGACCTAAGACCATACATAGCATATACAAAAGACTACTTTATAACCATCGAACCACTGAGCAGTATACTGTCATCACACAGAGACTGACACCTGACCCCTAAACTAGAAAACATTGGGTCTTCACGCCTCCTTTGTCTCATACTTATGCAGTTTGAGGTTGAATTCCTCAACCTAATCGAAACCCTACACCTCCAAGATCTGGTAGACCCTTAACAAGTAGTTTGCCCCAGTCCGCGCATGCTGCTTATACCACACAATTTCTTCACCCGACAGGTCCAGAATAAAGGGAAAGTATTTGACCACACTACCTAGCTTTTGAAGAAGATGGACATCTCTGGGCCAAGGTAGCCCTGCTCCAAAAGTCACCACCTCCAGCATTTCGTCCAGCTCACCGAGCACACTGGGAATGAAAAGCATGTGGGTCACTGCCTCCACCCAAGTCTTTGCCATATTTAAGTCCAGCATTGAAGCAACAAACCAAGAACTTATGTCTATGTCAACCTCATATCGTTCACTCCCCTCCACGAAAGCCTTCCCTAGAACCATTTTGACTGTTCCCAGCACCAAACCATCCTGTATTTTGAGGATGTGCTTGAGGCGCAGTCTATAATCCCTCCCAAGAAGGCCATCTACCTCTTGGAGCTCACCAAGTAGATGGGGGTATCCATCCCACCACACCTAATCCAATCTGCCGAGAACAACAACACCTTTGGCTTTGCAAACATTATCAATGTGTAAAGTCCATACTGGAATAGAAAACTATAAAGGGAGTCGAGAGGTGGACTTTGATATGGATACATGCCTCGAATTGATGGCAATGTCCTATCCCACTGACAGATCCAACCTGCCATCTTTCCTTTACAAATCTGCTCGAGCATGTGAAAATACTAACCATCATCTTGCAAAAGCTGGGGGTAACTCTTCTTGTAGAGAGTTAATAAACAAATGATTACTTGTTTTAGGCCACCTTGATATGATGGAAATGACCCCCTCATGGTTTTCCCCTATAAACTTTGAAATTTATCCAACATTATAGATACACTTATGTCATTTAGATATAGGAGATAATTATTTATTTCCATCTATTCATTTACAGTACATATCAAAGTGAAACTATTTTTATGAAAATAATTACATGACTAGCCTATAAACTATTGAAATTTTTAAAAGCATTAAACAAGGTGTGTAATATTTTCTCTCAAGATCAATGGTAACACATTTCTTTGCACATAAAAGAACTTAGTAACAACTTATAGATGAGTCCTTTTTGACTATACGGGCTTAGCATTATCACATGTCTCCTTTGAACTAAATACATGTCAACATGCCACATTCCCTTGAGAGCTTTAAAAAAAAGTAGTTATTTTTACGTCAATAGGGAAGAGTGTGTTTTTCTTTTGCATACTTAACTTTGGGGGGAGAGAGAGAGAGAGAGAGAGAGAGAGAGAGAGAGAGAGAGAGAGAGAGAGAGAGAGAGATTTTCATAAATCAATCTATCCATAATGCAACAAGGTAGTAACAAACAATCTTTATTCATTGGTGTTACTTTGCAAGAAAATACATTTTTCTCAAAAGTAAAATGATATATAATTAAATACAAGGAGAGACTTAAAACCCAAATCCTAAGTCTATCATTTTACAATCTCATTGAGTTAAGGCTTTTACATCGCCTTTACATAGATTTCAAACTTCTTTTACAAACTCAAAACTTCCCAAGGAGAATCTTCTCCTTCTCTTTTTCCTTAGCCATAGATCTTGCAAATAATACAACAAAAGGAAAAACAAGGCCAATGGAGCTCACCACCCAACCATCGGCTTGAGACAAGCCTCCCCTGAGCTAAGAGGACTACAAGTAACTCTAAAATACAAACTTACACAAGGGAAGCAACCACACACACAAGCAAAGAAGCATATTCCCAACCAAGGATATTCACAACACAAAATCCATATACCATGGATTTGAAATGAGGGGGAGAGAGTGGACTACTCTACTCAAGGGGAAAGACATCAAATACCAACTCGAGATAACAATACTTTCTCCTATCTCAACTTAACCATATTCTCATCATTGCAATCTTAACCATATCATTACTCCAAAAATCACAAGGAGGGCACTCTTGTCTCTCAAACATAACCACAACTCAAATAAGGCCTTAAGCCAATCAACTCCTCTCAAGGAGTGAGCTTTCCCAAGGAGCTTCTCACCTCTCTCCAAGCCCCAAATACAAGGCAAGCTCTTCCACACAAGTGGTGAGCATTTGCTTAAACAACCCATCCCAAAATAATAACACAACCAAACAAGAACATACAAATCCATGCATTACATGAGTAAATAAACAAACTACTAAAAGTGTGAAGACTCTTGAGAGCTTACCTCTCAAGCTCCCCAAGTATGAAGGAGTTGAAGAAGATCTACACAAGAGTTCTCCAACACTTTAAAAATCCTCTCCAAAGCCCAAGCTCCTCCCCAAATCCAAAGAGAACAAAAAGCCAAAAGAAAGAACCCCTCTCACCTCGACAAGAGGGAGCTAAATAGGGTTTCAAAAACCATCCAAATGAATGAGGAGATGACACTTGTCACCTTCTCATTCACTCTCACAAGCACAACTCCCCACATTTTCTCTCACGCATGTGTGAGATATTGAGGAGTAGGGAGGTGACATTTATCAACCTCTCATTCCTCCTCAATAGCACATCTCCCCATATTTCTCCTCACACATGTGTGAGGCACGGGGAAGAGGGAAGTACATAGGGTTCTCTTCCCAAGGGCTCTTACATTATGTGCTCACACATGTGAGACCCTTGGGATTCCCCAATCCCTTACATGAACCTTGGGTTGTGGGATTTGGATGTGACCAGTCACCCAACCCTCAACCCAAAACCCTAATCTTGCCACTTAACTCCCATGGTCAAATAAAAGGATAAAATATGAGTTAAAACTCATGATTTGAGGTCTATAAATTACCTGACCCATAGGTACTTGACCTAGGACCCTTAAAAACACACAAAAATCAATAAAATGCTTTTAAAACACATTTTACAATGCCCCAAAATCCCATGAACAAAAATGGACATGTGGATGACAAATCAACATCCACCTCACTACTTGAGAACCTTAGAAGAATCATAAATCAAAGTGTACAGATAAAACAAATTACAATCATTCTAATTTCAACAATAACCTTAATCCACCTTAGGGATTAGGTTGGCATTACTAGTAAAATATATGAGTTACATAGTAGACCTCCGAAATTCCATTGGCTATGAAAATGCCTGCACACTTCAACACACACATTAATATGTCCAACGTATAAATAGCCAAAGCAACAAGAATTAAACACACATAGAGTCACTAAATAATCAAGTGTTTCAAACACAATAAAGTCACATTCTAATACCAATGCAACATAGCCTTATTTTGACCTTTTCACAATTCCTTTTCTAATCATCAAAATTAGGTGTTCTAGTAGTCATTGCAACAGTTCAATCTCACTTAGAATATTATACTTTAATTGCCATTCAGTTAACAAAAATCAAGAAGTAACATAATCAATCACATTACTAACTTATCCCTATGTTCAAAGATATAATCCTTTCCAATTTTCCTTTATCACTGAAATCCATTCACATTCTTAATTGAAACAATCAATGGCAAGGAACATCATATTTCATCTAAAAATCAAGAATTAATATAATTTCATATAACTAATTCATTAGAGTCAAACAATATATGATTTATCAAGTCAAGACATGTATATCGCATACATAATCAACACAACTACCTTATAAATAGATCCACAACAACACCATAATGACTCTTGGACAAGGTCACCATCCCAGATACAAAAACCTAAGCCTGGGTAAAGAAATACAATTAGGTCTAATAGTGCCACTAAAATGGCCACACAAGGGTGGGCCTCACACTAGCTCATTAATCTTGTCCTTAGAGCTCATACATAGTTTCTAGCTCACTAATCTTGTCCTTGGAGCTCTAACTATTGTAAAGGATTATAATCATCATGTTATGCCAAACTAACTAGCAGTGCTTTGGAAATCCAAAAAATTGTGCTAATCAATAACATCCCACACAAAAGGACCTCAATAGGTCCATTGCTCCATGCACAATGACAACACCAACAATGGTGCAACACACATACTTTTCAACCATGCTTTCTACAACACTAGGAAAGTCATGCTTATCTCCCATGGTAGTTGTAAAGATGACCTCACAATGATCACATTTAGATACCTTCAACAACCATCAACAATGTAGAAGTTACACAATTGAATAGGTTGGTCTTGTGCAAAGACTACATAGCCTTTCAACTATGTGCACCTTGTATTATTTGTCACACACCAAATTCTTCAACAGATATGTAGCATGAATAGATAAAGTAGCTTCATTCTATATGACTTAGCTCTCACAATAGAGCATATTGGTGTTCACATTTGAAGCTTCACAATTGTCATGAGTGCTACAAAGAACATGTAGAGCAATATGGCCAAGCTCTTAGTAAATGCCACCATACCTACACCAAATTGACAAAAACATGCATAGTTTCCAAATTAGTAGATGGAGGAAAGACACTTCCTCTCTACAATGTGCCTATAAGTGCACAACTACTATCATTAATCATGCAAATGATCTCACAACATATGCACACCATCAAATGGAGAGCCTTAATCATTTATGCAATGTACTAACTGTCACAATATATACACATTTTTTTGTTCAATAACATCCTCCTTTGTTAGTAATGTATTGGGTATACCTACATTTTCACATCATCCTCTAGCATCGTAATGAAACATACTTGCCTCAACGTCTCTCTACATGTAACAGGTAAAGTCTATATTCACATAAGAAGCCTGTAATTATAATTAATGCTACAAGCACATGAAGTTCAACAACTTCACTTTAACATAGCTAAGCTCTCAATATATGACACCAAATTTGTGTCACACTAGATGACATCCTTCACTGAGCAATATATACAACACACTTCAAGATTTTGTGCCACAAAGTTGCTTCAACATTGGTACTATCCATTTGGATTATCTATACTCTACAACTATGTTTTTCTCTACATTCTTCTTTCACCCTTGACAAGGTAGTACAAATTCATCTACACCCTCACTTTTCAATATTAGAGTACATGGATTGATTGAAAGATAAAAGATAATGTTATCTTTATTTCTTAGGTGTGTGTATAATTACAATTAAATGAAGGAGACTTAAATGTATATGAAAGAGTCCTAGTTTGACCTATTTTAAACACACTTTGAGTTGGGATTAACAAATCAACAAAATAATAGACTTTGGAGACACAAACTTGGAAAAAGGAACAAGATATTTAAATGATGACAAAGAAGAATGGAAACTGGTTTCACCTAATTTCAAAGAGATAAAATCCTAAAAACTAGTGGAGATGATAATTTATATATGTGGAGCTTCCTTAGAGAGTATATATCATTATCTACAAAAATGGAGGTGAAATGAACATAAAGCTTTCTAACCTTGACTATGTGAAAGAACGGAATAATAAAGAAAATAGAAAGGCTCTGCATGATATTCTAATGTTATATTAGAATATCTAAGGTCTAAATGTTATGTATCTACACTTTTCATGAATATCTAAGTCTAAAAATCTAAAACTTCATTGTCATTTAGAATCAAAAGTCCCTTCTAGATGGTTTAGTCCCACCTAAATGTCCTACCAGCTCCTAAAAATTGACTGAAAACTTGTCTATCTTAAAATTAACTAGAAATTGACATGAAGATTCATTTCATGATTTTAAACACATTTTCTTCTTGTCACTTTCTCTAGTTCACTATTGTTTTGTATTTGATTGGCAACACTGAAAATCTATAGAAAACCTTGCAAAATAAATAGTTAAACGAGAGTTTGTTTTGATAAGTCCCTTTGTGGAATTTCAAAAAAACCATAATGGCAAATAATATGTATAATAATTTAAAAAACAAATATATGCTAAGAAATTGCACTAACTCAAAGCATAATCATCAAAACCCTAATGTCTAATGGAGAACGGTAAAGAGGAAACAATACAAACAAGGAGGAATGAGGAGAAATATTAGAAAGACCAAATGACAAAGTGGGAAAATAAAACTAGTATGGGTGTGATGTAGACTAAAATAAGGAAAGGAAAACACAAGTTTAAAGAAAATATGTTGTTAGAGAGGAAATTGGGAATGAAGACCTAAAGTAGGCAAACTAAGGTTTGAGTCTTGGAAAAATACAAGGTGGGAGAGTAAGAAGGCAAACTACATGATTAAAAGTTGAAAGAAAAGTTGGATGGGTCTAAAGATGACTATAATGAATAAAAAAAATTATTCAAGGTCAAATCTAAAATGAATGGAAGAGAATAAGAGAAACCAGGTAAAAAAATAGAGTTATATCAAAATATCCAAGGTATAAATGTTGTGATACACTTTTCATGAATATCTGATTCTAAAAATCTAAATATTCATTGTCATTTAGATCAAAATGCCATCCTAGATAGCTTAGTCTTGCCTAAATGTCCTACTAAGCTCCGAAAATTTGACAAAAAATTTGATCGTCTTGTAATTGGCTATAGATTGACACGGAGATTCCTTTCATGATTTTAAACACATTTCTTTTTATCACTTTGTCTAGTTCTTTGCCAAGTTTTCTATATTTAACCTACAACACTGAAAATCTATGAAAAAACTACAAATCAAATAGTTAAAGAAAAAATTACCTTTGCTAGTGCCCTTGTGGGATTTAAAAAAAACAATGGAAAATAATATGTATAGTAATTTAAAAAATAATATATGCTAATAAATCACACTAATTCAAAACATAATCATCAAAACCCTAATGTGTAATGAAGAATGGTAAAGATGAAACAATGAAAACAAAGGGGGACGAGGAGAAAGAATGGAAAGACCAAATGGTAAAGTGGGGAAAAAACTAACATGAATATGTTGTAGATTGAAATAAGGAAATAAAAACATAGGTTTAGAGAGAAATTGGTTGAATTTGAAAGGAAATTGAGAATGAAAACTTAAACTAGGTAAATTAGGGTTTAAGAAGGAAAATGGCAAGGTGGGAGAGGGAGAAAGTAAACAAAATGATTAAAAGTTGAAAGCAAAGTTATATGGGTCTAAAGATGACTATAATGATAGATGTAAATTTTTAAAAAAGGACTCGGAATCAAATCTAAAATGAATGAAAGACAATAAGAGAAACTAGGTGAAAAAAATAGAGTCTCGAGAGGAGAAAGAGGGTATGGGAGAAGGTGTAATGCCCACTCAAGAAAATGTCAATAAATCATAATAAAATTATTAATTTAGCCAAAAATATTGAAAAGATAATAAGATAATAGAAGAAAATTTTCTTATTGTAACTTAATATTCTTGCAAATAAACATAAGTATAGTATCATTCTTCGTAACTGAGATTTTAAGATACAAACGGTTTGTATATAGTTTTTACGAATTTATACACATTAATAGTAACTGCCAAAATTTTTTCCAATAGCTTAATTAGCCCCAGTATCCTACACATATATTTGCACACTAAGTGAAAACATTAGTTCCACAAAGTCCATCAGTAAACATATCAGATAGCATCATGCTAGCCTAAGGCTCTAAGGGCCAACCTAATGTCTCGGGGGCTCATCCATGATGGCCTTGCCTACGTATGCATAGCACAGAGACTTTGTAGTTCAGACAACTAGTCTAACAACTTTTTAGTCTACTGAGATACAATATCCCTTAAGGAATCTTGTCATCATATATTGATTTTTTTCTATAATATTATTCAAGTACTGAAAGTACATGCAACCAATAAATTTATGAATAACCTTAGCAGGGTATAATAATCAACAATATACCAATCATTCTCTAATATAAAATACTTAAATATATAATACAATTCTCCATTACAATGGTTGATATAGTTTATTGAAATCTAAGGATATATAAGAGATAATATTGACCTATAAAATATTTATTCCTCGACTAGGTAAAATAAACAAATACAACTAATAATAAATAAATCAATTGACTATAATATGAACGGTTACATCAAAATTAAATCTTAAATCATAAATTTACGTTACCTCAATGTGACTATTTGCTAAAACATTCTTCATTCTCTCCTACTAAATTATGATATCATTCCCTCAACTAACTTGAGGAGGGACCATGCTACAACAATATCTTAAACATTAATAGCTATTATGAACAATCCATCAATCCCAGTCATAACATATTGATAAAATAATGTGAATAAAGAAAACATCATTCTAAAAGTATTTGCCACCTCATGAGAAAGAATACAGCCATCTCCATCTATGAATTAAAATATCTAAGTTAAAGATTCTCCCACCCATGGATCACGATCTTATCTTCCATGGTACCATTAACTCCATCCACATCGAACAGGTTTTTCAAATGGACAGCGACATAGTGGAATATGCGATATGGTGTGTGCTCGGCTACTACCTATTTCAACTAGCTGACAGACAGGTGACAGGCTCTGAGTTGGCATTCATGCTCATGTCAAACATCTTTGACCTCACTCAGGATCAGGAATACTCCTTCTCCATTGGATTGGTGATCATCAAACCCCCTTTCATTAGCACTTCTAAATGGAGGAGGTTTATTGCATTGTATGATAATGAGTCCGGGGATGTGCTCTTTGGAGGCATTTTCGATAGGGAGTACCTCTGTGTGGATCCTCATGCAGGTTGTGTCTTTTTAGGTCTATAGAGGGGCCTCCATTTGGACTATTTCAATAAGTTTAATATTCATCTCAATTCTCATAGATTTCAGTTGCAGGGAGGCATAGCCCAAAGGGCAAAAGAAATCTTTAATGCCATATGCTTCTTGCACTCTCATGCTTTGGATAGAGCCCCTGGTCTTCCTCATGCTCCACGTACTCCTTTCCACTCTCCACCTTTTCATCTTCCCCCCGAAGGAGGAACATGACTCCAACTAGGGTTAGTTCTTCGGGATATGTTTTTGTATGGTGTTCACTTTTTTGGATCGTTTGATCCTATGATTCTCTGACACTAAGTTGGTCTCCATTTTCAACTAGATGAATTTTCCTAGTTTATATTTTTGGTTGTATAAACTTTTTTATCATACTCTGGTTTAATATACGTATAGGTGTCTCTGCCACCATTTGGTTAAAAAAAACACAAGTTTTATATATTCCAATTATAATCAATGTACACAAAATAAGCATTTTCTATTACTGTGCAACAAATTCATCATATTCTTCTAAATTCAATTACTAAGAAATAACTCACAAGTCCTCTTGCTAAGGGTTTTGTTTCAGTCTAGAGACAAACAGAGACATAAAAATGTTTACTAGCACTTGCACCCATAGGAGGTTCAAGGAATACAGCTTGGAAAGAAAACTACCTGAAATTAATTGATACAAAAGGATCTACAAAATTTCACTATGAAGAATAGAGGTTCCACAGCTCTTCCTCTATTTCCCTTCTTTAAAAATTATTTAAAGATAATTTGAGGGTCTTGATGATCTACCCTTTGATTAGGGTTTTCTGAAAGTTGTCGATTGTTTTTGTAGCACTTTAGTTAGATATTTGGAATGCTAGGACTATATTTACTGATTTATTATAAGCATGTGACAGAATATAATTGAGAAAGTCAACGTCGGCTGACACAAAATAAACCGAATAGTTTTGGGAAAAAGCTTGGCCAATATAGAAGGAATAACCATCAGTGCACTTGTAAAAAGGCACACCAGAGAAAAAGGTTCTAAAGCTATCATCATAAATCTTTAATGCCAAGAAAGGATTAGTGGATGGAAATACTATTGCAACAACCCTAGCGGACATGTATGCGACATCAAGATGCATACATATAAAAATAATTGAAGGGGAGAGGGAAAGCTAGGAAAAAACTAGGTTTTTGAGAGGAAAAGGTGAATGTAGGAGAAGAGAAAAAATTAACCAAATATTATCCAAATGAAATAAATATGATGTGGATTTGAAGAGGAATGAAACGGGGACAAGAAAATAGTAGATTAAAAGGTATTTGGTTAGATATAAAAAATAAATTGAAGAGGAGGTGGAAAACTAGGTTTTTGGAAAATAAACTGGGAAAGAAGAAGGAGAAGGGCCATGGAATGAGAAAAGGAAGAAAGAGAGATTAACCATAACTATATCAAAACTCTAAAAGGCTATAAAATGATGTCCAAAACATCCATGGCAAATTCCCTAATAAGAGACCAATGCATCAATGCTTAAAAGCTCCCAACTCCAAGATAGATCTAAGAGAAGAAAAGAATGAAGTTGTAAGCTCCTATGTGTTGAAATGAGAGGAAAGAATGATCCCTTTAATATATTTATAGAGGGAAGATAAAATTATAAGAGCATTTTAATTTTTCAATCAAATGAGATAAAGAGGGAAAGTATAATTAAAATGAGGGTAAGAGGGACATGGAGAAGGGAGATGGCTTAGGGGAGGGAGGATAAATAAAGGGAAATAAATAAAAAGGATGAGAGAAAATTAATAAATAACTAGGCTCAAAGGGGAAGATGATCAATGAAGGATGAGGTTGGCCTAGGAGTGGGACAAATAGGTCTAAACATGGTCAAAAGGCACAAAATAGGAAATAGGCTAAAATGAGCATAAAAACATACTAATATAATTATAAATTATGTAATATTTGTTATTAAACTAGATTCCATTGGAATCTAAATGCACGCATACCTAGGGCCTCCATTCAAAAATAATGTTTTAGACCTTCAATAGTTCTTAGGTAGAAGTAAGTCTCTTTAGTACTTCACATCTACAAGTCATTGATAGATACACACATCAACAACCATGCATTGTGTGCACCATCACTCCTTGAGAAGGGCTGAATGATATGAGCATAACCTGCAATGGTTCATCACAACCACTAGTTTATTAAGTCATCATCAACAAGTTCTTTTGTTATGCACCAGAATGCAAGGGAGACCATTTCTCTTCAAGAAAGGTTGAATGATTTGAGTGAAATCTCATGCATCACATAGTCTTATGCATTGTCTCGTTAACATGTCATTGCCTTACATGCTTGCATAGTGCCAAGATTCCTCATGTATAAACTAACATCTAGTAGTATGACTTCACACACATCCACATAAGTACTAGCTTCAATAGTTGTTTAACTTATTGCAAGTCAATGTTGCCCACACTTCATAGTTGCACTACATAATCTCATGGCCACACACCATCTTAGGAGTTTATTGCACATTATTTAATCATAGCTTCACCAACTTATCAAGCATCAAGTGTTGTGCATTCTTTATAATTCTCCACATTGTGCATGTCCCTACTCAAGGATGCACTTGTGTTCATTCAATTAAAATTAATTTGACACCATAAGTGTTGACATGTGGCTATGCCCCCACAAAATGATTGTGCTAAACAACTAACACCATATGGGTTTGACACCTGGCATCATTCTATATTATGCTATAGCTAGCACCATATAGGTTCAACACTTGACACCACCTCATCCACGTGTAATGTGCACCATATGCACACAACACTTGTCAACATATTGTTGAGGTCCTAGTTAACAACCTAATGTAGGAGCATCTAGGATGTAATCACAATCTTCAATCAATCAAAAATAATTTTATTTTAACATTTGTTTATTTTGTAGGCATTTTCTAGCTTTCTAGATATTTTAGGTTATGGTTGTCAAGTTTGGGACACCAAAACTTACCACACTTAGTTTTATTAGTTCAAAGCTTCGTGTCTATAACAACAAGCCCAGGTTACCTTCAATAAGTTATGTAGTGGCTAATTTTGAATATCTTGGATTATAATTGGGAATATTAATAAAGTAGAGCATCTTACACATTCCATAGAATTTTTCATGTGATCCTAATCACCTTCATGTTTTCCATCTTGAGGAGCTTAACTGGACCAACACCAGATTATTCACTATATAATGATAACTTATTTAAATTATGCACCAAGTATTTGAAACTTGTGCCAATTCTTGATGTTACCTACTTCATTATGAATCTTAAGAGGGGTTGTGTATGGAACCACATTGAATTTGAATACTATTGGCTCAAGTTATATTGAAGATGGTGATACCACATGTTACCAGCAAGCCTACACACTACACAAGATTGATGCATCAAATTCCAAGGCCAAATGAAGACCAAATCACTCAATTTTGGAGTCTTTGTTCCTTATCACACCCACCTATGACAATGTACTACATTTTCTATCCAACCCACATCAATTCTATGTCTCCTATATATAGAGAAGCTTGATATGATTTTAGGGTATAGAGAGAGGGAGATAAAGGTAGATAAAAGGCATAATAGATAAGGTTGTTGCTATAGGTGTGTCATACACATTGTAATTCTAATGTTTGAAATTAATTAATTAATATTATATTTGTTTATTCTTTGTGAGACCACATAGAAAAGGGTGTCCCACTTATGATTTGACCACTTTTCCATTTGTATGCCTTATTATGACATGTATAATGGCATGTAATAGAATATCTTGTCATGAAGGATGTGCAACAACATCTATGACAAAGATAGTGGTGTAAGAGATATTATGACATAAGAGCATGGCTATAGGAACTTACATTGTTGACTAGGAATATTGAACAAATAGATGATGCATATAATGACGTGTTATACAAAATATTTTGAGGGAGATAATGGAGAAAAAATGGAGTTCCCAATTTGTTGAGTGGATCGTGACTGAGTTATTGAGCATTATGACAACATAAGAACATCTACTACTTTTAACATGTTGACTAGTCATGGAGGGTGGCATTAGAATTTGGGCCTTGGATTTGGATATCATTTTTGAGTCATGGTATTAGACTCTATTTTGTGGTTTACCACTCATGGTTTCATGTATCAAATCTCCTCTATATTGGGTTATTGGGTTGAAGATATGTATGGGTTTTATGATTGATTTGCAAGTCCTATTATGCTATTGAAATTGCTCTAGTTTTGCATGTTCTTGATACTCTTGTAAGGGCATGTCCTTGGATATTATATTGTAGCCTTTGTTGTTGATTATTAATTGGTTCATGCTTTGGAGTGTGGGGTTTTCTTCACATAAATCAACTTGTTATGGTATAATTTTTTTTTCACATACATCCCCTCAAAGTTTAGTGTGGGAAGCTATTTCACAACATTGCTTCCTTTCATTTAGTAGCAAACCCTGATCACCTCAAATTATAGGGGTTAGGGACAAGTTTTTTGTGTTAATATTGGATTGAGTGGGAGCTTACATAGGATATCTTATTGCAAGAAAAGTGAAAAGCACATCAAGGATAGAGATATTCTCATAGATGGATATCTATGGGCTATCACATTCAAATCCCAACCCACTGCAATGCCTCAAGCAAACTAGGACATACTGGATAGAAAAGTGAAGGGTCTCATTAGGCTTTGTTTAGCAAATCCCATGTTGTTAAATTTACATGAAGAAGCCACAACATGATCCCTTTAGAAGAAGCTAGGAGAAATTTATTAGGCTAAACCCATAGTGAATAAACTTTTCCTAAGAAAGAAGTTGTATACCCTTAGGATGGATGATGGTGGTTTTGTATCCAAGCACACGAATATGTTAAATATTATTGTGACCTATTTCACTCTGTTATAGTAAATATGGAGGAGGAGGATCACCTTGTGATGGTCATCAAGATAACTACCTCTAAGCTCAAGATGGATGAGGTAGTTACTCTTAGACATGTAGAGAAAACCTTTTGAATCAACTAAGCAAGCTCTATCAGTTCATGGAAGACTGAATGGTAAGGGAATAAGAAGGATAAGAATATAGAAAAGTCAAGATCCAAATCTCTTTTAAAGTCCAGGGATAAGTGTTGGAACTATAAAAAGCTTATGAAATACCATAAATACTACAAAGAGGAGAAGAAGATAAAGAACAATGATTTAGATGATAAGTCTAAAAAGTCTTCTCAAGATGATGCAAATGCCTTTATTATAGCCTTGACAACTCATGTGTCAAAAGATGTGTGGTTGATTGGTTCAGGTGCTTCTTTCCATATGACCTTTCACTAGGAGTCATTCTCTGAGTCTATTGAATATGATGTCATGGAGGTGTACCTTGGAGATGACTCTCACCTAAAGATTATTGACTGTGGATGAGTTCTAATCAGATTCTCAAATGGATGTGTGAAAGAGATCAGTGGTGTATTGCATATCCATGGTTTCACATGTAATCTATTATTGATGACCAAACTAAATGATGTGGGTGTATAGGCTATTTTCTCTAGTGAAGGGTGTAAGATGGTACAAGGAGGTAAAGGGTGTTTTAGTTAGATGAAAGGACTATTGAGTGCAATACTTCCTCTATTCCTATAGCAAATATAATTATAGAATCTACACTCTCGCCATCAAAACTACTATCAAAGAGGAGTGTTGTATCCACTTTCAATGGTCGTGCTTTCTAGGTACTTAAGAAAGCTATTGCTTTAGATAATAAGTTACCTATGATGAAAATGGTTGCATCGACAAAGAATGCCACATGGGATTTGGTATCATTGCTAGAAGAAGAAAGCCTATTAGATGTAGATGGGTAATAAAAAAGATCAGTTTAGACGATGGTATTGAAAAATACAAGGCAAGGTTGATTGTGAAAGGCTATTCCTAGGTTGAGGGGATAGACTTTAGTGAATTTTTTCCTCAATTACAAAGCTAACATCTATCAAGTTTTTGTTATCCATAGCAACAACATTTGATTTGGAGATAGAACAAATGGATGTGTAAATAATATTTTTTACATGGTGACTTGGAGGAAGAGATATGCATGGAATGATTGAAGCTCTATGGAGAGAGGTAAAGAAACTTTGGTTTGTAGACTTTTTTTTCCTATGGTCTCAAGAAATTTCCTAGGAATTGGTATAAAAAAATTGACTTTTTTTGTGTTGGTTTTGGGGCTTTTGAGATCCAAATCAGTTCAATATGTTTATTACAAGATGGATGGTGATCATTGCCTTGTTACCACATTGTACATAAATGACATGTTATTCTTTGGTAAATTATTAGGGAAGTATTTTTTTATTTGAAGTCTTAGCTTTCAATGCAATTGACATGGACTTAGGAGAATCCAAGTACATTTTGGGCATGGATATTAGAAGAGATAAAGAGAATCTAAATATTTGGTTGGGCTAGATTAGTTATGTGAACTTAGTGTTGGAGAGATTCAACATATCAGTTTGTAGGCTTGAGTGTTCCTATTTCGATGGGGATAAAGTTATTTGTAGAGTAGTGTTCGTCTACACCTAGTTATATGGGCATGGCTCAATTACCTTACTCTAGTGTTCTGAATAAGCTTCTGAAAAAACTGTGTTGCTTTTTTTGCATCGACGTTTCAGATCACACTCCATGGTCCATCATCAAGAAAAATTTGAGAATGAGAAATGGAGTGTGATTTGAAACGTCGATGCAAAAAAGCAACATAGTTTTTCCAGAAGCTTATTCAGATTATCATGGACTGTGGAAATATCATGTTTACTATTACTTTAGTGTTGTTGAGACTTTGATGTATGCTATGGTTTATACAAGACTAGACATTGCGAAAGTAGTGGGAGTCCTTAGTTGATTCATGGCTAATCTTGGACAAGATAATTTAGATGTAGATAAGAGGGTCTTCATATATTTATAGGGTACATCTAAGTACTTTATTTGTTATCATGGTGATTTTACAAGGGACCAACACTTAGTGGATATCATGGATTTATGGATTTAGATAATGGTAGGTGATGTCACCAGTAGAAGATCCATTAATGGTTATAATTTCAATTTATTTGGTGATGATATCAATTGGATGAGTATGTGATAGGTTGTAATCATTTTACCCACTATAAAGGCTGAGTACATGACAGTTACTCATGTCTATAAGCAAGCCATCTAGCTTAAGACACTATGTTCAAATGTGGGGCTAAGTCAAGGAGCTATCAAAATTATTTATGATAATCAAAGTTCCATATGTCTAGTAAAGAACCTGACCTTTCATGTGAGGATGAAGCATATAGATGTCCAATATCATTTTTTCATGACATGGTAGGGGATGGGAGGGTGATGCTAGTGAAGGTTGATACTTTGGTGAATGTTGCATAGATGATTTAACTAAACCCCCAATCACAAAGAAGTTTAGGTGGTGCACCAAGACTATGGGCCTCATGGCTCCTAGTAGTTAGTTGACAGTGTTGGTGTTCCCCTTTGCTCTTGCAAGGTATACAACAAGTGGGAGAATGTTGGGATAGGTGTGTCATACACCTTGCAATTCTAATTTTTAAAATTAATTAATTAATTAATATTATATTTATTTATTATTTGTGAGCCCATATAGATGACTTGACCATTTTGTCATGTGTATTCCTTATTTTGAAGTGTATAATGGTGTGTAAGAGAATATCTTGTCACGAAGGATATGTAAGAGAATCTATGATGAAGATAGTGTGTAAGATATATTATGACATGTAAGAGCATGATTATAGGGGAGTTACATTGTTGACTATAAATCTTGACCAACTATATGATGCATGTTATGATGCATCATAGAGCATATTTTGAGGGAGATTATTGAGCCAAAATGGAGTGCCTTTTGTTAAGTGGATCATGATAAAGTTATTAAGCATTGTGACAATGTAGGAGAACTTGTTATTTTTAGAATGTGGACTCATCATGGATGGGGGCGTTGGAATTTGGGCCCTAGATTTGGACATCATATTTAGGTCATGGTATAGGCCCCTAGTTTTTGGTTTACCACTTATGGTTTCATGTATTGAATATCATATATATTGGGTGCTTGGTTTGGAGCTATGTATGGGTTGTATGATTGATTTATAGGTGTTATTATGTTGTTAAGACTACTTTAATTTTATATGTTGATGATATCTTGTAAGGGCATGTCCCTTGATATTGTATTATAACCTTTGTTGCTGATAATACAATTGGTTTGTGCTTTGGTATGTCTATATGTAGCCAACGTTGACATGAACTTAATGACAAATCTTGGGTTGCATAGGATACTAGGTATGGCTTCTTAAGGACCTAGAGTTTAAATTGTTATTTCTCTTTACTTGTCCTATTACGAGACCTCAGGGAATACATCCCCTGGCCTTGTAGAGCCTAAAACCAAAGGTGAGTTTACCCACTCATAACAATTGGTCTAGTCATGCCACTATCTAATCATAATTCCTACTCATCATCTTTGATGACATATCCCTAGCCTTAGGTTTTGGTGCCAGTCTTTAGGATTTGTGGAGTTGCTTTCAGGGAGACATTACTAGGTTCTAAATTGAAATGAAAACTCTACTGGTGAGCTAAAACCAAATCAATTTTTGGCCTTGGAGATCAAGTGTCCTTCAAGGTATTCCTCTTTTGGAAGAGATGTCAACTCTACTAATAGGAAATAAATTCTCTTATTATTGAAGGTATTGTTATCAATTAGGTGTACACCCTTAGTAAGCTGATAAAACTTAATTACCTAGTGTAACATGGGATCTTTTCTAGGTTGTGGGTAACCTATGATGGAAAAGAACCTCCAAAGAGGGTTGGTTCCCTTGATTTACCTCCTAGGATTGATTGTACTATTGTTTTCTTGTGGGGAAAAAGGAGAGAAAAGATATAAAATGCAAACTAGGAACCTATGAATGTGATGCACCAAACTAAAATGACCTATGCTTGACATTTTGACACACAATTTTCAACAAAATCATGAGTTATGTTGCACAACTTTTGATTTGACACTTCATGCACAAGTGTTTTGAAAGTAGGACATTTGTAGTTACTTCTTGGAAGGAAAAAATGATGATTTTCACAACCTAATAGCTATAAACCTATTTTGCACAACTTGCAACCTGCATGAAAGTAGTTGTTTTTTGCCTATTGGTGTTTGATATTGACATGTTTTGAGGGTTTAATGACTGAAACACATCAATACATTCATCATTTGAATAGGAATATACCTCTGTGAAGAGATGCAACTCATTATTGGATGAGAGGATAAACTTGGATAAGTATGGACTTAGTTGAAAACTTCTCATTGTTGCCTCTTCATTGTTCACTGTTACACTGTGATGGTCTTTTAGTGAGAAAACGTGCCATAGGACCCCTATGCAATATTTACATGATAATTGTAAGGATATCATAACACTTGATATGGTCTTTAGGTATTTATCATTGTGTCATGTCATGCTATTGAACCATTACATCTTAATCCTCTTATTGTGCAATGTCTTTATGACTATTTTTATACTTTGTATCTCTAAGAAGGTGATTAGAAAAGACTTCAAATGCATCATGATAGTAACCCCTTCTCACCTTATTGTTGTTGTGAGGACTACTACTTTTATGTCTTTCTTGACAATCCTCTGTCATCTTATTGCTGATGTCATATAAGCTTTAAAAAAAAACAATACTATCACAATACTTTATGATGTCACTATCGTTGTTCTTAGCAAAATCTTCCATAGCACTGTATCTTTGTTCTTACTATGCAAACCTTACTCATCCATTAGACCTATGTCTAGGTTTGAATAGGCATTTGTAATCTTATCTCTGCATGCTAACCTTCATCAACCTTTTTGACTTACATGCACCAGAGACTTGTACTATCAGAACAATATGGTATCTGCATAGTCTTCATGCCTTGTTTATTGTGACTCTTCACTATATCTTGTTCATTTGCCTTGTTCATCATTGTGTAAAACCATATCTATGTTCTCAAACCTTAATGGATTTACTATTAGAACAATATGGTATTTGCATAGTCTTCATGCCTTGTTTACTGTGGCTCTTCACTGTATCTTATTCATTTGCCTTTTTCATCATTGTGTAAAACCATATCTATGTTCTCAAACCTTAATGGATTTTACTGTTGAAACCTGCAACAATGATGACTAGGACAATGTGAAAGGTTTTAAGACTCTTAAACCTTGACATGGGACCTTTCATTGACCTTACTATCCTCATTTTGGTAGTAGGGTGCAGTGACCCTTCATCATTTATGATTGTCCCTAGTCATTATCATCAATAGTCTCTTGACTATTATCCATGCAGAGCTTCTTGTCCACTGTCTTCTCTTGGTGGCATCTTTGTATACTTGTTATAACTTTGACAGTGCTTGTGCATGTCTCTACATACCACTGTTCTAGAACTTAGATCTCTTCAAATGAGAGTCTTTGCCTCTGCATATTGTATTTATAATCCTATAGGCCTTGAGACTCTATTAGACCTCCATTCATGCTTGACTACCTCCTTCATTGGTGTATATTTAATAGCTTTTACACTATCTGCTTTATTATTGTCACTCATTTTCCCTTGCATGTAGACTCTCAAGGTCTTTATGCATACCTTCTCAACTCTCTCAATGAACCTTATCCTACTTTGTGACTGTTGTGCCTTATCCTTTGGGATGTAGTCATGAGGCTATCTTGTATGACTATATCACATGAAACTCTTGCATAAGGTCTAGATAGGCTTTACTATCATGCTTAGCATTAGAATGCATTGATATTGCGAGGACTCAGGCTAAAAAGAAAAGGGTATAGTCTTATAAGAACTTGATTAACTCTATATGTATGCTCGGTCCATAAGACATTTACAACCTTCTTGGACCTGACAGATCTTAAAGACTACTACAGAGGTATAAAACCATTTGACATTGTTCATTTATCATACCTTACCTTGATATAAATTGAAGGATATCATACTAACTTTCAACTCTTCTCCTTTTCAATACAGACCTGATAGGAGTTTGCAAAGATCCTCCTCACGCTTTATACAAACTTGTGAAGCTGTCACACTAGTATCTTCTCAATTTTTAGACTTGTATAACATAGTGGTAAGTTTGAAAAGATAATGATACCTTTGTAGGATGACAATGATGGTCTTAAACTCTTTTTCCTTTTCCTATTAGCATTACATCTTTGTTTGCATTATCTTCCATACTCATTGACTCCTTTTTCATTGTCTTTTGTCCCTATCTTTGCAAATGACAGTCTTTGCCTTTGCATATTATCTTCAAAATTTGATGCTCCATTGAACTTGCATTGTTAATGGATTTTTTTCCTTGGTTACCTATTTTGGCCTTGTTACAAGTTTCAGTTTTGTCATTCTGTGCTAGGGTTTACTAAGAAAGTTGCTTTTAAATCTTGCTTTTGAGTCTAAAACCCTAAAGCCATAAGGTTTATGCAAGCATCAAAATCACTTTTGTTCTAATTCTTTGTTGACCGCTTGTTGCCTGTTGTCGGTCCTTTAAGTTGCAACATCATGCCTAGGGTGTCATGTGTTTACCAGCCCCCTATGTCCTACAACTACCACTTGGACCTATGCACTAAATTAATTTGTCATATGCCTAAGTATTTTTTCCTGCACCCTTTATAAATGTGGCCCCCACAAAGATTAAAATATTCAAGTTTAAGTTTGCAGGAGAAAATCAAAAGTTGACATGTGGCCTTGTCCTAATTGAGTTTTGCCATCCTGTGAAGCATTTTATACTAAGGCAAAGGTTGCCTACATAATCACAGAAGAGGTGACAAGTGGTAGGTTTTTGGCTGAGAAATACAGCAGGGCCCATTGGTAGGTCTGACTATGTCTACGTGGTGAGATTTAAAGTATTTCACCATTTTGTTGAACCCTTTGGAGTGGACCCACAGTTGGTTTACAGAAGAGCAGGAAGAGGACATTTGACAAAATTTCATGATGTGCATCATCATAATGGTCTAAGGGGTGCCACATGGCGTCATCCTATGGATTTTCTACCATTCTGCAGGCCTTTATTTGCAACCTAATCTTATGACCGCGGAAGTGTGGAAGGCCGCCATGTGGATTAAGCTAACTCCTCAATGGTGAGCCTTTTTTGTAAAGGTAGTCTAGGTGGATGAATTTCATTGGTTCAAGATCTTTTTCATGCATTCCAAAGTATTTTCAAACTGGTTGGACCAACCAACACTGTCTGATCATGCCTTTTGCTTAGAGATCGATGACCCATATTCAAATGAGGCAATGAGAGGTGGTGATGTGTGGTAAACAATGAACTGATATAGAAAAGGGGCAAATTTGAGCATGTACCAGGTCCTCTTCTACCATTTTATGGGAAACAAGTTGAGTATTTTGAGTGATTGTCTTCTTTCCAGATTGGGATGGATGTGTTTTAATGGAAAAATTACAGTATTTTAAGATCTTTGAAGATCCTTCTTGCTGTTGGCAATATGTATATAGTGTTGTCTTTGATGTCAACCAATAGTGATGTCTATCCACAATAAGATGATGTTTAGCGTTTGGCATGGTATGCTGCAAAAGTAAACAAGATGGCAGATGTAAAGTCAACATTATTAAAGTCTAGAAGAGTGACTTGTAAGCACCTTATCTTCTAAAGTTCATATTGAACTTCCTCATACTTAGTATGCACTCATAAGTGTCATTTAGGAGATTGTGGAATAGTCATATTTCTATCTTTTCATCCAAGTGCTTTTGAGAAAATTATCTAAGGCATGAACAAAGTATTTTCCTAAGAAGGGGGATCGGTAATTTGCTCCACATTTCTCCACATTGCAACATCTTGGATTGTAGTTCTAGAATAAGTATTTTGAGTCCTCAAGGAGTGTAATTCCAAAGATTCAGCTCTTAACTCCTTCCATAGTGAAAGCTAGAAGCAACAGAGTACTAGACTATGCAGACAAAGCTTGGAGTTGAAGTGATCAAATTAGAATGCTCCGCATTCCACTACATTTGATTCTTTTAGCATGTGGTTTTTAAGAGATGATCAGTAATGGTTGAAGTTCACTCCATCCAAATTTCAAAGTGTTTGGTGTTCCACAAGTACCACTTCTCATGTACAGTTGGTTGTTTATTGCTTTATCTTCATGGGCATCTGTGTGCTGACCTAACCTAAGTGACTTGGTGATTGAGCGGTGACTATTCATATGGATAGAAAAATTATAAGAGTGATTGAAGAGTGTGTCAACCTATTTTGGTGAAGTTCATGTTATGTTTAATCTCTACAAGTGCATATGGTGATGTTTTGAAGTGTGCATAAGCTGACTTATCACAAGCTATATGTTTCATCTTTATGGTGATATTTATAGAAGATCAAATTAATTTTGAGAGGTAGAGATGTGAATGTGGAAATAGCAGAGCAGAAGGCGAGATATGAAGTGTGCAGAATCAGTTTGAAGATATGTATTGAGCAGAAAAAGTAGACTGCATTATCATCATAAGTCATATGTCCTTTTTGCAATAGTCCATTTTGTAAATCCTATTGTATTGAGTAGAATACTTAGGGAGTAGTAGCTTCCTTGGGTTGCAGCCCTAAATCAAAGTTGTAATTGTTGTAAGTACTAAATCAGGGAGTCGTAGCTTCCTTGGGTTGTAGCCCTAAAACAATGTTGTAATACTTTTGCAGTGAGCATAATATATTATGAGCTAATCCTCATAGTGGTTTTTCCTTGCTTTAGGGTTTTCCACATAAAATAATGATGTTATGTGTGTTGCATGATTTCATTTCTATTCTTCAGTTTATTCAATTTTATGTGAAAATATTTGATTAAGTTTTAGTGTATGCTGATTCACCCCCCCTCTCAACATCTCATTGTGTTCAACAATTGGTATCAGTGCTAAGTGCCTTTGAAAAGCCTAACAACTGAGGTAGATCTTGCACTTGAACACATGGAATCTAAAGTTATGGACAATGATGTTTTTATACCAGAACTAGATCTATAGCAATGGAACCTAAAGGCTAGGATCTTGATGGATATGAAGTATACCTTGAAGGAAAACTCAAGTCAGCCCTTGATGAATTGGATGAAGCAAGAGGATTGAATGTAGAATATGAAGATATGCTTGAGATAGCAAAAGAGACAATTAACAAATTGAAGACAAAGGCCAAAGAATCAAAAGAAGAAATTAGCAAACTGAAAACTCTAATAGAAGGAGATAAAGGAGGTGACATGAAGCTCAAGGAGGCAGAAGAAATGATCTCAAATTTAAAAGTCACGGTTGAAGAAGAAAAGAGGATTGAAGATTGCTTAAACAACAAGCTCTATGAGAAATCAACTGAATGTTCAAAACTTGAGGAAGAAGTTGCCACTCTAATGAAAGAACTGAAAAAGGCAAAAGAGTAGATTGACAAAAGACTAAAATTGAAAGGAGGATCTGAAATCCTTGATGAGATAATTAACTCTCAAAAGCCAACAAAAGAAAAATCAGTCCTTGGTTTTGAAAAAGGTAAGAGTCCTATGATTAGAGCCTCTATAAATTTATATTATAACTTCCATTTAGGAGGAAAGTCTGGAATAAAGAAGGAAGAGAACTACACTAAAGATTCTAAGAAGAATACTTTTGAAGTTACAAAAGAAGATGAATTTGCTCCTGTCTAGAGACAAAGGAACAATATGAAGAAGAATTTCAGGAATCCTACACCTAAACAAACTACTCCTATTAGGTATCCTCAAAGTTTCAATGGTAATTGTTATGCTTGTAACAAATTTTGTCACAAAGCTACTAATTGGAGAAGTAAAATGAATCAAAATGTTGTAAAGTGTTATACTTGCAATAAGGTTGGTCATAAAGCTACTAAATGTAGGAGTAAGTTAAATTAGAATCCTATAAGGTGTTATGCTTGCAATAAGATGGGACATAAGACCAATGAATGCATAAGTAAAATGTCAAGGAATAATAGGGATAATGCTTAACCCTTTCATGGATATTGTTACACTTGTAAGAAGTTGGGCCACAAGGCAGCTAATTGCATATCTAAGGTGAGGAGAAATGGAAATGCTCAGCAATCAAAGTTCACTTGTCACAAGTGCAATCAAACAAGGCACTTTGGAAAGAATGTAAGGCCTGCTCCATAAAAGAAAGTTGATATTGCTCAACGAGAGAAGGAAATGAGCAAAGTATGGAAGGAGGAGGAATGTGATGTTTCCGGACCTCTGCCTAGTGCAGGTGGATCCTCTGGTAACTAAAAGATGAAGTACTAATTCAGGGGGAGTTACAATTGTAAGTTTCTCCAAAACCCCTGAATGAATGTAATGCTTAATTCCTTAGCATTCTGGCTAAATTTGGTATGAGCACACTCAAATGATGATATGAAAAGGTTTGGTCAAATTTCTGGAGATATTAAACTAATATGCAAAAAGAGAAACTAGAAAAGACTCATGGAAAGAAACAGGTCTTATAGAATGTCTAACATGGAATCCTTTAGGGAGGACATAGGCAAGACAATGAGGTCTCATATACTCAAAACTCCAAAGAAAAATCTCCTAATGTGGCAGATTGTGGAAGGTTTTAGGGTTTATGTGATAAAGGTATCTACCAAAATGTAGTGCATTTATGACAAAAAGGTTGTTTATTTAAGTGATTGCCATCTGATTCAATCTCATTCTGCATTTGAAGTGTTTAAAGTTCTTTGCCAAGGAGAAGAGGTATACTTGGAGCGTTTGAGTAGCAAAGCAAAAAGGTGAAACCCTAGCAACAAGTTTTAAAGGTATTCTTCATACTAGTTAACGCTAATTCATGTTATCATGATTGTTTATGATGACTGCATCTTTTACTCAATTGATCAACATTGCTAATGAACCTTGACCAAAATTCAAGAAACATCCTTATAAGGAAATGGAAGTTGATAGTAGCAGAGCATTATCTAATGTTCCTACATTTGTTGTATACAAGGAAGATGTTAGGATATATATTCATGCAAAATTGGAAGAGATTGACCATGGAAAATTTGAAACCCTAAGGCAGAAACTGTTAGATGATGATGATATATATTACAAACTTGAGTATGCCAACATTGAAGCAAAACAATTAGATGTTTGGAAGGATTTTCTAGATTTCTATATTGAGCACGACTGGGTTAGGCATATCCTCAGTAGAATTCATATACCTTGACAAACCTCATCAAATAATGAAAGAAGCTATCAGGGCTATAATAGGGCTATGCTCCACTGGACTAGTACCGCAGGTGAAATCAATCAAGAATGAAAAGGTCACTGAATTCACTGGTGCCAAATTTGACAAAAGGGCTTTAACAATTGATGATATTATTGACCCCAATGTGAGATATGCAACAATGTGAATTGCATACAAAGTGTACTACTCCAACAGAGAGGGATCTGCAACTACTACAACCATACACACTACCTATCAGATGGCTAAAGAGGGTAAGGATTTTGATTTGTGTGAAGTTATGAAGGATCAATTGTTAGAGAATCTAAGAAGAACAAAGGAGATAGGATACAACTTTAAGTATGGTTCACTGATCATTTGCCTAGAATTCTATTTCATGAATGAGTTACTGAGATATAAAGGAAATATATGGCAACAAGATAAGCTAGTAGTAGCACAAATCAAAGAATACATAAGAATCTTTGACTCACAAAGATGTAATACTATCTTCTGGGGTTTCTTCAAGAATTTTCAAACTGAAATGCATAAAAGGGATAGAATCTCTTCTAACTTGGTCAAGAAATACAGAGATGACATAACACTTCTTATGGACAAGATTGTTGGTATATGGTAGTGTGTATGAGGAAAATTGACTATAATAAATGATAAATCAAAACAAATCAAAAGCCCATAACATAAAGAGAACCGATCTAAATAAAAACCATTACCAATGAATCAATAAAATATGAAATCTTTTACCGAGATTTGTATTGTTCCCTTTGGATGAATGTGGATTGCTCAATAGTGCTGCGAAACCATGTTTGCAACAAGCCAGTAAAGTGCTCAAAGATCAATGTCAAAAGATCGTGAAGTGCTCAATCGATGTGATGTATGCTCAAAGTACTGTAAAGGATGCCTGAGAATAAGTGATCGAAGAGGCTTTGTGAAGGAGATGATGGGGGTTTATATAGGTTTCAAATAGAGATCGATCAACGGTCCAGATAATTCAGAAGAATCAACGGAGGAGATAAATCAAATAACCATGATGAATGTGCACACGACACGTGTCAATCCATAAGGATATTTTTAGTAAAATATGATGAAAATAAGATTGATTGAATAGATAACTCAACTTGTAATTTTGCCTTTTTTAGAGTTCTAAAAATAAGACAGATTGTGCACGAGTTAACAAGATATTTTAAGAGGAATTGGAAGATAACTGAAATTAAATAAATAAATTTATTTATTTAATTGTGCATGATTGAGGAACAAAAGATTATAAATAAAATATTTGATTTTATTTATTTTTAGAGGATTGAGATAATTTAAATAAATTTGCATGATTTATTTAAATTTAGAAGAATAATTGATTCAATTAAATAATGTAAATTATTTAATTGTAGATAAGATAGAGTTGGATGAATTAATTAAATAATTGGATTTATTTAATTAATGGAGACTTGAAATTCGAAAGAGGATAATGATTTAATTAAATAATAAAAATTATTTAATTGTGGAAGAATAATAGAGGAATTTAATTTAATTAATTAAATAAAGAGAATTTATTCAATTGATGTCGATTTTTAAAAGGTTTGGAAGAATTTAATGAAATTAATTAAATAATTAGATTATTTAATTAATGTTGAAATGCAGGTGATGCGACAGATTAGACGAAATGCAAGTGATTCGAAGAAATGGTGAAATGCAAGTGGTGTGACGACACAGTCATTTTAGGGTGTCTACATTTTGCCCCTCTTTGATGCAATGCAGTTTACAACGTTGCGTCAAAGAAAATGACTGTTGAAGACATGATACAATTTTTGATGCCCCAGTGTAGCTAGTTGCCCCCTCGAGCGGGAAGACAGGTAAGTGACAGAAGGACTGGGTTGACGGTCGACTAGACAAGTGCGCGACAAGGTAGCAGAAAGAAAAATGGGGTGGGAAGAAAAAAATGAGGGAGGGATACTATAAATAGGTCCCATGGGGACCACACTCCTCATTTGCACACTAAGAGCTTCTAAATTTAGAGTGTGCAGAGCCTCCCAACCTAGGGTGAGAGAGAAGAGTGGAAGGAGTGGACAATGAGGAGAGATGTTGATTTCCGCACACAGGCATCGGGCAGAGCTAGTGCGGACATACGGGAGGCCAACAGAAGCTCCGACAGTGATAAGTGTATGAAAACTTCATTTTAATTTAACGCTTTAGGGCGGGTTAGGGCTAGGTCAAGGTAGGTCCTTTAGGTCAGCCAAAAGCGCTTTAGGGTAGAATGGCACTACTGGCGGTCAGGTTAGGCACTTTTGGCGCGCTGTAGCGCATTTGGTAGGAAGGTATAGCGCTATTGGTAAAAACAAAGCGCTATTGGCTTTTGGGTTTAGCGCCGCAACGCGGTTGGTAGGGTCCCGTAGTGCATCTGGTAGTGCAATGTAGCGCGGATGGCAGGGTAAGGTAGCGCAGTTGAAAAAGGAAAGAGAAAAATAGGTCGCGTCTGGTAGCGCAATGAGGCGTGGTTGGCTGTACAGTGAGCCGCACTTGTAAAACAAGTCACCCTTGGTATAGGGTAGCAAAGTGCAGCTGGATAGACTATGTGGCACTTTTGGTAGGAAAACACAGCGCCTTTGTTTAAAACAAATTGCCTTTGGTTAGGTAGAAGAATACGAGAGTTAGGGGTGACCAAAGGGTTGACTACCCTAGTTGGAGCAAGGGAAGAACTGGTCTTAGGGTTTTGCGTCATAGAGTAGAAGTCGATAGGACTATAGAGGAATGGTTAACTGACTGACAAGGGGTTTGCTGTGAATGCAGAGGATTATGCTGCCGTTCATGTCAAGAGAGCGACACCACCCTATAGCACATGAGGTAGTACAACTGACGTGGGAGGAGGACGCGTTCCTAGAGCATGCGGGATTATGGCACGTTGCACACTTGACACACATTAGGGCGAACCTCACCCTAGTGACAACAATGGTAGAGAGATTTCACAGTGAGACATGTTCATTTCACTTTCTGACAAGGGAGGCGACAGTGACACTGGAGGATGTGTATCACATCCTAATGGTTCAGATTGATGGAGAGAGGGTTGACTTTGACTTGGCACGGGGCGAGGTAGACTTGGTGGAGGTATTCTGCATAGATGACCTCATGATAGATGATGGGGAGATTCGGTGGGCAGACGTCCCACGACTTTGCAACAGGATCGGATGGATAGTGTCTTCATTGATTGGCGGCTTCCTGTGCTTAGACAGGCAATCGAGAGGACTATCCGTTGGATGGGGCACGGTGCTATCTGGGATGTTTACACATGGGACACAGTACGCATGGGGGCCGTGTGTGCTTGGATAGTTGTATCGTGATATGCACGATTGTGTTTATAGGAGAGGCCACCGTCTCTCAGCAGGGGTCACTCTTCTACAGGTGTGGGTGTGGGAGCACATCCCAGTTAGCAGACCCATGGCACAGCGTCGTCAGGAGAGGGGAGAGCATTATGTGTTTCTCTATGAGGGAGTGATCACACACAGGAGGTTGGGATCTATTAGCCACTAGAGGCGACAGATCGACAAGATGGATCTATTTGTTTGGAGGCCATGGCTACTTTGCGAGGAGTGGGAGGATGAGCACGAGTAGCTTATGTATTGTCACCAGGCTTGATATCTATTTGGGAGACGGACAAACACTATTGAGAGATACCTACCAGAGCGAGTACTTAGACAGTTTGGGCTACCACAGGGGTTACTAGTTGGGGAGGCGACACACGCCAGGACACAGCGGGAGGTTGGGGATTGGGATGCAGAGATTCCAGTAGCTATAGCATTGGTAGAGGTACGGGGACTTGTCCCCATCAGATGGGATTGGGATTCAGGATTGGCAAATCCAGGGACACTATCAGAGTACAACAGGTACTGGCAGACACACAAGCCAATGCGACTGACTACACCAGGTGTGGCGGGGGCAGTGGGGGAGGTGTTGGTCCTAGGTGCGGAGGTGAGGATCAGACGACAGGCTAGAACGGCCAGACAACAGGCAGGTGGAGAGGCTGGGGGCTCATAGGTAGATGTAGAGATGGCAGAGGCAGAGGATCCAGTCGTAAAGACCAATTTACAGTGAGCTGAGCGGCTGCTTCAGGAGGAGATAGCCCAGAGGACTTGACTAGAGCTCCAGATGGTGAGGCTGAGGAGAGATAGGGATGCAGCTAGGGCAGAGGCAAAAAGGGACTGACACAATAGATAGTGTATGTTCGAGGCTCACAAAAAAGCCCAATGTTTCCACAGGTATAAGATAATTTGCAAATAATATCAAGTACTTTTTATCCCTAGAGACAAGGTTTCATTGCAGTAGATCAGCTCACAGCTTAATACTCTGTCGATAAAAATGTCATTCCATAAAGGTGTCAGACATTTAGTATCTTTGCGAGAGACGATAGGTAGGGATATCTCACCCTCCCCTCGGAAAGCTCAAGTAGGTCACAAGAGCTTTATGGCCAAGGGAATACTATCTCTTCTCAAGGGAGCCAATGCTGAGTATCTTAAGGGCTTAAATCGATTCCCCTTGCTTTGATGATTACCGCAACGTTCAGAGGTAGATCAGGTAGTCACTATCTAGAATGGTTCTTAGTAACTTTGAGGGACCGACGCCTTACGAGCAATGCAACAAGCTACTAAAAGCTTTAACCAATCCTACTAAGAGTATCAAACACTTCACTCGATGTGAAAATCATTTCCACAAAGAGCTAGTACACCTCTTTTCAGTTTGGCACCACAAGGTAAGGCTGACATTGGTTAGGACTTGGCTTTCGCCTTATCCCTCTTATATAGCGGTTCAAAGGAAAACTCCGCTTAGGGTCGTCCCTTTTGGATGAAGCGCAATCCAAAAGCAGGCCCTTCTAAAGGAAGTACTAAAATGTAAGAGCAAGCACGTCAAACAAAGGTTTAATTGTCCTGTTATAAAAAAATAAGGTGCAACTAAATTAGGCACACACACGTTTGTAGTTGTCAATTGTCCCTTATGAAATTGAAGTGTTTGGCATTCATGCCCATTTGTCCTTTAGAAAATTGTAGTGTTTTTGCATACATGTCCATTATCCCTTAAGAAAGTTGAAGTGTTTTCGCATACATGTCCATTGTCCCTTAAGAAAAGCAGTATGTTCCTAAGACTTAGATTGCCAAAAAAAATGATTTGTTCAATTTTCCTTAAGAAGGCAATATGTTTCTAAGACTTAGTGTAATAAATCAAGATTTCTTCAACGCTCGTCCTGCATGAACATGTTAGAAAAAAAACCTATTTGCTCTGTGTGAGTGATAAGAAGCTGCAACAAGTCAATTAGTTTCACAAAAACTCACAAGTTAGCAAAAAAAATAAATCAATTTGACCAAAAATGCTCTACTGTCTTACCGAAAGCAACTTACTTTAATACTGAAAGCGCTGCACTGTGTTGCCAGAAGCGATTTTCTATAGACCAGAGGCAACCCAATTTGCTATCAGAAGCGCTACTCTAGATCCAGAAGTGACGGAATGTTCTGCCGGAAGCGCCGTCCTATGGTACCAAAAGCGCGGTTCTGTCTCAGATCTAGAAAAAATTATACTTTATCAAAAAAGGCTAGGTCCATATATGATTTCATGATTGATTTGAAGTTCTGAGATGTAATATCTGATAGATGTGTATCCTGGAATCAAGAAAACTCAAAAGATGCTGCAAATGGATAGGTTAACTCAAATGTCAAAAATATTCCTAAATACGTCAGCTTAGGAAGTATAAAAGACAATTGAAAGACAAATAAACCAACTTGTCAGTCAAATCTAAGATAGGTATGTGAGTAAAACCCTGCAAAATCACCAAAGATTAGAAAAACCTAATTTTCCAAAAGCGCTTTACGATACTACCAATAGCGCTGGACTGTCTCACCAAAAGCGCGCTACTGTGCTGCCAGAGGCGCTGCAGTATCACCCGAGGGCGCTGCACTGTGCCTCCAGAAGCACTTTAAGATATTGCCAATAGCGCGTTTCTATGTATTTTTGTGCTGTTCCGTACTGTACTTAAAAAAATCAATTTCTCAAAGAAAAAAAGGGATTAATGGGTCCCACTGGGGGTGCCAGAATGTGTATGAGAAAAATTGACTATAATAAATGATAAATCAAAACAAATCAAAAGCCCATAACATAAAGAGAACTGATCTAAATAAAAGCCATTACCAATAAATCAATGAAATATGAAAGCTTTTACCGAGATTTGTATTGTTCCCTTTGAATGAATGTGGATTGCTCAATAGTGCTACAAAACCATGTTTGCAACAAGCCAGTAAAATGTTCAAAGTGCTCAAAGATCAATGTCAAAAGATCGTGAAGTGCTCAATTGATGCGATGTATGCTCAAAGCGCTATAAAGGATGCCTAAGAATAAGTGATCAAAGAGGTTTTGTGAAGGAGATGAGAGGGGTTTATATAGGTTTCAAACAAAGATCGATCAACGGTCTAGATAATTTAGAAGAATCAACGGAGGAGATAAATCAAATAACCATGATGAATGTGCACACGACACATATCAATCCATAAGGATATTTTTAGTAAAATATGATGAAAATAAGATTGATTGAATAGATAACTCAACTTGTAATTTTATTTTTTTTAGAGTTCTAAAAATAAGACAGATTGTGCACATGAGTTAACAAGATATTTTAAGAGGAATTGGAAGATAACTGAAATTAAATAAATAAATTTATTTATTTAATTGTGCATGATTGAGGAACAGAAGATTATAAATAAAATATTTGATTTTATTTGTTTTTAGAGGATTGAGATAATTTAAATAAATTTGCATGATTTATTTAAATTTAGAAGAATAATTGATTTAATTAAATAATGTAAATTATTTAATTGTAGATAAGATAGAGTTGGGTGAATTAATTAAATAATTGGATTTATTTAATTAATGGAGACTTGAAATTCGAAAGAGGATAATGATTTAATTAAATAATAAAAATTATTTAATTTTGGAATAATAATAGAGGAATTTAATTTAATTAATTAAATAAAGAGAATTTATTCAATTAATGTCGATTTTTAGAAGGTTTGGAAGAATTTAATGAAATCAATTAAATAATTAGATTATCTAATTAATGTTGAAATGCAGGTGATGCGACAGATTAGACGAAATGCAACTGATTTGAAGAAATGGTGAAATGCAAGTGGTGTGACGACACGGTCATTTTAGGGTGTCTACAGGTAGTAGTTGAGCTGAGGACTTCATGGATTCCCAAGCTTCCATATGAAGTACCTGATGAGGAAGTTAAGGCCTATGTTGGGATTTTGTTAAGTCATTCTAAAGATCCTAAAGGTGAAAGATTTGGAACTTATGCAGAAATTCAGGACAAAATATGCAAGAAAAGGGTTGAAGAAGAGGTAGAGAAGAATAAAGAAAAGCTATTAAAAAAGGTTGGTATCCCACCTAGATTTTTTACCGCTTAGAACACTATAGAATATGTTGTGCCACTCACTATTGAGCATCCAACACCAAGAAGATTAGGTAGATGTACTTCTAAATCTATTGCCAGTATTCCACAACCTACTTCCTCTATAAAGACAACCTCTACTAGATAGACATAGGTTTCTGAAGGTCAAACATAGATAAAATCCAAGGGTAAAAAATTAGAGAAGAAGAAAGAAACCATTATGGAGGAGATTGAGAATGATAAAGAAGAAGTAATGTCAAAGAAATAGGAGAAAGGAAAAAAAAATCAATCAAGAGTCAAGGCAAAGGCCAGAAGGAAGAATAAACAAGGTATTGAAACAAGTGAAGAAGAAGAAGAAGAGGAGGAGCAAACTCCCCCACTAAAGAAGAAAAAGAAAAATGCCACTCAGGTACCAACACCTCCTCCTAGAGACCCTATGTCTCTAGATGTTGTTTACAATGCCATTATCTGCTTCAATTTGTTTAATGAAACTATGGTGCTTCATCCAGAGTCTTCTCCTAAGGATTTGGTGGTGCCTGCATGAGTATTCAGATTTTGAGCATTTTATTATGCAGGCACCTTCCCAAAAATCCAAAAAGTTCCAACACTTTCGGCCTCTGCAGTTGAAAAAATTACAAAAAATCAAGTTAAGGTGCAGGTGTCTTTGTATATACATGCAGGTAAAATATGCATTGGCAGGTGTAAAATCTTCATCGCCCTTTGAAAAAATCAGTTAGATGCATTTCTGATTGTATATCAGGCTCTAAAAGGTGCATATACAAAGGGGGAATCTTTCGCAGATTCTGGGGAATATTCCCACTTTGTATATTGGGTCATATACAAAGCAAAATATACAAGGGTGCAAATATACATTTGCTACAGTGCGACGGAGGTGATGCATGTGATAGGGCCCGCGGGTATATACAAACGAGTTTGTATATTCGGCATACAAAGGGAAGGTGCAAAGATGTTTGCATATACAAGGATTGACATACAAGCGGGATATGCAAAAGGTGAGGTACAGGCCGGATTTCAAGGCGAATGTAATGTATTTCGTAATTTTTGAGATCTCCTTGTATGTATAAAGCGCTTGTATATGCTGATATACAAGCAAAAATACAAAGGTCAAGATGCAAGCCGGACCCGAATAAGTTTCCAATCTGCTTCATAATATTTTGGGGTCCGCCTTGTATATTAAAACTGTTGCATGTATATGCATTTTGCATATACAAAGGATTTTCGAAAGGTAAACAGTGGCGATTGTATATGCATATGTTTTTTGCATATACAGGGGCGAAAAGGGCAAAATAAGGAATGGAAAAGCCAGCGATAGAAATGTGAGGTGCCTACATGGCACAATTTCACTGGCCGACGACTTTTCATCATTTTTTGAGTGCCGTGGATCTCAGCGATGGGGAGGTGATCGACGACTGTGTTTTAATTTTGCTGCAACGATGGTTTTCCCTTATGTCTGTGGTTGTTTTTGAGCAGGAATTTTCCATGGGTGCACTGTTACTGTTTCTGAGAGGAGCTGCTGGTGGTTGAGCCATTATGGCAGGATTGCAGACAGGCATGGGTCAATGGTTGAACGACCAAGTACCAGGTTCATGACGACGAGTCTTCTAGCGGCGGCACAGGGTTCGAGCTCAACCACTCCCCGTCCTTCTCTTGCTTCTCCATGTTTTGCCCCCTGCTGCATTTATTATTTTGAGCGCCAATCTGATCATGCATTGTATCTGGCAGATTTTTGATTAGCCTTGTAATTAATTTTGCTGAGTTCACAGTTTTGCTATAAAATGCAAACTGTGTCACTCATATTTGGTTGTTGAAGACTTGGGCATTTTTGTGTAAATAATGAAGAACAGGGCATGATCCTGGGTTGTTTTATCTCATTTTAGAGTTTATGTATTACATCTGTGATGTATCTTGCATATATTGTTCAGTTTCAGTGTTAATTTTATATGAAAAATGCTAGTCGCATGTATTTCTTTGTTTGTCTCCATTTGTTGCATGCAATTTCTTTTTTTGAATCTAGTTGCTAAGGGTTTCATAGATTCAGAGATACATGGTCCTGTATTGCATGTCTGATCTTTTGACTTCCATTCAAGGAGTGGATTGAATTTGTCTTAGGTCAAGCATGGAGAAGATGGTATGTTGACTGGGATGTTTGTAAGTATGAACAGTTAAATACCTTTCCTTGGGTGATGTTTGTAAGGCAAGCACCAATTTATCCCCCTAAAATTTGAATGCCAGTTGCAAGCCATCCTCATGTATATGTCTAGTTGACTCCTTGCCCTGAGATAGGCACCGGTCTGTTCTTGTGAAGTAGTTATGATCCAAAGCCCCTCTCTTGCATCCAAACCATCAAATTTAAACCATCCAAAACCCGTTAGTTGTAGGAGTAGGATTAGGAGCCCCTGCCTACTCTCATCCATAACTAGACACATATGTCCAAGAAAGTTGCCAAACTTGTGATCTATCATTCAAATCTTAGTCCTAAAATAAGAGTATTCTGCCTGTTGCTGTCAAGCTAAATCTTCCTATCATTGAGCTAGTCAATGTTACACCTTTAGTTATAGGGATACCCCCCTTGGTGAGGCATAACCAGAAGTGAAGGGGAGGCAGCTCACGTAAACTCCCGTAATCTGTTGGCTGAATCTGCCCATGCATAGGAACTGGCAAACCCTCTGCCGATTCAAAGAAAATAACCAACAGGATCAAGCCACCATTGAAAAGGTAGTTGCAATGTACATGATGATATATAACAAGTCTCTTGATGAAATCTTGCCTAAAGTATCGAAAAGATTACAAAAAGCCCTAATAAGGGATAGAGATGAAGCTATGGCACTATAAGAGTGACTCAAACAATATGCTTTGGATAAAACTAGTGCTTCCCTGTCTGAGGAAGAAAAGGAAAAATTGATTCAAATAAAATCTCAAGAGCTTAGAACAAAGCATAGAGTAGACACTCTTATGCAGAATAGAAAGGAGGACATTGAACACATTACAAAAGAAACTGAAGAAATCACCTAGAAGATACTTGGTGAGGTAAGAAAACTAGAGGATGTGGAACAACCACATGATTCTCCTCCACACTCACCACATCAAGTTGTTACATCTTCTCCATAGAACACAAAACAAGATGAAATGGAGAAAGATGATGAAAATATGCAAGGAAATGTAAACACCTTTTCTATAGAAAATGTTGAATCTACTCTGCAGAACAATGATAAGGAAAGTAAAGAGGAAGGAAGACAGAGTGAGAAAACTTTTGAGAAAAATGAACAAGTTGAAAACACTCCTCTGAAAAACACTGAATCTCATGCCAAGGATAAAGAAGATGAAGGGGTACATGGTGATACTAGTGATGATGTGGACAATTCCCCTCCAGAGAACCAAGAATCAGGAAAAGAGCAAGAAAATATAGTTGATGAGAGCTCTGCACATGACTATGGAGTCTCTCCAATTGACTCCATTAAACATTTCTTGGGACAACAAAGACAAATTCAGTCTATTGCCACTCCACAATTATTTCAATTACCCACCATCGATGGAAAAATTAGTTTGTCCAATATTTCTTCCATACAGAAGCTTCAATTAGGACATATATTTTAGGCTACTGCTCAAGAAGAAATTCTACAATATCAAGTAGAAGGAAGTGAGCTTCTGGAAGAAGCAATGAGGGCCTTTGAAAAGGTTTTACCGAATGCTAAGAGGGATGCTTACCTAACTTCTATTCAATAGATGAAGCAACTTTTGGAGTCCTTCAACAATCACTCTGCATGTTTGGAAAAGGAAGCTGAGAAAAGAATATTGGAACACATGAACAATAAAAGATTGACAGATTTATCAAAAAAATGTTCTAATACACACAATATGTTGGTAGATAGTGTAATGAGTATTCAAAATGCTCTGGAAGAAGCAAATGTATTGTATCAATTCTACCTAACATGGCCTATGACAACAAAAAAGATTAAATTGATGGCCTTGAGTTGTAGATATCCAATATTTCTGCAAAATATGATCCCTTAAAGGATACGAAGGGAGAACTAAGGGCCGAAGTTGAAAAATCTCACGCAGTTATCAAAAAGCTTCAAAATCAAAAGGAATAGATCAAGGATCAAACAAGTCAGCTGAGAGAGATTGTCAGTTTGAGAATGGCAGCACTGACAGGAATATTGACAAAAGTGGATAAGGTATTCCAGATGGTAGTTGCACCATCCTCTATAGAGGAAGTAGAAGAGTTATATATGCAGATCATTAGGCAAACACAAATACTTACTTCTACCAAGAAGAATTGGGACTCTACGCTACTGCAACTAAAGACCATATACAAAAACATTCTTCCTACTGGCAAGTAAGGCTCATTTTCATTATCTTTTGATATAGTATACATATGTGGAGGTATTGAGTAGAATGGTTGTACCATTTTAATTTTTAAAGGTACAAATTTTGTAACTAGATAACACACTAAGGGGTAGCTACTCTTATGTATATACATATATGTATCTCACAAAGGGGGAGCAATTAGAACAGATGAAGTAATTTTGAAAAGCTTATCATTGAGATCCCTTTGCCCTTGATGTCAAAGGGGGAGAGAAGTAGAGATGTGTTGCCTTCAATGACAAAGGGGGAGATTGTTGTCAATATGTATATAGTGTTGTCATTGATGTCAACCAATAGTGATGTCTATCCACAATAAGATGATGTTTAGAGTTTGGCAAGGTATGTTGCAGAAGTAAACAAGATGGTAGATGTAGAGTCAACATTATTGAAGTTCGGAAGAGTGACTTGTAAGCACCTTATCTTCTGAAGTTCATATTGAACTTCCTCATACTTGGTGTGCACTCATAAGTGTCTTTTAGGAGATTGTGGAATAATGGTATTTCTATCTTTTCATCCAAGTTATTTTGAGAAAATTGTCTAAGGCATGAATAGAGTATTTTCCTAAGACAGGGGATCGGTAATTTTCTCTGCATTTCTTTGCATTGCAACATCTTAGCTTGTGGTTCTAGAATAGTATTTTTAGACCTCAAGGAGTGTAATTCCAAAGATTTATCTCTTAACTCCTTCCACGGTGAAAGCTAGAAGTAACAGAGTACCAGATTGTACAAACAAAGCTTGGAGTTGTAGTGATCACATTAGAATGCTCCACATTCCACCGCATTTGATCCGTTTTTAGGAGATGATCAGTAATAGTTGAAATTCACTCTATCCAAATTTTAGAGTGTTTGGTGTTTCACAAGTACCACTTCTCATGTACAATTGGTTGTCTCTTGCTTTATCTTCACTGGCATCTGTGTGCTAACCTAACCTAAGTGACTTGCTGATTGAGTGGTGACTGTTCATATGGATCGCATAATTATAAGGGTGATTGAAGAGTGTGCCAACCTATTTTGGTGAAGTTCATGTTATGTTTCATCTCTGTAAGTGCATATGGTGATGTTTTGAAGTGTGCATAAACCAACTTATCACAAGCTATATGTTTCATCTTTTTGGATGACCTAATCAATGTTTTGAAGTATTGTGGAGGATATTTATAAAAGATCAAATTCATTTTGAGAGGTAGAGATGCGAGTGTGGAAATAGCAGAGTAGAAGGCAAGATATGAAGTGTGTAGAATCAGTTTGAAGATATGTATTGAGCAGAAAAAGTAGACTACATTATTAGCATAATTTAGATGTCCTTTTTGCAGCAATCCATTTTGTAAATCCTATTGTAGTGAGAAAAATACTTAGGGAGTAGTAGCTTCCTTGGGTTGTAGCCCTAAATCAAAGTTGTAATTGCTATAAGCACTAAATCAGGGAGTAGTAGCTTCCTTGGTTTTAGCCCTAAAACAATTTTGTAATACTTTTGCAGTGAGTATAATATATTGTGAGCTAATCCTCACCATGGATTTTCCCTGTTTTAGGGTTTTCCACATAAAAATATTAATGTTATGTGTATTGCATGATTTCATTTCTGTTCTTTCAATTATTCAATTTTATGTGCAAATATATGATTAAGTTTTAATAGTGTATGCTGATTCACCCCCCCCTCAACACCTCATTGTGTTCAACATGTATAACACGATTGCTTTGAAGGAACACTGGCAAAGTATGAAGTTGATTTTTGAGGCTTGATATCCAAGTTCATTGAGACTTTTCGTTTGACATGGAGACGAAATGAGAAAATATGTGATGTTTTAAATGGATAAAATGCTACAACCAAGAAACCTACTTTAGCATCTTCATTGTAGAAACAAGACTTTTGTTGAATGTTCCATCCATAGGGGCCTTGGGTTCTAAAAATTTGTGATTAGTGTCAAAACTGCTTCCATTTCTACTTCTAGCAATAAAATGAAATATCTAAAGATTGTCAATTGAAGACTAAGTACTGTAGTGATAATTGGACCAAAATGGTCACAGTGTTGACAGAAAAGACTACTCAGGAATATGGACCTTTGCTCTTTTACTATAAATGGGAATCCTTGCGTGTGTTCTATGCATCATTTCTTTCCTAAGGGCAAATAAAGTACATCTCCCATTCTGATATGCTGTGTTTACCACACAGTTTCTTAGGAAGCACTACTCTATTCTCTTGGCTAGTGCTCTGTTCATACAAAGTTAAAAGACAAGAAGTATGTTTCTAAGGAGTCGGTGGTACAAGGAAGAGTTAAGGAGTGAAGCAACAGGGTGTAGTTCCCTCATATTTCCTTCTTTGTAATGTCATTCTCGTGAGGGAAAGTGTTGGTTGTCTATAGACTCCAACGGATTTATGTCATTGTGAGTCTTCAATCTGAGCTAGGAGGAGAAGAGATCCCATTACTCCCTCTTCCCCCTCATAATGATGACACTCGTCAAATATCCAGCTGTGACATATGCAGAGCTATTCTTCCGGATAAGCCAGATGGTGATGGGGAGAAAGGGGTAAGTTGAAAAGAACAATTAGTTCTTTGTCCAACTTGGAGAGACAACTATTGCTGCTTCCTCTATAGGGAAGTTTTTGGCACTTATAGTGTCAAGGACATGTGGCTACCTCAAGGAACTTGAAGGTTGAGGTGGTTGGAAACCCCAATTTGAAAGATGGGGAGTCATGTTTTTGTGCTTGGAAGGTGGTGCAAAGTGAAGGATGTGGATGCCCATGGGATTTACATTCTGTTGATGGTATTTTTAGCACACAACAACACAGCTGAAATATAGGTATCTCACCTCTCTTGAAAAAGGTATCCTATCCTAAATAGGACTGCCCCAAGGATAATACAGCTAGGTCTTAGCTTGTGTGGAATAACTTCAGTGGAATGTGATTAGCTGTACCAACAAGGGGACTTACATTTGATAGGGTTTATGAGATATGAAAGTAGTATGTATGTAGAAACGTTATGATTCTTTCAGCAGATTTGTAATGTAGATGCTGCTTATAACCTAACCTAACAAAGCTTGACTCAATAAAATGTAAAAGGTAAAGGGGAGAGAAAAGGGATAAGAAATCCTATAGATAATTGCAGAAATGATCAACACACAGATAGACAGATTCCCAACAATAAACAAATCTCTACTTAACTAGGCAGCCCGCAATGCCACAAAGATTGTGCAATCTTCTAAGGAAATGCAAGGATTTTCAAATTGTGGAGGGTTCATCAAACACCAATTCTTGGTGCAGCCCAATGAATTTGCACAATCAAACTCAGCTCATATGAAATATGCCCAAACTAACCATGCACAATGACAGACAATCAGCAAGCCATTAATGGTATGGATAGGAAATCCATCAAATATCTGTTCAATGATTAATCACAATGCAACTAAATATCAACTAATTTTAGATTGACATGAATCATGAAATCCAAAATAAGGCAACACATAATGCAAATTCCTAGCAACCTGCAAAACTTGCTTTGTATTGACTAAATTCTGGCAGAGTCTCAGCAATTCATTATCAAATCTTACTTGTTACAATGAGAGAATGATGGCCCTTTTATAAACAAGGCACCATACCGAGTTTTTCAATGGACGGTAAAGATTGACTCAACACCAACGGTCCATATTACATTGCATTTAATGAGATACATCAATTAGTTACATTTTCAGATTTGCATTTGGCTTTTAGGAAAAAGACAAAATATAGCTTGCAAATACATTGAATCTGGACAAAATGGATACCCATTTGGTTGTATATGACAAAGAACCAATTTTCAAGGCAAAATAAAGTCACATGACGCTTGAAAATATGAGCTGATGTGGATTCATAGGATTCCAAGTGCTGACTGGATCAAGAGGTGTATGTGGCATATTTTTGATGAAAGTGTATCTGACTGGATGCTTGTTGGATCATCATTGCATGACTAGACTACTAGAATAAGTGTAGACAACTGTAAACATGTCTTGGACATTAGACTGGATCTGCAGGAACTACAATGAAAGAGGTATGATCTTCAATGTCTTCTAGCTTCTAAGGCCTATCTCCATCATCTTGGACATCATACTGACTTCCTTTTGCATGTGCAACAACAATTTGGTTGATAGAATGTGATTCTATAGTTCTGGGTCAGCACTGCACCTCTGTGTGTTCACCTTCCAAGATAGCTCTAGCAAAGTCCTATGTCCTCCAAGACCTGCAATTCACAATGCAAAGCATCAATTTCATCATAAAAAAATTATTTTCCATCAAATCAGATCAAAATACATCCATTTGCAACCATAGATCAGTTAGGAACAACTTGTTGTCAATGTTACTTCCTTATATTCCTATTCACAAATCTAGTGATTTTTGCATGATTTTCTGAGTTTTTTACCATTTTCAAGTACCCATTTGGCCAATATGATGATCTGTGAAGTTTTTGTGGTCATTTGAATCCATTTGGGGACTTTTATTTAACATTTTTATAGCCTTTTTTTTTGCAAAAAGCGAGATTTTTGGGGGTCACTAACTTTTCATGTGCAATAGCATTAATTGTCATAAATGTGCCCAAAATCCACACAAACTTGGTAAAAAGTTCATCATGATGTGACAAATGATTATGAAATTCAAATCCATCAAGAAAATCCAATTTGTACCTTGAAAAACTCAATTTCTAAGCCAAAATGTCAAAAAGCATGGGTTTTGAGTGTCACTAACCTAGCATTGATTTTAGGTGTCACAGACTAAAAGTCAGTGCAATGCAATTCTAGCGCTAACACCTTTAGCGCAGATTTCATGGACTACCACCTCAGCATGGATTTTGGGTCTGACTAACTATTGATATTGCACGAGGTCAGTCAGTATGATTTCTAGCGCAGGTTCGTGATGAGCTGTTTTAGCGCAAAAGGCATTAGTGCTACTTTTGGGTCCAACTGACCTAGTATAGGTTTTGGGTCCGACTGACCTGTCGATCAAAGGTGGTGAAAGTGATTTTTAGCGTAAGTCACCAAGAACCCATTTTAGCATAAGTCTGTGAAGTAGGATTTTAGCGCAAGTCAGTAAAGTTTGTTTTTAGTGCTAGGTAGTAGGACTGATTTTTAGTGCTAAGTACAGTAGGGGCTATTTTTGGCGCCAAATTTGAAAATGTCCAGGGTGACAGTATATTTAAAAATATATTTAAGTATAAGTCAGAGATATTTAATTTCTTATACTTTAAATATAATGTCAGGATGTTTGAGATAGGTTCCAGATCCATAGGATTTGATATCCAGATTCTAGATTTTTGGGGTTCCACCAGATTTCAGACTTAGTCATTTTTTAGGGTTTTCAAGGTTTCAGACTAAGCCAAATCAGGGCTTTAGGACCATGCAACAAGATGAAAGTATATGAATCCCTTAGTGAAATCTTGTGGAATTTGACATGATTTTGCAACTATAAGACCTAGAAACTAGGAATTTCAACATGACACACCCTGCAGTAGCAATTTCAAGGACAATATCCAATGACATAAGATTTTTGAGCAAAATATAGTAACACCCATTTTCAGTGCAAAAAGGCAACAAATAGCTATGTTTTAAGCACAAGAGCACTCAAGACACTTCCAAATGACATGAAATCACTCCAAACATGCAAAATACTCAAATTTAGAACAAATTTTGCATTTTAAGCACAAATTCACCCTCTCATCATCATAAGTAACAAAGGTTAAGACTTCAAGCCAAAACAAAAGAGGGGGTCTCCATTTGGCAAAATGGCGTGTGTGTGTGCAAGGCACAACAAATGGTGACTCTGCTGGAGAAATGCTCCAGAGCATTTCAAAGATACACTTCAGTTTCGAACCTAGAATCTCTGTGTTTCCCACATATTAGACTAGATTTCATGATACCATATCAAAGAAGCAAAGATCACTAACTCAGTACAACTATCCATATCTTGAAAACTTGAGTGTGTGCAATTGCATTAATTCACATCCATCCACAACCAAGATCATCAAGGTTCACTTGCATTAAGCTACGTAATGATACACACCTTTTGAACTACTTGGACATTGCCCCACTGCCAACAGACGTCTATAGCCCTGATGGAGTTGTCTCTATGATTTCCTCAAGCATTGCTCTACTGCCATCCATACGTTCATAGCCCCAATAGAGTTACTTGAATCCTTCAGCTGATTGAACATTTTATAATAAAACTGCAAGTATTAATTTAGTAGAGTTTTCATTTGATAATGCATTGAGCTTAGGTCTTGATATGAGTACTAGAGAGCACCGCATACCCTTGTAGCACATGATAAATATCACATGGGCTACGAATTGGTTCAGCTTTGCTAGGCTGGGAATCATAGTGGCGGCAAAGGTGAGCCTATAGATTTTTCACTTAACCCAAGATCATCAAGACTCCTTTGAAAGTTTCAGGATTATTTAGAGATGTGAAAGATATATGACTAGAAAATACTTCAAGTGCACTCAACTAATGACTCTTTTCCAATGAACAAGCATCATACCATCTAAGAATAATAATGGAACCCACAGGAAGACCTGGATGAAAAAATGCAAATTCTCCAAGAAATTTTCTAAATCACGTACCCAAAAAGGACCTTTTATAGGATTGCATAGCAGCCACCATGTTGGAGAAATGGAGAACTAGAGCAAAGCAAGCACATGAAGAGAAAGCGAAGCAGAAGGCAAAAGCAAAACAAGCAGAAAGAAAGGAAATTAAACCTAAAGCAAACTAACAACCAACAACTAACAACTAAAGAAAAGATAAAATAAAAAGCAAAAACTAAACTAAAACAACAAACACCTAACTAAAACCTAACAAAAAACAAGTAGAACTATGTACAAAAGCTTTGGGAAACAAGTATTTACACTTCCTCGTGATTTATTTCTTAAGACATGCAGAAGTAACAAGGTGCAGGTCAGTGTCCTAAGTCTGGCAAGTTCATCCTTGTACTCTGAAAAATAGGGTATATGCAGATTGGGCTCATGTTCAGGATTCCAATCACACAAGATCAATAATTGGGGCAATTCATTAGGGCCATAATCAATCCAAATGCAAGTTGTCTTACCCAAGATACCACAATCAAATTGATAATTAGAACTGAGTGGAGAAAGGGAAGATACAACTTGATTTGTAGTACCATCAGTTGGGTATGTAAGTTCATCACCTTGCTACATCATACCACCTTCTTTCTCATCCTCAGGAGATGTCAGTTCATGTTGGGTAATGTTCGGTGTATCAGATACTTTTGGATTACTGAATGCTACAAAAACCTCCCAAGAAAATAGAAAGTCTGGACAACCTTTTTCAGAATGTGGATCATCTGGATGAATTCTGCATGAATCGGTCAAAGCAAAGTCTATTAGGTGTGGTGAATTTCGATGGAGTAACATATCCTTGCTCATTGTTGACACCAACTCGATGATATGATCAAGTGATTGACATGAAAAAGCTTCCAAGCCATCACTTTGCATGATTGTTTGATTTTTATTCTCGGATTGTAGATTTCTACTCTCTTCTAGCACTACTAGGTCAACATCAACCATGTGGAGATTCTCTTTTATTGTAGGTGTGAATAGGATCAACTTGATGAATATATGATAAACTTGAAGCTACTACATCAAAATCAGTCATATGTTTTGAAGAAACTTTCTCTATATCAATCAACAACCCTCTTGTTTCAGTTAATGGCTGATATTGGATTAATAATATTGGTATTTATTTTCGAATCAGCAGAGGGTTTGCTAGTTCCAATGCACAGGCAGATTCAACCAACAGATACAGGAGGTTGTGTGAGCTGCCTCCCCTTCACTTCTAGTTTTGCCGCACCAAGGGGGTATCCCTATTTGCTAAAGATGTAATCTTGACTCACCCAATGACACAAAGATCTAGCTTTATAATAACAGGCAGAATACTCTCATTTTAGGACCAAGATTTGTGTGACAAATCACAAGGTTGGCAACATTCTTGGACATATTTGTCTAGTTAGGGATGAGAGTATGCAAGGGTCCTAATCCTACTCCTACAACTAACAGGTGGAAGTTATGGGTGATTGGTTTGATGGATTGGATGCAAGACAGGGGTTTTGGATCATAACTACTAATCTAGAAGCAGACCGGTGCCTATCTCGGGGCATGGAGTCAACTAGACATATACAAGAGAATGGCTTGCAACTATCATTTGAGTTTCAAGGGGTCAGATTTGATGCTTGCCTTACAAACACCACCCAAGAAAAGGTATTTAACTATCCATACTTACAGATATCCTAGTTGACATACATTCCTCTCCATACCTTAACCTAAAACAATTTAATCCACTCCTTGAATGGAAGTTAGAGATCAAGTATGTGATACAGCAAAACTATACCCTAGAATCTGAGAAACCCTTAGCAACCAGATTCAAAAGAAGAAAATGCATGCAACAAGTGGAGACAGACAAATAAATACATGCAACAATGCATTTCTCATATACAATGACAAGAAACTGAACATATGTGCAAGATACAACTCAGATGCAACACAAACTCCACAGAGATAAAACAAATAGGAAATGCTCTATTTTTTGTTATTTTTCCCCCCAAAATTGCCCAAGTCTTCAACCACCCCAATGAGTAATACAGTTTGGCCTTTATACCAAGACTGTGTACTCAACAAAATTTACAAGGCAAGTCAAAATTTTGCCAGTACAATGCATCTTCAGATTGGTGCTTAAAACAATTAATGCAACAGGCAGAAAGAAACGCTGGGAGTGGTTGAACTCGAGCCCCACGCCGACACCTGAGGATTTTCTTTTAAAACTGGTAGTTGGCCTATCCATCGTGACTCTGCATTCCGCCATTAATGGCCCAGCTACCCGCGGGATGCAGCAGCGGATACATCTGAAGTTTTCTTGCTAAAAAATGATTGCAAATACATAGGAAAAAACCTTCACTGCGGGTTGAAAACATGGCCGTCGATCAACCCCCATCTCCAGGATCAATGGCTCCCAAAAATGTCGAAAAGTCACCAACCAACGATTACGTGCCACGTAGGCATTCCATGTTTCTATCGTTGACTTTTCACCTTCTCCATTTTGCCATTTTGCCCTTGTATATGCAAGAACGGATGCATATACAATCGTCTGATATACAAGCCAGACCTCAAATATTCATGAACCTCATAGAAATTCAAATCAGGTCCAGAATACATCCTTTCACTTGTATGTTTTGAATGTATGTCGGCATACATACAACTACCATTGTATACAACTGGTGGGCCCAACCCATTTTCTCTCTTCTTTGCACATTTCATTGCACATCGCATATACAAATGCAATGTACAAACCGCAGACGCCACTACTGCTCATAGCCTAATTTGAATCCCTTTGGAATCCATGTTGTATGTTACTCATTGCATATTAAACATACAACACAATGTACAAACCCTTTGATACAACTACGGAATCTGCGACAGAATATTCTAGGAATGCACCCAAATGCCATATACAAACCCAAGATGCATGCAATAGTGGACCCTACCAAATGTATATCTTCTTCTTTGCATGTTGCCGAACATACAAGGCCCCATGTATGCTTTTCCTTGCACATCCAACGAATGTATATTTTGTTTATATGTTGAAAATACAAAGGCAAACATACAAACCTCCCTAACATACAAACAGGGAATCTTTAGAGAATATGCGAGGAATGCATATTTTACCTTGTATGTCGGAGATACAAAGATCTTTGCATATCTGCGGACCCCACCGCATGTATCTCCCCCTCGCCACTGTAGCAAATGCATCTGCGCCCTTGTATATTTTTCAATGCATATCTATATGCAACCCGATATACAAAGTGGGAATATTCCTGAGAATCTACAAAAGATTCCCCCTTTGTATATGCACAATCTAAGCCCGATATGCATTCAAAAATGCATCTAACTGATTTTTTTCAAAGGGCGATAGAGATTTTGCAAGCCTGCCAATGTACATCTTGCCCTGCATGTATATACAAACAGCCTTGTATATACAAAGACATGCATTTAACTGATTTTTTACATTTTTTAGCACTGCAAAGGCCAAAAGTGTTAGAATTTTTTAGATTTTTGGGAAGGGGCCTACATATACATATTCAGGCACCAATAGATAATTCATTGTCTGCAGCAACAACAAGGTCTCTTTCTTCTTCTATATCAACCAACAACCCTTCTATTTGGACTGCATATCCATTGTCCACAGTAGCAACAAGGTCCTCTTCATCTTGCATGATTTGATCCATGATGTCAATGTTGCCTTGGAGTACTACATGATTCTAATTTTGTTCATCTGACTTAGCTGAAAACTCTGTTGGAACAATTGCATCAACTTGGTATGGCTGATCATGATGATATACTAGGCTGATGCGTTAAGAACTTCATCTTTTTTCACCAAACAATTTGATTTTAGCTCTTCCTGCATTACTGTCCATGATTTTCATTCATCCGAAGGGCTGATTTCTTCTTGGTCTTACACATGTCTGACCTGATCATACTACTGTTCCAACTTAGAATTATTAGCCAACTGAAATGAAATGCTATTCTATACCTCTGTTGCATCAAATTTAGACTCAAAACTTAATATTTGTGAAGTATCTTGCTATTGATCTTGTTGCAAATATGTGTTTAAGTGGGTTGTCATTGATGTCAACATATCCTTGTTGCCATTGGTGTCAACTATATCCTATTTTGTTGTCTGCATAGAACACCGGACTGTTGAGGATATTGAGAAAATTAATGATAATCAATGCATGCGGATCATGTGGTTATGTAGAGGATTGTCAGAGATTGCTCCAGTCAAGATTTGAGAAGTCCGCATGAAGATCTGAAGGAGTTATGGCCATCTGAGCAGAACTGGTTCCTGCAATACTCAAGAAAGACAGAGTGACAGGAAAGAGGTCCAGATTTCTCTGAAAATATAAACTTATGATCTGTAGATCTAAAGGCATGTTTGGGAAGTCAATGTGTATCATCAACATTAGTGGTTAGTGGTTTGGAGGTCCGCAAGCTATCCTTCTAGTCTGACAGTCATGGCAAAGAGTGTTCTTGAGGTTCCGGAGGAAGATTCAAATGTTTCTAGTAGTTTGATTTAGAATGGATGTTAATGGTGAATTCAATTTGCTTGTGGTCTCTGGATCGTATGGATACTATGTTAGAGGTCCGCATTGAAGTTTGAGCTTGTTGATTGAAGATTTCTTCTTTAAGATTGATGTTCTTCCCAATCTTGGCCGACCAGATGTTCCTAGCCTGTTGCAGATGTCTTAAAAACATTTTGATGAAGCGTGGAGTGGTTGTAGAAGCAGATTCAAGTCTTAGTTGTGTTTGGCCAACAATGTGATGATTCGCGTCAAGTTTAGCCGACTTTGTTGATCATTCCAAGGCTGATGAAGTATATAAATACTTGTTGAAGAGGTATTGAAATCATCCTTGTGCAAAACAGATAAAATCTGAAGAAAGGATAAGAAGTAGAGCAGAGAAGAAAAGGAGCAAGAGCAGTGTAGAGTGTGAAGAAGAGTCTGAGGCAAAATGAAAGTTGTTAAGCATTCATTGAAATTGAATCAGGCATGAAGTAGATGCTATTTCTCAGTAAATTCTTTCTAAATAAATTATGTAGGCAGTGAGCCTCTCTTTTGAGCAATGAGCTTTGGGCAGTGCACCCAAAGGCATGTGCCTTCTATTTTATTAAGTACTTTTAACAGGGTACACATTTTCTGGGTTAACTCCCATCGTGGTTTTTCCCTTAACCGGGTTTCCACATCAAAATCTTGTTGTCAAGTGTGTTGATTATGTTTCTGCTCTTATGTTATTGATCTATGATTTAATGTTTACATCACTAATTTGATAGTAAGATAATAAAGAAGGATAAAGGCAAAAAAGTTTTTATTGTTGGACAACTGATTCACCCCCCTCTCAGTTGTCTAGTTCCAACAATTGGTATCAGAGCTAGATCCTCTCATAAAATCCTAACCGCTTTAGGAGATCCAGGATGTTGACCTATAAGAAGGATAGTCCAAGATTTGATGGAACAAATTATTCTATTTGGAAAAATTGCATGGAGTGCCATTTGCAATGCATGGGTGATGTATATTGGGCAATAACCAATGTTGAGTATAAACCTCTAGAGAAAGGTCCTTCAACTCTTGATCAAGTCAAAGATGCTAAAAATAATCTTCAAGCTAAAGAAGCCTTGTTGAGTGCCCTGATTGATTCAGAAATGACAAATGTCTTTGGTCTAAAAACTGCTTATCAAATCTAGAAAAAGTTGGAGTATCTATATAAAGGTGTTAAATATGTCAAATGTGCAAAGCTGCAAAGTCTGAGAGGAAAATTTAAAACTATGAGGATGAGCAAAGATGAAAACATCACAATCTACATGCAAAAGATAAATGAACTTGTGTGTGGCATCAGGGGTGCTGGTGGAATTTTGGAAGAATAAAAAATTGTATCAAAAGTACTCAGATCTTTACCAGATTCATACAAACATAAGGTTGCAACTATAGAAGAGATCAGGATAGTCTCAGAGGTTACAAGAGATCATCTGGTTGGCAAAATTTCAGCTTTCAAATTAAGTGAGTTTGGTGATTCTCTTCCTAAGTCTAAATCTGCATTCAAGGCCAGTGTGTATGGAAAACAAAGATATGATCCGGGTGAAATCTCTTCTGCAAGATCAAACATATTTGTAAAGACAAGAAAGGATCTTGAAGATGTTGAAATAGAAACAACAGACCTTGAGCTCTTATTGCCAGAAGAATGCCAAGAGGATCCGGTAAGTATGAAGGAAAATTACCACTCAAATGCTTTGCTTGTAATAAGATTGGTCATTTTGCCTCAAGATATCTAAAAAGGTTTTCAAAACCTAACCCTAACATGTATAAAGGTCAGAAGAAATGTTACTATGTCCAAGAAAATGGAGAAGAAAGGGTAACAGATGATGAATCTAATCATGGAGGCTCCTCTAAAAATGATTGGGTGTTTATTGCTATCAAAGAAGAAGATTCAGTGTCTACTGAATCTGCTAGTTGTGAAAATGTGGAAAGTGCCTTGGCTGCTCAGGTTATTAAAAAGGATGAATGGGTGATTGATAGTGGATGTTCTCATCACATGACTAGTGACAAGAGTAAGTTTGTGAACTTTGAAAACTATGAAGGAGGACTTGTGAAATTTGTAGACAACTTAGCTGGTAGAATCCGTGACAGAGGATCCATCTCTTTTGATGGCAAGAACAACACCAATGATGTTCTGTATGTGGAAGGATTGAAACATAATCTTCTCAGTGTTGGACAGTTGGTTGACAAGGATTATGATCTTCGGTTCAAGGATGGAAAATGTAGAATCTTGGAAAGCTCCGGAACTAAAATTGCATTTGGTACTCAAACCAGAGGTAACATCTTTCACTTAAGTAGTTCTGGGAAAAGTTGTTTGATTTCTTAGATAGATCAAAGTTGGCTATGGCATAGGAGGATGTGTCATGTGAATTTTGACAACATTGTCAGAATAAGTTCCACTAAAGCTGTAAGAGATCTTCCAAGACTTGTGAAACCTAATAACATATGTAGAGAATGTCAATTGGGCAAACAGAAAAAAATTTCATTCAAGAGTAAGGAACAAGGTTCAAGTGAGAGATTGAAACTAGTACATATCGATCTCTGTGGTCCTGCTAGAATTAGGAGTGTGCAAGGAGATATATATTTCATGTTGCTAATTGATGATTACTCCCAGATGATGTGGGTAACTTTTCTGAGAGAAAAATCAGAAGCCCTTGACAAGTTTAAGGTGTTCATGATGATGGTTGAAAATGAAATTGGTGGGAAACTAAAATGCCTAAGATCTGACAGAGGTGGAGAATTTACCTCTGGTGAGTTTGATGCTTTCTATGAAAAGCATGGAATAAAAAGATAGTTATCTGCTCCTAGGACTCCTCAGCAAAATGGAGTTGTGGAAAGAAAGAACTGGACCATTCAACAAGCTACTAGAACCATGATGATGGAAACCAATGTTCCTCAAGTTTATTGGAGTGAAGCTATGAGTACCACTGTCTACACTCTTAAACAGGTGCATATCAAAGGAAATTCTGGTAAGACTCCTTATGAACTTTGGTTTGGTCATCCTCCTACTGTGAGATACTTCAGAGTCTTTGGGAGTAAATGTTATATCAAAAGAGATGAGGACTTAGGTAAGTTTGAGGACATAAGTGATAAAAGAATATTTTTGGGATACTCAACTCAAAGTAAGGCCTACCGGTCTTCAATAAAAGATTGAAGAAGATTGTTGAAAGTGTGAATATTAAAGTTGATGAAAGCAAAGAAGGACATTCCAAGTACTTCGGCTATGATTCATATGATCAAGATGAAAGTCAAAATCAAGGAAGGTAAGTTCAAGTTCAGACCCAGGATTCAGTTTGAACCAGTGACTCTAGAGGTTAACACAGATGATGAGGAACAAGTTCTAGAAATAGAAGCTCAAACAATCTCCAAAACTCCTAGGTATGTAAGGTTAAATCATCATGAAGATCAGATCATAGGAGCTAAGAGTAAAGGTGTTCGAACTAGGAGAAAAATGTCTGAAGATCAAGAAGAGATTTGTTTGATTTCAAGGATTGAACCTAAATCAGTAAGTGAAGCTTGCAATGATGAAAACTGGGTCAAAGCAATGGAAGAGGAATTGATGCAAATTGAAAAGAATCACACATGGGATCTAGTTCCTAGCCCTGAGGACAAAAATATGATTGGAACCAAATGGGTCTTCAAAATAAACTGAATGAATATGGTGAGGAGGTAAGGAATAAGGCAAGATTGGTATGTAAAGGCTACTCTCAAGTAGAAGGAATTGATTTTGAAGAAACTTTTGCTCTGGGGGCAATGATAGAGGCAGTTAGATTATTTCTTGCATTTCCTACCTTCAAAGATTTTAAAGTATATCAAATGGATGTGAAATCAACATTTCTAAATGGAGATTTGGAGGAAGAAGTCTACATTGAGAAACCAAAAGGATTTTAGTTGTCTAATAAGGGAGATATGGTTTGTAAATTGAGAAAAGCCTTGTATGGACTCAAGCAAGCTCCAAGAGCCTGGTATGCCAGATTGAATAAGCATTTGCTTAAGCTAGGATTTAGCAAAGGTACTACTGATAATAATCTCTACTTTAAAATTGATCATGAGGACATTCTAATTGTTGAAGTTTTTGTCGATGATATTATTTTTGGTGGAAATGGATGCATGTGTAAAGCATTTATTGATCAGATGAAAAGTGAGTTTGAGATGTCAATGTTTGGTGAGATGAATTTCTTCCTAGGTCTGCAAATTGTTCAATCGGATAAAGGTATCTTCATATCTCAGTCCAAGTATGTAAAAGAATTGCTAAAGAAATTTGGAATGGAAGACTCAAAGCCAATAGGTACACCTTTGGTAACCAGATACAAGCTAAGCAAAGATGATGACTCTCCCAAGGAAAATTAGAAAAGATATAGATCAATGATTAGAGGACTGCTTTATCTAACCCAGACCAGACCTGACATCATGAATGTAGTTGGACTTGTTGCCAGATTTCAAACTAATCCAAAAGAATCCCATGTTATGGTAGTCAAAAGAATTTTCAGATATCTCAAGGGGACAATTGATTATGGACTGTGGTATCCAAAGGATAATAACTTCACTCTTCATGCATATACAGATGCTGATTGGCCAGGAGATGTGAATGACAGAAAAAAGTACTAGTGGTGGTGCATTTTTCTTGGGGAGAAGATTGGTCTCTTGGATAAGCAAAAAGCAAGAGGCAATATCTTTGTCTACTGTAGAAGTAGAGTACATAGCAGCAACAAATAATTGCACTCAAGTTTTGTGGATGAAGCAAATGTTGAAGGACATTAGAATTGTGTTTGAGGAGACAATCACAATTTTCTATGATAATTCTAGTGCAATAAGCATCTCAAAGAATCTGGTATTGCATTCAAAGATAAAGCATATATCTATCAAGTTTCACTTCTTGCAAGAGAAAGTAAATGAGAATGAAGTCAAGTTGGAGTTTGTGCCTTCCAAAGATTAGATTGCAGACATCTTCACAAGCCTCTTCCCAAGGATACTTTTGAGTATCTCAGAGAGAAGTTAGGGGTTATTACCCCTCTTGAGCAAAACTAAGATGCACTAAGGTGCATCAGTCCAGTGGAATTAACATTCATATCTTGTGATCTGGATTGATGTTAAGGAGGTACTCCTCAAAGGGGGAGTAGTCAATATGCAAATGTTGGGATCAATCTAAAGCAAAAAGGGAGAAAAGATAGAAAATATGTGCCCTTTGCCATTGATGTCAAAGGGGGGGAGAAGTCATGTGAAAAACTAGTTGCTGATGTAAGGGGGAGCAGTAAAAAAAGTAGTTGCTGAAGTGAGAAGAGAAAGGGGGAGAAGTTCTTGTCTTGATGGTTAGATTCAGTTTTTCACATCATATGTTGCCATCAATGACAAAGGGGGAGATTGTTGCAAAAATGTGCCTAAGTGGGTTGTCATTGATATCAACATATCTTTGTTGCCATTGGTGTCAACTGTATCCTATTTTGTTGTCTGCATAGAAGACCAGACTATTGAGGATATTGAGAAAATTAATGATAATCAATGCATGCAGATCATGTGGCTGTGTAGAGGATTGTTAGAGATTGCTTCAGTCAAGATTTGAGAAGTCCGTAGGAAGATCTGAAGGAGTTATGGCCTTCTGAGTAGAACTGGTTCCTGCAATACTTAGGAAAGATAGAGTGACAGGAAAGAGGTTCGGATTGCTCTAAAAATATAAACTTATGATCTACAAATCTGAAGGCATGTTTGGGAAGTCAATGTGTATCATCAACATTAGTGGTTAGTGGTTTGGAGTTCCGCAAGCTATCCTTCTAGTCTGACAGTCATGGTAAAGAGTGTTCTTGAGGTTCTGGAGGAAGATTCAAATGTTTTTGGTAGTTTGATTTAGAATGGATGTTAATGGTGAATTAAATTTGCTTGTGGAGGTCTTTGGATCATATGGCTACTATGTTAGAGGTCCGTATTAAAGTTTGAGCTTGTTGATTGAAGATTTCTTCTTTAAGGTTGACGTTCTTCCCAGTCTTGGTTGACCAGATGTTCCTAGCCTATTGCGGATGCCTTAAAAAACATTTTGATGAAGCGTGGAGTGGTTGTAGAAGCAGATTCAAGTCTTAGTTGTGTTTGGCATAGTGTGATGATCTGCATCAAGTTTAGTTGACTTTGTTGATCATTCCAAGGATGATGAAGTATATAAATACTTGTTGAAGAGGTATTGAAATCATCCTTGTGCAAAACAGATAAAATATGAAGAAAGGATCAGGAGCAGAGTAGAGAAGAAAATGAGCAAGAGCAATGTAGAGTGTGAAGAAGAGTCTGAGGCAAAGAGATAGTTCTTAAGCATTCATTGAAACTGAATCAGGTATGAAGTAGATGCTATTTCTCAGTTAATTCTTTCTAAATAAATTTTGTAGGCAGTGAGCTTCTTTTTTGAGAAGTGAGCTCTAGGCAGTGCGCCTGAAGGCATGTGCCTTCTATTTTATTAAGTGCTTTTAACAGGGTACGTATTTTGTGGGTTAACCCCCACCATGGTTTTTTCCTTAACTGGGTTTCCACATCAAAATCTTGTTGTCAAGTGTGTTGATTATGTTTCTGCTCTTATGTTATTGATCTATGCTTTAATGTTTACATCACTAATCTAATAGTAAGATAATAAAGAAGGATAAAGGCAAAAACGTTTTTATTGTGGGACAACTGATTCACCCCCCTCTCAGTTGTCTAGTTCCAATAGATCAACATCCTTAACGTGACTGCTTATCAGGTCTAATTCATTATGTGTCTCATTCACATCCTTAGTAGCGAAAATGTGGTCTTGTGTACTGCCCTGTTTATTGTCCTGTGACTGCAAACTAAGTTTTAACCAAGCTGGAACATCAATTCTTCTGATTTGTCTAACTGACAAAGAGATTTTAACCAGTCGTGAATCTCATATTCGTTAGTTGGGTGATTTGCAGACCATATGTATTCCCTACCCTTATCATCTGGACATGTATTTTGATGAACAACTTGAGGGACCATATGCAGACTACTCTTTTGACATTGACTTACAACTCTTGTAGTCTTAACTATTTGGGTGCTTTCAACTGAGACATGATCACATGCATATGCTTCTATCTGTATTGCAGCTCCTTACATGGTCTTGCTATGAATATGTCTATCATGCATATATCCTTCTTAAGGCTTGTTTATTTCAAAAATAGATAGCAGTCCTTTTAAATGCAGATCTAACCTCTAGAGGAAGGTTAAATAGTCTATTTTGTCATGCAGCTCTCCAGGATGTACAGTGCAGACCTGAGGCGAGCTAAAATCAAGCAAGGTAAATGGAGGATACTTCACCTTGATTTGCCTATCTATCACTTCCTTGAAAAATGGGATGTCAAGTTTGAAATTCTCTTCATGATATGACTGTTGTGATAGTGTTCTGAAGAATGAAGGGGCCTCATGACTAAAACCCTTATGTATATCCATTGGAGCTGAATCTCCTGAATATTTAATTCATTTCAGCATGTGCAACAATCCATTGAGAGCTAAAAGCTTGTATCATAATCTCTATTCAGCCCTTCTAGTGCCAATTCTATTGATGGTGTTTTTAGCACACAACAACGCAGGTGAAATACAGGTATCTCACCTCTCTTGAAAAAGGTCTCCTATCCTAGATAGGACTGCCCCAAGGATAATACAGCTAGGTCTTAGCTTGCGTGGAATAACTTCAGTGGAATGTGATTAGCTGTACCAACAAGGAGACTTACATTTGATAGGGTTTATGAGATATGAAAGCAGTATGTATGCAGAAACCCTATGATTCTTTCAGTAAATTTTTAATGTAGATGTTGCTTATAACCTAACCTAACAAAGCTTGACTAAATAAAATGCAAAAGGTAAAGGGGAGAGAAAGGGGATAAGAAATCCTATAGACAATTGCATAAATGATCAACACACAGATGGATAGATTCCCAACAATAAACAAATCTCTACTTAACTAGGTAGCCCACAATGCCATAGAGATTGTGCAATCTTCTAAGGAAATACAATGATTTTCAAATTGTGGAGGGTTCATCAAACACCCAATTCTTGTCACAACCCAATGAATTCGCACAAACGAACTCAACTCATATGAAATATGCCCAGACTAACCATGCACAATGACATATAATCAACAAGCCATTAATGGTATGGACATAAAATCCATCAAATATCTAAATTTTTAATCACAAATGCAATTGAATATCAACTAATTTTAGATTGACATGAACCATGAAATCTAAAATAAGGCAACACATAACGTAAATTCCCAGCAACCTGCAAAACTTGCTTTGTATTGACTAAATTTTGGTAGAGTCTCAATAATTCATTATTACATCTTACTTGTTACAATGAGAGAATCATGGCCCTTTTATAGACAAGGCACCATATCGAGTTTTTCAATGGACGGTGGAGATTAACTCAACACCAACAATCCAAATTACATGGCATTTAATGAGATACATCAATTAGTTGCATTTTCAGATTTGCATTTGTCCGTTAGGAAAAAGACAAAATATAGTTTGCAAATACATTGAATTTGGACAAAATGGATACCCATTTGGTTGTATATGACAAAGAGCCAATTTTCAAGGCAAAATAAAGTCACATGATGTTTGAAAATATGAGCTGATGTAGATTCACATGATTCTAAGTGCTGACTAGATCAAGAGGTGTATGTGGCACATTTTTGATGAAATTGTATCTGACTTGATGCTTGCTGGATCATCATTGCATGGCTGGATTGCTAGAATAAGTGTAGGTAGCTGTAAACATGTCTTGGACATTGGATTAGATCTGTAGGAACTACCATGAAAGAGGTATGATCTTCAATGTCTTCTAGCTTCTAAGGCCTATCTCCACCATCTTGGACATCATACTGACTTCCTTTTGCATGTGCAACAACAATTTGGTTGATAGAATGTTGATTCCGCAGTTCTAGGTCAGCATTGCACCTCTGTGTGTTCACCTTCCAAGATAACTCCAGCAAAGTCCTATGTCCTCTAAGACCCGCACCACAATTCACAATGCAAAGAATCAATTTCATCATAAAAAAATAATTTTCCATCAAATCAGATCAAAATACATCCATTTGCAACCATGGATCAGTCAGGAACAACTCGTTGTCAATGTTGCTTCCTTATAGTCCTCTTCACAAATCCAGTGATTTTGCATGATTTTTTGAGTTTTTTTTACCATTCTCAAGTACCCATTCGGCCAATATGATGATTTGGGAAGTTTTTGTGGTCATTTGAATCCATTTGGGGACTATTATTTCATGTTTTTATAGCCTTTTTTTGTAAAAAGTGGGATTTTTGGGGGTCACTGACTTTTCATGTGCAGTAGCATTAATTGTCATAAAATGTGCCCAAAATCCACACAAACTTGGTAAAAAATTTCATCATGATGTGAAAAATGATTGTGAAATTTAAATCCATCAAGAAAATCCAATTTGTACCTTGAAAAACTCAATTTCTAAGCCAAAATGTCAAAAAAATGGGTTTTGGGTGTCACTGACGTAGCACTGATTTTAGGTGTCATGGACTAAAAGTCGGTGCAATAAAATTCTAGCACTAACACCTTTAGCACGGATTTCATGGATGCCACCTCAGTGCAGATTTTGGGTCCGATTGACTATTAATATTGCATGAGGTCAGTCGGTATAATTTCTAGCGCAGGTCCATGATGAGCTATTTTAGTGCAAAAGGAATTAGCGCTACTTTTGGGTCCGATTGACCTAGCACGGATTTTGGGTCCGATTGACCTATTGATCAAAGGCGGTGAAAGCAATTTTTATCACAAGTCGCCATGAACCCATTTTAGCGCAAGTCTGTGAAGTTTTTTTAGCACAAGTCAGTAAGGTCTATTTTTAGCGCTAGGCAATTAGGACTGATTTTTAGCACTAAGTGCAGTAGGGGCTATTTTTGGTGCCATGTTTGGAAATGTATAGGGTGACAGTATATTTAAAAATATATTTAAGTATAAGTCAGAGATATTGAATTTCTTATACTTTAAATATTTTAAATATAATGTCAGGATGTTTGATATAGGTTCCAGATCCATAGGATGTGATATGTAGATTCTAGATTTTTGGGGTTCCACCAGATTTCAGACTTAGCCATTTTTCAAGGTTTCAGACTTAGCCAAATCAGGGCTTCACAACCATGTGATAGAATGAAAGTATATGAACCCCTTAGTGAAATCTTGTGGAATTTGACATGATTTTGCAACTCTAAGACTTGGAAACTAGGAATTTTAATATGACACACCCTGTAGTAGCAATTTCAAGGACAATATCCAGTGACAAGATTTTTGAGCAAAATGCAGTAATACCCATTTTCAGTGCAAAAGGCAACACATGGCTATGTTTTAAGCATAAGACCACTCAAGACACCTCTAAATAACATGAAATCACTCCAAACATGCACAATACTCAAAGATGGAACAAATTCTGTATTTTCAGTACAAATTCACCCTCTCATCATCATAAGTAACAAAGGTTGAGACTTCAAGCCAAAACAAAAGAGGGGGCCTCCATTTGGCAAAATGGGGTGTGTGTGCAAGGCACAACACATTCTTATTAGAAAGCTAGATGTGAAGGATGGTTGAGTTCAACAGACATATGATTAACTACCATGGTAGAGAATCAAATGATCATAATGACCTATTTTCCATGCTCAATGCTGGGACAAATAAGGACAAAACAATTAGCCTCCCCACTCAAGGAAATGATTTGATTTTCAGGTGTGCTCTCATTAACAACAAAGCAGTTTGTCTTGGTGCTGTATTGTTGTACTCATATTTTGTTACGTAAGGTTTTCAAATAAAAATATGACACTTGTCAAATGGCTTGAGGCTTGTTTGCTCTCTTGTTTCTATAAAAGGGAATTCAAGGCCTTTGGTAAAGGATCTTGGAGAATTTTTGTACTATAAAGCACATAGTAATAGAGTCGATATGTCTAGTTTAGGTTATGTCTAAGAATAGAATATGATGTACATGTGAACTTTTGTATGACAGTACCAGTTCAATTTTGAATATAGTGCCAAGTTCAAAGATATATTATCTCCTACATTGTAATCTTCATCTCTTTTATGAATAAAGTCTGATCAAGGGTCATTTTATTCATCTTCACAGTCTTTCTTGTGTATGAATGTTCTTCTTATGGATTTTTTTCAAGGAGTCAATTAAAATGCTTTAAGGAAAATATTTAATGTTATGAAAGTTTGTAGGGATTTGTAAGTAGAATTGGTTTTCAGTTTGCTGAAGTGTGATAGTGCAATGCATTGTTGCAGTGCTTCATAAAATGGGGAAAATACTGTCATGGGGGGTTTCGTTTACATCTATTTTGAGTCTTTAGCCTAGGTTAAGGCACCAATCTCTTTGAATTTGTGTCTGGTACAACTCCTTAGTCGTTTAAATTGAAAATAATAATGAGTTTCCCATTTCTTGCAATAAGTTATTTGCTTAATGTTATTTTCATGTTTTCCTACAAATGAATGAATAGAAGCCTAAGGATCTGGCCAATGTCTTTAGCATATTTTGTAATTCTTTGGCATATTAGAGAGAGCATATCTGCTTGCAACAATATTTGAGATAAATTGCAAAGAGATCTTAAATAATAGCATAAAGAATCACTCTCCTAGGTTTTGCAAAGCCTAAAGTGTAGAGGAAAAGTATAATCCAACTTTTCCTGTTCGTTGGCCAATCCCTAAAGGCAATTGATCACTAGAACTGGCTATTCTTTAGATTGTCTTTGAGATCAGTTTGGGAATTAAAAACAACCAATAAATAGCTTTGAAAAACTTAGGTTTTCCTTGCCCAAACCCTAAACTCTTAACTCAACACTCTCAAAACTGACTCAACACACCAAAATCTAACTCAAACTAAACCCTCATCTGCATGCCATGATCCCCAAATGGAAGACAACTCAAACATGGCTTATTTTGAAGAAAGAAACTTTCCCTCCATCATTTGTTACATAGCACTTTGAAGGAAAAAGTTCTTGAACATGGAAACATATTGCTTGAATGTGAAAAACAATAATTTAACCCTTTTCTTGACTTTTTGCACACCATGCAACATGAGAGGGTCCATTTTGGACGTGAGAAAATGATCTTTTGATATGATAAAGTATATAAAACACTTGAAAAATTTCCCTTTTTGAAACCTCTAAACAATGATAAAGAAGTTTTTCAACAACCTAATGCTTTACAAGACCTCAAAATCTCATTTTTCCTTTTTTAAAATACACAAAACCTCTATTATGTCTAGAACTTTGATAGACCTTGACAAAAAATCTAGGTTACACACACAATGGATTACCAATTTGGCTTGAACATGAACAATTGGTAACATGTACGTAAAGGTTCTTCTTCTTCTTTGTTTAGATAGGGCTTGTTTCAAAATAAAGAAACATTCTTTTATGAAGTCTAGTTCTACCCTACATGACTAAATGTATTAAATCATGACTTTTTTGCTAAACAATATGTATTGAGCCCTAGAAACTACCTTGAAGTAGATGCCTATGACTCTTATGATGATCCTTCGTCTTGATATTTAAATATCTATGTCTCTTATTCTCTCAATTCTCAAAACTAGGCATTCATCCATGAGCTCATTAAGTAGCATAATGAAATTGAAAATCAAATCAAGTTGCTTGAATCAAGTTTGTAACTTAAATCCTAGCTTACTTCCATGAAGAACCATGTCACCAGTCTCAACGAATTAAATTTCCTAATATTCCCCTTGCTGATTTGTATGAGAAATTAGACTTATCATGGGTAAATTATGATTTTAAATGTATGACAAATGAGATTCACCAATGGTTGCCTAGGTTTGATGGGCTAGAATTATCTCAATGGGAGGAACATGTTTGATAATTTTTTTATTTCATGGATAAATATCATTATGTGGATGAGATTTTTAATTAAATATGAGTAAAGGTACAAGGAAATGGTTATGCAATTTTCTAAAATGTTATTTTTCTTCTTAGGACAAAATTTAATTATGGCCTTTGAGGAGTGGTGTGCATTTGGTGTTGATCATTTCTCTATTGTCTATGAAATTGCAAACATTAGAAGGAAAGAGGGTGAGTTGGTTTCAATTTTTTGTCAAAGATATAAGGCTACTTTGTCTTGCATACCAGACTATTATAGGTTGAATGAACACAAGTGCATTGATATGTTTTGTGATTCATTTCATCTTGGAGCTACCCTTTGTCCACCTAAGCTCAAACCTAAGGTTCTGAACCATATCCTGGTATGGGAAAATGTTGTTGAGGCTTCATATGAAATTGATGTTACTTCCCTTAATGCTAATGGAGTGGAGAAGCATGGTGTTGCATCATTTGGAAGCTATGCAGTATGCATCAATTCAAATTCTAATGTAGGGGATAATGATGCATGCCATGGTAAAGTGACTACAACATATGATTAGTATGAGAGTGTAGTCAAGAGGGTAGAAGTTTGTGATAGTACATCATATGGTAGTAATGCAGATGATGAAGATAATATATACATGACTTACCTTTAGTTGGATGGATCAACCTTTGGAGATGATGATGTCATTGTGCCAATGGAATCCCAACTTGAAGTTGAGGTTTGCATTTATGCACATAAGTTATTTCATGAAGATGACAATGGTGATCTCTATTTGTTTGATGAAATTCTATGCTTTATCCATCTTGGTGATGATGTGGATGCCATTGATTTTGCAAGTGACCATATGGAGGTTAAAGTTCTTTACACTTCAAGTGATGATTCTCATGCCTTCTCCTCTTTTGATAATGACCTATACACTAATTTGTATCAGTGAGATGATTCAAAAACTCTTAACATGAGAAAGCATGATTACCATGATGTTATCTTTTATGCTAACTAGGTTATTCATGTTATAGACAAGGTTCCTTGTTCTACAACACCTCTCGGTGCCTTTGTGCAAGAGAATGATGAAGAAGAAAAGAGTTATGTGTCTGATTGCAGTAGTAGTTATGATGCAATAAGTTAGATATATTAAAAGCAAATGGAGAGTCAATGAGATGGACTCAATTCATCACTTAAGGTACCTTAATATGATTCTTAAGTTGATGATGATAATGAAGGTGTGGATCAAGTGTCTAATCCAAGCACAGAGCAAAACATTAGAATATGTGACAATGGTGTATTTTAGTTGTATATCATCTAAGATCTGATTGAGATTACTTGTGACTATGAAGCTTTCCTTTGTTATGAAGGTATAGCTTCTACTAGTGTGGATAATGGTGATGTGGCTAAATTTGAAACATTTATATGGGTCCAACTGTAAGGAGCAGAAAATTACTAACAAAACTTAGTATTCCGAAAGCAAAGCTTATTCCAAAAATGGAAAAATTATACATTTAAAGTTTCCAAATACCATAACTTAATAAAATACCATGTTTCCATAGTTTGAAGTTTATATTATCCATACACTATGAAGTGTTACATTGTCAATTTACATACACCAATCTGGTGTTACCAAACATCTATTTCAATGTTACAAGTAAGATCATATATCAATATATATCAATGATAGTAGAATTACATATACCACTTGGCTATACTAGCCATACAAGAGAGAACAATGAAGCAAATATCCATATATCATAATAGTCTCTAAACTCGACTGCCTTGATCCTTCGATCATCCACAAGCCGAGACCAAGAGTGTGGTTGAGGCACTTTTTCCACCCAACCACGAAGTACTAGACTTCCCTGGGTTTCTTCCTACTTGAAGAAAACACCGACCCTGCACAAGGAGCCTAGCAACCTGGAACGGTGTAAGCAGGAGGGAATATGCATGCCTGTTGCCTGTATGCATCCTAACCTATAATGACATAAACTCTTGCAAGAAGGATGTGACAGAGACATAAATAACATAATCTAGGCTTTTAAACAATCCATCTATTTCAATGGTACAATAGCTTGGCCAAGAAAATAACAAAATGATAGTTTTAGAAAAAGTAAAACTATTGTCTCTGGGTGCCCACATTCGACATCATGTCCCGAAAGTACAATACTTTACCAAGAAAATAAAATAGTCTAACTAAGTTTTCTATTTCAGTTTGCAAGAAATAAGTTTACACACAAATGTAATTTCCATTCATCCATTTCTATCAGAATGTTCTTTTCAAAAATCAAATATATTTTACTTCAATCCATTCTCTATTTTGGTTTATAGGTTGTTAAAAAGGTTTTCAAATTTCATAAATTGAGTCTATTAGTTATGTTCATACCATATCATTCTCATTCCAAGCATTCGACAAATAAAACAAATATATTTCATGGAATTTCATATAATTTACCTATTAAATTAATTGAAAAGGTTAGAGTTTTTCTTTCAAATCAGAAATATTATATAGTGAAAATTCATCTTAAAAAAAAAAAAAAACTATTTATATGCTTTACCTATATATATACACATACTTATATGCTCTTAAATATTTATTAATCTGCCTGATGAATATATAGAATTGAATAAATTAACAACTTAGAATATAAATTAATCTACTTGATGAATATACAAAACTGAATATATATATATATATATATATATATATCAGTTATTAAACACATTTACAGACAACGATTTATTTATATCACAGGTATTATAAAATAGCAAATGAAAGTTCATGACAACAAATTAAGTAGAAGGGATTGCTATATATGGTTAGGCCCGATGACCAAAGCAATGCACACACACACACACACACACATATATATATATATATCAGTTATTAAACACATTTATAGACAATGATTTATTTATATCACAGGTACTATAAAATAGCAAATGAAAGTTCATGACAACAAATTAAGTAGAAGGGACTGCGATATATGGTTAGGCCCGATGACCAAAGCAATGCACATATTAAAGTTTGTGATATGTATTATGAAACCACCATTGTGGTGATGGTGTCAACCATCCCCACAGGCTTTAAGCCTATGGGGAGGGTCGGCGCCCTCCGTACACCCCATCTATGGGTGTGGCGACAGCCTTAGTGCCGCTCACTTGTTTGCTATCAACAAAACTTCTTAAAAGGTATAGCGAACATCGAATTCATTGATACAATAACTTCATATATATACAATTCAAATTCTTCACTGACAATTATTTTATATATACGTTTACAACATCGAATATACCTATTTTTATATATATAATTCTGTGTATATATATATATATTTATATATAATTTCATATAATTTATTCCACAGATTCAATTCTGCCATAACAAGCAATCAATAAATATATATACAATTCTATTTATTTTTTTATATTATACTTCAAATATGTATATATAGATACATATATAGCCCCTGTATGTGTATATATATAGTAACAAACAAATGCAGTGGTTTATGATTTCAAACAGTAATATCATTTATATTTTTATCAATTTTATAGACAACTAACTAATTTTATAAAAGAGACATTTAATCATATAGATACAAAATTTAGTCATACACAAAAATGCAAGCATATACACATTGGATTTGTATAAAAACCTGTAACTACGCTTCCAATAGACAAATTCCTTCAAATCCTTTGTTTCCCAAGTGCCTCTTTTTGCTCCAAATCTTCAATCTTCTTGTCTGAGCCCTCTTTTCCAGTAAATAAAACTCTATGTTTTGTTTTCAGATTCTAAAGTTGAGAATGAAGTTGTTGTATTGTGTGAAAAATATGAGATTTCCTTCCTTTATTATTTTTCTTCCCCAATTTTGCTTTGCTTTATTTTGAGATATATTTCCTAAATATAAGTTTTCTTTTCTATTTTTCCATTGTTTTATTGTTTTCTTTCTTTTGTTTTATTTCTAAAAACTTGTTTTCTTTCCTAAATTTATTTCTAATTTATCTAATAAAACTAATTTTTAAATAATAAATATGATTTATTATCTTGCATCACAATAATATGAAATAATAATTCTATTTTCAAATATAAATAATAAATATGAATTTAAAACTAATTTTATTCTCAATAAAAGAAACTAATATTAATTAACAAATAATTAAATAAACAACTATAGTAAAACATTAATTTTTCTTTTCCAAATAAAATAAGAGCAATCACACAATTATGCAACAGCAAGTATATAACTACTAAGTGAGTGTGTGTGAGAGAAATCCCTCCATCTTAACCCTACCAGGCTGCTAACCTCCTTTACCTCAACCACACCCTTGTCTTCGACAACCTGCAACTCATGATAAACTCAAATTCCCATTAATAGGTGTAGTGGCCCTCAACTTGTCGCTTGTCAGATTGATGTTACTTAGTAGTATTAGACATTATGACAGTATCGTAGATTGTTTGATGATGGATCCCTTGTTGTTTTGTTGATTTATTATGGAACTAATCATTATGATAGCAGTTGTTGATGTTGGATTCTGTTATTTTATGCTTTACAATTGATGAATGAACTAGATGTTACAGATGTTTTGATGTTAATGGCTATATTTGATTGTAAGATAATGTATTGTTTTATGTTGTTGACTAGTAATCAGAAATCTTGTTCAAAGTAGTGATTTGTTTATACAGGAATGTGAATGGAACAGTGTCGTATTACTCGCTCTCGAGTACCCTACCCCACTGCGATTTCCATTCACTATATGACTGCATCTGGATATATATCTTGTATGTTTAACCATGTACTTGTTGCAGGATGCAGGTACTAGGCAACGACTCCACCTGATTTACCAGGTTTGAGCGTGCCTTCGCCAATGGAATAGTTGTTTGGAGTTACATAAGGTCCCATGCCCTAACCCATCATCTGCGATGAGGATGAGCATTGCATCTAGTTACCCTACTAGTTGAGGTTGGTTGGGATGTGAGTTCACATTGTGTTTCCAATTAATGGTCAGCTGGTGTTGTTAAGGTTTAGTCATGTGATGAAATGATTAGGTTGGCATTTTATTTGATTTGGCTTGATGCCTTGGTTAATATGGGTATTAGAAAACAATATTAAATATATATATATATATATATATATATATATATATATATATATAAATCTATATAAATAAAGTATAGTTGTAAAAATTAATATATATATTTATAATGCTAATTTAATGATAATAATAATAATAATGTGTAAATATTTTTAACCGTGCTTTGAATTAATTAAGTCAAACTATTTTGTCATGGACTTAATAAATTTGAAGTTAGTTCTGGGACGTGAAAGTTAGTTTTCCCGTAAATTGGTTACCAAATATTTTTTTAAAAAGGGGGTTTGTTAATAAAAAGGGGAATTGTAGAGAGAAGAAGGGGATTTTGCAGGAAGAAGGATGGAGGAGGAGAAAATTACAGGTTTCAAGACAGAGAGGAGGTAGTTGATTGAAGTTGAGTAATTGCAATCTTCCATTGACAAGCGTGGGAATCTAGGTTCCACAAATTACTTTAAACTCATTCTTTAATCCCTAAATCTACTTGTGATGAAGTTGGATGATTCATTCTTTTCAAATTGAATGTTTTGTTGAATATCTGATGGAGGATTAAGTCCATTTTGTATTTAATCTACGATTATAGTTTTCCTTCACCTAAGCATAGTTTCCTGTGTCCATTAATGCAATTTGATTTCCATCAACTGTGCAAAGAAACCCTTTTTGCCTTTGGGTACGAACTGTCTCCTCTTTGTCTAGTGCATACAATCTTATGACCATTGAACCAACTATGCTCAGGGATCATTTTAATTCCTCCATATCTGTTCAATCACCTGGCCGCTCCTGCCACTTATGCATAGGTCTTGAGAGTAGGTCAGAAGTTATGGAAAATGGCAATACATTTTAGAATTGAAATTATGATGAGTCTGTCGAATAACTATTAGTAAGTTTCATATACTATGATTTTATAGTCTTTTCAACAAATCCCTTTGTTTGGATCCTGCAAACATTACACTTCGTGGGACGACCACCTTGGTAACGTTCCATCTATCAGATCATTGAGTCTGTAGGGAAATTTCTAAAGTCTATACAATATTTTCTCTATCTTCTGTCAAACTCATAAACCGTTTTCCATCCTTGTTTGTATAGATGTCTAAGAGTAGCACAAAGAAAGTGCATTGCATTTAGGATCCTAATCAGGGAGCAGCAGCGCTGCAAATACTCTTGAGCTTGTATTCATATGTGATCTACCATCTCTAAGGGAATGCATCCATACAACCTGCACAGATTTAATAGTTATCTCAATGATAAAGTTTAGGGTACATCAATAGGGTTGAAATACATCCCTATTATAACCATCTTCTCTTTCACGTGTAGAATAGTGTATTCTTCTGCAATTATTGTTCTTCCTCAGCCCACTAAATATGCATAATAAGTAACAGCCTCCAACTCTACAACACAATAACATCACCTTGCCTTTGCATTTCAATGTTGTCTGAAAGTTTCTAAAAGCCTTTTCTACAAATTCAATATGCTTATATCCTACACCCATTACAATCCATAGGAAATAGCTAGAGGCAAACAACTCAGGCGAACATATCAAAACGCAAGATTAAGGTGAATTGTAGGGCGCGCAATCAGTAAATAGAGGGATTGTACCTGTTTAAGATTTCCAAAGCCTTCTCAACAAATTCATATTGATTTTATCCTGCAACCATCAAACTTCATGAGATGACTTTTATTTTAATAAAATCGGTCAAAAGAAAATAAATTAGGCATGTATGTCAAATCATTGGATTAGGGTGGCTAAAGGGAGCTAGAACACAAAACAAATAACTTTAGATGGCTTGCATTTACTTCTAGCCTCTAATTTAGATTCTATGGCATCAAAAATTTGCATCCAGAAGGAGAACAGAAATAGACAATAGATTAGGCATTTGCAAAATGACTTATTAACATACAGCAATGTGTGTTTACCAGAGAATGGCTGAGTCACTCAGTCATCAGTTTACTTAAATATCATTCACAACAAAAAGTAGTATAAAATAGGCAAATACTTAAAATTTGCAAGTTTGAGAATCGCGTGACATTAGTATTCTCCAGGATGCTGTCCTCTCTTAAAATTATGACATATCATTATATCACACATATAAATGGAATAATATTCATTGATAATAAATAATTATTGTCAAGTGATGTTCAATGGTGATTTGTTGCTTTTGTGTAAAGCCTTACCTTATTAGATAATATTGGGCAATAGTAAACAAAGCCCATACAAACATTGACAAATACCAACAAGGTAAATATCACGCCAAAGCCCAACCCAACTATATGATTAGACAGACATGACTATATGTATAAACTTCTATCAGACAATAAGACCAAAAATAGAGGCACTTCTAATGTAGTTTAAATTTGTATTCATGCCTATTATATTTGGAAATCTGCACAATTATAAGGAGAATCATTTTGGCGCTAGGTACAAGGAGACCGCTGATAGAAATCATAAACAACCTATTCAACAACTCCAGTTTGTCTTTCCTGAGAATCATTGCTTTTCCTGTGATATAGCAATAGAGAGAGAGAGAAACTGTTTAAAGTCTGATGCTGTCAATTGTATCATTATCGTCCCTTCCAATGATAAAACAATCAATAACAATTTTACACCTCATCAGTAAAATATTCCAAGCTGTTCACGTCCCGTTCAATTGGGCGCATTTATGATCTTTCTCCTTGACAAAATTAAATCACCATAGATAAAATCATTTCCAGAGACATCTTCAAAACATATTAAAAGGTTTCATTTGGTCGAGCTCAATAGGATGTCGGAAAGACCGTATGAAGGCGGAACCTTGAGGAATAACAAACATTAATGTTCGTCAATGAATTTTCCTCATGTAATTGCCGTATAATCGTAAGACATCCATCCTAGCGTTATTATTCCTTTCATCACTTGAATGAGTAAAATTAATCAATCAAGGATGAAAGAAAGATAATATAAAATGTATTGTTAGGATAATGCGAAAATCGTAAGGGTAAGTAGGTATTAAATATTATAATTGATTTGAGTGGTTTCTTTAAGAATGAGTTGTAGTTATTTAGTTAATCATGAATGTAATTTATTGAGATAACTAATTGTATTGTATTAATTTAATTATTGCATTTAATTTAAAAGAAATTGGTTGGAAAAAGAGTTAATTCACTATTGATTTTATTACAAAGTTGTTTACATTGAATGGAGAAAGAATTGTAGTGTTAACTCTAGAACTGTATTGAACTGTATGAGTTAAGTATTCCTATTGTCGTAAAGAGTCTAATTGAGAGTGGTCAAACTCGAATTCTAGAGGCTTAGTTTGTCATAGTTGAGTACATGCGACATGTGGATAGTTGTTTTTGTATTGTGATGCTATAACGAACATGTGGGTTTAGTAGGTATAAAGTTTAATGAAGTATTGGCTAAGTTGATTATGTGTTTTGTGAAGTAATATTCTCTGGATGAGATATCAAACCACTTGTGAATGATTTGTATCCGTTTTGTCATAATTGTCATAAGGAGAGACTTGGAATTTGTAAAAGAGTAAAGTGTTGTAATGCTATAGGCGATGGATAACAATTGGTGTTATGATTCTGTTTGTAATGCAAGAGGGTTTATGCCTTGCAGTGAATATGTATGTGTATTGTTATAATGCCTTGTATGATGGTTAAGGTATACTAGGTGTTAGGAAGGAGAGTGGCTTTCAATGAGGGGCCGGCGCCCAAAGCAGCAGTCAGGGTAACCCATTGAAAGTGGATTAATCAAGTGATAACCTAAAGTGAACTAGGGGGGGTTAAGGGTAGTTTCACATTAAACAAGATTAATGGATTTCCTCACCTAGGCCTGTAGTGCTTGTTTAGACTAAGGATGGGTTGAGAAGGCCTGGTCGGCATGATCGACTTCCTTGTCCTCATGAAAGGAAGGTTGATTCCGCATGTGTCACCCTATGGGGCCGGTGCCTAGCGAGAGGCTGCCAGGGTAACCATAGATGGGGGCTGGTGTCTAGTGAGAGACTGCCAGGGTAACCCATATTAGGACTGTGCGATGACACTCTCCCTACTGCTACCTAGCATTCCTTGTATGGTCTCTCCACATATGTTATGTGTCACCTCTGGAAGTTGTGTTGTTTATGTTATTTGTCATGTGTTGTATTGGAGTTTGGTCATCCTTCGTTCATGCTTGTATTTTGTCTACCTGACTGTTGTTATCGTTTGGGACCTCATGTTAACTCGTAACTCGGGGGGTGGACCTTAGGGTTCCACATGGTCGGGTGGAAGAGCTATCTTATCCATTGGTTATTCCTTGTCAGAGTTCATGTGCAGAAAAGGATTATCTCAGTTTCAGACAATTGTACTTGCACCAGTTGAGGAAGATAATTGTGTACCTGACTTGCGTACCAGGTCATTCTTATTGTCTGTAATTTGATGTAGGCAGAAGATGCCATTAATGTAATGATGTAACTATGTGTAAGGAAAAACATTTAGTTATGTATTTGATCATGAAGGTTATATTTTGATGACATGCAGTGAATATGAATACGTTATTTATTTCTGCATTGGATTTAGATCAGATACTGATGTTAGCAATATATGTTAAATTATGTTAGTTAATGTGTAAGTAATGCATCCTTGAATCCTTAGAGAGCATGTCGTAAGCAATGGTGTAATTAGTTAAGTTAACATTACTTTGTTATCTTTTCAAAAAAAAATTTCCTGTTTCATACAGCGTAAATGTAATTTTTCTCTAAGGTGTTCAGGGCGGGGCATTACAATAGGTTAGTAACCCAATAGCCGAAGCATAGACAAAGCTTCAAAATTAATAACATGAATATAAAATTTATTTCATTTCATCTTTAAAATAATCATTCATCTTTCAAAATGACAAATTATTCATATAACCACATATTATTATTCATGAAATATCTCCATATAAAGTAATTCCAGATAGTATCAAAATTCGAGACGTGATACCAACATACAAGTAATGTGATGCTAAGTTGCAGTGCACTAGTGAACATGAAGACCAACATGTTGCAGCTCAACTGGGTGAAATACCTAACTTTGAGACCTTCCAATTTGTGGTGCAGGAAGATCTTTCTCTTTGTGTCAATCAAAATATGGGTCAAGTATACTTTTCTAAAGTGTGTAAGTTTAAGACTTCTATTTTTTGTCTCAACTCATTGCAAACTGTTGGCAAGCAAATGGATGGAGTTGGCATGGGCAATGAGAGACTTTTTTCCTATGCAATTAGATTGGGTTGTTGACCTTGGTTAGCAAGAGGAAGATCTTCATTTTTGGTTTTAGCAAAATCCTCTTGACCTTCTTAGTTTGCATGTGTATGCATGTAATAAATATCATTTGTTGTAGCTAGAGCATGGATATACTTTTATCTTGATGATGCTAAACTCATTTTTCAAGCTTGTCTTTGACATGGGGAAATGGTGGTAGGTAGTTCATCCATGGCCTTGTGCCATGAATCTTCTTTGCAGGGTCTGACCTTCAAGTGTTTATAGTTCTTCCATGTCATTAGTTGTAACAATTTTTTTTATAGTCCCCTTATTGTGCATTGCCTTGCACATAACAACTTATTTTTTGTCCCCTCCCTCCTTTCCCCCTTTAGTATTTTGGTCTATCTTCAGGAGATAGTTGGATCCTTAGTGTGCTTGTGTTGGTAAATAGATTTATCACTATGATATTTTGTTGCTACCAACTTAGAGTTTTCCAAAGGGTAGCGATAAACATTCCTATATATAGGTAAAATTGAGGTTGAATAAGATCAAAACAATGATTAACAACTTAATCCTGTAACTTCAAAAGATCGATCTAAATAATAACCAAATCAATAAATATGCAATTAAATAATCAAAAGCTATCACCTAGATTGTATTGATCTCTTGGGTCGATGTGGATTGCTCAATACGTTGCGTACCCATGGTTGCAACAAGCGGATGTCGATAAGTGCTCAAAGATGTGATGTGCTCAACGATGAGATGTATGCTCAAAGCATTGTATTACGAATGCCCAAAGCTTAAATGATAGAAGAGATCAAAAGGCTTGATGATTGAAGAGGATTTTTATGGAGTGAAGGGGGGTATCTATAGGTTTCAGGTTGGATCAATCAATGATTGAGATAAATCAATGAGATTGATGGATGAGATAAATCAAGAGCTCATGATGAATGTGCACATGACATGTGTCCTATTTTAAAGTTGCTTTGTTGAGTTAACTGCTTGCTACGATAAAGATAGGATTTGATTTCATAAATTTAGAATATTTTTTCTAATTTATGAGTTGATGATAAAAACAATAATAATTAAAGCTAATGAACTCATTTTTAGATTTGCTTTTTGAAGTTCTAAAAATAATATTGATTGTGCACATAGAAGAAAAATGATATTTTTAGAAGAATTGGAAGATAATTGTGAACTAAATAAATAAATTTATTTAATTTATTGTGCATGATGAAAGAAATAGACAAGATTAAATATAGATAATAAATTAAACAAATAAATTCATTTAATTTATTTTGCATGATAGAGGAATATAAATAAAATATTTTATTTTATTTATTTTTAGAAGATAAAATTTAGCTTAAATAAATTTGAATAATTTATATAAATTTAGAGGATTAATAGATTAATTAAATAATTAAAAATTATTTAATTGTGGATAAGAGGAATTTGGATGATGAATTAATTAAATAATTAGATTTATTTAATTAATGTGGATTTGAGGAATTTGAAAAGTATAATGATTTTTTTTTATTCATAAGGATTAATTATATTAATATAATCAAAAAGTTCAAAGGATTACATTCTGTGTATTGCAAAGGCCCATGATCAACTAGCTAATCCAACACTACCCATCCCTATTCTTATCGCTATACCTAGAGATGCCGTGTAGGGATCAAAATACTAACAAAATGTAGCCACACAGGGCCTGCCATTGATAGTTTCAGAGACTTAGAAATATACTAAACATGGCAACCATATCCATATAACAGAGGAAAACAAAGAGAGACTATTTACCCAAGACCCCATAGATGCCATTATCACATAAAAACTAGATTATGATCCATCGCCTGTAATTCTGCCACCCAACCATACTCCCCACCAACTTGTTCCATTTGCAGCGACCTTTTCAAGAACCTTACCCTTGCTTCTGCTTGCTCATGGTGCTTGAGAAGAGCCAGCCCCTTTAAATCCAGGAGAAAAGGGAAGTATTTAACCACATCATCAACATCCTGTAACAGTGGGAGATCCTTTGGTCTTGGAATCCCAATTCCTGGTGCCGCCGCTTCTATGATTGCATGCAACCCTAACACAATTATGATTTGAAAGTCTTCCTTACCAGCAATTCAACTTCCTCCTTTTGCATTCCCAAATCCAAAATAACTGCTAAGAAACATGAAGCAATAGAAGTATCTACTCTGTATCCTTCATTATTTTCTAGAAAACCTCTGCCCATAACGACTTTTATTGCCACTAAGGTTAAGCCATCTATCCTGTGAAGAATACTTCTTAGTCTTTGATCTGTGACTTCCCCCTTAAATGCCATCTATCTTACTAAACTCTCTAATTAAATAGGAGTGTCTAGACTCAAGTTAATTAACCCTTTTGGTGCAATTCGCACAACAAACCTCGATTGCCCTGTCATTAGCAACAGAGAAAGGATTGCTGAAGTCCACAGAAAGATAGATGCAAGCCAAGATAGAGAAAGAATGAAAAGTAGGACAAAGCTCGTCATGCTAGGCTGCTCTTTATTATGAGTCCCTTCCCCTATCCTCTTAATGATTCTTCTCCGCTGGATGTGATGTTGTATTATGAACACAATCGAGCCTTCCCTTTGTGTGCAAGATGAGATCAATGTGAGGTGATTTTAAACTACCATTCTAGATCATTCTGCCAATGCTGCTAAAATGAGTTGTCTGTTTGTTCTCTGGTCTATCTATCATTACCAATATATTTGTTGACACGTCCTTATGAATGTGAAATAAGATCCTTCCCCTGTGGCTATCCAAGTTGACATGTCGATCCCCCAGACCTTCCACACCCATTTGTGTGGATGAAAAGTATAATGATTTAATTAAATAATTAAAATTATTTAATTTAGAAGAATAAAGTGAATTTTGATAAAATTAATTAAATAAACAAAAATTATTCAATTAATGTTGAAATTAGGGAAAATAGAGGTGTGTATATGTAAAATTAAGATTGAATAATAGTATCAAAACAATGATAAACAACAACTCAATCCTATAACCTTCAAAGAAACAATCTAGATAATAACCAAATAATCAATGAATAATAATGAAAACAATGAAAGCTTTCACCTAGATTGTATTGTTTCCTTGGTTCTTTGTGGATTTCTCAATACATTGCGAAACCATGTTTGCAACAAGCGGATGTAGATAGTAATTGCATGCTCAAAGATTTGATGTGCACAATGTGCTATATGGATGCTTGAGAATAAATGATCGAAGATGATTTATGAAGAGATGAAGGGGGTATATATAGGTTTCAAGGTTCAATCAATCAATGGTTGAGATAATTCAATGAAATGGATGGATGAGATAAATCTAGAATTCACGATGAATGTGCACATGACATGTGTCACACAAAAATATATTTTTATTAAGTTAATTGCTTGGCAAGATAAAAATAGAATTGATTTCATAAAATTAGAATGCTTTTTCTAATTTATGAGTTGATAGGATTAAAATAAGATTAAAGCTAATTGACTTAACTTTAGATTTGCTTTTTGCATGATTTGAATAAAATTAAATAATAAATTATTTAATTTGTGTGCATGATGAATAAGATTTATTTTTAGAAGAATTAGAAGGATAAATTAAATAATTAAATTTATTTAATTGATTGTGCATGATAGAATAATAGAATAAGATAAAGAAAATTTAAATAAATTAAACAAATAAATTGATTTAATTTATTTTGCATGATGAAGGATAAATAAAATATTTAATTTTATTTATTTTATAAGAATAATTGATAAATTAAATAATTAAAAATTATTTAATTGTGGTTAAGAGGAAATAAAATGATAAATTAATTAAATAATTGATTTATTTAATTAATGTGGATTTGAATATTGAAAAAGGATAATGATTTAATTAAATAATTAAAACTATTTAATTTTAGAAGGATAAAGATGTATTTAATGAAATTAATTAAATAAATATAATTATTCAATTAATATTGAAATCATAGATTTTTAGAGGAAATTGATGAATTGATGAATTTAATGAAATTAATTAAATAATTAGATTATCCAATTGATGTTAAATGCATGTGATTTGGGAAGAAATGATGTATACAAGTGATCTGATGTGAAGGATCATTTTTAGGTGTCTACATTTTGCCCCTCTTTGATACAATGCAATTTAGCGTTGTTTCAAAGAAAAATAGTGATAAAAATATGATACAATCATGATGCCCCAGTGTAGATGGCACAGGATGCCCCCTCAAGAGGAAAGATAGGGAAGTGGCAAAAGAACTGGGTTAACTTGCGACTAGAAGAATAAAATAGCGACACGGTAGAAACAGGCTTAGAAGGATGAGATGTGATGTTTGGAGGCTGACACAATGGAGAAAAGAAATTTGACATGAAGAAAAATAGGACAAGGGTGGGGAAAGATCTAGGGTAGGGTAGCTACAAATAGGACTGAAGGGGTCACACACAACTCATTTATGCATGTAGAGTTCATAGAGATCAGAGCCATTTAGCTTTCTTGTTTAGAGAGGTTGACTAACTTGTAGACATGTCAATTTCAGTGCATAAACATCGTGGTGAGTGGGTGTGGACCTATGAGAGACTAGACAGAGCTCTGACAATGGTAAGTAGTCAAAAATTGGCTTTTTGATGCATTTAATAGGTCTTTTACTAGGGTTTCTAGGTTTTTAGCCAAAAGCGCTTAGATAGGGATTAGGCGCAATTTGAAGCACATTTGGCATAACAATGTGCTTTTGAGGCATGTTATTGGGCCTTTGGTGATTACAAAGCAACTTTGGCCCTTAGATTAATGTGAAGAGCTTGTGGCCTTGCCGTAGTGCATGTGGTCCACAATGAGGCGCAAATGGTCAAAACTAATGCGCCTTTGGTTTGCTTGAAGTGCATTTGCAAAATAGCAAGGTGCCCTAGGTTTAGGATTAAAGCACTTTCGCACCAAAACAAAGCACATGTGAATAATAGCTAGGTGTACTTGGCCTAAAGGAACGCTTATGGTGTTAGGTTTGGAGTGCATTTGCATAACAACAAAGCGCGTTTGTAGGACAACTAAGCGTAGTTGGTTAAAATGAAGCGCTTTTGGTTTGGCATGGAATTTGACCTAGTTTGACTTAGAAAAATAGGTTAATTAGGTTTGACTAGGTTGACCTAGGGCTTTTGCAATTTTTACCTAGTTTTTGAATGTGTTTAACTTTGGATTAGACTAGGATTAGGATGAATTTGCAAGAGGTTTTTATAGAGGATAACAAGTGATCTTGTGGATGCAGGTCGTCTTATCTCCACTATAGTCTAGAGAGAGACATTTTGTCAATGCAGCCAAGGTGATCTAGATAGGCTAGGAGGAGGACATATTTCTTGAGGTCATAGGATTATGGCATGTAGCCCATCTTACACCTATTAGGGCTAACCTCACACTGTTGATAGCTTTGGTTGAGAGGTGGCACAACGAGACATCATCCTACTACTCTCCTATAGGCGAGGTCACTATTACACTTGAGGATGTATGGCACATCCTTAGGATTCTGATGTAGAGCACCAAGGACTGAAAAGAAAACTTCAAGAAATCAAGCAAATGACTCACAAGGCTCACTATTTTCTGATAGAGATCAAATCTTTCATGAGGAAAAGGCTTAACCTAAAAACCATACTTGTTTAGGACACAAAATGTGAGTAGACTTCAGGGCAGACATCACAAGGTTCCTAACCCAATCTAGATACTCCATCAGCTCACTATGCAGGGTTTAAAGACAACAATTCTACTAAACATTTCATGGGACAATCACAATACTAACTACCTTATTGAAGGACAGTCACAATGTCCTTTTGCAATGATTTCAACTTGATCAAACTTAGTCTAATTTAGATGCTCCCATGACAAATCAACAACATGCCAAAACACAACTAGTACCTTCCTTGAGCTGACTATCTTTGGTGAGGACTGGTAGAGTCAGAACAAGGTAGAATGGACTGGTTTCATAGAGGATCTCATCCTATTTTCTATCACAGGACCATGGTCAGATTTGGAGCACCTCGTGTTAGTGACAATGCCTAGCATTTCACCGATTTCCACTTCCACAGTCGATGGTTATCATCTATTTGCTACTGTTCTTCTCTAAGTCCCAACACATGGTTTTGTTGGGTCATCAACATAGCAAACTTAGTCCAAGCCATTCCCCTACCTCCAAAACCTTCACAAGCCTTTGGACTACCTATTATACAATCCATTCCACTAATCATAAACAAAAAAGATCAGTGGAATGAAGGAAAAAGCATCGAGTTTGCTCAGGAAGCCCTAACTCAGGGTTTAAGACAGTTTATGGCAAACCAGTGATTTCTTCCACCTAAACTATTGTCAAGCCTTAAAAAAATGTTCAAATCAAAGCTACTTCGATCCACTATCCATCCAATATGCTCATAGACTATGACAATTCTGTACAGGGCCATGTACGGGTTGGAAACAGTAAGAAAACACAGAATTTGCAAGAGAACTGATGTTTCTTCTTTTCTTTGTACTTCCAATCTTCATCTACTTACAAAATGAATAGATTCAAGGCTTTAGGAAGCCTTTCATGATGCCTTGTATTAGTTGGAGGGTAGTGGGAACCGATGGAAGGTGTAAAAATTGTTCTCCAACCATCAACTGCCCTATCCGCAACTAATTACTAGTTGGTAACTGCCCTGTTTAGGACTGCATCGATTGGTTTATGCTTAATAATGCTTTCAAACATTTAGTAACCTTTGACAAGGATTTGACATGCCTTCTAACACTTTTACATCCTTACAACCATGAGGACTACCTCCTATATACCTTAGGAAGGCTTGCAAATGTGAGGAAACATATGATTGCCCCGAAGACTTCATGACTGCCTTTTACATGACAACAATATGTAGATATTTGGACATAGTCCTTATTACAATCAAGTAGATGGTCTTCTAGGACCTTATTAGAATCAACAAGACAAAAATGAACATCAAAATAAGTCATGAAGTTGAATGCCTTATGGAGGCCACCTTGTGTTAGGTGCTCCTGCACCATACTCCCCACCTAGAAAAGAACTCATGCCACATGAGTTGATTCTTTGTCTTGCTCCACCTTTTTCCTTTACTATTTCATGTCTTCCCCGTGATCTCTGGACTGTAACCTACTTCCATGGAATCAAAAACTCATGCCTAGCATTGTAGGCTCTACTCACACCTTGCCATGAGTGAGTGCTTGCAACCAGACCTATACTTTGCTTGCCATTCTTCCTTACTGCCATCTCTACCTAAATACCTGCATTCAAACCTTATTTGATGCTTCTTGTACTGCTGTGATGGTAGAATATGATTGTCTTTCAAATCTTGTTGGCTCTAGAGGACAAACAATGGTCCCTACTATGATAGCATCTTCTTCTTTCCAACCACCTTGTGGCTACTTACAGACTTGCTCTTTGACCTTTTTCTGATCCATCTTAGACATCACCATCTAACCTCCATTATTCAAAACTGAAACCACCTTCAAACTTTTCTCTTTAGCAACCCCACTCCTTGAGGTATCCTCAACTTTCCTTGTCTCTTCTTCATTGATCTTCACAAATTCTTTCTTACCCACCAAGATGACCTTGGCTGCCTTTTTTGTTCCAACATCCTCCTGTAATGGTGTCATCACAAAAGTCCTCCCATCCTTCTTGATGGTGTATGTGTTAGCATATCCATCATATAATGCTTGCCTATCAAATTACCATGGCCTACCTAAAATTAGGTGACAACACTCCATGGGCAAAATATCACATAAAACCCTATCCTTATATTCTCCAATCTGAAAATCAACATATGCTTGTTCATCTACCAAAAGTGATTGACTATCACTTACCCAAGATGCTTTGTAAGGAGTTTGATGAGGAATCCTTTCTAGGTTCAATTTATCCACCATTTCCCTAGACACCATATTATCTATTGAACCATAATCTATTACTACCTTGCATATTTTACCTTTGCTTTTGCAATTGGTCTTGAAAAGTGCTCTCCTTTGTATCATCTCCTTGTCCTTGGGTGTCTTCAAGAGTGTTCTCCTTAGCATCAATGCTTCTCCATCTTGAACTAGGGCTACACTCCCAATTGGAGAGTTAACACTTTCATCCACCTCCTCTTCTTGCACATATTGAACCCTCTATTCATTCCTCCTTTCACTACCACCGGATGTAGAACTTTGTTTCATTGGACACTTGTATGCTGTATGACCAATCTCACTACAATGATAACATCTCCTAGTGAAAACATTAGAACATCTACCTCCATCTCTTGTGCCTCTAAATCCCCCTCTGAAATTAGAAACTTGATCCTTACCTCTGCTTGTGTCTCCTTGGTCTTCTTGGGCTAATCTTGTTCCTCTTCCTCTATTTTGCTGCTCACATTTCCTCTTCAACTTGTCTTTAGCCCTTAATGCCACTTGAAAGCATTTTTTCACAGTTTCAGGGGTTAATAAACTTATCTCTTCTTAAATATTAAACCTCAAACCATTTAGATACCTTGCCACTTTAGCTTTTTCATCCTCCATGTACCCACAACGAAGAGTGTATTTGTGAAACTCCTCGGTGTAAGTAGCCACATCCCAATCTCTTTGTTTAAGATTTTGCATTCTCTTTTAGATCTGCACCTCATAGTTTGATGGAAGGAATTGGAACTTGATCCTCTCCAACATTCTGCTCCATGAAGAGATCATACTCTTCCCATTCTTTACCCTCTCTCCTTGGGTGTAATTCCACCATGTAAGGGCAACACCTTTGAGTTTAGTTTTTGCAAACTTCACCCTCTTATTTTAAGGAACTTCTTTGTATTCAAAGTAGTTGTTTAGAGCCTCAATACACTCCATGACTTCATTAGCATTCATCTTCCCACTGAACATGGGAATCTCCATCCGAGCCTCTGAAGAATCCTTGCCAATTACCTTGATGGCTTCAAGGAAATGCCTTTGATTAGCTGGTACCTCTACCTCTTCTTACTCTTCTTCTTCCTCCTCTTTCTCTTCTTCTTCATCTGAACCTTCATCTATCCTCTTCCCTATCCTAAATTCCTTCAACTTTGCTTGGAGTGCTTCCTTGACTCCACTTTTGATCTTCTCTTCCATCTCCTTGAACTTCTTGACCACTTCGGTGGTCATCCCCTTTGGAGGCATATTGCTAGCCTCTCCTTCACTCTCCTCTGTTGACATATACTTGGCCAACAACAGAACCTTTTATGGCTCTGATACCATGTTGAGACATGGACCAGCTAGGACTCGAACCTAGGACCTTTCATTCACTACTGGATTGATCTACCACTGAGCTACTGGTCCCTCTTGGACCAGTCCATCATTGGTCCAAGTGTGGCTTATTTCCAACACCAACACCCCCTCTTAAGCCACACCTCTCATGTGCTTGGGGCTCCTAGCCTGGGCCTGGCTCTGATACCACTATGATGTAGAGCACCAAGGACTAAAAAGAAAACTTCAAGAACTCAAGCAAATGACTCACAAGGCTCACTGTTTCCTGATAGAGATCAAATCTTTCATGAGGAAGAGGCTTAACCCAACAACCATACTTATTCAAGACACAAAATGTGAGTAGACTTCAGGGTAGACATCACAAGGTTCCTAATCCAATCTAGATAGTCCATCAGCTCACTGTGTAGGTTTAAAGACAATAATTCTACTGAACATTTCATGGGACAGTCACAATACTAACTAACCTGTTGAAGGACAGTCACAATGTCCTTTTGTAATGATTTCAACTTGATCAAACTTAGTCTAATTTAGATGCTCCCATGACAAATCAACAACATGCCAAAACACAACTAGTAACTTCCTTGAGATGACTATCTTTGGTGAGGACTGGTAGAGTCAGAACAAGGCAGAATGAATTGGTTTCACATAGGATCTCATCCTATTTCCTATCACAGGACCATGGTCAGATTTGGAGCACCCGGTGTTAGTGAAAATGCCTAGCATTTCACTAATTTCCACTTCCACAGTCGATGGTTATCATCTATTTGCTACTGTTCTTCTCTAAGTCCCAACACATGGTTTTGTTGGGTCATCTACATAGAAAACTCATCCCAAGCCATTCTCCTGCCTCCAAAACCTTCACAAGCCTTTGGACTACCTATTATACAATCCATTCCACTAATCATAAATAGAAAAGATCAGTGGAATGAAGGAAAAAGCATTGAGTTTGCTCAGGAAGCCCTAACTTAGGGTTTAAGACAATTTATGGCAAACCAACGATTTCTTCCACCTAAACTATTGTCAAGCCTTCAAACAATGTTCAAATCAAAGCTACTTCAATCCACTATCCATCCAATATGCTCATAGACTATGACAATTCCGTACAGGGCCAGGTACGGGCTGGAAACAGTAAGAAAACATAGAATTTACAAGGGAACTGATGTTTCTTCGTTTCTTTTTAGTTCCAATCTTCATCTACTTACAAAATGAATAGATTCAAGGCGTTAAGAAGCCTATCATGATGACTTGTATTAGTTGGAGGGCAGTGGGAACCGATGGAAGGTGTAAAAATTGTTCTCCAACCATCAATTGCCCTGTCTGCAACTAATTACTAGTTGGTAACTACCTTGTTTAGGACTGCATCGATTGGTTTATGCTTAATAATGCTTTCAAACATTTGGTAACCTTTGACAAGGCTTTGACATGCCTTCTAACACTTTGACATGCTTACAACCATGAGGACTGCCTCCTATATACCTTAGGAAGGCTTGCAAATGTGAGGAAACATATGACTGCCCCAAAGACTTCATGACTGCCTTTTACATGACAAAAATATGTAGATATTTGGACATAGTCCTTATTAAAATCAAGTAGATGGTCTTCTAGGACCTTATTAGAATCAACAAGACAAAAATGAACATCAAAACAAGTCATGAAGTTGAATGCCTCATGGAGGCCACCTTGTGTTAGGTGCTCCTGCACCAGATTCCCTATATACGGAGCCAGAGTAGATTATGACACAAAGCAGGGGGAGGATGGTATGAGAGAGGTGTTTGCTATAGATGACCTTGGTGTGCAGGAGCATGAGATCTGGTGGGCTCAAGTGCCTTGACTTTGTGATATGATCTGATAGATTGTGGTAGCTTTAATTAGAGGATTCTTATGTCTCGACAGATGCTCTAGAGGGCTATCAATTGGATGGGGCACTGTGTTATTTGGGATGTTCATGCACGACATTAGATATGCCTGGGGACCTTATGTTTTGGGTCATCTCTACCATGATTTACATGACTGTGCCTATAGATCAAGAGGGAGCTTAGCAGTAGGTGTGACTCTGTTACATGTATGGGCCTAGGAGCACATCCCAGTGATTAGACCTATTTGCCAATGTCGCCAAGAGAGAGGTGAGCCTTTTGCATATTCATACGATAGTGTACTGACTCACAGGTGACTAGAAGCTATGAGCTACTAGAGGAGACATATATAAGAGATGGACATCTTTGTATGGCATTCATGGAGAGATTGTGAGTCGTGGGAGGATGATGTAGAGTAGCTTGTCTACTGTAGACAGACAAGATACCTCTTTGGCCACTAAGTAGACACCATAGAGAGGTATCTACCAGAGAGGGTACTGCGATAGTTTGGATTGCCACAGGGGGAGCCAATAGGTGATGCTACACATGCACAAACTTGAAGAGAGGTCAGAAACTGGGATCCTGAGATTGTGGTAGCCACAACATTGGTAGATTTACAAGGACTTGCCCTAGTGATGTGGGACTGAATCCTTGGAGAGGTGGATCTTGGGACACTTCCAACATATGATACATATTGGAGGACTTAGAGGCCAATGAGATTTATAGTTCCCAGGGTAGAGGGAGCAGTGAGAGAGGTGGTAACACCTGGTCATGAGGTGAGGGCTCGTTGAGAGGCCTGATAGAGGGTCCCGATATAGAGACAGGTAGGAGGAGATGATGGAGGAGGTTAGGATGATGCGCTGATGGTAGATGTGAGGGCACCACATCAGGTGGTGTAGTTGGTAGAGACTGAGCTACAATAGGCTCATAGTTTTGATTGTTAGGAACACTAAGAGGGGGGTGAATCAGTGTTCTAAAAATCTTTTCATGCACTTTAACTTTCATTCATTTCCCAAAAATAATTAAACAAAAACACAATATGCATATGAATAGAAACCATGAAAACATGACACATGAACACCAAGATTTTACGTGGAAAACCCAAGAAGGGAAAAACCACGGAGAGGATTAGCTCTCATATATATATATTGCAATCTTTACAAAAATAATGTTTAAGCTTGGTCACTCCACAGGCCTGGAACATAGTGGTTCACTACCATGAAGTACAACTAGGTCTAGCAGGCTCACTACCTTAACCCTAAACCTAGCAAGATTATAATAAGGGCTATTAAACCTTGATGAAGGCTCATTGCAATGGTTTTCTCCAAACAATTTGCACATGAAATTGTATACTGCTTAAGCATCTGCCTCTACGCTAGGTGCAGCCATTTAATACCTAAATTCTAAATCCCAAGTCTTCATTCTCTCTGATATGTGTCACTACTCTGCTATTCACATATTTGCATCCACTGTACACACACCACAACTGAATTTCATTGCCTTTATATATCTACATCATGGATTGATCCATAATCAGGTCAACATCTAAGAAGTGAAACATGTACATAGAAAGATGTACTTTGTCAGCTCAGTCCAATGCACTATATGTTGCACGGACCCAAATCTTTGCCCAAGTGTATTCATATAGGTCAGCTCTAATCACTCAATCACTTAACTAGATCCTTCACATATTATCTTTTCTCCGCATCATGATTTATCTCACCAGTCGGCTTGTTCCTCAAGTGCATGCTTAACAGGTTCATCTGCTGACTTACAACTTTTACTGCAGATCACAAAACACTTCCAAAATCATATCAAGGACTCTTTACATATTCCCAAACTTGTCTTCAGAACAACAAGGCATGATGTCATCTTGCGGACCATTAGAACTCATACTCTGTCTTTGTCAAACATTATGCCGATACTTAACAACTTGCAACTATCTTTCCAGTGGACTTTAGATCTCCTAACTCTAGAATAAGATACTTCACATAAGTGTTTACAACATCTTAAAATTGCATAACGAAATACTTGTCTGCAGAGGAATGTGGACCACTGCACTAGACCCTGTTCACTGTTCCTGCTATACCTTTGCTTAACTGGACTTAGACATTTCTTCAAGATGACTTCCAGAGAGGATCAAGACTTAATCTCTAAAGCATAACACTATCAAACACCAACTAACATGATACTTGAACCACATCTACAAGTCTTCAATTACATAGGCATACTATCCAACTTACTGTCCTCTACTCTATGCACATCCATACTTAGCCATTTCTGTCAACCAAACCTAGAATCTAACATGTTCTTTCAAAGATATCTCTTCTTGTCATGGTGATAGTTCTCCGAGCCTTGTTTCCATCAATGACAACATACAAGTTCATACCAGAGCAATGTCTCTTGCCAACAATCTCCCCCTTTGGCATTGATGGCAACACTTAGTGAAAAATGCTTGACTGCTCCCCCTACTATATACACTTTATTTTCCTGCTCCCAGTGAGATGATTATCCATTTTTCACTAATCTACTTCTCCCCCTTTGACATCAATGGAAAAGGGTGTGATCCAGAGCCAAACGTTTGTCAAAATTTCAAAAATTTATATATTTTGCCGCATATTTACAAGTGCAATCTTCATTGTAATACTACATGTGCTTAAGAACATCATTAAAAATGTTTTTGATCAGTGTCCACTCAGCATCCCAACTTTTCTTTACATTTTCTAGAATCTAAATTTGTCTGTTGAGAAAAAAAACTAAGGCTTATGACTTTCTAAGGTCAGAAGTTGTGTCTTCTTGGACAGCTAACTTGGCCTCTATAATAAGATTTGTCATTGAGTCTAGCATTGGACAAATTAACCTTCTAATTTGTCCCATCCTGATTTTTATTTGGTACTTTTGATTTGTTAAGTCAGTCAAGTCATTGTGAATATTAATGACTTCTATTTCTTTCCTTATGACTGACTCTGCTTCCGGATCAAATTTCTTAGAAATATCCAACAATTTTTGTTCCAAATCTTTGATCTTTTCTTCAATCTTTTGAGTAGTTTTAGGCGAGGACACATAGAACTTGTACATATCTCTAGCATCTTTGATAGCTTTTTGAATGCTATCTATTGTAATGAAATTTTGTCCTTTGCTATCATTATTTCAATTCTTCTAATCTTTTCTCATCAAATTCTTGACTTACCTTTGTTTCTACAAATTTCTCAAAAGATTCAAATTGTTTACTTACCGAATTTATCAACCCCTTTAGATGACTTGATGAGGGCATGGATAAGTCCCTTTTGAAGGTGGGTAGAAGCTTTTCTAAGATTCCAGATGCTTCATCAATCAGTTCACTATCCTCAATATGTGATTTTAGCATCTCTTCTTGAACCTTTGCTTGAACAATTGAAATCCACTTAAACTTCTGTGCCAGAGACATTGTATCTAGATTTATTAGGCCATGCAGAAAATTTGGTTCATCCACATCTTGTTTCTCTTTCTCTAGCACTTCTTTGTTTGATGTAGTAGTGTCTCTTGACATAGTAGGCACCTCTTCTTTCTGATTTGTTTCTAGATCATCTAATTCCATATTCTTATTGGTTTCCTCTGCTTGTTCAAGTGGAAGATTTACCAATTCTTCCTTAGTTTCTCCTCTGTTAGTATTATCCTCAGTTTGTTGTGCCGGAGAGGTTCTCACTTGATAGTCATCAGTGGACTCCTCTTTCTCCTTAGACATTCTTCCATCTGTATCATTTTCTTGACCCAAATTTATTTTTGGAGTAGATGAATTGACAGGAACATCGGTTTCTTCATTAACACTTGCAATGGGAAGATTGTGTTGTTTCAAGGCTTTCAAGATAATCTCTTCTGATTCTTTCAGCATTTTATCAATATCACCCAGCATTAATGAATTCATTCTTGTTTTAGTTCTGAACTGATCCTTAGTTTCTTTTGTGATCAAGGTTTCTTCTTTAGCAATGATTTCTAGACATAGTCTAGTCAACACATGTTTTCTCAACTCAATATCTTTAGCTCTAGCAGTCTCCTTCCTGATGCTTAGAATATTTGCTAGGCTTTCTAGAAGATCATAGATGATCTCAATAAGGGCTTTGCTGAAAGTATTGAGATACTTTACAGTGGCTTCCTCCAGACTCCTTTTGTCATCGTCACTATATTCATCATAGTGCTTAATCATAGGTTTTAGATTCCCATCAGCAGTGACAACTTTTACTACATCTGCAAGTGTTGGGGTATTCTCTGTCTTTTACTAGACTTATCTTTTCTAAAGAATTTTCCTTTGCTACTTCCAGAGGCTTTAACAACCTCAACTTTCATCTTCTTGACTTCTTCATCTAACTCAGTCTCTTCTTCATCCTTTTCACCAATACTAACATATAACCTTTTTCCTTTCACTTTTTGCCTCTTCATATGTTTGGTAGCGGACCCCTTTGATGATTTCTCTAGGTTTGATGATAATGTAGCACCAGATGGAGTGGCAGAGCTTTTGGTGGTCCTCTGAGTCCTTTCCAGTTTGTTATGCTTTAATTGAGATTCCTCTGGAATCTGTACTGGCTCATCCTTTTTCTTCTCTTCTTCTACTTTCTCTCCCTTTTCCCTTGCCTCTTTTAGTTTTTCCTTGGTGATGCCATATCTTGCAGTGATCTCTTCTACTTCTTTCCTCACTTTTATGAAAGATTCAGGTTTTCTGTGTTTAGCATACAGTTTCATAGATATTTCTTCATATGTACCGAACTTTCTTCTTTTGTATCCTTAGGTTTACTCAACATATGTTTGGCATAGTTTTCTAATATATTACCATTTACTCCATACCCCATGGGCATGATCTAGACTGTTCTAGGCTCAACATCCTCCATCAGACATTGGTCCTTGGTAACCATAAAATAGATACTATCTTTGTATTTCTCAATGATTCCACTAGGAATTCTTTCCCTAGATTGCATCATTCTTTGAAAGTTTTTGAAGAATCCCCATAGGGCTACTTTTTATTCATTTTGACCACCTAAGTTGCTAAGACATTGTCTTATTTGAGCAACTACTAGATGATTGCTTAACCAGATTAAACCCTTGTGATTACAAAATTCATTTAGAAAGTAAAAGAACAAGCACATAATGAGCATACTAAATTTGAAGGGATAACTCTTACTTTCTTTGATTTTCTTTAGATTATCCATTAGATGAACCCTTAACAGTTCGCATAAGTCATAATCAACATTTTCTTTGATCATATGATATGCAGTGTAAATTGCCATTCTTGAAATAGAGTTTTCTCTACTGGAGAAATAGATCTTGTACCCTATGACCATTGAAGCATATTTTACAGCGGGATCGATGATATCTTTTATTGTCATTCCCCTTTTATCAAATTGTGCTCCAGTAGCTTCTGCGACTGCTTGATTTTTAACTACTTTAGCAATGGCATACTTCCAGTGGAATTTAATCTGATAACTACTTGGATTGCATCTTTTGTTATCTTGAAGGGTTGCTCCTTTCCCAGCCACATAAATTCATGGATTTTGCTTAGCACATAACACACCAATTTGTCTTCAGCAAATGTGGGGTACTCAATGTATTGGATGAATTTATTTTCTTTCAGAATCATGTGCTCTTCCTTCAGGTTAAACTGATCATTACTTAGGTGATTTTGAAATAGATCTATGAAACATGTTCCTCCAAGTTCCTCTAGAGCAACATGAATGTATGCCCTAACGCCTTCAACATACAAAACTCCATGTGGTATACTTGAGAATGCACCCATTTGATCCACTTCAGTTGCTTTATGCGGGTGTTTCTTAAACTTGGGTCGAGGACATTCAGTAATATCTACAATTTGTGGAGTCGCCATAGCAAAAAAAAATTAATAGATTCACAACTAGGGTTTCTACGAAAAATACCTTGTTTTGCTGAGATTGGGTTTCCTTCACCCGAATTGATCCTGTTATAGGGAAAATTGGATAATATCAATAATGAATGTAAAAACCCAATAACACAATAGAAATTTCAAATAACAAAGATTTAAACAAATAAACAAACTTACAGAGCTTTGTTACCTCATGGCTTCCATTGTTCACCTGGTCTCGATCAATTTTTTGTGATGAAAGTTACCCCCAGGAAGTGCACTTCCTTGCTCCATTCTTCAATATGGCAATGAAGAAATGGCTGCGATACTTTATTGCAGTGAAGATGAGCTTCAAATGCAATGAGGATGATCTCAAGGAAAATGAATATGGGGATGCCAAAGGCGCGCAAGTGATTCGACAGAGTAATGTTACTTAAAGCTTGGATGATAGAAATGGAAGAATAGGGCTGTATTTATACAGTTGTGTGAGAGAAGATGAATGGTTGAAAATAAATAAGAAGATCAATGGTTGAGAGAATGTGCACGAATAGAAAGAAGACAAGTGTCAAAGAAAAGTTATTTTGTTTGAGTTAAATGCTTTCATGAGAGAGATAAGATTTGATTTTATAAATTAGAATGATTTATTCTAATTTAAGAGTTGTTGATAAAACCAAGGTTGTTTTAAATCAGTTAACTCGACTCATGATTTGCTTTTGCATGATTTTTAGAGGAAGATTTATTTTAGAAGATTTGGAAAATATTTTAGAAGAAAGCAAAATAAATAAATAAATTTATTTAATTTATATTGTGCAAGATAGAAGAATAAATAAAATATTTAATTATATTTTATTTTTAGAGACTGAGAGGATTTAAATAAATTTAAATGATTTATTTAAATTTGCAAGAATGCATGACTTAAATAATTGTTTCGAAGAAATAAATTAAATAAAAGATTTTATTTAATTTTGACTTTAGAAGAAGTAATTAAATATTTTTGATATTTAATTAACTTAGAGGAATATGAATCAAATAAATTTATTTATTTATTTATTTATTGATAGAGGAAATAGACTTAAATAAATATTAAAAATATTTATTTAGGTAGAGTCGTGTCATTTTTAGGTGTATACATTTTGCCCCTCTTTGATGCAATGTGTTTTATCACGTTGTTTCAAAGAATAAGATTTTTTCTGACAATGATACATGCCCTAGTTTGCCCCTGGTACAGGTTTAACGACAGGATGCATCCCCTTGAGAGATTGAACAGGAAGAAGGCAGAAGGTGTGAGACGGACAATCTCACGATGAAGAAGTTGAAAAAAAAGATAGGTTGAAGAAGACAGGTTATGGTTCCGGGAAATGGGAAGAAACAGGCTTGGGAAGTAGTCACAGTTGCCACATAATCAGTTATGGTTCACTTGCTATATATAGGAGCTGGGTCCACAAGTCCTATTCATTTGCACACTTGTCCTTTGGTGATTTGTTTTTGAGAGCTTAGGAGAGCAGAAGAGCTAGAGCAGCTGACAGAGATATGGATATTCCACGCAAGGAGCACTTCTTTGAGCGAGTCTAATGGTTCAGGCGGCCACATGAGGCAGGACCACCGGTATGTAGTTCGACAACTCTTGCCTAGGGTCATTTATTAGGCTAATAAATGCTAGGAAAAAATAGCTAGGATAGATAAGTTGAATGGCAGTTCGGTGCATATGCGCCCCAAAACTGCGCATACGTCAAGAAGCCACGCATATGAGTCATCTAGTTGCACATATGATAAAGCTATGCATACATGATAGGAACGGCGCATACATTACAGAACTGCGCATGTGAAATGGGAAGCGACGCATATGCCAGAACTGTGCATATGCTATAAGTACCGGCACATTCATGGTGAATCAGAGCATTTGATATGATTTGGCACATTTGCGACCTGGTTTGGTGCATTTGCACTAGGATAGTCAGTTGACTTAATGAAATTGACTCAATTGGCATCTTGATCGATGTGTCAATTGATAAGCAATCTCTGAGATTTCTGGAATCTAGTCAAGAGATGATATGTTGTTTTGATCAATTTGATATGTTAAGTCAGTGATAAGATAGTTTGATTGCTTTGAGTAGATTTGTTTAGATATGGATTTTTCTTGATGCTATGCTTTACTTGGGTGCAGGAGGATATTTGCGATATACTCATGTCATGGGAGCAGTTCCCTTTGTCGTTGTTGTAGTGGTACATGCTTATTGAGATGGATCGAGAGGCTCTTGGTGCTATGGGTCTGGACTACGTATGTTTCATACCTGAGGTTCAGGTGAACCTCAGTTTGTTGACTATGGTAGTGGAGTGATTCCACAGCGAGGACGGGACCTTCCATCTGCCGACTGGGGAGATGGCTATCACCTTGGAGGATGTATCTAGGATTCTGCATCTTCCTATTCAGGGTGAGCTTGTAGAGTATGATCCGCAGCAGGATGCTGAATTAGCAGAGTACAGATGAGTGTTTGATGATCCAGAGCTTGAGGGTCAAGTGACTTCGTGGTAGGACATACATGACTGTTATGACTACTTCTTAGGGATAGTGGCAGGGCTGATCGGGGGTGTTGTATGCCCTGATAGGAGGTCACATGGGTTCCCTATTGGTTGGGGGAGGATCATGGAGAGGATGATTATGGACAATACTTGGTTTGTATGGGGTGTGTGCGTGCTTGCACATTTGTATTGGGATATGCATCAAGTGGTGTACCACAAGGCTTCGAGTTTGTCTGCTAGAGTTTCTTTACTGCAATTTTGGTTGTGGGAGCACATAGCCATCATGCAATCGATTTGTGCATTTTCCAGGTAGTGGGGAGAGCCGTACAGTTATGGGTATGCAGGAGTTATTTCCCAGCATAAGCTGGGAAAACTTGAGTATTGGAGACATGCTCTGGATAATGTAGATGTAGTTATCTAGCGCTCCTACATAGATTGTGAGTGGTGGGATGATGAGGATGATGAGCTGCCTTACTGTTTCCAGACTTGGTGGCTCATTGGGAGGATGCAGTTTATTTTAGAGAGGCAGATTGTGAGTAGGGTACAGAGACAGTTCGGGAGGGTGTAGGGTATGCCACAGGGGCAAGCCTGATTCATGAGGACACATGGAGAGAGATTGAGGTGAGGCCCAGTGGCGTCATATGAGGAGGCCTTGGTAGAGTTTCAATAGATTCCCTATGTGGCTTGGCCTATGCGGAGGGAGATAGTGGACGCAGGGATGACTCCTGACTATAAGGAGTGGTTCGCAGCGCATCCTTTTCCAAGGTATTCAGGACTTGGAGCGCTGGTTCCTCACTTGGATGAGGAGGATTCAGATGATGAGGATGGGGTGGGCATGAGGAGGGGGAGACAGAGGAGGAGGAGAGGAGGATAGGGAGACGATGATGATGAGATGGAGGAGGAGGTGGCAAAGGAGGAGATGGAGGTAGACAGAGATAGAGGAGGAGGTCTAAGGAGGGACCTTCCGGACAATAGTAGTTTGCATAGCCGCAGGCTGCAGAGTAGGTATAGATGCCAGCAATATAGCAGGTGCTACAGCACGTGGTTCAATAGTAGGTGCAGGGACAGGGCTAGCAGGTTCCGCAGCTTGACTTATAGTAGCAGGCTATTATTGCACTACAGGGCTAGGTGAGGCAGCTAAGTGCACACCTTAAAGTAGCAGAGTCTCGAAGAGAGGTAGACGCAGGCGTCATCTCGGGGCTCACTAGAGAGAGAGATACATCACTGGCGAGGGACTTAGCCTTAGTAGCCTTGGGGACAGATGGTGCTACTGGATTTTTTGTTACACAAGTGCAGCAGGGATAGGCTCAGTTACACCAGCTACAGGCATAGATTGCATAGATACAGGGGGAGCTTGCGAGAGTGCAGGCTCAAACACAGTACTACAGAGGACTGTATCATGGGGTGGTGCCAGGAAACTAGAGGGCATCTAGCTACAGGAGCCAGTCTGTGGCAGGTACACCATAAAGAGCAGGGGTTCATGGTCAGGAGCATTAGTGATGGGCCTGCAGCAGTCTGGGGCCAGCAGAGGAGGGGATGGAGAGGGCAGTGTTGGGAGCAGTGGTCCACAGCAGCAGGGCTAGCCTACAGTTGCACCTGTACTAGATTTTGACTTTATGTATACACTTTTTGATGGCTCAGATAGCCTGATATGTATATACTTGCATTATTTTGTACCGAGACATGTATCATTATTTTTGAGATGTATACATTTTATGACTTTGACTCAGAGATGGACTTTGATATTGTAAATTTGGACATGTTTTATGTTATATTGATATGATGATGCAGCTTATGTTCTCTATATGCAGTTGTTTATGCTATATGTTATGGATGCATTCTATTTTATGATGTTTCACATGTGATGCATACTTTTATGATGTTATGCAATGTCTTGATGGATGCACATTACTGTTGATGTCTATATGATCTGATGCAGATTTAGATGATTTCATGTATGCACCTAATATGCAAATGTTCTCTATATGATTATGCAGTTTATGTGATGATCTACATGTACTTGTCTATGTTTTTAATTTTTCTGTTGACACAATGTTATGATGCAAAATGTATATGGATGACCTAATGCGCTTATTATGTATGCAAATGATTTAATCATGTTAATGACTATCTCATGTAATACAATATGCAAACTATGCCATGTTTTTGTTATGTCCAAATGTACTCAATTGACACAGAAATGACACAGTGAAGAAAGTGAATGAAAGGGTCACAAACTTTTTATTTGTAAACATTGATTCTATGTAGGAATTTCTTATTGCAAGGGATATGGATGCTTTGTGGATGCTTTTGGATATGAATGGATGCAAATGGTTTTGCCATCTTGATATTGCAAGTATTTTGAAGTGCTTATTTCATCATTGAGCTTTTATTGTGTTGTAAGAGAATACAAGCATCTAGGTATAATTAAACCGAGATGACCTGAGTATTACTTACAAGGATTTTGATATAGCAAGTTGATACAAGCATCTAGTCAAAATTGAATCTAGATGACCTGAGTATTTCTTATGTTCCAACAGACAAGGATTGCCCCTTTTCATGCTTAGACCTTGGAAGTCCTCGATGATCTTTTGCTGATCATGTCGTTAGACAAAAGTCATCACATTACTAAAGATTAACCCACAAGCAACAGACAAAGAAAATGATTATGCCCCCATCATAGCATCTCTAGCTTTTGGCATCTTTGAGTAGCATAGAAAGACATAATAATGAAAATCAAGACTCTCTAACTTAACCTTTTCACAAAACATTCTTGCATTAGATGTGCTTTCTTGCCATAGTATAGATAAAATCATTTTGATGTGTTTTGGTCCTTGTTTGTTTTGCTTTGGATAGGTTGATGTTTTTGCATCAAGATTTTTGTTTTGGAAGCGGGTTTTTTTGTGTGTGCTTGTCTAGTGAAAGGTATCACAATCCTTATTGGTGTCCTCTTAGAACAAGTGGCATTCAAGAATCTAATTCCATAACTAGGTCGAGGACTTGCCCCTAGTCAGATAAATGATCGACTTATTCCAGATGAAGTGACAAACAGAGACAAAGAAACGGGCCCTAAATGATTGACCTAGTGCCTTGGGGGTGCATTACTAAATGGCCTTGCCTACGTGACGACGCAGAGGCAACGTAGTTCGGGGTGAACTTGGTGAACCTAAGACCTAGGCGATAGGAAACAATATGGACTTAGATAGACAAAAGGAAAGATGACACGTGATGGAATGGACAAGAAAATGGAGCCTCAGGGGCGCATCAATACAAGATGGTCTTGCCTACGTGATAGCTCAGAGGTGACATAGTTTGACAATGGTTCAAAGGATTGACTCAAGACAGATGACCTTGATGGACGCAAGTCTGGATTAGCAGTTTGACAGCAGAAAGCGATAAGGATGAGTGAACGAGCCATGGTAGGTACACAGATGTGATCAAGTGGATGCTTGGTTAGGAGGTACAAATGAGGAACAAGGTTAAAAAAATGGAGAAGGCAGTTCATCACAAGATGCACTTTTTTACCAAGTTTTCACCACTTGCTTTTATTTGCGTGAAAGCTAAAAGTACACACGATGCCTGTTTGCCAGGTTTTCACCGTGGTACCTATCCAAGGAGCCTATTTGCTAGGTTTTCAACAGAGGACAATTTTTTTGTTGTTTTTCAAAAAATTTCTAATTTTTTTGCTATTTTTCCATTGTTTGATTTTTTTTTAATTTTGCTATTTTTTGACTCCCTTGCATTGGGGTTTAAGTGTAGAACTTGCGAAGATGCATGCTGTTGATGGGATCAGCAAACAATTCACCTTTTGATGTGGCCAATTGATAAGCACCTAACCCACAGGAAACAATGATGACATAGGGACCCAACTAGTTGGGTTCAAACTTGCCTTTTTTCTCTCTATCTTGCTGATTTCTAGGATTTTCCCTAAGTACTAGATCACCAACTTGAAATACCTGAGGTTTTACTCTGTGGTTGTAACTTCTAGACATCCTTTGCTGGTAAGCCTTAAGATGCTTAAAGGCCTATTGCCTTCTCTCTTTTAGCAGCTCTAACTCTTGAAGTCTGGATACTCGGTACTCTTCATTAGATATGAGGCCTTTTAATGAAACTCGCAAGGAGGGGATCTTGACTTCAATGGGCAAGATGGCTTTAGATCCGTAGACCAGGGAGTATGGTGTTGCACCTATGTGTGTGCGGATACTTGTGTGGTGGGCCCATAGCACAGGATTCAATTGGACATGCCAATCACGACTGGCATCATTGACGGTCTTTTTCAGGATTTTTAAGATGCTTTTATTTGATGCCTCCGCCTGGCCGTTTCCTTGGGGGTAATATGGGGTGGAAAAGCGGTGTTGGATATGGAATTTGTTATATAGTTCTTTGACATCTTGGTTTTTGAATGGTCTTCCATTTATTAGTGATAATGGTTAAAGGGATACCATAGCAACAAATGATGTAGTTCAGGATAAAAGAGGCAATCTGTTTGCTCGTGATATTGGCGAGGGGTACGACTTCAATCCACCTCGTAAAGTACTCAGTGGTGGTGATTATGAATTTATGGCCACTAGAGGATGGAGGGTGTATCTTGCCCACTAAGTCGAGTCCCCATTGACAGAAAGGCCAAGGAGTCAATTAAGGCTACAACTCCTATGCTGGTGCATGTATCAGGTTCCCATGGACTTGGCACTTCTTGCAGTTCTTTACAAACTGATAAGAGTCCTTTTCCATTGTTGGCTAGTAGTATCCCATGCGTATGAGTTTCTTGGCTAGGGTAGGACCACTAGAGTGGGTCCTGCATATACCATCATGCACTTCGCTCAATGCAGTTTGATATTCTTCGCTATCGAGACACCTAAGGAGAGTACCATCGAGACCGCGTCGGTATAAGGTATTTGCGATAATAGCATAACGGGATGCTTGACGAATGAAGGTTCATTTTTGGTTACTAGAGAGATATGGGGTTAGGGTATTATCTTTGAGATAGGAAAATACTTTTCCGTATAGGGGAGAATTAGATCCTATAATGTGGCAAATGATATGGGATTCGAGAGAGTCGTATGCAGGATGGGAGACTAGCTCTACCAAGAACTCATAGCGTGATTGATTATCAGGGATGTCGAGGAGAGAGGTGATCATTACCATGGCATCTGTTGCTTTGTTCTCTATCCTTGGTATTTTCTCAAAAGAGATCTCAACAAAGTATTCTTTGAAGTCATCCATCATTTGCTTACATGGTATTAACTTCTCATCCTTTGTTTGGTAGTCATCGTTCACTTGGTTGATAACCAACTGCGAGTCACCATATACTTGAAGTTTTGTTATGTTCCATTCAACTGCCAGCTTGATGCCAATGACTAGGGCTTCATACTCTACCACATTGTTAGTACAAGGAAAGAGTAGCTTGTATGATTTTGGAATGGTGTTTCCATGAGGTGTGATCAACAAGATGCCTGCCCCCGATCCATGCTGAGTATAGGAGCCATCAAAGTATAGTTTCCAGGTTGTCGTTGTTATATGAAAGATGGAGTCATTTGGAAACTCAAAGTTTAAAGGGTTATCATCTATTAAAGGTACCTCTGCCAGCTAATCTGCAAGTACTTGACCCTTTATTGCACGCCTATCTACATATTCGATGTCGAACTCATTGAGAAGCATAACCCATTTAGACAATCTACCTGTAAGAGTAGATTTATTAAGTAAATACTTTAGTGGATTGATTTTTGCTACTAGCTTGATAGAATGTGATAACATGTAATGTCTCCATTTTTGTGAAGTGAAGACTACCGCAAGGCATGCTCTTTTGATTGGTGTGTATTGCAGCTCATAACCAACCAATGTTCTGCTGATGTAATAAATTGCTTGTTCTTTCCGTTCATGATTTTGTTGTGCAAGGAGAGCTCCTAGAGCTGCTGGTGTGGCAAAGATATAGAGTAATAGAGGTTTTCCCTGGATGGGTGGCATCAATATTGGTGGTTCGTGAGATACTCTTTCAACTGTTGAAATGCTTGTTCACACGAAGCATTCCATTTGAAGGGAATGTTCTTATGTAGGAGATGCGTGAATGGGTGGCACTTTTCTTGCCAATTGAGAAATGAACCTTCTGATAGATTATAACTTACCTTGTAAAGACCTGAGTTGACTAATATTTTTGGGTGGTGGCATTTCCATGATAGCCTTCACCTTAGATGGGTCTACTTCTATTCCATTTATAGATACGATATATCCTAGAAGCTTGCCAGATGTGACTCTGAATACGCATTTCTTTGGGTTGAGGCACACATTGAATTGCTCCAATCTTGTGAAGATTTTATCTAGTACTGCTAGGTATCCTTCTCTTGTGAGTGATTTGGCCAAAATGTCATCCACATAATCTTCCATTATGGTGTGCATCATGTCATGAAAGATTGTGGTCATAGCTCCCTGATATGTTGCCCCCGCATTTTTCAAGCCAAATGGCATGACACACCAACAATAGGTGCCCCTTAGACATGTGAATGCGGTCTTATGTTGGTCCTCAGGTGCAATTTTTATCTAGTTGTATCCCGAGAAACCATCCATTAGTGACAACATAGAGTGTCCTGCCATGAGATCTACAATGATGTCTATGTTTGGCAGTGGGAAATCATCTTTTGGGCAAGCTTTATTTAGGTCTTTGAAGTCGTTACACAGTCAAACTCTCTGATCTAGTTTGGTGACAGGCATGATGTTGGAAATCCACTTAGGATAGTCTATTGGTTTGATGAACCCAACATCTAGCAGCTTCTTCAGTTCTTCTTTTACCATGAGGGCAACTTGCGGGTACATCTTTCTGAGTTTCTGCTTAACAGGTTTAGCTCCTAGAGCTAAGGACAAGTGATGCATTATGAGATTCAGATCAAGTCCCGACATGTCCACATATGACCAAGCAAAGTTTATTTGTTTCCTTTTGAAGAATTCAGTGAACTCTGGTTTTTCCTGTGTAGTTAGAGATTGTGCCATATGGATCATCCTTGGATTATCACCCGTGCTGACATTGATCTTCTCTGCTGGTTCTATCAAGATCGACGATCTCTCTTGATGTGTTAGATTGGGGAGAGGGTCAAGCCTTTCATCCTTCGGCACCTCATAGAGGTTTTCACCATTGGATACGTCTTTCATATTTTTACTATTTTCATGATCTAACACTGTCGCAAAGCAGTTTTCACCATTAGATCTATGTTTTTTTTTTATATTTTTGAGACTGAAAGTCTTGGCACTCTCTCCAAAATAGGCCTTGTCATTGAGTTCTATGGCATAGCTAGCCTTGTGATCCCCTGTGGGTATATGATCTCTAAGTTCTAGATAGTCTATGATGGCTTCATCATTTTGAAAGGTATCGAGCTCAGGGGTAGTATCTTGTAAGTTCCAATCTATGAGTTCTAGATATACCAGTGGTAGAGGATCATTGGGTTGGTCTGGTTTGAGGACATTGATGGTCAAGATGGAGGAGTTAAGGTGGTCATTATAAGAATGGACAATGCCTGCGATAGTACTCTCCCTTAGTTGATCTGTCAAGTTCGGTATCATTCTTTCCTCAGGAATTTCACTATCGTTATTATGCGGGTCAAACTCTAAAGGTCTCTCCCTTGGGCTTTATCCCTCATTAGTTGCATGGGTAGGGACATACTCATGGACCACATCAATATCTTTTTCATCACAAGATAGTTCAGAGAGACTGTCCCATTCATACTCATTGGAGTCTGTCTCACTCGATCCTTGTAGCTGGTGAATTTGATCGACTAGATTAGTAGCAGATGTTTCTAGTTGCTTACCTTTATGCTTATCTGTTCTGTTGGTTTTTACTTTCCTGGTGTAACCTAGCCCTGTAGTGTCTCGGGATGTTAAGGTATGAGGTTGGATAGGTTCAATGATATCTTCCTTTCTTAATCTGATGGGACCATGACCATCATACCCCATTCTTTGTAGCATTGAGAATCCTTGGCCATACTATTTAGTTTGTATCATGGAGTGATGATCTTGTTGCGTGGATAGGCTGTCTTCATCTTTATATAACCATTGTAGGATGTCCTTTTCATCACTTTCATCTTGAAGGCTTCCTCACTTGACAAATGGACCTTTAGTAGTTGCTATTTCTTTAGGTTTGCTCATGGAAGGCTTTCCATAGGATCTAGGAGAGATAGGGAGCTGCGATAAATAGAAGGATTGCGTAATTGTGTATTCCCCTAGACCTTTGTCTTTGACTTTAAAGTTAGCTTGGGGTGCCTTCAAAGTGGAAGGGAGTGAAGTTGGGTCGACATGGGATGAAGATGAAGTAGAGGCACGGTTATGGGGAATCACCACTTCAAGTTTAGATTGCATAGTGTTACAGTATTGAAATGGGTTAGAATCACCTTGGATTCTGATTTCTTGACCTTCAAAGGGGAATTTTATACATTGGTGATTGGTTGAAGGTACTACCTTCATAGCATGTATCCAAGGTCTCCCAAGTAGAATGTTATACGCAAGCTCCATATCAAGGACTTGACACATAACATCCTTTACTATAGGTCCTACTATGATAGGTAAAACAACCACTCCTTTTGTAGTTCTTTCCTCATCATCATAATCTTTGATGGTGATTTTCCTTTTTGGATCGATAGCATTCTCTGAAAACCCCAATACAAGGATTAGCTTTAAAGTGCAAATATTTAAACCAACCCCTCCATCGATTAGAACCCTTTTGATTTTGTGTTTGTGGATGAAGGTTTCAATGTGGAGGGAGGCATTATGAGGTTGAGTGGGAGACATATCATCCTTTTCAGTGAATGATAGGGAGTGAGGTGTGGTAATGTGACCTACCATGGTCTGGAACTTTTCTTCAGCAAGGTTTGTTGGAACAGTGGCTTCAGAAAGAGCTTGGTCCAGTATGGCTTTGTGAGATGGGGACAAATGTACAAGTTCCAAGATGGAGATGTGTGCAAGTGTTTTGTGAAGTTGATCCAGGACACTATACTGATTGGACGAAGAGGACGGCTTGGACGGGACCCCCTTAAGAGTAACCTTTCCACCGCAAGTGTTACCTAGGGTATTGACATGGGAATCACTTTCTAAGATCTAGTTAACCACATAGTCAAATGAGACATTCGTATAATTGGAATTATTATTGCCACTGTTGTTTTGCTTTAAAGCTCCTCATTGGGAAGTGGATCTTTGAATGCCAAATGATCATCATTAGAGGCATGTCCATCAAGTGACACCTTTTTCTGGTCCAATAAGTCTTGAATGATATGTTTGAGTGCTATACAATCACTGGTCTTGTGTCCCTTATTTCGGTGAAATTCGTAGAAGTCGTCATTCCACCAAGGAGGTTTGACCTTTGGTTCATAATCCTGTGCTGTCGAAAGCGTTGTGAGTTGATTTTCTAGAAGCTTCTGCAGGTTGGTTTCTAATGATTCTCCCAAAGGTGTGAATTTTCTCCTAGGTTTATAGTTTGTAAATCGTGATTCAGTGTTTCACGGTTTATTTTGTTGGGGATTGTTTTGTGGGCTTGTTAAAGTGAAAATTGGTTGTTTCGGTGCCACAGTTCTAGCATCCACCACCCGATCATTTACAACATTTTTGTTCTTGGTCCAGAAGAGTGGCTTGTCCATGTTGGTATTTGTACTTGGAGTGTCTTTGTACAGTTTGATTTGTCCTTTCACTACCAACACCTTTTCAATGATCAAGCCCATCTTAATGACTTTGCTAAAGGAAGAAGGGCATTGTATTTGGATTTGGTAGTTGAGGTCAACATGGAAGTTATGAATGAACATTTCTAGCATTTGTTTTTCAGGTATTTGGTGTGGACATTTTCTCACCAATTGTCTCCATATTTGTAAGAATGCGGCGAATGATTCTCCACCCTTTTGCTTGGTGTTACAAAGATCTACAATTGAGATGTCATGCTCAATATTATAGGAGAAGTGTAGGATGAATTTGTCCACTAGTTCATTGAATGTTCAGATCTCAGGGGTATTCTAGAGAACCACTCCAATGCTTGTCCTCCCAAGCTTCGAGGAAACAGTTGCATTAGGTATGTGTCATTGTGGGCGACTTCTATGCATGCCGCACTAAACTCTCTAATGTGGTCTCTTGGATCAACTTTTCCTCAATATTTGTCAAATTTAGGTACTTCAAATTTAGAGGGGAAAGGTATCATGACCAAGGTTCTATGAAAAGGATATGGTGAAATATCCTCTAGAGAGTAATGTTTCGTTGATGTTCTAGTTTGCATGTCTGTGAACTATTGTTGTAAGGCTTGGATTTGTTACGTTATTATGCCTAGAGCATCGATAGAGTCAATGGTTGCCTTCCCTTTGTCTACAGTTCTCTCTTCTCATGCATTATCCTCAAGGATTCTTTCATCTTTAGTTTCCTTTAATGCATTGACGTCAAAGTCCTTGGGTAGTTTTTCTCCTTGGCTTGCTAGGTAAAGAAGAAATCTAGTAGGGTCTTGGGTGAGCAGCTCTTCTTGAGTAATCTCCTCATCACTATCATGAGGGGATGAGACAAATTTTTTAGAGGTGCCTGCCATTTCTAATTGTTTTTGGTGTTGGGATCTTGTTAGGACCATGCAAATGTGAATTTTGGATGGGGTGATGTTAAAGGGAAAACTTGTAGTGGTGAGGTTTGAACAAGGATTTCCTTAGACCAATGATATCAAACAAGGTGGTAGATGCAAAAATGGTAGCCGAAACAAGGATATTTGGAATCTGATTACTCAATGTTGACCAGTCTTGCACAAGCCCCTAGTGAAGTTTCGAAGGATGATAGATCCTTGATCGTGGAGACTCACTAGGTTTGTTTGAGGTTGAATTGATCTTAGAGTTTCTTTGTCCTAACCTGATTTTGGTAATGGGTTTTTGATTTTGGGAATTTTGTGAACTATTATGGAAGTGGACAAAAAAGGTGCTTGCATGGTAAAAACTGATCTTAGAAATTGGAATATAGTTGAAATGGGTACTCAGAAGTGTTGTAAGTTTTTTCTTGAAAGACCGAGAAATACTCACTGTTTTGCATGCGCAGAATCAGATGTGCTGAAACAAATGGTATTACGTAGTAGGTCGATGTAAATGCACAGGTCTGGTGAAGTTCAAAAGTGCAGTAACAGATAGTAAATGCGTAACAGGTCGTAGTATAAGCGCAAGATGTCAAAACAAATGCGCAGTTTTAGATGGTATATGCACAATTTTGGTTTTTCAATTATTTTTGTAAAGTTTTTTTGGCACGTTTTGCAGTTTCTTTTTGGTTTCTCAGTTTGCAGGTTGGTCTTTTGATACGATTTTATCAATTATTAGCAAGAAGACATAGCAAACACACAGAATGATTTCATGATTTTTATTTTATTTTTTAAAAATTTTGGACTCTTTTTGACACAGAAACAAGTACAATCCTAGGCTGGTAAAGACAATATTTGTCAGATCCCCTAGCTGTGCATATTCAAAGTGGATAGATTTAGGATCTTGGTAGTACCGACTCCCCTCCATGACACACACTTCTTACGCATACCAAGATCTGGGTTTCCCAAGGCTTGTACCCCCACTAAACCTTAGCATTGTCCCTGCTATCTCTACTAAGAACCACTTGAATCGTGGCAGCTTCAAAGGTCCCACCTTTTGCGCCAACAAATAGAAAGATTTTGGGCCACTAAAACAAAGGATATGTAATGAGGGAAGCCGTTCGAGTGGTTATATACATACGGCAACACTACTCTCCATTGTGGAGTCTCCCAACCTGCAAGGGTTACGCTTTGGAGGGTTTTGGGGGAGGTTGGCTGTCGGTATAACACAACTTCACTCGTTGTTTGAAGCTTTCGCTCCAAACATAATTTATTTAGAGTGGCTTGGCAAGGCTTGGCTTTAGCTTGTTACCACTTAGGGTTGTTCCTACTTGGACGGATGGGTATCCAAGAGCAGGCCCCTCTAAAGGTTCAACACATTTGAAATGACATGTCTGGCGTTCTGATCACCCAAGATAGGAGAGAGCATATGCCTAATGTCATTCCAAAGACACAAAATACAATAGTTCTTTCCACCCATTTAAAATAAAAAAAAAACTAGATGCGCTACACTACTCGGGAACACACACGATTGTTAACTTTGAAGTGATTACAAGATAGCAATGGTTTAATTTTAGCCAGATAGCAATGTGTTTAACTTTTAAAGATAGCAATGATTTAGTTACAACCCTCCTAGTTAGAACTACATGAGATTTGTATGAAAATCATTTTACTTTCTCCACTAATTGAATCTATGATGAGCTAATAGGTGCAGCTATATGACTAAACTAGCTCCTATCTCTGCAAGTAGATGAGAAAAGTATTCCTGCAAAACAAGCGTTAGCGTTAGCAGAAACCACAAGCAATACTCTAAAATCCCTGTTTAAGATAAATGCGTAGCTTCAGAGCCTGAATGCGTAGAAACAGTGCTCAGAAGCGTGGGAAGTATGAAAGCATAGAAACAGTGATTATAAGTGTAGAATAAAAGATTGCATGTGTAGGGCTATCATATGCACCAGAAGAAATGATAGATGTACAACTAATGTGATCAGATGCGCCGAAGAACTGTATGCGCTGAAATAGAGGTCATATGCACCACTTCAAATGATGGATGTGCCAAAGAATTATATGTGTCGAAACAAAGGTTATATGCGTGCCGAGACTGTTCAGATGCACATAATGAACCTGTATGGAACTTGTCACTCAAAAACTTAGTTTTGGATTAGATTTGGAGTAAAGCCCCACAGTGGGCACCAAAAATGTTATAGGGAAAATTGGATAATATCAATAATGAATGTAAAAACCCAATAACACAATAGAAATTACAAATAACAAAGATTTAAACAAATAAAAAAACTTACAGAGCTTTGTTACCTCATGGCTTCCATTGTTCGCCTAGTCTCGATCGATCTTTTGTGATGAAAGTTGCCCTCAAGAAGCACACTTCCTTGCTTCGTTCTTCAAGATCGCGATGGAGAAATGGATGCAATACTTCATTACAATGAAGATGAACTTCAAATGCAATGAGGATGATCTCAAGCAAAATGAATATGGGGGTGCCAAAGGCACGTAAGTGATTCAACAGAGTAATGTTACTTAAAGCTTGGATGATAGAAATGGAAGAATAGGGCTGTATTTATAGAGTTGTGTGAGAGAAGATCAATGGTTGAGAAGAAATAAGAAGATCAATGGTTGAGAGAACGTGCACGAATAGAAAGAAGACAAGTGTCAAAGAAAAATTATTTTGTTTGAGTTAAATGCTTTCATGACAGAGATAAGATTTGATTTTATAAATTAGAATGATTTATTCTAATTTAAGAGTTGTTGATAAAAACAAGGTTGTTTTAAATCAGTTAACTCGACTCATGATTTGCTTTTGCATGATTTTTAGAGGAAGATTTATTTTAGAAGATTTGGAAGATATTTTAGAAGAAAACAAATTAAATAAATAAATTTATTTAATTTATCTTGTGCACAATAGAAGAATAAATAAAATATTTAATTATATTTTATTTTTAGAGACTGAGAGGATTTAAATAAATTTAAACGATTTATTTAAATTTGGAATAATGCATGACTTAATTAAACAATTAGAAATTATTTAATTGTTTCAGAGAAATAAATTAAATAAAGGATTTTATTTAATTTTGACTTTAGAAGAAGTAATTAAATATTTTTAATATTTAATTAACTTAGAGGAATATGAATCAAATAAATAAATTTATTTATTGATAGAGGAAATAGACTTAAATATTAAAAATAATTATTTAGGCAGAGTCGTGTCATTTTTAGGTGTATACAGATCTGAGCCTTGAATCTTTATTGCACCTTGAATTCTTGCTTCAGTCTCTCTCTGATGTCTAAAAAACATCGAATGCAAAGTGAATTTGAGACCAAAAGAGTTACCTTTTATCCTTTGCACTTGACCTTATTGTCATAAATGCTATTTTTCAAAAAGCTGATTGACTTATCTCTGATGGACACAGTCAATTGGAATTGCTCCGCAAAATGCTGCATTAGCTTATTTCCTTCCAGTTTCTCTTTCAAAGGATTTGTCTTGTCGAATTCTACCAAGAATCTCTGTGCTGAAATCTAGCACCAACTACCTGGCTTGGGAGTTTGGATTTCCAATACTGCTCCCCCTGAGCTAGTGGTCACAACTCATTCTTCAAAGAAGGTATCCACATCAGGTGTTGATGAGGATCTATCTTCCATTAAAATTACTTCCTTATCAATCCATACTTTGTCCATTTCTTCCTTGGTTTCAATTGGATCAACTTTCTCTTTTCCCTTGTCATTTTTCTGCTCTATTTTTCTTTCTTCAGAATAGTAATTTTTCTTCACACTTTTGCTTATACAAAATCTTGCAACATGTCTAGATTTGTTGCAATTGAAGCACATCACATTCTTTTGACCTTGATTCCTTCCATTGATTAAATTTGATCTGCATTGATTAGACATATGTCCAAATCTATTGCATGCAAAACACTTTCCATTGAATGGTTGACTATCCCTTGTATTTTGAAGATTTGTTCTTACCAAACTTCTGCATTCATTTGATCTGTGTCCCAATTTATAGCATGCATTGCACCTAATAGAATTTTGACTTACTTTACTTCTGCATACAACAGCTCTGTGACCAGTTCTATTGCAAGTGAAGCATCTACCTTTGAATGATTGTTTGTTCTTTCCATTTTTGAAGCTTTTCCTGATCTAATTTCTACATTCATTTGTCTTATGACCAATTTTCTTATAGTTGAAATACTAACCCAAGAGTGATGGAATCTTTTGATTTATTCAGCTCCTACATTGAACAACCTTATGACCAAACTTATTGCATGAATTACAATAGCCATTAAAGGATGGGTACCTTTGAGTATTTGGTTGTCTGACTGGAGGTCTTCTAGGTCTTCTTCTTTGATTTCTGAACTGGTGTTCTTTTTTTTCCTTGACTCAGTGCTTATTTGACCATATTTGAACTTTCTCCTTTCTCACATCCCAAACCTTGCTTGTCATCAAGATGCTTTTGACATATCAACAATTCTTCAAGTTTTGTAGAGATTATCTTAAACTTCTCTTCAAAACTCTTGGCCTTTTCCAAATCTACTTTTAATTTTTCAACTTCTATTTCAAGTTTGACACAATCTTTTGTTTTGTTTTCATAATTGAATTCAGATCTTCTTTTGTTTTTGCTTCCAAGAGATTTAGGGTTTCATTTGCTGATATTAATTGATCACTGACCTCCTTGTATTTGTCATTGAATTTCTTGACTTGTCCCTTCAATCTTGCGATGCATTCATTAGCTTCTTACAAGTTGTCCTTCAGATCCTTGATTTCTGCCTCAGAGTTTTCAAGGTCTGCAAGAGCTATTTCTAGTTCTTTGTTGCTTTCATAATTTCCATACCTTCTTGCTACCATGCTCATACTATCCCAGATCTTCCTTAAGCTATTAAACTCTTTCAAAGGAACCGTGCTCTGATACTAATTGTTGATTGACAGGAACACTGAGAGAGGGGGTGAATTAGTGTTCTAAAAATCTTTTCATGCACTTTAACTTTCAATCGTTTTCCAAAATTAATTAAATAGAAACATAATATGCATATGAACAACAACCATGAAAACATGACACATGAACACCAAGATTTTACATGGAAAACCCAAGAAGGGAAAAACCATGGAGAGGATTAGATCTCATATATATATTGCAATCTTTACAAAAATAATGTTCAGGCTTGGTCACTCCACGGGCCTGGAACATATTGGCTCACTACCATGAAGTACAACTAGGTCTAGCAGGTTCACTGCCTCAACCCTAAACCTAGCGAGGTTACAATAAGGGCTGTTAAACCCTGAGGGCTATTAAACCCCGATGAAGGCTCACTGCGATGGTTCGCTCCAAACAATTTGCACATGAAATTGTATACTACTTAAGCATCTGCCCCTATGCTAGGTGTATCCATTTAATACCTGAATTCTGAATCCCAAGTCTTCATTCTCTTTGATCTATGTCATTGCTCTACTATTCACATATTCACATCCACTTCGCACATACCACAGCTGAATTTCATTGCCTTTATATATCTACATCATGGATTGATCCATAATCAGTTTAGCATCCCAGAAGTGAAACATGTACATAGAAAGATGTACTTTGTCGGCTCAATCCAATGCACTATGTGTTGTGCGAACCCAAATCTTTGCCCAAGCATATTCATATAGGTCGGCTCTAATCACTTAATCACTTAACTAGATCCTTCACATATTATCTCTTCTTCGCATCATGATTTATCTCACCAATCATCTTGTTCCTCAAGTGCATGCTTATCAGGTTCATCTTCTGACTTACAACTTTTACTGCAAATCACAAAACACTTCCAAAGTCATATCAAGGAGTCTTTACATATTCCCAAACTTGCCTTCAGAATCGCAAGGCATGATGTCATCTTGTGGAGAAATGCAGACCATCAGAACTCATACTCTGTCTCTGTCAAACTCTATCAAACATTATGCCAATACTTAGCAACTTGTAACTATCTTTTTGGTGAACTTCAAATCTCCTAACTCTAGAATAAGACACTTCACATAAGTGCTTACAACACCTGAGAACCGTATAATGAAATACTTGTCTGCAGAGGAATACAGACCACTGAACTAGACCCTGTTCACTATTCCTACTATACCTTTGCTTACCCAGACTTAGACATTTCTTCAAGATGACTTACGAAGAGGATCAAGACTTAATCTCTAAAGCATAACACTATCAAACACCAACTAACATCATCCTGAACCGCATCTGCAAGTTTGAAATTGTGGAGGCATACTGTCCAACTTACTGTCCTCTACTCTGTGCACATCCATATTTGGCCATTTGTTGATAACTGAGAGGGGGGGTGAATCAGTTATCCTAATTATTTCTTCTTTCAGAACTTTATTGATAATCAATGTAACATTAATTCAAATGAGCAAACATAACCATGAAATGGAAATACATATGACACAATATTTTTGACGTGGAAACCCTGTTAAGGGAGAAAACTACGAGGTGATTAACCCAAGATTGTATTCTCTGTTAGAAGAATGGAAATACAAAATGGCACTTGCCAATTAGGGCTCACTGCCCGAGCACACTGCTCACAAGAAGGCTCACTACCTACAAGAGACACACTGTCTACAAAAAGAGTGTTATACAATACTTGAACTGATTGGTAGCATCCACATATGCTGGAGTTCAGTTTCGGTTAGGCTCAGTACACTGATCTGCTGCACTTCATCTTTCCTCTTCTCTTATGCTGCTTTCCTTTCACATACCGGACCTTCCTTACTGCTTCTGCTCTGCTCTACTTTTATTCGCACATCAATAACAACCACAACACTTCTCACAACTAAATCTATCGTGTATATATATCCGCACAAGTGATTTCATCACCTTTCTAGTCGGCACCCGGAATAGTCAATCTTTTCACAAGCTCTGATCTGTCGGTTGAATCCTTGCTTACCAAGTAATGCGGATCAAGCATATACTTGTAGAAGTCATCAATCACGTCGGCCAAACATAACTTATGCCTTAAGAACCTTTTCCATCATCAGTAACACATCTAGAATAATGTCTAATGTTCTGCTAGTCAGTTCTTCCTCTGTCCACACTGTCACTTGGGAACCCGACACTCAAGCATTCATATCTCTTTATCCTTTCCACACCGGAGGCTCAAACCTTGGAATCTATCAGTCAAGATACTCCTCTTGACTTCCCCAAATCCACACTTTACCAAGATATTTCCTCTGAGAGATTCAGACCTATCTGTCGGACCTCGCCACATGCTCTGTTCTTATTTACCAGACCACAACATTCTTCACTCTGACTTTCGATAGAGACATACCATGTCCTGCGGATGTGTGGGATGAACTTTGTTGCCATCAATGACAACAATCATGAATCCATATAGTGTCTCTTGCCAACAATCTCCCCCTTTGGAATTGATGGCAACACTTAGTGAAAAATGACTAAGTGTTTACACTATGCTCCCCCTTGGCTGATGCTCTATTTTTATATATATTTTCCGGAGCTCCCCCTTAGTTGGATTCCTCATTTTTCACTGCTCTTCACTCCCCCTTTGACATCAATGGCAAAGGGTAGGGTCCGCATATCAAAACTTTCAAAAAATTTAACTATACTTAGCCGCATAAGTATATACATGGCATACTTACATATACTTAAGTATGTCTGCAAAAGTTGTCTTCAATTGAATAAATTTTGTAGCCCAACTTTGCTTCATTCTATCCAAAATTGAAATATGACCGCTTAACAGGAATGCAAATGCATCTGCCCTTTTTAAATCTGTTGGATCATTGGTCTGGGCTGTGATTTGAGCTTCACTTATGGCCTCATGCATGGCCTCTAACTTAGGCATAATGATCCTTCTAAGTTCACCCATCCGACTAATTATGTTCTTCCTTTCCTTCTCAAAATTCTTTATTGCATTTGTGATTGCAATAGTCTGACACTCTTGATTTACTATAGAGGATGAGAGAGGATCAAAACTTTGAGACAGACTTAATAGTTTATCCTCTTGTTCTTTTACTTTCCTCTCAATATCTGTGGTCACTGTGGGCCAAGATAAGCAAAATTTGTACATATTTCTGCCATCTTTAAGAGCATTTTCCAAGCTCTTTATCCCAATATCCATAACTTTCCTATCATTTGTTATCAGACCCTGTACTTCAGAGAATCTCTTATCCAAAAACTCCTTCTGGACCTTTTCTTCAACTGACTTCTCTAGAGAATCAAAATGTGTGCTAACACTGTTGACTAGAGTTTTGAGATTACCAGAGGAAGAGACTGAGGGATCCTTTTGAAAAGATGGCATGATCTTTTCCAACACTCCGGATGCTGCCTCTATAAGCTCACAGTCTTCCATGTGAGATTTCAGTAGTTTCTCTTTGACCTTCGCATTTGCAAATGAAGCTATTTTCATTGTCTGTACCGGAGAAACAGAATCAAAATTAAATGGTCCTTGTAGAAGCTCCGGTTCATCAATCTCCATTGTTTCTTTGTTCAAGAATTCTTGGACAGTTTTTGCAGTGTCTCTTACTGGAGACAGATGTTTCTTCTCTTCTACATTCTTAGAGCTGTCTCTTAAAGCTTTCTCTCCTACATTCTTACCACTAGTAGTTGTGGTCTTCTCTATTGAAGTCTTCTCTCCTTCTGCAGCCTTGGTACTATCAACCTCTTTTTCCTTCACCTCTGCTTCTTTCTCCTGTATTCTTTCTTCTCCTTTAGATCCAGAGACTGTAGGTGAAACCGGAGGAGAAATGTTAGTCTATTCAGGGCCCACCTCTTCTGTCATTTTCTCAGTAGATTCTTTTGCAACACTAGTGGTCGAGGGGTCAGTACCCAAGTCCTCTATAATAGGAAGATTAAATCTTTTGAAGGCCTTCCAAAGGATCTCTTCTATGTCCTTGGCTACCTTGTCAGTCTCACCAAGCATCAGTTGATTCATCCTTGCTTTGCTTCTGAATTTATCCTTACAATCTTTGAATATCATATTCATTATCTTGGGGTCGATTGAAGGATATAGTTGAATTGCTCTCTGTTCCCAAATTTCTAGGTCTTTTGCTTGGGCATTGTTCTTTCTTGATTCTAGTTCCTTCTCCAAGCTTTCAGGAATCAGAGATATAATTTTAATAAATGCTTTGTTGTAGATATTTAGGTACCTGACTATGGCACTTGCAATATTTTCTGATCTGCTTCACCATAATCATCATAGAACTCAACCATTGGCTGAAGATTTCTGTCCACTGTGACTAATTTGATTATGTCATCAATGTTAAGAGTGGGTTTTTCAACATATTCCTCTATCTTTTCTTCTTCCTTTTGTCCGGTAGAGGGTTGACCGAATGTTTTCTTCTTTTTCTTCATTTTCCTGATGTCTTCATCAAATTTAGTCTCCTCTTCATCCCTTTGACTGGCATAAGCTCTTGTAGCTTTTGTCTTTGTTCTTTTCTCTCCTTTGCCAGATGATTGTGCTTCTGGTTCTGATGTCCTTGAGCCTTTGGCAGTGGTAGATCTCTTTGATGATCTGGTCCGGGTGAAAGGTTTTGTCGGAGCACTTTCCTCATTTTTCTTTTCTGCCTTCTTCTTCTCTTCCTCAGCCCTTTCTATCTTTTTCCTGTGGGCATCAAGTGCCTCCTTTGATATTCTAAGGCCTTTGGCAACAGTTTCTACTTCTTTTCTTACCTTCCTCTTGATCTCTGGTTCTCTGATTTCCACATGAATTTTTACACTTAGCTCCTCAAAGGTTCCAAACCTTTCTTCCTTTGGATCCTTTGGCTGCCTTAGCATGTGTTGAACATGCAGCTCCACAATTTGTTCATCAACTTCATACCCCATGGGCATGATCCATACAGTTCTTGGTTCTACTGCCTCCATTAGGCACTGATCAGTCTCTACCATAAAACATACTGTGTCTTTGTATTTCTCAACAAGAGACTGGGGAATCCTTTCTCTTGCATGCATCATGTTCTGGAAATTCTTGAAGTATCCCCATAGGGTTGTATTTTATGCTTTGTCATTACCAAGTCCATGCAGATAATCTCTGATTTGGATAGCTACTGGTGTATCATTCTCCCACACCCCGCCACTAGATCTGGGAAGCTCATTCATAAAGTAGAAGAATAAGCACAATATTAATCCACCATACTTGAATGAATTCTTTTTATCTTTCTTTATTTTCTGCAGATTCTCCAAGAGTTGGTTCAAGAGAAGCTGACAAAGATCGTAGTCTGCATCCTTTCTTAACATTTCATAAGCGGTGTAGATGGCAGTTCCAGGTACTGAATTTTCCCTGCTAGAATGATATATTTTATATCCAATGATCATGGAGGCATACTTGACATCCAGATCAGAGATGTCATCTACTATCATTGCTCTTTTGTCAAACTTAGATCTGGTAGCCTCACTCACAGTTTGATTCTTCACAGATTTAAGAACAGGAATCCCACCGGATGAGTGTAATCCGGTAACTGCCCTGATGGCATCTTTTGTGATTTTGAATGGTCCATTTAACCACATGAAGTTGTCATGTATTCTGCTCAAAATATACCCGATCCATTCATCCTCAGTAAAATAGGGGAAATGTATGTATTGTGCAAAGTGCTTATTTTGGAGCCCCTTGTATTGGGGTTTGAGCTCAAATGAATCATCTAACAGTTGTTTGTGATAGATATCTCTTAGTTTGAATTCTCCAAACTCTTCAACATTTGCGTGTATGTAAACCCTAATATCTTTGGTGCACAAAACACCATGCAAAACACTAGAGAAGGCTCCTAGGGGATCTACCTCCAAGGATTTGTATGGATGCTTCTTAAATATGGGGTGAGGTCTATCAGAAATCTTTACTATATTCAGAGTAGCCATCATCAAAGAATCTTACTGAGAGATATCAAGAACGAAGAATACCTTTTACGCTGTTTAGGGCACACACAATGAAATTCGGATTGAGCTGTATGAAGAATCATCTTGATCTTTGGGAGAAGTAGTTGCAGAGCTCCTTTTCTCTCTTCTTCTTGAATGTGGAATGAACAAGTGATTAATGAGAAAACCCTTATATTGCTCTACAAACCCTAATGTCAAGTTGCAATAAATTTTTGACCTAAGTTATTCCAGTTTGCCTTATTCGGATGACTTGGAGAATCGGATCAATCCTGATCTTTAAACATCATGCGGATCTTCCAAATCTTTACCATAGTTTGTTTGGATGTTTCCCTTATGAACCCTTCAATCTGCAACTCTTCTTGTGCCAGTTCCGGCACCAATTGACTGGCTGGGGGAACAAGGTTTTCTTTGAGTCTCCCCTTAAGCTAGAGCTCACTTTTTAGTTTTCAGAAGGAATATCAGCACCAGAGTCTGGTGCGGATCCATCCTCTACATTCTCTGTACTTTTCTTCACCCAAATCTTGTTCATCTAATTTTGAACTTCATCCGCATTCACTTTTTGTTTTCCCTTATCTTGATTCTGATTATGATATACTGAACCTCTTTTGTCCTGAATCTTGCTTCTACAAAATTTTGCAATATGATCGGATCTATTGCAAATTTGGCAAACAACATTTCTTTGCATATTTGATTGATATCCTCTTGATCTACATTGATTAGCCATATGACCTATTCTATTGCATGTAAAGCATCTACCATTGAATGATTTGTTCGTTTGCATATTTCTGCATTCATGAGATTTGTGACCATACCTTTTGTAGTTAAAACACTGTTTGGAGAAGGATGAATTTGTCTGATTCATTCTCTTTCTGCACTGATTAGCTTTATGACCAAAGTTATTACAGTTGTGGCAGTATCCATTGAAGGATGGATATCTTTGAGCATTAGGCTGTCTTACCGGAGGTCTTCTAGGCCTGTTCCTTGGATTTTCTGATCCAAAATTCTTCTGACCGGATCCAGAGCTTTCTCCTTTCTCATATCCCAAACCACACTTGTCATCTACCCTCTTTTGACTTCCAAGAAGAACTTCAAGTTGAGCAGAACTTATCTTGAATTTCTCTTTATGTTCATTTGCTGTTTGAAGATCCCTTTTGAGAGAGACAATTTGATCCTCAAGTTTTTCTTCATTATCTTTAGCATCTTCAAGATCAGATTCAAGATGTCTGATAATTCTATCCATCTTGTGACTATCTTCTGATTTCTCTTGGAGGGATTATCTTAGATTATCTTCAGTTTTTCTTTTCTCTTCAACTTCTTAGGTAAACTTCATAACTCTTGATTCCATTTCATGTCTTACCACAATGATTTCTTTTGATAACTTTTCACATAACTTGGTTTTCTCATTCAGCTCTTCATTTACATCATTTGCTTCACTTTGTCTTGCCAATTGCTGAAGCAACTCCTTTCTCTTTTTCATAGAGAGACTTAATTTGTGTTTTAGTTCTCTCATGAAGTCATCAGCCTGTTTGAGTCTTTCTTTTAATTCATTGACTTCAGAGTTTGACTGTTCAAGATCATCAAGGGCAGTCTTGAGTTGCTCCCTTAAACCATATGCATCCATTTGAATTCCTAGATCTTCCTCAAGCTGTTAGACTCTGTTAGGAGGAACTTGGCTCTGATACCAATTGTTGATAACTGAGAGGGGGGTGAATTAGTTATCCTAATTATTTCTGCTTTAAGAACTTTATTGATAATCAATGTAACATTAATTCAAATGAGCAAACATAACCATGAAATGGAAATACACATGACACAATATTTTTGACGTGGAAACTCTGTTAAGGGAGAAAACCATGGGGTGATTAACCCAAGATTGTATTCTCTGTTAGAAGAATGGAAATACAAAATGGCACTTGCCAATTAGGGCTCACTTCCCAAGCACACTGCTCACAAGAAGGCTCACTGCGTACAAGAGACACACTGTCTACAAAAAGAGTGTTATACAATACTTCAACTGATTGGTAGCATCCACATATGCTGGAGTTCAGTTCCGGTTAGGCTCAGTACACTGATCTGCTACACTTCATCTTTCCTCTTCTCTTATACTGCTTTCCTTTCACATACCGGACCTTCCTTACTACTTCTACTCTGCTCTGCTTTTATTCGCACATCAATAACAACCACAACACTTCTCACAACTAAATCCATCATGTATATATATCTGCACAAGTGATTTCATCACCTTTCTAGTCGGCACCTGGAATAGTCAATCTTTTCACAAGCTCTGATCTGTCGGCTGAATCCTTTCTTACCAAATAATGCGGATCAAGCATATACTTGTAGAAGTCATCAATCATGTCGGCCAAACATAACTTATGCCTTAAGAACCTTTTCCATCATCAGTAACACATCCAGAATAATGTCTGATGTTCTGCCAGTCAGTTCTTCCTTTGTCCACATGTCACTTGGGAACCTGACACTCAAGCATTCATATCTCTTTATCCTTTCCACACCAGAGGCTCAATCCTTGGAATCTATCAGTCAAGATACTCCTCTTGACTTCCCCAAATCTATACTTTACCAAGATACTTCCTCTGAGAGATCTAGACTTGTCTGTCGGACCTTGCCACATGCTCTGTTCTTGTTTACTGGACCACAACATTCTTCACTCTGACTTCCGGTAGAGACATACCATGTCCTGCGGATGTGTGGGATGAACTTTGTTGCCATAAATAACAACAATCATGAATCCATATAGTGTCTCTTGCCAACACCATTTCTGTTAACCGGACCTAGAATCCAACATGTTCTTCCAGAGATATCTCTTCCTGTTATGGTGATAGGTTCTCTAAGCCTTGTTACCATCAATGACAATATATAAGTTCTTACCAGAGTAGTGTCTCTTGCCAACACATAGATTATTATAGGAGGAGACAATGAGGAGGACTCGTATAGAGCTACAGATGATGAGGATGAGGAGATAGAGATGGAACGTGGACTAAGGCTATTGCAAGTATGAGTAGTAAGTGTTGTCATTGATGTCAACACTGAAGGTCAACATCTAAGGAAGTTATTTGGATGAGTTTGAGCAAGTGTCTGAGAAGAATAGTGTAGTGTTTTACTCCACATATCCTGTAGATTGAATATATTTGTCTATGGTTTGAATGTTATATTAAGGGATGTCTGTAGTTTCTATGTTTCAAGTTTGAGCCTCTAGTGTGAAGATTTGAGTGAGTTTTATTCACCAGTGTAAAAACTATTTTTCTAGGTATTCAATGGTAACAGGGAGAATGTATTTTGTTCCACATCTTGTCTGTATTGAAGACCAGAGTATGAGTCTTGGATATGATTTAGAGAAGTGTTTGAAGATGATAAATCCAAAATGTGGTGGTCTGGACCCCATCTATTCACTAGTTTGAAGACTGCGTTTGACAATATGTGTAGAGTGACAGGGAGAAAGTGTTCCACAGATTAGAATTTGGCTTTGTGGTTCTAGACTTAAGCTTAAAAAGTCCTTATATATCTTCATTCCAGAGCATTTGTGATTTGGTGCTTCAGAAGACAAGTTTGTGTTGTTATGCTTCAGGTGAAAGTTATTGAGTTCAGGTGATATTTGTTGTCTCCAAATATCTTCAAGTGAGATCTGTTGCAGTTAGATTTGTCAGCTCCCAAGTGAATCTATGTTGTTTGTAGATGTCTCTAGAATGTTTTGAAGATGTGCTTGATCTACAAGCTACAATGAAGATCTTGCAAGTATATCTCTATGTGTTCTTTATGTGTACACTTGTTATGACCGACCTGGTTTGTTACATTTATTGTGAAGGTGATTTGTGGATTGTGGAAGCATGTCCAAGCATGTGAGGATGTATTTGGGTCCAAGCTAAGTCATGATGTGTTCATCCCTCATTCTATAACGCCCTGCTACGAAACCCCAGAGGACAACACAACTATGCTAAATAAAAATGACAATTTTTATAAGATAGAAATAACAAAGTAATGTCAACACATCAATACATATCAATAACTAACTCATTCTCTAGGGTTCCACAGCTGCATCAATTACCAAACTTTATCAAGATCAAGAATTAACTAACATCAAAAGTTCAATTCTAATCTATTGGATCACATGAATGAACACAAACATTTCCATGTTATAACATTAGATAAGTAATCAACAAGATCATATAATTAGAACTATAATTACATACACAATTTATTTACAAGAGAGTACATTATTACATCATAACATTATCACTTTCCTGGTTACATTGGAATACATGCAATATGACATAACTGATACACAAGGCTCGCACATTAGCATAAATAACTGTCTCCTCAATCTGGTACATGATCTGGAATCTGTATCACAAGATCCATTCTTTTCCCACATGAACAACAGCAAGGGAAAACTAATGGAGTTAAAATCACAACCACCTGACCATGTGGAACCCTAAGGTCCACCCCTCTGTGCAAGGAGATAACATAAGGTTCTGCAGCAACAACAGATAAGAAGATAGGAGACTAATAGGTGCAAGGACTACACATGATTCAAGTACAACACGGGTCAACAAGACAACACAGGAAACATAAGCATCACTTCTACACTTAACAGAACTTCCGGAGGCATTCACACAACATAAGGAAATAACACCAAAGAGGGAATGCTAGGCTGCAGTAGGGAAAGTGTCATCACATGGCCTAGACATGGGTTACCTAGGCTATCTCTCACTAGAAACTGGCCCCCATCTATGGTTACCTTGGCAACCTCTCTCTAGGCATCGGCCCCATAGGGTGACACATGCGAAACCAACATTCCTTTCGTGAGGACAAAGAAGTTGATCTTGCCAACCATGGCCTTCTCATCCCATCTCAAGCCTAAACAAGTACTTGAGCCATGAGTGAGGCATCCACTTATCTTGTTTAGTGTGAAAGCTCTCCCACCCACCAAATTTATTATTAATTTATCACTGGATTAATAACTTTCAATGGGTTACCCTGGTAGCCACTTTGGGCACTAGCCCCTTACTAAAAGCCACCTCCCCACCTACATCTAGAAGACCCTATCCATTAAACAAGACATAAGAACAAGATTCCTTATACCATGCAAGGCATTTACCTTCTTGCATACCAATCTCAACATAATATATATCCAGAGCAAGGCATGGGTTCTCTTGCTCCCAAAATATCAACCATAAACAAAGTGTAATCGAGAGCAAGGCATGGGTCCTCTTGCTCCCAAAATCTCAACCATAAAATAAACCAACACAGAAATTTATTACATGCTTAAAACAATAATGAACCACAACAATAAAGAAGGACTCTACCACCTCATCATGAATAAGACATCAACATGAGTTTAAAACCACAAAAATAGGTACTCTAAGCAAGGGATAACCCATCTTGCACAAGAATCATACCAACGCAAACCAAAAATAGGGAAAGCCAATATTACATAAGACCAAAGCATGTTCAACCTTTAACAAGATTGCAAAATCACAAGGGTCAAATCCACAATTTCCCCTCCTAGCCTCTGGAATCAACTTTCACTAGACACCACTGTTACACATATACTAATTCTAATAACATGATATGGCAGAGAGTAAGATAAAACATCAATCCAATGATGCATTCACAAAACCAAAACATATTGATGCAAGAAGATATACATCATGTACAATCAACCATATGTTATTCTAAAAGCCAATAATATAGATCATTCAGTGATGCATATAAGGTTGCAAGAAAAGCAATTTCACATTCAACTTGATTGTTTCAAACACACTCATTTGGAAAATAATCCTCAATAGGCAACTAGATAGTCTTTTCAAGAAATATGATTACAAGATCTTTCAACATTAGTTCTATTAGACTTAGGGCACACAACTGAGAGGGGGGGTGAATCAGTTGTCCAAAACTTTCTCTCAATTACACACTTAAATCCTCTTAGTGATTAGCAGTATATCAATCATGAAACATAATGCAATTAGATCAAAAGCAGAAACACATTAACACATAAGACACCAAGATTTTGACGTGGAAAACTCGGTTAAGGGAAAAACCATAGGGTGATTAACCCAAGATTGTATTCTTTGTTAGAAGAAAAGAAATAACAAAATGGCACATGCCAATTAGGGCTCACTACCTGAGCACACTGCTCACAAGATGCCCACTGCCTACAAGAGACACACTGTCTACAAAAGAATAAGTATCACATACTTGAACTGGAAAATAGCATCTTCACCATGCTTGAGTCAGTTCCATTTAAGTCCAATACTTCTGCTTTGCCTTTCGTTCTCCTCCTTGCTACCACACACTCATCTACACAAGGACACCTTTGAAATGACTTCGCAACCCCTTATTTATACAAGACATCAACTTAGGAATAATCATCTACGTTGGCAAACATGTACAAGAACATCCGCGAGATGTGTAACTCATCCGGTCGGCCAATCTCAGGAAGAACACCATCATCTAGAGGTTCTTCTTCAATTGTGAGCTCCACCTCCAATGCAAACCACCAATATGATCTGGACATGATCCAAAGACCTCCACAAGATTTCTTGAATCATCAAAAACATCCGCACTTCCTTTTCATACTGAAATCCTTCTCTCCTTCATCCAGAACCTCAAGAACATAGTCTTTCATTACTGTCACAGAGGAATAGATGCTTGCGGACCTTCAAACAATGAATCAATCAAGTTTATACTTCACAAAGATTTCCTCAACACTCCCTCAAATCCGTAGAACAAGATAATGCATTTCTGGATCTCACCAGACCTATCTGTAACACTCTGTCACCATTGAACATCTACCGGAACCGATTTTACTTGAGCGACCACAACTTCTTCAGATCTTCATGCGGACCTTTGAAATCTCTACTGAACCATCTTAAGACACATATCTACAAACCCATTATACCGCATCCTCTGATCCTCATCCTATCTTGGAATTTTGTCTTACTATCATTACTGTCCTTCACTGTTCCTGATTGAGACTAATTTTCTCAATATCCTCAGCACACAACTCATCCAATCCTTATCATTAATGCAACAAGAGTATGTTGACATCAATGACAACACAGGTTAGGCCCATACTTGCAACAATCTCCCCCTTTGTCATTGATCACAACATATGATGTGAAAAATTGTTTTGCCCATCAAGACAAGAACTTCTTCCTTACTGTCACAACTCCCCCTATCAACAACAACCATTCACATGTCTTCTCTCCCTTTACTACTCCCCCTTTGATCAACAACCACTTATTTTACACATGTCTTCTCTCCCCCTTTGACATCAATGGAAAAGGGCACATACTTGCATTTCTACCACTTTAGAATCATACTTGCTACTCCCCCTAAGTAGCAGCTCCCCATCATCAATCCAGATCACAAGATATGACTGTGATATCCACCAGACTGATGCACATCTGTGCACCTTAGTTCATCACCAGAGGGGAAATAACCCCTAACTTCTCCCCGAGGTACTCAAAAGAGTCCTTAGGTAGAGGTTTAGTAAAGATATCTGCAACCTAATCCTTGGAAGGCACAAACTCCAATCTGACTTCATTCTTGTGCACTTGCTCTCTTAGAAAATGAAACTTGATAGATATATGCTTAGTCTTTGAATGCAACACCAGATTCTTAGATATATTTATTGCACTTGAATTATCACAGAAGATTGTGATAGGCTCCTCATACTCCACTCTTATGTCTCTTAGCATTTGCTTCATCCACAAAACCTGAGTGCAACTACCTGCTGCTGCAATATATTTTGCTTTAGTTGTGGACAGAGATATGGCCTCTTATTTCTTGCTTATCCAAGAAACCAATCTCTTCCCCAAAAAGAATGCTCCACCACTGGTACTCTTCCGGTCATCCACATCTCCTGCCCAATCTGCATCTATATATGCATGAAAAGAGAAATCATGATCTCTAGGATACCACAAACCATACTCAACTGTCCCTTTTAGATATCTAAAAATCCTCTTGATTGCCATGACATGAGATTCTCTAGGATCAGCCTGGAATCTAGCAACAAGACCAATAGCCTGCATAATGTCTGGTCTAGTTTGAGTGAGATACAATAGTCCTCCAATCATTTACCTATACTTTGTCTGATCAACCTTAGGAGAATCATCATCTTTGCTCAATTTACATCTGGTTTCCATGGGAGTGTTCATTGGTTTTGAGTCTTCCATCCCAAATTTCTTCAACAATTCTTTCACATATTTGGTCTGAGAAATGAAGATTCCTTTCTTTGTTTGAGTGATTTATAGACCCAAGAAGAAATTTATTTCACCAAGAATGGACATCTCAAACTCACTTTTCATTTGATTTGCAAAAGTTTTACACATACTATCTCTTCCTCCAAAAATGATATCATCAACAAATACTTCAACAATCAAGATGTTTTCATGATCAATTTTGAAATATAAATTACTGTCAGTAGTATCTTTGTTGAAACCAATCTTCAAAAGATGCTTATCCAATCTTTCATACCAGGCTCTTGGGGCTTGCTTCAGTCCATACAGTGCCTTTTTCAACTTGCAGACCATATTACCATTATCAGATAATTGAAATCCATCCAGTTGTTCAATGTACACTTCTTCTTCCAAGTCACCATTTAGGAAGGCAGACTTGACATCCATCTGATATACTTTGAAATCTTTGAAGGCAGCAAATGCAAGAAATAATCTAACTACTTCAATTCTTTCCACCGGAGAAAAAGTTTCTTCAAAATCAACTCCTATTTGAGAATAGCCCTTGCAAATCAATATGGCTTTATTTCTAATTACTTCACCAACTTCATTTAGTTTGTTCTGAAAGACCCATTTGGTTCCAATCACATTCTTGTTTCTAGGTCTGGGAACAAGATCCCAAGTGTGATTTTTCTAAATTTGCATAAACTCTTCCTCCATTGCTTTGGTCCAGTTTTCATCATTATAGGCTTCATTTATTGTCTTAGGTTCAATCTTTGAAATCAGACAATACTCATCTGAATTTTGAGCAATTCTCCTTCTAGTTTGCACACCTTTGCTTTTGTCACCTATGATCTAATCTTCAGAGTGGTTCAGTCTTACATACCTTAGAACTTTGAGAGTTTCTTGCACTTCTGCTTCTTGATTAGGCTCATTCAGACTTATCTCTTCTTCCTGATTTACCAGATCAGTTTGAATCTGACTTTCAGAAGAGGTTTGGGCTCCTTGAATTAGAACACCATTATGATCATCTTCATCATATTCATAAAACCTTGAGGGTTTCTCAATTCCCTCATCAACCTTCACATTTGTACTTTCTATTATCTTTCTCAGTCTCTTGTTATAACATCGGTATGCTTTTCTTTGAGTAGAGTAACCCAAGAATATTTTTTCATCACTTCTAGCATCAAACTTTCCTAGATCTTCATCTCTTTTAATATAAAATTTGCTACCAAAAACTCTAAAATACCTCACAATAGGAGTGATGCCAAACCAAAGTTCATAAGGAGTCTTACCGGTATTGCTTCTGATTTGAACTCGATTGAGAGTATAGACTGCAGTGCTGACAACTTCTCTCCAATAGATCTGAGGAACATTTGCTTCCATCATGATGGTCCTAGAAGCTTCCTGGATGGTCCGGTTCTTTATTTCCACTACTCCATTCTGTTGTGGAGTCCTAGGAGCAGATAACTGTCTCTTTATTCCATGTTTCTCACAGAACTCTAAGAACTCACCAGATGTGAATTCCCCACCTCTATTAGACCTCAGACATTTTAGTTTTAATCTGGTTTCATTCTCTACCATAGCCTTGAATATTTTGAATTTCTCAAGAGCTTCTGATTTCTCTTTCAGAAAGGTTACCCACGTCATCTGGGAATAGTCATCAATTAGTAACATGAACTATCTATCACCTTGCACACTCCTGGTTCTTGCCGGGCCACAAAGATCAGTATGAACTAAGTCCAATAATCTGGTAGAAGACAGTTCCTTACTCTTGAATGTGACTTTGCTTAGCTTACCCAACTGACATTCTTTACACAAGCTATTTGTAGGTTTCACTAATTTTGGAAGATCTCTTACAGCTTGAGTATTGCTTATCTTGATGATATTATCAAAATTCACATGACACATGCTCCTATGCCACAACCAACTCTGATCAACTTGAGCAAATAAGCAACTTTTGCTAGTACCAACCAAGTGGAAGATATTACCTTTAGTTTGGGTACCGGATGCAATCTCTATTCTGGAACTTTCAAAGATCTTGCATTTTCCATTTTTGAACTGGAGATCATAACCTTTGTCCACCAACTATCTAACACTGAGAAGATTGTGCTTCAAACTTTCAACATATAGTACATTACCAGTTTTGTTCCTTCCATCATAAGAAATAGTTCCTCTTCCTCTTATTCTACCAACATAATTATCACCAAACTTTACCACTCCTCCTTCATACCTTTCCAAATCTATGAACTTATTTTTGTCAGCTGTCATATGGTGAGAGCAACCACTGTCAATGACCCAATCATCCTTTTCTTCAATTTGAGCAGCCGAAGCTCTTTCTACAACTTTATGATTGACAGATTCAGAGGATATTGGTTCTTCTTCCTTGATGGTAATAAACACCCAATCACTTCTGAATTTGTTTCATGTCTCTGATTCATCATCTGTTACTCCTTCATTATCATCTTCTTCATGAACATAGTAGCAATTCTTTTAGAACCTTGATCTGTTAGGATTTGGCCTTGAAAATCTTTCCAGACACCTTGAGGCAAAATGACCAATCTTATTGTAGTTAAAACACTTAAAAGACAATTTTCCTTCATACTTACCGGATCCTCTTGGCAGTCTCTTTGCAATAAGGGCTTCAAGTTGAGCAGTTTCTACTTCTTCTTCTTCTAGGTCTTTTCTTACTTTTTCATACCATGACAGTTTCCTTGATGAGTTCTCTCCTGGATCAAACCTTTGTTTGCCTTTTATAGAGGCACTGGCTTTGAATGTAGATTCAGTCTTGGGGGGGTCATCTCCAAACTTGGTCATTTCAAATGCAGCTAATTTGCCAGCCAATTGATCTCTTGTGACAGTTGTATGGACTCTGAATTCTTTAATGGCAGAAACCTTGATTTTATAAGAGGCAGGAAGGGATCTGAGAATTTTGCCAACAATCTCATTTTCATCCAAGACTCCACCAGCATTTCTAATTCCACAAACAATCTCATTTACCCTTGGCATAAAAGTAGTAATATTTTCATCATCTCTCATCTTCAGATTTTTGAATTTCCCTTTCAGACTCTGTAACCTTGCACATTCAACATACTTGTCTCCTTCATGCAAAAGTTCCAGTTTTTTGCAAATCTTGAAAGTAGTTGGTAGGTCAACAACATTTGAGAGCTCTGAATCAGATAATGTGCTTAGAAGAGTTTCTATAGTCCGCAGATTATTTTCAACATCTATAATTTCATTTGGAGTTTTCAGACCACCCTGTGGAGGTGTATACTGTGTTGTAGCCATGGTCTAGTACGCCATTCTCATACATTACAAGTGACATTTCATGCGACCTTTCAAAAGTTTAAAATTTGTTCCATCAAACTTCGGACTATCCTTCTTGTAAGATGACATCCTGGATCTCCTCAAGCGGTTAAGCTCCTTTTAGAGGAACTTGGCTCTGATACCAATTGTTAGACTTAGGGCACACAACTGAGAGGGGGGTGAATTAGTCATCCAAAACTTTCTCTCAATTACACACTTAAATCCTCTTAGTGATTAGCAGTATATCAATCATGAATCATAATGCAATTAGATCAAAAGTAGAAACACATTAACACATAAGACACCGAGATTTTGACGTGGAAAACTCGGTTAAGGGAAAAATGACAGGGTGATTAACCCAAGATTGTATTCTCTGTTAGAAGAATAGAAAGAACAAAATGGCACATGCCAATTAGGGCTCACTACCTGAGCACACTACCTACAAGAGACACACTGTCTACAAAAGAATAAGTATCACATACTTGAACTGGAAAATAGCATCTTCACCATGCTTGAGTCAGTTCCATTTAAGTCCAATACTTCTGCTCTACCTTTCACTCTCCTCCTTGCTACCACACACTCATCTACACAAAGACACCTTTGAAATGACTTCGCAACTCCTTATTTATACAAGACATCAACTTAGGAATAATCATCTAAGTCATCAAACATGTACAAGAACATCCGCAAGATGTGTAACTCATCTGGTCGGCCAATCTCAGGAAGAACACCATCATCCGGAGGTTCTTTTTTAATTGTGAGCTCCAACTCCAATGCGGACCACCAATATGATCTGGACACGATCCAAAGACCTCCACAAGATTTCTTGAATCATCAAGAACATCCGCACTTCCTTTTCATACTAAAATCCTTCTCTCCTTCATCTAGAACCTCAAGAACACAGTCTGTCATTACTGTCACAGAGGAATAGATGCTTGCGGACCTTCAAACAATGAATCAATCAAGTTATACTTCACAAAGATTTCCTCAACACTCCCTCAAATCTGCAGAACAAGATAATGCATTTCTGGATCTCACCGGACCTATCTGTAACACTCTGTCACCACTGAACATCTGCCGAAACTGATTTTACTTGAGCGACCACAACTTCTTCAGATCTTCATGCGGACCTCTGAAATCTCTATTGAACCATCTTAAGACACATATCTACAAACCCTTTATACCGCATCCTCTGATCCTCATCCTATCTTGGACTTTTGTCTTATTGTCATTACTGTTCTTCACTGTTCCTGATTGAGACTAATTTTCTTAATATCCTTAGCACACAGCTCATCCAATCCTTATCATTAATGCAACAGGAGTATGTTGACATCAATGACAACACAGGTTAGGCCCATACTTGCAACAAGTTCTATCTTATCCAACTCATAATACATGAGAAGAATCATTACAAAGTTAGGTTGCAACATAAGTTTTGAAGTTTCTTGAACTTATCTACAAAACGTATTTCCAAAATGTGTAGCTAATAAGATATACAAGATTCTTTAATTTATTCCTGAGAAGTTCTAACATCCATATACAGGTATAAATCTAGCAAAAATTTAACTTATTTCCAATACCAAGTTCTATCTGAAGTTACGACCAACGTTGTTTTCATTCTATAATTTTCAAGGAACTACCTCCTATCATTACCGAGATTTCACAAGTTCCTCAAGTAAAAAAAATCAAGCCAAAAGATGAATTTATCCCTTTTAGTATTTCACTATATCTCTAATACTCTTTGTAAGTGTCTTAATACACCCACCCAAGTTATATATATTGACATCATCCCTAGAAAACCTATCAAAGTATTTCTATGTTATCCTAATATTAATGGCATTCATCTCACTGTCTTTCTAGTAAACACAAGTATATCTCTACTAGGATGCAATGGTAATTTCAAATCAAGGAAGGTCTAGACATCCGTAAGGATTATTTAAAATAATTAATAGATAAATGATGTTGATAAGGGTCATCCTATCAATATTTACAATCATAAAATCTAAAATAAATACTTTACCTCTAAGATAAGAATGAAACTATCAATTTATCCGATATTATCCACTAATCATTATCTAGAGTACAAGGCTCAATTTATGTCTATTCTATTCATTCCATGAAACAACTAATAAAAGAAAAATACAAATACCAATCTCACTATCATCTTACTAGTATTGCCCAATATCCTTAATATACTTCCTAATAATTTTCAACGTCTTCTATTAAATTTATTTTAAATCTAAATTCAAGCTTAAAAAGGAACTTGATTCACATTGTATGTTGCAAATTCTAAGTTTAGAATTCTATTTAGTGAAGAATATTTAGTGGAGAAGGAGAGAATTTAACTATTATTCACTTAGCCTTGCTCCAAAACAAGAAAGTCAATCAATTGTCTCAAGATGAGACCATAAAAGCTGAATTCAAAAAAAGAACAGATGTTATCTTTACGGGTGTTGTTAGCTAGACTAAAGTCAACTTAAGTTTGAATTAGAATTACAAGAAAATACACATTTTCTACATTGGGCGGCTTGACATTAACCTTTGGGTTTGCAGACAAGATGACTCAGACATTGAATGAGGATAATGAAGATCATAAGGGTTAAAGCGAAGAATGGATCCTTCTAAGATACCAGATTAATCACAAAATGGATTGATACTACAAGTGATTCAATAATAAGTGTTTAAACTAGTTTTATCTGTGATAAACATGTATGAAAAGATTAAGGCACATGATCTGTTTGATAGAATGCCTCAAAGAGATGTCATCTCGTGGAATGCAAAGATCGTGGGATTAGCACAAAGATGGATTTGTTGAACAAGCTTAAGGAATTTTCAAGAAAAAAACAAATGCTAAGCAAAAACCATTACCTTCAACCTCAGCCGACCTCTTCACAACTTGCACCAAATATGCAAAATGTGGGTATGCAGACAGGGTGCACCTCTACTGACAGGGTACCTCAAGGAAATTATAATGATAGTAGATTATGCACTAAGAGAGCTCATGTAGAGAGAAGGTTTGTCATCCCTAAATACTTCAAACACGAGAGTAATCCTTATTGTAATATTATTTCAAAAAAAAAGAATATTGGAATAGATACAATAATTACTGCTTATTGATTTAGATTCTCAGTTAGGGGCGGATAAGGCAAATGCCAAGAGTATCTTATAAAGTGAATGATTTGTATGCCAAACCCAAAGAATGAAAGATCTTTCACAGAAATGGCAGGAGAAAATTGGATTCGACTTCTTAAACAAATATGCAAATGTGAGCATTGAGGAGCAAATGCAAAGGCATCGAGATTCGAAGAAAAACTAGAGAAATTGCCTTGAAGGTAAAGGCAGCTGGGTACTTTCAAATCAAAACATTGACTGTTTGATACAAAAACCTCAATAAGAGAGCTCATCTCAAGAATGGAAGATTGTGGGATATGCTCCAAAGGAATAAAAAAAGAAACATTCAAACAACTAAAATCAATGAACAAATTGGGTTCTACGAGCTGCAAATGAACAACCCAATACTTGCTCGTGCAAGATAAGAACAGTGAACACCTAAAGACCATAGCATATCCTTATATCGGTCATAGGCATAAACACATCTTTATTTGCATTCATAGAACTATAATAACCTTCAGATCTAAGATACTAACATTGAGAAAACATTCAGTGTGTAGGAAAGGAGATTACCTTGATTGGGAGTGAAATTCCTTCTTGACTGAAATTACAACACTCATACAGAGGCATATGGATTTTCCCCCTTCCCTAAAATCCATGCAGTTGCAATCAGTGGGTGTTATGCCAAAAGAGAAGGTGCAGACACACTGTATCTTCAAGTTCTATTATGAATGGTATATGCAGCAACAAGAGCCTTTGCTCAAGCAAAAAAGGATAGCCTAAAGGCTTCTAGGTGATGGATACAAAGAAAAAGAGAGATGGAAGAGCTTCCTCCGTGAAAGAGAACCAGCCCCAAAAATAAAAGAGAGCCTCCCTCCCTTCAAAATTAGCAAATAGAAAAACTTAAAGAAACGTAACTTACCAACGACCACTCTCTCTTAAACAAAACTCATTTATTACCTTTTACAAAACTGCTAGATTCTTACTAAAAGATTCCTGACCAAGACAACTCATAATGATGATATTAAAAAGATTTACGTTAAATATAGAATATGTTGACAACACACACCCAATAAATTTATTTCATGGCATCAACAAGGAGTGTTAATTAATTCAAGATTATTCCTTACATTAAATTCATTAATTAAATCCCCATATAAATATTTTACTTACCTCCACAAACAAATTATTTATTTATTAAAGAGAACTATTAATTCCTTTATAATAAACTAATTAACCACCAATAAATAACTTGACAAGCTACACACCAAGCAGGATCCGACGATAATACAGAATCAAACAACAAAGACTCACAACCACAACCAAACAGACTGGACACAGAACCAAAAACTCATCCTCTTTGAGGATGATGACAAGCTGAGGGAACCTTACATTATCTTCGTTCAACAATCTCCATTGGTTAAGGCACGCTCAGACCTGTTGATTCAGGTGGAGTCGATGCATGATACTTGTTCACTGCAACGTACCAATTAGAGTATACATAATAGCTGAAGCACTAGGAAAGGAACTTTGACATTCGTATCTCATTCCCGTATGTCCATACGTTCAATGGTATGATGTCATCCTTTCCACCTATCCTAACCACATACTACTGCATCATATGACTGTATTATTAACATATCAATATGCATTTTACTTACCAAAGCTCATGTTCCCTCTTTATCTTCAGATTCCTTAGTCAGACCACCTACATAACCAGGGTGAAAATGGAGGGGCACTACACATTCATTTACCCTGCAAGTTTGTTTAGGTCCAGTCCTAATTTGATTTATGTATGTATGTCATCCTTGGAGATTGTTCCAACGGTTGATGAATTGTATAAACACATGTAATAAATTTGTAAATGAGTGTTGGAGTTGTTGAAGATGAGAAGATAAGTACGAAGTGAAAAAGTAGTGTAGAGAAGAGGAGATGTATTTCACTTCAATGGAACTAAACCTTGGCATGATGTAGATGCTATTATATCAATTCACCAACTTCTGGCAGTGAGCCCAACTTGGCAGTGAGCCTCATCTTTTGGCAGTGATCCTTTTCATTTGAGTGAGCCCTGGACAGTGAGCCCTAAGGTAGTGAGCCTTTGATTTTTAGTATTGTTATTACATATTATACCGTAAGCTAACACTCATTGTGGTTTTTCCCTGTTTAGGGTTTTCCACATAAAAATCTGGTGTCTCATGTGTGATTGTGCTTAAGTTTCTGATTTCATACTTTCATCATAATAACAGTGATTAAGTGATTAATGTGTTGATGTTCATAAAAGGTTAAGTTTTGGTGATAACTGATTCACCCCCCTCTCAGTTGTCTTGTGCATTTTAATAATTGGTATCAGAGCAAGGGTTCCTTGGAAGAAATCTTAACAACTTGAGGTAGATCTGGGATGGCACACAAGAAGGTTGCTCTTGAAGACCTAGAAAGAACTAAAGGAGAAATAAGAGATCTGAAGGGGAATGTCAAAGAAGTAGATGAATGTATTAGAAAATTAAGAGATCAAGTGAAGAGGTACAAAGAAAAATATAAGGAGGTTAGTGAACAATTGATATCAACAAATGAAACCTTGAATGATTTAAAAGTAGAAGTTGTAGAAAGAGCAAAAATTAGAAGAAGATCTAAATCTATTGGTAGAAGGCAAATCAAAAGAATGTGATAACATTGAAAAATAAGTTGGGAACCTGGAGTCAAATTTGGATAAAAGTAAAAAGTTATGAAGAAAAGTTTAAGATAAGTTCTGCAAAACTTGATGAGATGCTTTCTAGCTAGAAGAGTCCTGATGACAAAGAAGGTTTGAGATTTGAGAAAGGATAAAGTTCTAAGACCAGTGAAGAAAGGAATGCTGAGATTAAGAAGAACAAAGGAAAACTGATTCAGAATCAAAGGAATAGACCTAGAAGACAACTAGTTGGGCAACCAAATGCTCGTAGGTACCCTTCTTTCAATGATTATTGTAATTCATGCAATAAGTTCAGTCATAAGGCTACTCAATGTAGGAGCAAAATGAATCAAAATGTTCCATCCTTTTCTGATCAGTGCTTTACATACAAGAGAGTTGGTCATAGAGCTAGTGAATGTAGAAGTCAGATAAGAAATAACTATAACAATGGAAAGAATGCTCAAATTTTCAAAGGTAATTGTTTTACATGAAATAAAGTTGGTAATAGAGCTACTATATGTAGAAGTAAAGTGAGTTAGAACTCTATTAGGTGTTATGAATGCAATAAGATGGGACATAGGGATAATGAGTGCAGAAGTCAAGTGAGAAATGGCTATGGCAAGGATAGGATAGTTAAATCCTTCAGTGGCTACTGTTATATATACAATAAATTTGGGCATAAGGCTAACCAATGCAGGTTAGGGATGAATGGAAGGAACAATAGTCAGAAAAATATTGTGTTTCAATTGCAATAGGCCTGGACATATTGCAAGATTTTGTATAAGTAAGAACATGAAGAAGGATACTCAGGCATAATTGAAGAAACCAGTGGAAAAGGTTGATCTGATAAAAACCAAGAAGGAGATTAACAAGGTTTGGGTCAAGAAGGAAGTAAATGAAGTCAAAGATAGGTCAACACTAAACTCTGGTGCAAATACTTCCTCCATGAAGTGAATTGGGTGCTTTGGCTCAGGGGGAGATTTAATGAAAATCTTTTCTCCCCTGCCAAAGGATTAGTGCTGATGCCTCAACATGAAGAGACAAAGTCAAGGATTAGCAACAAAAGTTCAAGTTAAGACAAAGAACTATGTTTGTAAAGGATAAAGGAAGATTTATGTAGTTTAAGAAGTCTGCTATACAAGAAGATTTGATCAAGAAAAGAAGTTAGGATATGAATTTTGGCTAAGTATCTAACTGGTTGAATCAAGTTATAGTGCTCTGATAATTTGGTCCGCATTGGCTCGTTGTTGAAGATATTACTCTACGGTTCTAACATATGGTTATTGATCATTGGTTACATCTACATCTAGAATTTTGTCTAATTTTGATGATTGTCTTGAGAGTAATGAGTAACAAAAGTTTGGGTTGACAGAACACAGTTGCTTCAAGTACAGAGCAAGTACAGAGTAGTTTTCATGTTAATTAGAAGTGTAGACACCCAAAAGTGTCCTTAGGTTACAAAACCCTAATTTCTTCCACACTTACCTATATTTCCCTAATTTTCCTCTGTGGTTAAATAATTAATTTTAATTAATTAATTATTTAATTATTCATTACCCCTTGCCCCCTTTAATTTAAATAAATAAAAATTTATTTAAATTAAAAGGCCTTATCCTAATTGAATAGGTTCCACCTATTTAATTTAATCGTCTCACATTATTCCCCTCTTCAAATAAATTAAATAAATGAACCCAATTTATTTAATTTAAAAACATTCTCCACCTCACCATTTCTCCCAATTTCAAATTCACTTTTGTTCTCTCACGGTGAGAAAACCCTAACTCATCTCAGCCCTCTATTTGGCTCAAAAGTCAACTCTTAATCTTGGCCATTCATTCAAATTAGGTCTTCTATAAAATCACTTTTTCCAGCTCATTTTCATCTCTCTTAGTTCATTTTTTTTAATCTCTAGGCATCTCTCTTAGTTCATTTTTCCATGCTCCAATATCTCACCGTCCACACACTTGAGCTTCTCAAGATTGTGTAAAAAATTGCAAATCTAAGAACAATAATGCAAGATAGAGGGGAACAATGGAGATATGACAATACTAGTTTAGATTCTTATGTTTTTCATGTTTATTTGACTATTTTATAGACTAGATTGCACTTCATTACATTTAGGGTTTTGCTATAGTTTCATTTCTGCATGTTTGAAAACGTAAATCCTAGCACAAAATGGTGAACCTGATGTGAACTAATTAGTTTTAGTTAACTTTTAAAAATCTAGTTTTGCAGGTGACCTCCAGAGCTCAAACGGACCTCACCGTTGAGTCGGGGAGGCCCTTTCAATGAAAAATGACTGTAAATTTGACCCTTTTGGCTCACTACAATTTTTTGAAAAATTTTGATTTTTTGTTTTTGTTTTTGATAGTCTGTACCATATGGATTCGTACCGTATGAATCTGTCCTGAGATCTATCATCATTGCTGTGCTAATGGGTTTTTGCCTGTCTATTTGTTCTGTATGTTTTGCAAAATCTTCAATTATTTGAAAATCTAGGGTTTTTTATGGGCTTTTTTGACTATTGAAAAATCTTTGTTCTATCACCATTATTTGTGAAGGCTTTATTACATGGGTTTTGTTTACATATTTCACTGGGCCCTATTGACTATGTTTATCTCTAATGGTTAGCTTTTCGTTTGATGATCTTTTACTATCACATGCTGGTTGACATCGTTCACATTATAGGTCCCTGTGTTCACCGTTGGTCTTCTACAACTAGTCGCAGCCTCATGCCCCCCTAAATTGTCGATCCTCTGCCTGTGGTGGTGTCTCTAGCCAACGCTCCATCTTACAACCTCCTGGCTTCTGCTTCCTGAAACTCCTTAGACCTTCGCCTTTAATTGTAATTGTCAGCCAACTTTCCTAATCTGCTGGTAAGTTCATGGTTTATGAGATATACTCTGGTAATCTAGTTGCCTCTGTGTTTGAGATCCTTTGTGTTGGAAATCCTGGTCACTGTCTCTATATTTCATGTCACCCTGCTTATTCTCTCCTCCACCGACCTTTCTAACATCCTCGTCTGCCACTGCCAGCTAACCTAAACCCTAACTGTCACCTTCAAAATTCATGGTGGACACCTATTGCACAAAAACCCTAATATCACTTTATGCTTCCCATTCTTCTGCCCAATCCATTGACTAGTTTGCATTATCTTTGTCAACCATCCACATAACTATGGTCAAATTCCTCTAATCATTGCCTATGTCAGTTTAAAGCCATCATTACCTTTGGGGTGCCGACTCCTCTGCAAGTCTCTAGTTGAGATCCCAACTACGGGCTGCCTACCATAACATTGGCTGAAATCTCATTAAATTGTCATCGTTCAAATTACGCAGTTGTTGGGAGGTTTACACTGTGGTTGTCTCTAAGAAACCTAACACTATCTACCGCTCCATATGCCTTAACCTCCTTGAAAACCTTTTAACGAATCTAAATCCTAACACACATAGCCTTGTTGCTGGTTAAAGTTTGTTTTTGCAGGTTCAAGGTATATACTATCAACTCGAGCCTGGGTTAAAACCCTAGGGCCGCTCAATTTGTAACCCTATTGCCGCAGCCTTAAAATCTCCTGGTCACTCGCAATTGTCATGGTTGAAACCTCCCAAAATTTGTGGTCACCGCCCCTATGTTGAAACTCTAACATCCACCTCCTAAATTCCGCTGCTGTCGATTTCAAACTTCTTCTGCCACTCCTTACTACCTCTGCTTCTTCTGCAAATCAGTCACCTCCGTTCAAAGGCCATCGCCACCCCATTCGTCCATCACTCGACCCTCTACAAAAATCCTAAGTTTGCCACCTCTACTAAAATCTCCACCTCATATCCTGGCCACCCTAACTCGCCACCAAAATCTTGGTTGATGCCCCCTACTTCCTCTACCATCATCAAGAGTAATATTGTTGGTTATTTCACATGTTAATATCATCAATACTGGTAGATTGTGCTTCTTGTAAGTCTTGATTCTATGTTGACTGCACTTGAAGTCTAAGGTTCCCAAGTGGCTATGTCCTAGCATTGCCTTTATCTTCAAACATTCCACACATCTTTTACAATACTGCATCATGCCTAGCACTAGTCGCAGGACTATAGCAGTAGAATGATGTTAAACAACTTATAATATGCTCTTTACTCAAATCCTCATGCAACCTATATGTTGATCGATGCCACATCCACGACCCCCTTTAGGGATTTCGAGCTCTTAGCCCCAAGCGCAATGAGCATCCAGTCATATCAGTGATTGGTGGGGAGGGGGGCTTGTCTTTTAGCCCCCAGTTGCTCATAATTGCTTTTTTTATTTTTTTCATCCCTTTCGCCCTTGGTCACATGGCAGACCAAGGGCTCTGCTAATAACTTAACCATTACACTTAACCACTAGGCCCTCACAGGTGACATGTGACCAAAAGGACTAAACTGCCATTAGTTAATGTTAATAGCCAGCCAGACCCTTGTTTGCCTCCATAGGCCCAAATAGGCAGTTTTTTTCAAATTCATACAACTTTTGCATACGGTAACAAAATCACATGAAATTGGTGGCATTGGAAAGATGACTCTGAGAGATTTGTAGTAGTGCAGGTTTTATCAAGTAAAAGTTCCATTTCATTAGGTAAAATTCTGGTCAAAGTCAACCTTGGTCTCAAACTTCAAACATGAATATCTTGGGCATTTTTAATCAAATTTCAGCGATTTTTCTTTGAAATTGCTTAAAATTTCCTAAATTTTCCAATTTTTCTCTATGATTTTCTATAGCTAATTAGATTTTGTAGATTTTAATCAGATTTGCTTTTTTGACATTTTTGACTTTGAGGCTTGTAAAATGAAATGTTTATTTGATGCCTCTTATTTTTTCACACATTCATGGGGATTATATGGTACCGATGTCTAATTTTCAGCTTGTGGCATATGCTAGTCAAAGAATTCAAACTAAAACTACTAACACATTTTGATGTAGAGTTCCTTTCATTCTCATGTCTGTGTTTTGATATCATAGGAACACTTTGATTTGGTGCAATAAAATGAACATAATCTTGTTTTCACACTTGGTTTGGGCTTAAAATGAATCAGTGTTTACTTTGTTTGGTGATTGTGTTGGTGTTTTGAGATGTGTATGCTCTTCCCTCGCACGTTATGTGATCTTGGGAATCAAAAGCATCTCTCAACACTTTCATTATCACACCACACATTTAATTTCTAAGGTCAATGAATATGTGTGAGTGTGACCAAGTAAATGTGTATGCTCTCCCCTCACGTCTTAGTATGAACTTGGGGATTAAAAACATTTACTTGTGTTGCTTTTGTTGAACCTTTAGAGGGCCTACCTCCTATTTTGTGAGAGGGAACGACCCAAGCAGTAACAAGCTAAAGCCAAGCTCTTTTGAACTGCTATATAAAAAACATGTTTGTGACAAAAGTCATAAGCAACAGGTGCTATTATGTCATACCAACGAATGTCTCCCATAGTACCCCTTATGGTGCATGAAAACCTTAGAGAGTAACCTCTACAACTTGGGAGGTCTCCTAAATAGAGCAAATCACTGCATGTATGGCCACCTGAATGAATGCCCTTACTAAGAACCTTGTGCTAGTAGCCAAAATCCATCTATTTGTTGATGTAGGAGGTCAAAAGATAGACCTCTGGAGCCATCTGACATTCTCACAGTTTAAAGTAGAGATAACAAATTTCTTGAGATCTTCAGGTCTTTAGGAATTTGAAGCTTGGTGTGTTTGAGAAGTGAGTTATGTGTAAGGGGGAACTAGTGCCACCAAGATTCTAAGTTATCCACTTTAAATAAGTGTGGCTGGAGCAATCCAAGTGGGAATTCAACAAATATTGTCCTTTCCTAGCCTAGGATCATGCATGTTTACAACTGTTTTCAAACTTATCAAGAGTCACCAATAACAACCAATCTAACTGCCAAGTGTCTTCTATGATTGATGTGTGTGCTTACTTAATCATCATCAGAAACACCTAACCATCTATCCATTCATTCCAAGTCACCATATCCTAACCACCTTTCCTTATCACATCATCCAGTCATATCCAAACAACATCAATCCTAGTCATTCCTACTCACATTCTTATCATATCTTCATCATTCAACCACATCCTCCTTGTCATTCCACATCATCTTTGTCATATCCTAATCACATTATTACTATATCTTCATCATTCAGTCACATCCTCCTTATCATTCCACATCATCTTTGTCCGATCCTAATCACACTCCTATTATATCCTCATCATTACACCTTACCCTAGTCATATCCAACTCATCCTATCCTAATCACATTCCTACTCATATATGCATTATTCAACATTCATATCCTAATCACCCTTCTTAGACACATCATATCTAGGACATCCCTAATCATAGCCTAATTCTTATCATTCCTAGCCGTTACACCTCATCCTTATCATATCTTCATCATATCCTAGTCATCATTCCAAATCATTCCACCATATCCTTATCATAGCATATTCAAGAAACTAATCATTACATATCTCATCCTAATCCATCCAAGTCATCATTCCTAATCATTACACATCTTCATTCATAATCTAACCAACTTCATCCCAATCCATCCAAGTCATCCTCATCAAACCCTAATCTCCTCTTTCATCTAATCACCATCATCTTAATCAGACCAGTCAAAACCATAATCATCTTCATTCCAATCCAATCACCTTCATCCTAATCACCTCATCCAATCATATAATCCCCAATCATATTCTATCTATCCTAATCATATCCTAGTCATCTTCATTCATAATCTGATCAAGTTCATCCCAATCAATCCAAAGTTTTCTAATCTCATCACTACACATCATCATCTTCATTCCAATCCAATCAATCACATCCTAATCATATCCCAACCATTCAATTCAATACAATCAATTTCATCCTAATCACAATACACCACAACCGTAGAGAAAACTTTGAGTATCTACTCTCCCTATCGTATTCCATTGTAATTGTGTCAAAACATTATAGACCTATTGGTTTCATTCACCAATTGCATATTCGATTTCATTCCACTACATATTCAATTTCATTCATCCCTTGCAATCTATAGAGGTTCCCAAAATAGTCTTCCTAAGGTTGAAACATAGGGAGAAACCGTCGAAGCTTGACTGTATCACAAGTACAAATCTGTCGACCAAGATACCTTGACATATTTTTCACATCAATCACAACTTGGGCTTAATACTCCATTGCTAGTTTAAGTCCATCCTTCCAAGTGAATTCTGAAACTCATGGGTTCACTCTAATTAATCATTTCTTACACACCTCAAGGTCTCGTTAAATCTAATTTATACTTTGACAAGGTCATTAGTAGATGAGAGTACCCTCTTGGAGCTAGACTTTTCAAAGACTAATATCATTAGTCTCTATCATAGTTTGGGCCTCACCACCTCACATTGACATCCCCATACCATCCCAAAATTCACAAGTCTCATTAGGTAGAGACAGTGTTGCAAAAAAAAGAAGAGAAAGGGAGTAGATCCTCCTCGTTATCCCTCATTCTCAACATTATAAATATTCCTTCCAACACATCACCCCTAATCATATCCTAGTCTAATAATCTCCAATTCATCCTAATCACAACCCTAAACATTACCTAATCATCCCTAATCACCTATCACCTAATCAATCTCATACTCTATCACATTCCTAATCACTCCAAACCATCATTCATTCTAATCAATCACTTGTCAACATGCTCCTAATACCACAAGATGAAATACAACGATATGAAGACACGTGTCATTCCACACCAATCTTAGAGAACAAGGTTCCAACACCCTAAGCCTCTTCACAAGTCTATCCAAGTCCACCTTGTAGCAAGACAAGGAGCCTTTAAATTCCAATACCACCTTTGACAAGGGGAATATAAGTCTACCTCATCCATCCTATAAGTACATTCTACCACCACACTCTAATCCTTCATCAAATCCATGTCCTAGAATTAAACATTACAAAAGCAAGCCCAAATCCACCAATCCATTTAATCCCTTTGACCCTTCATCTAGTCAAGTTCCAAACCCTAAGCCAACACCATCCATCCTTCTTATCCTTCCACCATGGGAACTTTCTACTCCACCTAGGCCTAATCATAAGTCCACATCATCTGTCCTCAATGTCCATCCACTATATTATACTTCTGTACATGCCCTTGCAAAGGATGTGATCCATTGGCTACTAGCTAGGGATAAACCCTCCCCATGCCAAACACATATGCTTGAGCCTACAAAAGAATCCTCAAACACCATGCCTAGTCCTTCAAGTCCATCATGCACTTCACAACCCATGAACCCTATTTTGTTCAAGTCAACTACCAAAAGTCCAAGTCAACCTCCATCATGCCCTCATGTTGTTGATCACAAAGAACATATCAAGCCTCTCCTAGAGCTTTCCACTTCCACTCAAATTCAAAAGGCACGTTAGGGATCCAATCCTAATCATGTGGAAACATTACCCCCTTATCCAAATCAAGATCAAACCCCCTCCATTGCTCCCATCCATAACAGACCTAATCCTATTCATGATCAATCTCCCATTTATGATCATGATCCCACTTATGATCAAGAAGGCCATGATGATTATCTTAGCCTACTTTATGCATTCTATGGTCAAGAGCTTATCACCCCATCCATCCATACTCCATCTAGCCCTATGTGCAAGCTTCCACTTCCCATGATGAGACATGTGCCTCCCAAGCACAAATAGAAGATCAAACAAATAACTTGGATCTTAATGTGCATAAGGATACTCAAAATCCTAATGATCCTTCCACACCCACAATCAAACCCCTCTCAAATCCTCTATAATATCAACTTGGTCTATCCACTTTCATACATGAATGTTCCTCCATAGGAACACAACCTTTGTCTGCCACTTCCTCTTCTCCATACAATAAAGAACTCATATGGCTTTGGATACACACCCCAAGGACAACAATCTAACGATGTTGGTACCTTCTCCATGCCTCCTAAGTCCGCTTTCCATCACACATCCCATCACATTCCTAAAACATATGTTGCCATTCCACCTCCATCATCCTACAAATGTCAAAAGCATGTGACCATACATTTGCCCCCATCGAATTTACCTCCACTACTTCCAACCCCTAATTTCCCTCCATCCACTTTGCCACCATTGCTTCTAGCACCTAACATACCTATCATTCATAAATACCCTAAATATCCTAGTCATGACCAACAAATGCACACAGTGTCTAAATCAAAGCAAAATCCATCTAAAAAGCTATCCAAGCCTATACCTCCAAAAGAAAAGTTAGAAGCTAAAATGGTATGGGTCCCTAAGCAAAAAGTAATCATGTCAAAAGAGACATCCACCTCTCAAACATCCCATTCCATCCACATATCCCAAAAATCCCACAAGCAAAAGAAAAATCATAAAAATACTAGGTCTATGTGGGTACCTAAATTACTCCGTCATCCATCTCCTAAGAAAACTTCACCATTGCTTCCTACACTACCATCCAATCAAAAGATTTAATGTTTATCATGATGTATGCAACTATTGGTCATTATTCCTTTCCATCCCTCCATCACCCCATCATTCAACCACTATCCTACATATCTTCCTCATTACTTCCCTATGGTTCATGCTTTTGCATAAGCCTTTCATTCATTTTTTGCATAAGTCCTACATAATCCACTTTTGTTCCCTCCATAATCCACACCACAATCTATTATTGTTCCTTTCATAATCCGCACTATCTATCCACTCCATCTCACTTTCATGCCACTCCCTTACCAACATACATGAGCATAATGATATTTGACATGGTCCACACGACGACATCATTCTCTAGTGGGACTATCACCCTTCATGGAATTAGACACTTGAGCCGCTCATGTCCATATCCATATCCATCTATCCCATTCAAAAAGTAAAAAAAGTAAAAAAGTAAAAAAGTCAAAAAAGACAAAAAAGTTAAAAAAAAAGAGAATAAAAAAGTAAAGAGAAATCCCTTCGTCTAGTGGTGAATACCTGGTAAAAAGGCACCTTGGATAAGTACCATGATGAAAACCTAGCAAACATGCGTCATGTGTAGGTTGATCTTCTATGTCAATTACACTTGGGGGAACCTTGTCTCATCCATCCTATCCTATCTTATCATACCATTTCCCTCCATCCACATACATACACCTTGTTGGTTACCAAATCTGCAGAAGGTTTGCCAGCTCCAATGCACAGGCGGATTTGGCCAATAGATTATGGGAGGTTGCGTGAACTGCCTCCCCTTCACTTCTGGTTCTGCCGCACCAAGGGGGGTATCCCTATAACTCAAGATGTGAACTTGACTAGCTCAAAGATAGAAAGATCTAACTTGACAACAACAGGTAGAATACTCTCATGTATGGACCAAGATCTGCATGATAGATCACAAGGTTGGCAACATTCTTGGACATATATGTCTGGTTGGGTATGAGAGTATGCAGGTGGTCCTAATCCTACTCCTACAACTAACAGGTGGAAGTGATGAGATGGGTGGACATAATGTCCTGGATGCAAAACAAGGGGTTTTGGCTCATAACTACTGACCCAGAAGTAGACTGGTGCCTATCCATTGGGCAAGGAGTCAACTAGACGTATACAACAGATGGTTTACAACTTTCACTCAAGTTTCAGGGGGTTGGACTTGATGCTTGCCTTACAAACATCACCCAAGAATGGGTATCTAACTGCCTCTACTTACAGATATCCCTGTTGACATGCAACCTTCTCCATGCATTGACCTAAAACAGTTTAATCCACTCCTTGAATGGAAGTTAGAGATCAAACATGTGATACAGAACACTGTACCCTAGAATCTATGAAACCCTTAGCAACCAGATTCAAAAGAAGGAGAACATGCAGCAAATGGAGACAAGCAGATAGACACATGCAATAAGCATTTTTCATATAAATCAACACTGAAACTAAAATATGTGCAAAATACACTCATGCTGCAACTCATAAACTCCAAAATGGGATACAACAGCCAGGATCATGCACTGTTCTTCATTATTTACACAAAAGAATGCCCAAGTCTTCAACAACCTCAAATGAGTGACACAGTCTACCTTTTATAGCAAAACTATGTACTCAGCAAATTAATTACAAGGGAGGCCAAAAATCCTGACAAATACAATGCATCAGAAAAATGGCGCTCAACGCATTGAATGCAGCAGGTAGGGGAGGAGACAGGAAGGAACCTCGAGCCATGCGCCGTCACCTGGGAATCCACATCATCAATCAGGTGGTTTGACCTTTCGCGCCATCGCCCATACCTCTGCAACAACCGCCATTAATGGCGTACCAACCCGTGGCCTTGGGAAATGCAGAATACTGTGCATCACAAACCTTTCCCGCCAAAATACCTCATCCTGATATTTCAAATTATGCAAGATCTAATTATCCCACATGCACCCCGCAGCCTCCTCCGTAACACTTTATATACTAGGTCGTGAGCATATATGATGTCGGTGATTTTGCTCCCGACGACACTAGCATAAGCCTTCATCATCATCATCCTCCAGCATGATATCCTGTTGCTCGAAATATCACCCTGACGTATGAATAGCAGCCTGATGACCAACCTTACCTTCACGTGAAATATCAACCTGATATTCACCTTCATCGGCACAACCTGATGCATCGGAGGAAGATCCTCCTACTTTGCCGATACCAAATGTCTGGCCAATGAAAAAATCCTGATGACATCATCGTCACATCCTGCTAACGTTATCAACATATCTGCATACTGCGCACCTCCTCATATCCAGATGACATCATCATCATATTCGCAACATCAGGGGATCTCCATAAAATGACTTAGTGTTAGAAATATGACCCTCCAGACCTTGAAGATGTCACCACCATATCGGCATCAGGATGATATTCGGAAGATAACCGGATATTTGAAATATCACCCCCATGCACAAATATCATGCTGCACTGTAACTCCACTATAAGATTGGGGTGATATATGAATATGACGGATATTTGAAATGATCACCCCCACTGGACAATGCATGAAGCCGACAGGCGGATATCTCCCTTCAGAAATATCATGATGCAGACAGGCAGAAAAGCAGATATCACCTGACATAAGAATGATGTCAGCATCATCAGGGTGATAAAACAACGAACATGAAGTGATAAAATAACATCAGGATGATCTTAACAAAGATCACCCAGTGTTCAAATATGATGACCCCACAGAAGATCGGGTCATACTTAGAACCTTGCAACAACAACATCAAGATGATCTTAACCAAGATCACCTGATGTTAAAATATCACCCTGGTTAAAGATCATGCTGATAGAACATATGATGATCCACGCGAGAAACAATAGGGTGATGACCGGAAACATGATGATGATGACTCCTCGAAGAAAAAATGATGCTGCTGTTGAAAACATGCTGAGGAGGCCCAAAGACTTAGAATATTTTTGGATTTTTTGGGAGGGTGCCTGCATGTTTATATGCTTGAAACCTGACTGCTCATGCAGGCACCAATAGTGGCTCTATCTGGGGACACATGCCTCTTGCAGGCATGGTGAGAACCACAGAACTTTGGGATGCAGACCAGTCCCCTATCCATCGGGCAATAGAGTCATGAAGTTACAATGACCTGCATCACCAAACACACTTGATGGCCTAAGGCCACCAAGAAAGGGAAAACCAGTATCTCCCCTTGTCAAACACCTTGTTTTCATCTACATACACTGGGCCAAGCCTGAAGATGCTGCCATGATCTGCCCACAAGCAAGTTTAGTTATTTGCACATTCAGCCCTCTGATCTAGCTTGTCACTGTCAACCCTATGCAAACAACCCTTAGCATCTGGCAACAAGTGGATGCAGTGTTTATCAAGCAATGCATACTCAAATGAAATATAACACATGTTATCACCTGTATCAGCATTATGCATTACAAAATGATCTCCTAGCTGGACTGAAAACTGAAAACACTCAAAGTCCACCACACAGCTAGGAGGGTCAGGGCTCATTTCATTAGCTGGCCTATCAAAAGAAAAGCTTTCAAATTCACAATTGTGCACATCAGGCACACAACCATCAACAGCACCAAACTGGAAAAGATCAGGCTCTGGCACCTCTTTACAATCAGGCACATTTTTACAATCACTTATCTGATGTATGCTAGTTTCTCTTTCATCAGGATGAGAAACAGAATCCAAGTCAAAAATAATGTTGAGATCCTCACCATACTCAGATAGATCCTCATCACCACATGTGTCATAAATGGGTGATCCAGGTGTCTCAGCCTCATCATGGTACGCCAGTGGTTCATGGGCAGTAGAACATGCATCTTCATCACCAATGGATTCAATTCGTGGAGGAGTATCAGCCTGTTTGCTTACTTCTTCTCTATCCTGAGCACAGTACTCACAATTATCTCCACAAATCCATTCAAAAAGTTGCTCATTGCTGTCCACAACCACATCATTATTTTCAGAACCAGACACCTCAACCTTGCAATGGGATTCATCATTGATCCTTTCAATGGCATCCTCAACTGATATCTTCTCATTTTCACTTTTATCTTCACATGATGCTAGGCTCTCAAGGTCATACTGAGGATCAAACGGGCTGAGAAGAGGTTTAGCCTTCTGACTGGCAGACACAATAGGGTTACTGCTTTTTAACTGGGCCTGCCTAGCCTCTAAGAATATCAACCTATTTTTTAACTCTTCTATTCTTTTATTCAACATTTCATCCCATTCTTGACTGAGTATGGGATAATACATAATTGGATTCACAAAAATTCTACTCTTAGACATCCTTTGTCTGCCTAAGACCTAAGGCTTCCCCCGGCATCAAACTCATGCAGCAAACAACAAATATAAAGGGGAAGGAACTAGGTACCTTTTCTCATCCAGATGCAGAATTCTGAACATCTTTTATCACACAACATACATCTATCTTTCATGTGCATTTAAATCTTTTGCAAAGTCGCCACCTCTCCAGAGAGGACAAAATTTTAAATAGTTGAAAGCTACTTTTCCAGGTTTATTCCACCAGCAGAGCATCATTTTGTTAGTGACTCGGATGGGCACATGGTTATATTCTGTTAAATCAACTCCCCAGCAGAGTCACCAAAATCTGTTGCGACTCAGATGGGTCACAAGTATATCACCAAGGATGACTAGATATTACTCTTGATCAATCACATCCCCAGCAGAGTCACCATTTTTGTTGCGACTTGGATGGGCACACAAATATTATTCTTTTAAATCAACTCCCCAGCAGAGTTGCCATTTCTGTTGGTTACTAAATTTGCAGAGCGTTTGCTAGCTCCAATGCACAGGTGGATTTGGCCAACAGATTACGGGAGGTTGCGTGAACTACCTCCCCTTCACTTCTGGTTTTGCCGCACCAAGGGAGGTATCCCTATAACTCAAGATGTCAACTTGACTAGCTCAAAGATAAAAAGATCTAACTTGACAACAATAGGCAGAATACTCTCATGTATGGACCAAGATCTACATGATAGATCAAAAGGTTGGCAACATTCTTGGACATATATGTCTGGTTGGGTATGAGAGTATGTAGGTGGTCCTAATCCTACTCCTACAACTAATAGGTGGAAGTGATGAGATGGGTGGACATAATGTCCTAGATGCAAGACAAGGGGTTTTGGCTCATAACTACTGACCCAGAAGTAGACTGGTGCCTATCCATTGGGCAAGGAGTCAACTAGACGTATACAACAGATGGTTTGCAACTTTCACTCAAGTTTCAGGGGGTTGGACTTGATGCTTGCCTTACAAACATCACCCAAGAATGGAATGGGTATCTAACTGCCTCTACTTACAGATATCCCTATTGACATGCAACCTTCTCCATGCATTGACCTAAAACAGTTTAATCCACTCCTTGAATGGAAGTTAGAGATTAAACATGTGATATAGAACATTGTACCCTAGAATCTATGAAACCCTTAGCAACCAGATTCAAAAGAAAGAGAACATGCAGCAAATGGAGACAAGCAGATAGACACATGCAATAAGTATTTTTCATATAAATCAACACTGAAACTGAAATATGTGCAAAATACACTCATGCTGCAACTCATAAACTCCAAAATGGGATACAACAGCTAGGATCATGCCCTGTTCTTCATTATTTACACAAAAGAATGCCCAAGTCTTCAACAACCTCAAATGAGTGACACAGTCTGCCTTTTATAGCAAAACTGTGTACTCAGCAAATTAATTACAAGGGAGGCCAAAAATCCTGACAGATACAATGCATCAGAATAATGGCGCTCAACGCATTGAATGCAACAGGTAGGGGAGGAGATAGGAAGGAACCTCGAGCCATGCGCTGTTGCCTGGGAATCCACATCATCAATCAGGTGCTTTGACCTTTCGTGCCATCGCCCATACCTCTGCAACAACCGCCATTAATGGCGTACCAACCCGCAGCCTTGGGAAATGCAGAATACTGTGCATCGCAAACCTTTCCTACCAAAATACCTCATCCTGATATTTCAAATTATGCAGGATCTAATTATCCCACATGCATCCCGTGGCCTCCTCCTTAACACTTTATATACTAGGTCATGAGCATATATGATGTCGGTGATTTTGCTCCCGACGACACTAGCATAAGCCTTCATCATCATCACCTCCAGCATGATATCCTGTTGCTTGAAATATCACCCTGACGTATGAATAGCAGCTTGATGACCAACCTTACCTTCACGTGAAATATCAACCTGATATTCACCTTCATCGGCACAACCTGATGCATCAGAGGAAGATCCTCCTGCTTTGCCGATACCAAATGTCTGGCTGATGAAAAAATCCTGATGACGTCACCGTCTGACGTTATCAACATATCTGCATACTGCGCACCTCCTCATATCCAGATGACATCATCGTCATATTCGCAACATCAGGGGATGTCCATAAAATGACATAGTGTTAGAAATATGACCCTCCAGACCTTGATGACGTCACCACCATATCGACATCAGGATGATATTCAGAAGATAACCGGATATTTGAAATATCACCCCCATGCACAAATATCATGCTGCACTGTAGCTCCACTATAAGATCGGGGTGATATATGAATATGACGGATATTTGAAATGATCACCCCCCACTGGACAATGCATGAAGCCGACAGCAGATATCTCCCTTCGGAAATATCATGATGCAGACAGGCAAAAAAGCAGATATCACCCTGACATAAGAATGATGTCAGCATCATCAGGGTGATAAAACAACGAACATGAAGTGATAAAATAACATCAGGATGATCTTAACAAAGATCACCCGATGTTTAAATATGATGACCCCACGGAAGATCGGGTCATACTTCAAACCTTGCAGCAACAACATCAAGATGATCTTAACCAAGATCACCTGATGTTAAAATATCATCCCGGCGAAAGATCATGCTGATAGAACATGTGATGATCCCCACGAGAAACAATAGGGTGATGACTGGAAACATGATGATGATGACCTCCTCGAAGAAAAAATGATGCTACTGTTGAAGACATGCTGAGGAGGCCCAAAGACTTAGAATATTTTTGGATTTTTTGGGAGGGTGCCTACATGTTTATATGCTTGAAACCTGACTGCTTATGTAGGCACCAACACACCTAGCCTATCGATTCCAATCATTCTCCCTTCCTCTTTTGATCTTGATAAAGATTGGGGACAAAATGTTGAAACATGCTTTAGATATCTCTTGGCATACCTTATCTCTTCCAAATGATCCATCTTATCATCCTATTGTCATAAGATTTGTCATGCAAAATCCTAAGCATACTACCTATAATGGGGCATGTTATTCCTATGCGACATAGTCCTTGGAGATCACATCCTTGCCCTCTTACGCATACATTCCTTCCATCCACTATCGCCCATCTGTTTGTCCAACTTATCTTCATCCTTGCACCTAGATTTGATTTCCCCTTATTATTGGTATCTATCACAAAGGCTACCCAAATTGTCATCCAATGTCATCCCAAAACATGCCAAAAATATTAAAAAATCAAATATTCCCAAAAAACACAAAAAAATTAAAACATCCCCTAAAAACACAAAAAACCAAAACATGTCAAAAATACCAAAAAAAATCACAACATTTCGAAAAAATCCAAAAAAATCACATATGCTCAAAAATACAAAAAAATCAAATATTCCCAAAATCCAAAAAATTAAACATTCTCAAAAAACTAAAACATCCAAATATTCCAAAAAACTCTAAAAACATCGCAAAATGTCCAAAAACCACAAAAAATCAAATAGTCAACCAAAAAACCCCAAGCAATAAACAATGTTAGTCCATATGGTCGAACTACTATGCCTTTGAGCTTACACGTAGACACAACCATCTTTAATCAGCCCTCGAGGCATTAGGTCAATCCCTTAGGGTTCGTTGAGTCAACCATGATAATAAGTCATCCTTTCATGAAATGGACACTTTGATTAGATAGTCAATCTTTCAAGAAATCCACACTTCAAACCAATCCCAAACAACAACAAGACAAATTATCCAATTAGTCAAACCAATCAATTGCATCGTGATAATCATATGTCACTATTAGTATCAATAATCACATACCCTATACAAAATGGGGCATCATCGAAACCAGGACTCTATGCCTTATATGACATGTGTCATTTCTAAAATCAATCATCAATCAAACCCTGGTGTTGCTTGCATCACCAACAACACTAGTGTCAATTAATCAATCACTTGCCTTGGACAGGTAGGTGCATTATCGAAACCAAACCAGGCATCTTATACTACATGCTTCCTATCCTGAAACTAGGCCTCCATCATTCAACCTATCACAATCAATCAAGCACATATCACTTGGCAAAAGATCCAAATGGCTGTTGGTCTAGTCTATCTTATTTTACTGGATTATTTTGTAGTCTCGTTCTTATGCTTCTCGAGGTAGTCCCTAAGTGATGAAGAGAAGCGAGGATAGAGCAAGACCTTTTTCTTTAATTATTGTTTGCGTTTTGTCTTGGCAACATGACTAGGGCAACTTGGTGCCTTGCGTGTAATCAGGATTCTACTAGGTGTGAATCAAACATCCTATGCATTGGAAATAATAACTGCTTCCTTGCATAAGGACTTGCACACCTCACAGTTATCTCATCGCATGTTCCAACAAGGTACCATAGTTACTAGTCTGAGTCAGACATTCCTTGTCTATAATGTGCCTGTTTCACAAGGGATCACATTTTTTCACTTTGGCCTCTGTCACGCCATTGTGATTATCATCCCTTGACATAATAAGTTCTATGATGATAAGCAGAAAAAATTGCAAGTGAGAAGCTCAAAAATCTATCAAAGCAAGATCTCATTTCTATTCTTCTAGCCAATCTTTCATTCCTCCACTATCTCTCTCTTGCATATTTCATTCCTCCACCTTCATTGTAGCTTAACGTATCATTCATTTCTTCTATCCATTCTCCTTTCTTTCTTTCTTGACCATTCCATTTCATTTCGAGAGCCTACCTGTGTTTGTCCAACCTGCCTATCCTCTCAAAGAGGCGTCATCATCCTATCTTTCCATCATCATCCTTTTCCTCTGTCCATTTCCTTAACTTCTTTGAAATGATGTTACTTGACATAAATCTCATCATCTCAAAGAGGGGCAAAATGTAGACACCTAAAAGTGTCCTCAGGTTGCAGAACCCTAATTTCTTCCACACTTATCTATTTTTCCCTAATTTTCCTCTGTGGTTAAATAATTAATTTTAGTTGATTAATTATTTAATTATTTATTACCCCTTGCCCCTTTTAATTTAAATAAATAAACATTTATTTAAATTAAAAGGCCTTATCCTAATTGAATAGGCTCCACCTATTTAATTTAATCATCTCACATTATTCCCCTCTTCAAGTAAATTAAATAAATGAACCAATTTATTTAATTTAAAAAAATTCTCCACCTTACCATTTCTCCCAATTTTAAATTCACTTTTGTCCTCTAGTGGTGAGAAAACCCTAACTCATCTCAGCCCTCCATTTGGCTCAAAAGTCAACTTTCAATCTTGGCCATTCAAAAAATCAGGTCTTCTATAAAATCACTTTTTCCAGCTCATTTTCATCTCTCATAGTTCATTTTTTTCATCTCTAGGCACCTCTCTTAGTTCATTTTTTCATGTTCTCTAATCTCTCTTTTAGCTTACAACTCTCTAATATCTCACTGTCCACACACTTGAGCTTCTCAAGATTGTGCAAAAACTACAAATATGAGAACAATAATGCAAGATAGAGGGGAACAATGGAGATAGGACAATACTAGTTTAAATTCTTATGTTTTTCATGTTTATTTGACTATTTTCTAGACTAGATTGTACTTCATTGCAATTAGGGTTTTGCTATAGTTTCATTTCTGCATGTTTGAAAACCTAAATCCTAGAACATGAAGAGTTTGAGAATCTATAGATGAACTCATAGGTGAAGTGGATATGAATAAGTCCTCAAGTAGTGAAGAAGAAGACAAAGAAAAGAAAGTTGAACAAGAAGACAACCAAGTTGAAGAAGAAAAGGCTCTGATAGGTGCTGTTAAGACTCCCAGGTATGTAAGGATTACTCATTCTAAAGATCAGACTATTGGTATTAACAAGGAAAAGAGCTATAGAAGAACATGTGAACTACTGTTTAATTTCAAAGATTGAACCTAAAACTGTTAGTGAAGCTTGCAATGATGAAAATTGGGTAAAATCTATGGAAGAAGAGATGATGTAGATAGAGAAGAATCAAACTTGGGAATTGGTTCCTAGATCTACTGATAAGAATGTGATTGGAACTAAATGGGTTTTCAGAAACAAGATGAATGAGAATGGAGAAGTAGTAAGAAATAAAGAAAGATTGGTATGCAGAGGATATTCTCAAGTTTAAGGGATATATTTTGAGGTGACCTATGCTCCGATGGAAATGATTGAAGCAATAAGAATGTTTTTGGCATTTCCAACACATAAGGATTTAAAAGTGTATCCGATGGATGTGAAGTCTGTATTCTTGAATGGTGAGTTGGACGAAGAAGTTTACATTGAACAACCAGAAGGATTTTAGTTATCAGAGCAAGATTATATGGTGTGCAGATTGAAGAAAGCCTTGTATGGACTAAAGCAAGCTCCTAGAGCCTTTTATGTATAAGAAATTTGTAGAGGAAATGTAAAAAGAGTTTGAGATGTCTATGTTTGGTGAAATGAATTTCTTTCTATCCAAGTATGTGAAAGAGTTGTTGAAAAAGTTTGGAATGGAGGATTCTAATCCAGTATGTACTCCCATGGTGACTGGTTGCAAATTAAGAAAGATTGATGAATCACCTAAGACTAATTAGAATAAGTATAGGTCCATGATTGGAGCATTACTTTATCTAACATACATCAGACCTGATATAATGCATGTAGTTTGTCTTGTGGCAAGATTTCAAGAAGATTCTAGAGAGTCACATGTGATGATAGTTAAAAGGATCATGAGGTATTTAAAAGGCACTTCAAACTATGGACTATGATATCCTAAAGATACTAATTTCACTCTTAGTGATTACATAGATGCAGATTGGGCTAGAGATGTTGATGATAGAAAAAGTACAAGTGGAGGTGCTTTCTTCTTGGGTAATAGATTGATTTCATGGTTGAGAAAAAAAGCAAGGTTCAATTTCTTTGTCTAATACAGAAGCAGAATATATTGCTGCAGCATGTTGTTGCACTCAAGTGATATGGATAAAGTAAACATTGAAGGATATAAGAGTTGTGTATGGAGAACCAATTTCAATCTTTTGTCACAACACAAGTGCTATAAACATTTCAAAGAATCCAGTGATGTACTCAAGAACAAAGCATATATCAATAAGGTATCACTTTCTTAGAGAAAATGTAACAAAGAATGAAGTAAAGATGGAATATGTGTCTACAAAGGATCAGATTGCAGATATTTTCACAAAGCCTTTGCCTAAGGATACTTTTGAATATCTTAGGGAGAAGTTAGGGGTTATTACCCCTCATGCTCTAAACGAAGATGTATAAGAAGTGCATCAGTCTAGTAGTGCCCAAATTATCATTCTTTGATCTGGATTGATGTTTTGAAGGCTACCTCTTAGGGGGAGTAGGTAGATGGTGGAGATGCTGATATGAGTTCCTGATAAAGAGCAGTAAGTGTTGCAGTGTTGCTAATAGGGGGAGTAGTGCAGTGATAGTAAGATTTGAGTTGAGTTTTAATAACTAAAGAGGGAGAGAAGTAAAAGTTCTGGCACCCTTTTCCATTGATGTCAAAGGGGAAGAAAAGTTCATGTGAAAAACTTAAGGAGAGAGATTTTGATTGATGTCAAAGAAGGAAAAGAGTTGAAGCTAGAGAAAGCATAGAGTAAGGGGGAGCAAAGAAGCAAAACAAGTTTGTTTGTCTTCATGTTTTTTCACATCATGTGTTACCATCAATGACAAAGGGGGAGATTGTTGCAAGTATGAGTAGTAAGTGTTGTCATTGATGTCAACACCTAAGGTCAGCATCTAAGGAAGTTATTTGGATGAGTTTGAGCAAGTGTCTGAGAAGAACAATGCAGTGTTTTGCTCCACATATCCTATAGATTAAATATCTTTGTTTGTGGTTTGAAAGTTATGTTAAGGGATGTCTGTAGTTGCAATGTTTCAAGTTTGAGCCTCCAATGTGAAGATTTGAGTGAGTTCTGTTCACCAGTGTAAAACTATTTTTCTAGGTATTCAATGGTAATAGGGAGAATGTATTTTTCTCTACATCTCCTTTGTATTGAAGACCAGAATATGAGTCATGGATATGATTTAGAGAAGTGTTTGAAGATGATAAATCCAAAATGTGGTGGTTCGAACCACTGTGCAAGAAAAGTTCTATTCACCAGTTTGAAGATTGTGTCTGGCAATATGTGCAGAGTGACAAGGAGAAAGTGTTTTACTCCGCATTTCTCCGTAGATTGGAATTTAGCTTTGCGGTTCTGGACTTAAGATTATAAAGTCCTTAGATATCTTCATTTCGAAGGATTTGTAATTTGGTTCTCCGGAAGACAAGTTTGTGTTGTTATGCTTCAGGTGAAAGTTGTTGAGTTCAAGTGATATTTGCTATCTCTAAATATCTTCAACTGAGATCTGTTGTGGTTGGATTTGTTAGCTCCCAAGTGAATCTATGTTGTTTGTAGATGTCTCTAGAATGTGTTGAAGACATGTGCTTCATCCTCAAGCTACAATGAAGATCTTGCAAGTATATCTCTATGTGTTCTTGATGTGTACACTTGTTCTGGCTGACCTAGTTTGTTACATTTATTGTGAAGGTGATTCAAGGATTGTGGAAGTGTGTCCAAGCATGTGAGGATGTATTTGGGTCTGAGCTAAGTTGTGATGTGTTCATCTCTCAATCATTTAATCCACAAGTTTGTTTAGGTCCATTCCTAATTTGATTTATGTATGTATGCCGACCTTGGAGATTGTTCCAATGGTCGATGATTGTAATGCCGACCTTGATGTACATTCCAAGGTTGATGAATTGTATAAATGCATGTAATGAATTCATGAATGAGTGTTGGACTTGTCAAAGATGAGAAGATAAGTGCAAAGTGAAAAAGTAGAGTAGAGCAGAGGAGATGTATTGCACTTCAGTGGAACTAAACCTTGGCCTGATGTAGATCTTATTATATCAGTTCACCAACTTAGGTAGTGAGCCCAACTTGGTAGCGAGCTTCATCTTTTGGCAGTGAGCCATTTCATTTGAGTAGTGAGCTTTGGGCAATGAGCCTCTAATTTTTGGTATTGTTATTACATATTATATTGTGAGCTAACACTCACCATGGTTTTTACCTATTTAGGGTTTTCCAAGTAAAAATCTAGTGTCTCATGTGTGATTGTGCTTAAGTTTTTGAAATCATGCTTTCATCATAATAATAGTTATTAAGTGATTGATGTGTTGATGTTCATAAAAGGTTAAGTTTTGGTGACAATTGATTCACCCCCTATTAGTTATCTTGTGCATTTCAATAGAGGCTAGGTAGGCTGAGGCCTAGGCCTAGATATAGGCATAGGTGGCAACAGTAGCATAGGCAGTAATAGCAGTAGTAGTGCCACCACCCCACCACCTGCAGATGACAGGGAGGTTTCCCAATTGATGGCATAGAGAGATGTAGTTGTACAGTTGAGATTGGCAACAGAGGCCACCCTTCAGAGGGTGAGGCGAGAGAGAGAGATGTAGTATGCCGAGCCTTGGGTACTAATCAAATGACCTTGGTGGGGGAGCTTACCCAAGTACAGGGTGAGCTAGCTACATCAGGCAGAGAGGCAGAGTACTATAGAGGCCTCTACTTTGGAGTAGTGCCAATAGATCAGAGGGAGCCAAGTTTTTGGGAGAAGAGTAGATCAGGGGCCTTAATGTCATGGAGGAGAGGGAGATCAGGTTCATCTGTCATAGGTCCCCCTTGTCATTCACATGGAGGGGGACTAGCTAGAGGGTCTTCATTGAGTGCTGCATAGGGGTCTCAGTAGGCTGGGAGCTCGATGCATGGATCACACTAGAGCCTTCTTGTACATATTGTATTGGATGTATATTGCATCATATGTATCAACTATGTATTTTGATTATGATGCATGCGTGCATATGATGTACTTTTTTTGAGGGCTCATGATAGCCATGATGTATTATAGCACCATATTTGATGTACATTGATGTATATATAGACATTTGTATTCTTTTGATGAACTTGATGATGATACATGATATATATGATGATCTTTATGATGTATGATGATGTTTATGGATGTTCATGCTTATGATAATGTATTTCTATATGCTGTGGATGTGATAATGTTGTACTTATGATAATGTATTCGTGTGATGATATTAATGCTTATAGATGTATGGATTGTGATGACATTATGATATGATTATGGGTTTACATGATAATGTGTATGCTTATAAATGTATGGATTGTGATGACATTATGATATGATTATGGTTTACATGATGATGTGTATGCTTATAGATGTATGGATTGTGATGACATTATGATATGATCATGGGTTGACATGATGATGTGTATGCTTATAGATGTATGGATGAGATGTCTAACACATGGTTTTGCAGGTATGCAACAAACTTTGATGATAGATAGAAGAAAATGAGATAGAATAGAACATGATAGATAGAAAATAATAGATTATTGATCGATCTTTGTATGAAAACTATATGATGATCTTGGATGAATGGATGGGTAAATGGATAACTTGTTGCAAACATGGTTTCACTAGTTCGTTGAAAGTTTTGATGCCTGTGGGTAAATGTGAGAACCATTCTATTACTTGTCCTCCAAGACTATGAGAAAAGAGGCACATAAGATAGGTGTCATTATGAGCAACCTCAAAACAAGCAATGTAGAACTCTCTAAGATGGTCCTTAGGGTCTCCTTTTCCTTTATATTTGTCAAATTTTGGCATGTCAAAGTTTGGTGGAAAATGGATCATGCGCAATGATCGATCAAATGGGTATGGACATACCTCGTCTAAAGAGAAAGTTTTATTTTTATGACCAAATGAAAGATTTGATAATTGTTTCTTCATGCCGGCAACTGTGAGCTCAAGAGCTGATGGGGGTGTTGGTGAAGCCACATTTTGTTGGGTTTGGTTTTGTTGTTGTTGATTCCCATAAGGAAGATTGGAATTAAATCCATAGGAATTTGTATTGTATGGGTCATATGAGATATGGGGGTGGTCGTTTTGAGGTTACCCATGTGGAGGGGGTGCTAGATATGAATATTGGATTTGTGAATCTTGAGGAGGGGTGATGAAAGAATTTTGACATTGATATTGTTATGGAGGGATGATATATGTGTTTTGATTTGGTGGTGGTTGTGGAGGATAGCCATAGGAAGATTGGTTTTGAGAATGTCAAGGGTAATTGAGATAGGTGTTGTTTAGATTGAGTGTAGATGATGTTTGTGGTGGAGTGATATAGGTAGATTGGATTTGAGAATGTTGAGTGGGAGGAATATAGGTTGTGTTTAGATTGAGAGTCAATGATGTTTGTGGAGGAAGGATATAGTTGGAGTTTAGATTGAGAGATCATTGGGGTGGAGTGACATCATTTGTGTTGATGAACTTTGGGAGTGTTGTTGGGGAGTGACATTGTTTAGGTTATTGAGATGGAGGGTGGATGAAGTTTGAGGTGGTGTCAGTCATGGCCCTTGTTGCATTGCCACATAAGTGTCTCTCGATTTGTAATTTGGTGTAAAACTCTTTCGTGATGGGGTAGTCATTATACCATTTGAGATAGATATGTGCTCTTGTGATATGCTAGGAGGTTGTTGATGGTTTATGGTGAAGAAGGGTTGTGATTGTTGGGTTTTCTTAACTAGAGCAGCCTGTCTTGCTAATTCAGCTTGACGATGAAGGGTCTCTTGTTGATGTTTATAAATCTCCATACGAGTCAAGAGGGGTGATAATGGTCTCTCCACAGTTGGATTTTGGTTTTCGTAGAGAGGATTTTCATATTTAGTGTTGAAAGGTTTGGACACCCCCTCTTGCGAGTCTTGTTCGGGCATGAGAGTAGATATAGTTGACATGGTTTGAATGGGATTGATTTTTGGTCTATCCATAACCTCATGGGTTTGGTCTTGGTCCTTAAGAGTAGATACATCAAAGTCTTGAGGTAGTTTAGCTCCTTTTTGAGAAAGTAAATGGAAGAAGTGATCTTGATTAGCACTAATGAGTTTATCAGGTGCTGTCATGGATTTAGGATCTTGCATGTTTTCATTAAGGTCTTGAGATTCTTCTTGAGAGGATTGACCTTCTTGAAAGTTTCACTCTTCTTGAGAGGGGACTTGATCTATAGTATAATCATGTAGAACCATATCATGATGGTGTATTCCCATGGGAGCATGAGGAGAATCTATCAAAGTGGTATTACCCACTTGAGGCCTATTTTGGAAATTGAGTTGAGGCCTATTTTGAAAATTGGTTGGCATATCGATTGGTGTTTGAGGAGTGTCGTGTTGGGACATGATTTGATGGTCTTGTTGAGGTGTATGATAGTGAGAATTTTGTTGTTGTGGGGTGGTTTTCTTAGCCTTCATGGCTTGACAATATTGTAGTCTAGTGGTTACCATAAGATGACTCAAATGCACTAGGACAATAGTTAGGGATTTTGATTGATTTTGGACTAGTTTGATAAAGTTGAGATCACTATGTTGGTAGATATGAAGTGGGTTGCTTGTGGATGATTATGAAGACTAGATCAATTGTTGATTGGATAAGGATTACCATTCACAAAGTAGACTATTGACCTCAATGAAGGTAGATAGGGTTAATGGTGTAAACTATCTCAAAAGAAGTTTATTCTCTAAAGCTTGTAAAAACCAATAACGGATACTAGTTCCTCTTCAAAGACCTAAGAGATGTGATCACTCTCAAATCAAAGATAAACTAGGGGATTGATGCGATCTAGAATCTATGGTGAAGACCAAATTACATAGCTAGAAAAAGTGTGAGTAAGGGATTAGGCCTGTTTGGCAAAATGAAGTTGATAGATAGCAATCTCAAGAGGATAAGTGGTTTGAAAACTCCAAGTTTTAGGGTATGATAATGGATGAAATTGTTTGGTGGTTTGATGGAATAGATCTGACAGTACTATAGGATGCTATCTCAGAGGTAGATATGATCAAAATTTTGAGTTTGTTGTGTTTTGGGCTAAATGGATGATAGACAATTTGATAGAGACCAAAGGCACTGGACTGTGGTTCAAAAGCAATTTTCTGCTTGCCAGAGGTGCTGGACTATGTTTCAAATGCACTTTACTGCTTTCCTAAGGTGTTAGACTGTGTTGCAAAAGTGTTGGACTGGGGTGCAAAGGCACTTCAGGATTGTGCAAAAACGTTGCGTTGGTGACAATGATGTTGTAAGGCAAATTTTGATAGATTTTTCATTGGATTTTGACAGGATTTGCTTTGACAAGAGAATACACAGTAAACAAAGAGGCCAAGGACTGATACAATAGATAGTGTATGTTCGAGGCTCATGAAAAAGCCCAAGTTTCCATGGGTATAACATAATTTGCAAACAAATCAAGCACTTCTATATCTATGGACAAGCTTCACTATGATAATATCAACCCACAATTTGGAATCTCTATGACTCAAATGTCATCACACCTAAGATGGGTGTGTACATTTTTTCATCTTTGTGTGAGAGGACAAGTAGGGGCCCTTGGAATGGAAGGATGACCCAATCACCCTCTCCCTAGAAAGCTACATGTAGCTTATGCTAAGCCAGGGATTTTTATCTCATCTCAAGGGAGCTTTATGGTGAGTAATGTTGGGGGTGTCATACCCTTGCACTAAAAATTACTGTAATGTTCAGAGGTAGATCGGGTAGTCACTAGCTATGTGGTTTTTAGTTGTTTTGGGGGACCAATGCCTTGCGAACATGCTGCAAGCTACTAAAAGCTTTAACCAACTTTACTAGGAATGTGATATACCCTACACAAGTGCAAAATTTCTTTCAAAAGAGTGTTACGTACAATTCCTTTCGAGTTGGCACCGTAAGGCAAGGCTAACCCTGGTTAGGACTTGGATTTCGCCTCAACCAATTTATAGAGTGGTCCAAAGGAAAGATCCACTTAGGGTCATCTCTTTTGGATGAAACACAATCCAAAAGTAGGTCCTAAAGGATAAATTGAAAATAAAAGATAGACGAGTCTAGTTTTTTGATCACCCAAGTTTTCACAAGGGGAGAGCATATACCTATCACCTTACAAGCACGTCACACAAGTGTTCAATTATCCATTTATAAAAAAATAAGGTGCAACTAGACTAATCACACAAGATTGCAAATGATAGATATAGATTTCCTATAAAAAGTTTAGGTGTTTCTAAGACTTAGTGAAAAAGATTGCAAATCTTCAACGTTTGTCCTACCAAGATATGTTCAGAAACCTATTTGCTCTGTTTGAGTGATAAGATGCTACAAAAAGTTGATTAGCTCCACAAAAACCAAGTAATTAGTGAAAAAATAAATCACCAAATGGACTGTGACTCAGATGCACACTATTTTAGACCAAAAGCGCTTAGACATTGTGTAGATGCATGTTGTTTCAACCAAAAGCGCTTCACTATCATACAAAGGTACTTTGTAATAACAGACCTACAAAAAACAATATTTCATCAAAAAAGCTAGATCAAAAGATGATTGAATGATTGAGTGGTGATTCAAGATGTTGATGGATGATGAGATCTGTAGTTTGCAATCAAGAACAAATCACAAGAAATCGTGAAATGATGGATTAACTCAAAAAATGTAAAATACTCCTAAATAAATCAACTTAGGAAGTATATAAGATGATTGAGAGACAAATAAAATAGCTTGTCTAACAATATATGATTAGTATGATGTGAGAAGAACCCTGTAGATTAGCAAAATAAGTCAGAAATCTCTAACAACTAGAAGCGCTTTACTATTGTGCCAAAAGCATTAGATTGTTGACCGGATGCATCTTACTGCATGCCAAATGCACTTCACTATCACCTGAAGGTGCTTTAGTGCAGACTAGAGGCACTTCAATTCTGCTTAGATGCTCTTTTCTATGTTTGTTTGCACTTTTCTATACTGTACTTAAAAAAATCAAGTTTTCTAAATAAAAATAAAGGTTAGTGGGTCCCACCGAGCGTGCCAGAATGTGTATAGTGTAGACACCCAAAAATGACCATGTCATCGCATCACTTGCATTTTCATCAAAATTTGTCTAATCACCCGCATTTCAACATTAATTAAATAATCTAATTATTTAATTAATTTTATCAAATTATTCCAAATCTCCCAAAATCAACATTAATTGAATAAATTCTATTTATTTAATTAATTTCATCAAAATCAACTTTATTCTTCCAAAATTAAATAATGTTGATTATTTAATTAAATCAAATTCTTCCAAAAATTCAAATCCACATCAATTGAATAAATTAATTATTTAATTGATTTATCATCCAAATCCTCTTATCTACAATTAAATAATTTTAGTTATTTAATTAAATCAATTGTTCTTCCAAATTTAAATAACTCATTCAAATTTATTTAAATTATCTCAATCTCTAAAAATAAAATATAAATAAAATATTTTATTTATTCTTCTAATCATGCACAAATAATTAAATAAATTTATTTATTTATTTGCCTCAAATATCTTCTAAATCTTCTAAAAATAAATCTTGTTCATCATGCACACAAAATTAAAATTTTTATTATTTAATTTTAATCAAATCATGTAAAAAACAAATTACAAGTTGAGTTAATTGACTTAATCATTATTGTTTTTATCACCAACTCAAATTAGAAAAAGCATTTCTATTTTTATGAAATCTAAAAATATGTCTATTCCATGTCTTTTTATGTCAAATCAATCAATTAACTCAAACAAAAATAGCTTTTTGTGTGACACATATCAAGTGCACGTTCATCATGAATTATAGATTTATCTCATCCATTGATTCTATTGAATTTTCTGGATCATTGATCGATATTTATTGAAACCTATATAAACCCCCTCATCTCATAATAAGTCCTCTTCGATCATTTATTCTTAGGCATCCCTATAGCGCATTGAGCATACATCGCATCATTAAGCACATCGATCTTTTGAGCACAAACATAATCTACATCTACTTGTTGCAAACATGGTTTCACAATTTATGAAGCAATCCACATTCGACCAAGATAACAAGACAATCTAGGTGAAAGCTTTCATTGTTTTTGTGTTAATTCATTGATTATTTGGTTATTTTCTTAGATCATTATCTTGATGTAATAGGATTGAATTGTTGATTATTTCATTGTTTTGATTGTTATTGATTATTTCTTTGCCTAATCCTCAGAGTATCCATGTCTAAAATTCAAAAAAGAAGAAGAAGAAGAAGAAAATAAAAAGAAAAACAAAAAATAATCTGTCCTATGGTGAAAATCTGGTAAACAGATGCCTTGGATAAGTACCATAGTGAAAACTTGGCAAATAGATGCTATGTATAGAGTCAACAACCATCATCTATCAAGTCTTGTTCATTCTATGTCCATTTCATAATAATCTTCATTCCATGTCCATTTCATAATAAAACTTCTTCCTTCCATCCATAATAAAACCATTGACCTCGTTTGCATTTCCACCTCCCTATCTAGAATAGCTTGGAAATTTGTCAATGTCCATCATCGTCATCCCATGTCAGTTATCACTTATCCTACATCAGCTTGTCCTATGTCAGTTATCAAGTTCTCTATGTCAAGTTATCCTATGCCAAAATTATCCATGTCAAATCGTTAGCTATCTTATCTCAGTCATCCATTGTAACACCTCTACTAGAATGGGGGAAACCCTTTCCTTAACCTAGGTCTAGGAATGGATCCTTGTTCATGGTTCAAAAATACTTCAAACAAAAACAAAAACAAAAACAAAAACAAAAACACTTCAAACCAATCCATCAAACATATCACTTGTCTTGTACAAATTGTCACACTCAAAACTAGACCATGTGTCTTATATAGGGTGTTTCATTTATGAAACCAAACACCTTCATCCTTGTGTTGTTCTAGGGATATATCATTCCCCACAATGACAACACTTTCTACATCATCAACAACCCACAACTACAGATCATCTCATCTCAAACTTAAGGTACCTTGATCCCATGGATATGGGTATGTAGGCAATTTGGAATATGAAGGAAGTTTCCAGTACTCAGGTACATAAGATATCATTTCACCTACCCAAGGTCAAACACCTTGACCCACTCATCACTCTACCTAGAACTACATATTATCATTTTCATCTTTCATCGTAATGTGCCTTGACCTCATGGATATAGAGTACGCAGGTAGTTTGGAATAAGGACATATCTAGTACTCAGGCACATACGATTCATCATTCTTCACCCATCTCAATCCATTGACATTCCATCTTTCTTATCTTCTATTTATCAAAACCCATCCACCTCACTTTGACTAACTCAAGCAACAAAACAACAACCAAATGCATCCTTTCAAAGAAAAAGTCCTTAACCAAACCTGAAACAAAGAAACCTACTTGCAGAGCTATATTCTGTCCTACATATTGATTGCCAACATCTGTTACATCAATCTCAACCAAGCAACAGATCAACATGCTTGTCTTATACAGGATGTTCCATTGTTGAAACTAGACCAGGTGTCTTATAAAACATGTTACATTTCCTAAAACCAGACATTATCCTATCAATAGATCAACACCCTTTAACAGATATACATTCCTACAATAAGGCTGTTATCTACCCAACCAATCCAATCTATCTTGAGCAACCTCTTTGGCAAGAGAATATGTTGGATGTATGTTTTCTTTGTAAGTTAGTCCATTTTCTTTTTTGGTTTATCTTTTGTTCCTTTTCCATTACCTATTCAAGACTACCTTGATTTATCTATATCTTGGTATGTTGCGATGCAATATGGATTGGGGGCATAGTCATTGCTTTTGTGTGCCATGTTTGAGGAATGATCTTTAGTATCTTTCTTAGTAGCATATTTATCTTGTGTGTGTGTTATAACCTAGCATATTACATATTAATATTCTTCTTGCATTTATGTATTGAAGTTTATTTTATGTTCAAGACTATGACTCATTCACATATCCAATAAGATTATATTATGTCTAAGGGATCTAAGTTCAAACCGCTTGCTTGCAGAGTCAACATCCACGCACTCAGATATCATAGCACCTTGGTCTTTTATACCTTGGTGGCAAACTATCCATGTGCTATATCAAAATAAGGATTGCTCTTTATAAACATTTGTGAAACCGTTGCAACAATTATCCATTTACCCATCCATTTATCAAAATCATCATATAGTTTTTCAAGCAAAGATCGATCAATAGTCTTTCTCTCTTATCCTCATGTCTGCTATCGTCTTCATCATGTCAACCTCCATCTATCCAACCTCATTTGTCTTAAACTCAATCTTCTAGTTGAGCGTCAACCCAATCCTTCTGTCGCTTCCCTGTCTTTCATCTCGAGGGGGCATCCTACACCAGCTACACAGGGGCAGTTAGCTACACTGGGGCATTAAAAATTGTATCATGTCTTCAATAATTGATTTATTTGAAACAATGCTATAAACTACATTGCATCAAAGAGGGGAAAAATGTTGACGTCCAAAAATGACCATGTCATTGCACCACTTGCATTTTCATCAAAATCTGTCTAATCACCTAGATTTCAACATTAATTAAATAATCTAATTATTTAATTAATTTCATCAAATTATTCCAAATCTCCCAAAATCAACATTAATTCAATAAATTCTATTTAGTTAATTAATTTCATCAAAATCAACTTTATTCTTCCAAAATTAAATAATTAAATCAAATTCTTCCAAAAATTCAAATCTACATCAATTGAATAAATTAATTTATCATCCAAATCCTCTTATCTACAATTAAATAATTTTAATTATTTAACTAAATCAATTGTTCTTCTAAATTTAAATAATTCATTCAAATTTATTTAAATAATCTCAATCTCTAAAAACAAAATATAAATAAAATATTTTATTTATTCTTCTAATCATGCACAAACAATTGAATAAATTTATTTATTTAATTTGCCTCAAATATCTTCTAAAAATAAATCTTGTTCATCATGCACACAAAATTAAATAATTTATTATTTAATTTTAATCAAATCATGCAAAAAACAAATTATAAGTTGAGTTAATTGACTTAATCATTATTGTTTTTATCACCAACTCAAATTAGAAAAAGCATTTCTATTTTTATGAAATCTAAAAATATGTCTGTTCGATGTTTTTTTATGTCAAATCAATCAGTTAACTCAAACAAAAATAGCTTTTTGTGTGACACATGTCAGGGGCACGTTCATCGTGAATTCTAGATTTATCTCATCCATTGATTCTGTTGAATTTTCTAGATCGTTGATCGATCTTTATTGAAACCTATATAAACCCCCCTCATCTCATAAAAATTCTCTTCAATCATTTATTCTCAGGTATCCCTACAACACATTAAGCATACATCGCATTGTTGAACACATTGATCTTTTGAGCACAAACACAATCTACATCCACTTGTTGCAAACATGGTTTTGCAATTTATGAAGCAATCCATATTCGACCAAGATAACAAGACAATCTAGGTGAAAGCTTTCATTATTTTTGTGTTAATTCATTGATTATTTAGTTACTTGCTTAGATCGTTATCTTGATGTTATAGGATTGAATTGTTGATTATTTCATTTTTTTGATTATCATTCAATCTTGATTTATCCCTATACACATATAGGTAAAATTGAGATTGAATAATAAGATCAAACAATGATAAACAACAAATCAATCTTATAACCTTCAAAGAAATGATCTAGATAATAACCAAATAATCAATGAATAATAACAAAAACAATGAAAGCTTTCACCGAGATTGTATTGTTTCCTTGGTTCTTTGTGGATTGCTCAATACATTGCGAAACCATGTTTGTAACAAGCAGATGTAGATAGTAATTGTGTGCTCAAAGATTCAATGTGCTAAACAATGTGATGTATGCTCAATGCGCTATAGGGATGCCTGAGAATAAATGATCGAAGAGGATTTATGAAGAGATGAACGGGGTATATATAGGTTTCAGGGTTCGATTGATCAACGGTTGAGATAATTAAATGAAATGAATGGATGAGATAAATCTATAATTCATGATGAATGTGCATATGACATGTGTCACAAAAATATATTTTTATTAAGTTAATTGTTTTGTCAAGATAAAAATAGGATTGATTTCGTAAAATTAGAATGCTTTTTCTAATTTATGAGTTGATAGGATTAAAATAAGATCAAAGCCAATTAACTTAACTTTAGATTTGCTTTTTACATGATTTGAATAAAATTAAATAATAAATTATTTAATTTGTGTGCATGATGAATAAGATTTATTTTTAGAAGAATTAGAAGGATAAAATAAATAAATAAATTTATTTAATTGATTATGCATGATAGAAGAATAGAATAAGATAAAAAAATTAAATAAATTAAACAAATAAATTGGTTTAATTTATTTTGCATGATGAAGGATAAATAAAATATTTAATTTTATTTATTTTAGAAGAATAATTGATAAATTAAGTAATTAGAAATTATTTAATTATGGTTAAGAAGAAATAAAATGATGTATTAATTAAATAATTGATTTATTTAATTAATGTGGATTTGAATATTGAAAAAGGATAATGATTTAATTAAATAATTAAAATTATTTAATTTTAGAAGCCTAAAGAGGTATTTAATGAAATTAATTAAATATAATTTATTTAATTAATATTGAAATCAGGGATTTTTAGAGGAAATTGATAAATTGATGAATTTAATGAAATTAATTAAATAATTAGATTATTCAATTAATGTTAAATGTAGGTGATTTGGGAAGAAATGATGTATGCAAGTGATGTGATGTGAAGGGTCATTTTTAGGTGTCTACAAGAGGAAATAGATAAATTTGATGAAATTAATTAAATAATTAGATTATTTAATTAATGTTAAATGCAAGTGATTTAGGAGGAATTGATGTATGCAAGTGATGCGATGTGAAGGGTTATTTTTAAGTGTCTAAATTTTACCCCTCTTTGAGATGGTGTTTGCGAAGTAACATCATTTCAAAGAAATTTAAAACATAGCATTTGATTGGTAGAAGATTGATTTAGAATAATATGGTTGGAAGAAAATGATTAGATTGGAGATGGTGATGCCCCAATCACTCAAAGTGAGGGTGACAAGGAAAGATAATGGTAAGTTAATGAATAAGATGAATGATGATGATGATGATTCCAAGACAAACAAGGTATTGCCCCTGTCAAGTTGTAAACCAATGATTAATTGATGATGATCGATAAGGATAGTGTCTGGTTTCAGAAATGAAACACCTCGTATAAGATGCCTGGTCTAGTTTTGAGAGTGTGACAATTTGTATAAAACAATTGATATGATTGATTGATTGATGTTAATATCTAGTTTTAGGAATGAAACATGTCATATAAGATGCCCGATCTGGTTTCGACAATGCAACATCTTTTACAAGACAATTGATTGATTGATTGATTTGGTTTACGACAAGATTAGGATCAAGACCAAAGGATGTGATTGGATAATTTGGCTAGATTGATTAGCTAGATTGGCATGGAAAGGATGAGATACATCGATAAGAGGAATGATGATGATAATGAGGATGCCCCCTCAAGAGGATAGTTGGGTTCAAAGAACAGGGTGTGCTCCTGAAATGAAAGAAGAGATGAAGATGAAAAGTTAGATGATAGATGGAAGATAAAGCTACATAAGATGTAGAAGGATTGATATCAGATTTATCGATCTTCATGAAAGCTATAGATTTATTAGGATGTATGGATAGGTGGATGGACAAGATGAAGTGTGTTGAGGATGTTTAGGAGAAATGATGATATCTTATGTACCTGAGTACTAGATACTTCCTTCATATTCAAGACTGCCTACATACTCGTATCCATCGGATCAAGATACATTAAGATTGAGATGATGAAGATATGTAGTTCTAGGAGTGTGATGAGGTGGGGTGATGTTGCAATTGTTATGCAAATATTTATAAAGAGCAATCCTTATTTTGATATAGCAAGTGGATGTTATGCACTAGGGTATAGAAGACCAAGGTGACTGTAACATCCTCGTTCTAAAAACATAGTAAAAACCAAAAAATTACCATAAAGTAAATTTACAAGGTGAAAATGAGACAGATAATTTTTTTTTCTTTTATTCAACTTATAGTCGAGTAACTACAATTACAAGATATCTTATTACAAGTACAATCAACCTTATTGTCTTTCTCAAGTACAATGAAAATAAATCAATTATAAATACCTGAATCAGATAATGTTTTACTTAGTCTCAATAAATGCAAGTCTCAGAGATATACTGCATCTGAAAATCTGACATCTTTATTGCAAGCCTTGGCATGTCTTCTGCTAGAGAGAGAGCGTATCTTTCCAGTGATTTACCTCCAACCACAGACCGTCGGTCTCCCGCACTCCTTCCTAATCGGAAGTGGCCCTTCCCTTCACGAGAAGTATAGACCAAGGTGACCAGTGGTAATTTGCCTTTTCAAGTACATAGTGTTGTATCTTACACAACTCTATCTATCATACAACCCTAGATACCCTCTAGCCAAGTATGATTCCCGATAGGATGTGCAATCCAGATACAGTGAACCGACAATGCATGCAGAGACATATGCATTACTATGGCCATAGTTTTCAATATAAATTGACGTTCGCAATGACCGATGTCGTAATGTTCACCCACCCCAACTTGACTTGGATACTATCATATTCCTACAGTTTGACTTGGTCATCTATGTTTAACTTAAGAAGTTAGGACGTTTGAACAATTGAGTCTTCCCGACCCATACATGTTTTCTTACACTGTCTATAATCCATAGACCTGTTCAACTTTCTTTCTTTATGAGGACTCTCATTGCTTCATCGCAATTCTTGAGGTCCATGACTTATTGTCTCATAATAAATAAAGATAGATTATTTACAACTAAGATGATAATCTTACTCAGATTAAGCAATATAGTCTAGGAAACTAATTCCCTTCTTACAAGTAAGAATAATTACAAATAGTCAGGGCACTTGACCCTTCAACCACAATCTAAATAATGATCTCAATGTCTTAATATAATAATTACCATATCTAGGTTAAGTCAAGGTTTAACTAAAGAGTTTTATCCAACTCCAATCTAGTCTTTCTAACTTAGGTGAATTCATAAGACATTGCCATTGCTCCATTGATTATTATGGATTGGCTATCCATTCTTAGGTATCTCTCTTTGCATCTTTGCAACATTTGAGATTTACCCCCTTGTCGACAAGTAATAGCTTAGAGAAGTTGTGATAAAAAGGTATAATGAATTAATGTTTGACTTAACCATTTAATGGTACCTCTTGCATGTTTGCAAAATCTGAGGCCCACGACTTGTATTTCAAATCGACTTGTAACTCAACAAGAAGTTTTCCCTACCTAAGGTTAATCATTGTTGACTAGTAACAAATCTCATTCTAGCAAGATAGATATGGACATTTGCTAAAATTAGGGTTCACGACACATTAATGTCTACTCACGAAATGAGTTCACCCACTTATAAGCTCTATGAAACATCCTCGATACCCTCAAGGTGTTTGAAAATCTTCATGCATTAACACATGGCATTGAGGTTTACTCATCTTTCTACAAGCTCATAGAAACATCTCCATTTACCTGATGTATAAAGGGTTTTCTATTTCATTATTTATATCGATAGCATTTGTATTGCAATAATAATCCCATAACCGTCCAAAACATTGTTTATAAATATCCACTCCTAAGTGGTCTCTAACTTGACTATACGGTTCCCATAAGTTTATATAACATACTCAAGTATATAATACAATTACCCGTAAGCCCGGAATTTAAAGTTTTAGACTCATAAAGGTCTTCAAGATATTAGCGACACAAGAATCATCTCATGCAACTTAATTAAGACACAAATTGCAGGTTTCCCACCCTTATCTTCCCATTTCAAAGCATGACAATTTTTAACCAAGAATAAATACTTATACTTCAACTCTACACCTTCTTCCAAAACAAAAGGTTTCACATGGTTCATTGAGGTAAGAGTAATCAAATAAGATATTAAAAAGACTTAGAATCTATCTTAAGACACTAGAGATGATCAAACACATTTGTTGACCTCTAACTGAAGATCCAAAACCGAAATAGAAACTAGCTCAATACTTTTGTCGACATTCAATGTCTTGTTTTCGGGATTCTTATCTATTTGGACAGAGAGATGTTTTGAAAGCTTATCCTCCTTTGGTTTTCATCTCCTTACACCACAGCTAGTTACAATTACACCTCCAGCTATCAAACAAACTAAAACTACGTCGAAGACATGCATTAGTTATGAGGTTTTAAACTCCTTCACAGCAAGCACGTGGTGCAATGTGGCTTCTCACTATGAAACTAACATTTCGAGTGTACACAAGACAGTTTGAGCTAATATTACAGTCATATAAGAACCTCTCCAAGCATGCATCATTGCCGACACCTAGTAGAATACCATTCACATCTTGCATCATGCATTTATCAACATTGGTATATATATATTTTAAAACTGTGTTCTATTATTATTATGGTCTCGTTCATGATATGTAATGATAATGTTTCTGAGAAGATAGCCATGATTTCAAATTCTGAGAAGACAACAATGATACGTATTCATTGCAAATAACCTCACATAGAACTTTTAGTAAAATGACATTATTTGCACATCCTTGACGTTGTAAGATTCCTACACTATCACTGCAGAAATAAGACACAACCATTGATCATAGACTGCACAAAGAGAAAGAATGGAAACCTGTTGATGTACTTAGAGATCCGCTATTGCTAGCTCATCCTTGCTGAGCTCTCAGCGACGTCCTACAAGTTCCTTTCTCAGTCTCTCAACCCACTGCACTCTCCTATCCATGTCCTCTTCAAAAGGAAGTACTGTCTACCCTCCCACGGTGAAGAAACTTAATGGCCTTTACCTCCTGTTTTCATTTTCTTCTTAACAAAATAACCACCTACCTGACTGCCCATGACGAAGAAGCATAATGCCATTAAACTTCTGCTGTTCCATGCCTAAACACAAGGAGGTCAATTTAACTGCATGCTACCTGACTTCCTTACTTACAACGACCACTAACAAGATGGAGGCTCCTTTATGGAGACATGGCAGCTTGTGGCAAAACAACCTCATCCACTTACTTGCACAAGAAGGCTTCTTAACTTCCCAATATGCAGCTAACACAATTTGAGGAGTTAAATTCTTACAAGGTGGTAAATAATAAATGCTTATTGAGTCTCCAAGGTCAAAAAGAGAGAAAGAATCAAGACCGACTAAATTGAAGAAAATATAGGTTAGATTAATGATAACTCAAGTCTTAAGCTTGAAGGTAGAAGACGCATTCGAAAAGGAAGACGTCCAAAATGACAGAACTTGGGCGTAACCCTACTTGACTTGATGAGAAAACCGACATCATACAACTAACGAAAATACCTCACATTAACCAAGATATAACTAAGGCAATTTGGAATATTCTTCCATATAATGACCAAAATAGGCTATAGCTTATCTCGACTTCAAATTTGACTTCCGTCGATTTCCAAAAAGGAATAAAATTCACAACACATGTTCAAAGCATTTTTACGGCAATCACGACGGATTGGGCGTAATGCAAAACAAGTTTTTAGATTTCGTTTAGTTATCACATAGCTGTGAAAAACCTCTACCCGAAGTTATTAAAACCTCCTCTATTTGTCCCATTTTGATCACTAAGAATTTCAGATGATGTGAATGGGTCAAGTTTACCTCCCCATCACAATCTGTCGACAATATTTGTGTCATCTATCTTGATGAGAACGTCTTGACGTTTAAGAGGCGACAGTAAAACCTCAAGCGACACAAGAAGAATAACACAACCATTTTACGTCTATGACATTGTTTACTTTACAAATGACTATGTCGACTCACTATCGACTTGACTAGATGATAATCAAGATATCGACTACCTGTCGATTAGATTCAAAAGTAACTAGCAAGACAAGAATTACCTCATACGACTCATTGGTTCACATTATCATTCAACACTAGACTTGTTTGGAAAATAGACCACTCATATTCCAAGGTCTATATCTCTCTTCTCGAAAGATACTCTCTCTCTCTCTTCTCTGAGAGTTGATAACTTGTAATCCTGTTTCACTTGTCATCAAACAATAAGTAATCAGTGCATCATTATTCAATAAATTCACTAATAAATCAAATCTCATCATATAGATATTAAGTTGACAATAACATAATCATTTCCATGATTTCATAAATGATATTCAATATAATTCCATGTCATATCCTGTCATAAATCTATAACATCACAACAAATTTACTTATGCCCAAGTAAAAAGTAAAAGTATAGCAAGTCAGAAATTATGGATGTAACATATCCTTCCCCTAAAAATTCATCGTCCTCGATGATTTAAAGCATCAAAACGCAACTTAAAAGCATATTAATTGTTTAACTGCTATCAGCATAAAGTAAATGAGGAAAATTTCTATTAGAATTCATGGTAATTTCTCCCTCCCATGCAAAACTATTCTATGCATACTGGTCCCACTGGACCTTACACTTCATAACCTCTACGTTACACAAGCATTGCTTGTGATCTTCAAGTTTTTTAGAAGCTTGATCATAACCTTTCCTAGGTTCTTGTACTTTTAAATCATTCATAGATTATAATATTCATATATTACATGATTATATTTCTCATATATAAATCACAAAAAGCACGATGCCTCCTGGTAATAACTGGTAATAAATTGATCCTAGAATTCAATAAAATTTGTAACCTTAAAATTTTTGAAGGGTCCTTTATACTTAGGAACTGGTTTAGAATACATTCCATTCTTTAGGAATAATTTTTAGGGGTTTAACCCTTAAAAGAATTTTCCTTCTCTAACTGAGAATTGTCTTGGTGTACGCTTAATCATTAACATAGCTTTTCTATTCATTATCCATTTCCCTAGATCTTTCTTGATCAGCTAAATCTTTTCATCCATTCTAATAACATTTCTGCACTAATGCTAATCCTATCTTCTAGCTTACCTAGCTTATAGGAGTTCTGCATCTTTCCGTCCAATGTTTCATTTCAAGCCATCTTAATAGCAAAACTTAGGTATTGTCAAAAATTTCACGTGATAAGTAGTCTCCCTACTTGTATTGCTAATCCATGCAACATGTTTGGAATAATCTTCTAAAACATGGTTAGCTTCCTTAGTTTAATCATCTATTCACAGGATAATAACTTATACTCTTTTAAATTTTAGTTCTTAACATAGAGAACAAGTTTGCCAAAACCTTGACATTACACGCATATTTCTATTTGAGATAACCTTCTCAGAAAACCATGCAGTCCGAACACATCTTGCACAAAATGTGTGCTAACACTGATGCTCCATCAGTCCAATCCCCTAGTATATAATGTGCTACCTTCGAGAGTTTATCAATCTCAAAATGGCATTGTGTCTATTTCCTGATATAGGAAGACTTTGTACAAAATCCATACTAATAACTTGCCATTTCCTCTTGGGCACGTTAGGTGGGTACAACAATTCTACTGGTGTTAATGTTCCACTTTTTCCCTCTGGCGCTCCAGACAATATGTTACAAATCTCGCAACATCATTCTTTATTCCTTTCAAGAATTAAAGAGGTTTTATATTTGTTAGTACTTGGTTAACCCTAGATGTCCCGGGTATGGTGGAATATGACTTCTTTCCACACCAGTTTTCTTATTTCAGAAGAATTAGAAACACATATTCTTTCTCTGAAACTCATTAGTCTGTGAGACTTAAAATGAAAACCTTTCATACCTTGAATCTTTTAAATTTTACCACAAGAGCTTTCTAAATTTACTCATCATGTAAAGGTACACCCCTTAAACCATCTCTTGAGGCATCAGTTTTTCCCTCAAACTATCCTTCAGAACAGGAATTCATAGCATTGGTGCTATTGTAATTTCTCTTATTCATTATAGAATCACTTGCACATAAGGATAAATTTCTCCTTCATGCTAAAATAAATAATCATATCTTCCTAAAGACTGGGAACAAACAAGTCTAAACAACCTCTAAACACATTGTTCATGTGTTTCATGAATGTGACAAGGCATTTGCATGTCCAACAGACAACACTGCAATCTCACAGTGCCCATTTTTGTCCAAACATTGTTTCAAGGGTACCCTCATCCTTCAATCTAGACTGATGACATATTGATCGCCATTCAATCACTTCAGTTCTACCTATCTAATCAAAGGGGTCACCATTACGTGGTGAAAGATATTTGCTCCTTATCATGGTTTTAATGAGCAAATGATATGAGATACACATTTGTAGAGTTATGTCCTCCTTGACAAAAACAATATCTAGTGCGCCCCATGGTAACATACTAGATCTAATCAAACCTTTTTGCCAATAATTGTTATAAAGGACTTTTGATTCCATTAATCCTATAGCTGTCCTAAGGTATGGTACTTTTCTAGGTAACTCATCCCAAAGTTCTAAGAGGAATAAGATTTTAGTTGATTCAAACACTGTTCCATCAAATTTGGCAAAAAGGATTTCTTTTCCAAAATACCAGGTATCTCCCTTTGGTTTTTAATCATGGTTAGGATTGCTCCAATTTGATCAAGAGATTAACTAGTGGTTTATTCTCTTTTAGACTTTCTCCCTAGTTTGGTTCTAGAATAAAACATGCTCTCATTTTCCTCATACCAGATAATTAAGTTATCTAACAGTTTTTCTGAATCTAAAGTGACTCAAAACATCAAGACATATATTTATCTCATAACAATTAGTAGCTTGTTACAAAACATTGTCATCTTTATTATAATTTATTTAGGAGTAACCACATCCCTATTTCTATAGTTGATACGACAAGACTATATGTCACTGTCATTTTACAATCTTCCAGTTTAACAAACATAGAGGGTCGATGTACACACAAGTACTCCAACACCTTTTTCCTAAAATAGAAGTATCACATCATCCTTTGAGTGACATGTTGTAACTAGCTACAGTTCACTAGGTTTTACTACTCCAGTAGAAATAGTAGGATTCTTGGCCAGTTCAAAACGTTGTTTTCTTTCTAGTCGAATACGCTTAAGCACATTAGCAAAAGTCTCTAAATCCTGTAGCCATGCACCTTTAGAGTAAGTAATATTCTCTTTAAGTTCAACCTCCTCAATAGGTTTCTTCTTAACCACTAATCTAGGCAAATGCTGGGGAACAGACTTCCTAGCTATTTTCTTTGTTCTTCTCCACGTCATTCTGACACAAGAAAATTTGAACATTAGCTAACCGCATAATGTTGACTATAGGTTAGCACATTGGATTCATAAGCCCTAGTGTTGAACCCGATAGCTCTGATACCATATGTAACATCCTCGTTCTAAAAACATAGTAAAAACCAAAAAATTACCATAAAGTAAATTTACAAGGTGAAAATGAGACAGATAATTTTTTTTTCTTTTATTCAACTTATAGTCGAGTAACTACAATTACAAGATATCTTATTACAAGTACAATCAACCTTATTGTCTTTCTCAAGTACAATGAAAATAAATCAATTATAAATACCTGAATCAGATAATGTTTTACTTAGTCTCAATAAATGCAAGTCTCAGAGATATACTGCATCTGAAAATCTGACATCTTTATTGCAAGCCTTGGCATGTCTTCTGCTAGAGAGAGAGAGAGAGTATCTTTCCAGTGATTTACCTCCAACCACAGACCGTCGGTCTCTCGCACTCCTTCCTAACCGGAAGTGGCCCTTCCCTTCACGAGAAGTATAGACCAAGGTGACCAGTGGTAATTTGCCTTTCCAAGTACATAGTGTTGTATCTTACACAACTCTATCTATCATACAACCCTAGATACCCTCTAGCTAAGTATGATTCCCGATAGGATGTGCAATCCAGATACAATGAACTGACAATGCATGCAGAGACATATGCATTACTATGGCCATAGTTTTCAATATAAATTGACGTTCGCAATGAACGATGTCGTAATGTTCACCCACCCCAACTCGACTTGGATACTATCATATTCCTATAGTTCGACTTGGTCATCTATGTTTAACTTAAGAAGTTAGGACGTTTGAATAATTGAGTCTTCCCGACCCATACATGTTTTCTTACACTGTCTATAATCCATAGACCTGTTCAACTTTCTTTCTTTATGAGGACTCTCATTGCTTCATCGTAATTTCTGAGGTCCACGACTTATTGTCTCATAATAAATAAAGATAGATTATTTACAACTAAGATGATAATCTTACCCAGATTAAGCAATATAGTCTAGGAAACTAATTCCCTTTCTACAAGTAAGAATAATTACACATAGTCAGGGCACTTGACCCTTCAACCACGATCTAAATAATGATCTCAATGTCTTAATATAATAATTACCATATCTAGGTTAAGTCAAGGTTTAACTAAAGAGTTTTATCCAACTCCAATCTAGTCTTTCTAACTTAGGTGAATTCATAAGACATTCCCATTGCTCCATTGATCATTATGGATTGGCTATCCATTCTTAGGTATCTCTCTTTGCATCTTTGCAACGTTTGAGATTTACCCCCTTGTCGACAAGTAATAGCTTAGAGAAGTTGTGATAAAAAGGTATAATGAATTAATGTTTGACTTAACCATTTAATGGTACCTCTTGCCTGTTTGCAAAATCTGAGGCTCACGACTTGTATTTCAAATTGACTTGTAACTCAACAAGAAGTTTTCCCTACCTAAGGTTAATCATTGTTGACTAGTAACAAATCTCATTCTAGCAAGATAGATATGGACATTTGCTAAAATTAGGGTTCACGACACATTAATGTCTACTCACGAAATGAGTTCACCCACTTATAAGCTCTATGAAATATCCTCGATACCCTCAAGGTGTTTGAAAATCTTCATGCATTAACACATGGCGTTGAGGTTTACTCATCTTTCTACAAGCTCATAGAAACATCTCCATTTACTTGATGTATAAAGGGTTTTCTATTTCATTGTTTATATCGATAGCATTTGTATTGCAATAATAATCCCATAACCATCCAAAACATTGTTTATAAATATCCACTCCTAAGTGGTCTCTAACTTGACTATACGGTTCCCATAAGTTTATATAACATACTCAAGTATATAATACAATTACCCGTAAGCTCAAAATTTAAAGTTTTAGACTCATAAAGGTCTTCAAGATATTAGCGACACAAGAATCATCTCATGCAACTTAATTAAGACACAAATTGCAGGTTTCCTGCCCTTATCTTCCCATTTCAAAAGCATGACAGTTTTTAACCAAGAATAAATACTTATACTTCAACTCTACACCTTCTTCCAAAACAAAAGGTTTCACATGGTTCATTGAGGTAAGAGTAATCAAATAAGATATTAAAAAGACTTAGAATCTATCTTAAGACACTAGAGATGATCAAACACATTTGTCGACCTCTAACTGAAGATCCAAAACTGAAATAGAAACTAGCTAAATACTTTTGTCGACATTCAATGTCTTGTTTTCAGGATTCTTATCTATTTGGACAGAGAGATGTTTTGAAACCTTATCCTCCTCTGGTTTTTATCTCCCGACACCACAGCCAGTTACAATTACACCTCCGGCTATCAAACAAACTAAAACTACATCGAAGACATGCATTAGTTATGAGGTTTTAAACTCCTTCAGAGCAAGCACGTGGTGCAATGTGGCTTCTCACTATGAAACTAACGTTTTGAGTGTACACAAGACATTTTGAGCTAATATTACAGTCATATAAGAACCTCTCCAAGCATGCATCATTGCCGACACCTAGTAAAATACCGTTCACATCTTGCATCATACATTTATCAACATTGGTGTATATATATTTTAAAACTTTGTTCTATTATTATTATGGTCTCATTCATGATATGTAATGATAATGTTTCTAAGAAGACAACCATGATTTTGAATTTTGAGAAGACAACAATGATACATATTCATTGCAAATAACCTCACACAGAACTTTTAGTAAAATGACATTATTTGCACATCCTTGACGTTGTAAGATTCCTACACTATCATTGCAGAAATAAGACACAACCATTGATCATAGACTGCACAAAGAGAAAGAATGGAAACCTGTCGATGTACTTAGAGATCCGTTGTTGCTAGCTCGTCCTTGCTGAGCTCTCAGCAACATCCTACAAGTTCCTTTCTCAGTCTCTCAACCCACTGCACTCTCCTATCCACGTCCTCTTCAAAAGGAAGTACCGTCTACCCTCCCACGGTGAAGAAACTTAATGGCCTTTACCTCCTATTTTCAATTTCTTCTTAACAGAATAACCACCTACCCAACTGCCCATGGCGAAGAAGCATAATGCCATTAAACTTCTGCCGTTCCATGCCTAAACACAAGGAGGTCGATTTAACTGCATGCTACCCGACTTCCTTACTTACAACGACCACTAACAAGATGGAGGCTCCTTTATGGTGACGTGGTAGCTTGTGGAAAAACAACCTCATCCACTTACTCGCACAAGAAGGCTTCTTAACTTCCCAATATGCAGCTAACACGATTTGAGGAGTTAAATTCTTACAAGGTGGTAAATAATAAATGCTTATTGAGTCTCCAAGGTCGAAAAGAGAGAAAGAATCAAGACCGACTAAATTGAAGAAAATATAGGTTAGATTAATGATAACTCAAGTCTTAAGCTCGAAGGTAGAAGACGCATCCGAAAAGGAAGACGTCTAAAATGACAGAACTTGGGCGTAAACCTACTTGACTTGACGAGAAAACTGACATCATACAACTAACGAAAATACCTCACGTTAACCAAGATATAACTAAGGTGATTTTGGAATATTCTTCCAAATAATGACCAAAACAGGCTATAGCTTATCTCGACTTAAAATTTGACTTCCGTCGATTTTCAAAAAGGAATAAAATTCACAACACATGTTCAAAGCATTTTTATGGCAATCACGATGGATTGGGCGTAACACAAAACAAGTTTTTAGATTTCGTTTAGTTATCACATAGCTGTGAAAAACCTCTACCCGAAGTTATTAAAACCTCCTCTATTTTTCCCATTTTGATCACTAAGAATTTCAGATGATGTGAATGGGTTGAGTTTACCTCCCCATCACAATTTGTCGACAATATTTGTGTCATCTATCTTGATGAGAACGTCTTGACGTTTAAGAGGCGACAGTAAAATCTCAAGCGACACAAGAAGAATAACACAACCATTTTATGTCTATGACATTGTTTACTTTACAAACGACTATGTCAACTCACTATCGACTTGACTAGATGATAATCAAGATATCGACTACCTGTCGATTAGATTCGAAAGTAACTAGCAAGACAAGACTTACCTCATACGACTCAGTGGTTCACATTATCGTTCAACACTAGACTCGTTTGGCAAATAGACCACTCGTATTCCAAGGTCTATATCTCTCTTCTCAAAAGATACTCTCTCTCTCTCTTCTCTGAGAGTCGATAACTTGTAATCCTGTTTCACTTGTCATCAAACAATAAGTAATCAGTGCATCATTATTTAATAAATTCACTAATAAATCAAATCTCATCATATAGATATTAAGTCGACAATAACATAATCATTTCCATGATTTCATAAATGATATTCAATATAATTCCATGTCATATCCTGTCATAAATCTATAACATCACAACAAATTTACTTATGCCCAAATAAAAAGTAAAAGTATAGCAAGTCAGAAATTAGGGATGTAATAGTGACAATGTAGCCAATGCATAGGATATTGACTCTGCAAACAAACAGTTTGTACTCATATCTGCTAGACATAATAGAACCTTGTTGGATATGTGAATGAGCCATAGTCTTTAAGATGTAATAAACTTAATACATAAATGTAAAAGTATATTAATATGTAAGATGCTAGGTTGTACCACACACAAGATAAATATTAGTCATAGTAGGTGTTGGCTAACAGATTTGTCCTTATTCTGAAAATATTTTATTCTGACTCCATACCCCTCTTTTTAAGAACAAATGAGTTAAGCAACAAATGGGTGAACCTTTTAAATTAGTTCCCCTCTGAATTTAGGTACAGCTCCCTTTAAGATTTTCAATGAATTAAATCTATTCAACTATCCAAATGCACTTTTAACCAGAAAATGCTTAAGGCAGACTAACATTCATACATAACCATGTCATGAACGCGATAAATTTATACAGTAACAGGATAGAATGCACAGATTCTACTTTGGTACATTCAAATACATGAATACATTCATACGAACTTGCTAAACCAATAAAGAATAGAACACATATGACGAATTGTCCAAATAAAGAGCAATTACCAGATGAAAGGAGATTTCACACAGAAAATGTAATTCCACACAATCAGACGCACAGATCCAAATAAGCAGCAATTGTTTCTTCTTCTCATTCACAGATGAAAATTACTCAGACAATCATCACATAATGTAAAACTCTGAACAGTTTAGCTAAAAATTTCCTTCTTCTTTTCTTTTCCTAAACTTCTATATCCATCAAAGATTTTAAAAACCTATATATATGAATGTCTTAATCATGTCTTTGAGTAAATCAAACCCAGAGTTAACATAACTCTGACCCAAATGGGATTTAGTTTTTAACAACTGATTTTAAAGATCAAGATTGCTGAAAATAACATAATAGAGGAACTGAAATAAAGAAAATGGGCCAATGAGATCATGACTGGGATGATGGGTTTGTATCTCCGGATTTGTTCTCGGTGGCTTGGGAAGCACGTGGGGTCTTCCATTCCTGAAAAGCAACAACGAACTCTTGAATCTTCGGGAAGTTGGGAATACCTATATGCTTCATTCTTGATCTCCAAACTTCTTTTTCCCTTCGCATTTTCCCAAAATTTTCCTTGTGTTCTGGAAGTCCGTCTATACAGAGATAAAGCGATGACTCGACTTTAGAAATCCGAGAGAAATCCTTAATTAAAATATTGTCATTTTCTCTAACAAATCTGATTTTATCTTTGAGTGATTGTACCACTACGTCGACATCTTTGAGTGATTGTACCACTGCGTCGACATCTTCCACTGGTTTTCCGTCATCTTTTATGTATTGAACATCAATACATTGCAAGTCACATTGCAGTGATTGAGTGAATTCTGTTATCTCTTTAATTAGCTTTGTGAGTTCAAAGCGTCCTTGCCGGGATATGGAATTCCTCCATTCAATATTCTTCTTGTTTTTATATAACAAATCCTCGTCCACACCAGTCAGGTTCTTTTCTGCCAAAAACTTCTCCAGCCCATATTTTTGAACTTCATCAATTTGGTTTATCACATTCACCCACTTGCCCTCATCTTTCGCCCAAACAACAATCTGTGCTTTAAGATCTTTGATAGTAGCAGCAGTCAGATCATATATACCCTTGAGTTCATGGATGTATTCGGTTCCCTTCTGCTCAATGTTATCCAACCAACTGTCAAATGTTTTTGCCACCATTTTGCTTCTATGAACCTGATCTAGCATCTTTTGGTTGACAGGTGATTTCGGGTCAAAAGACAGGGGGAGCTGTGAGATCGGCTGTGGATTAGGGTTGTTAATAGCCTCAATGTATTCTGCCATTGAATGCAGAGCTTGTTTCAACTCCCTCTTGTCCTTTTCATCTTTCCATGTTCGACTGACCATCCTCTTAGTAGATGCTTCAAGGTGGTGGACATCTGCAGCTCTGGAAGCAGCACCAAGATCCACTCTTTCCATAGTAAAATCATGTACTGTCGGATCCTGCACTTCCTCCTCAGTCACTGGCTTAGCAATTTCAGCACTCTAGTTACCAGTGTTTGGATCAATGTCTATTCTGGATGTCATCTTGAGTTTCTTGGACTTGGGGGTTTTCCCCAAACATTTGCTTACCATATCCTCTAAAGGGACAACAAAAGGAATCACTTTTTTCTTGTCAGAGATGGAACTCTCTAGCCACTTTGGTGCAGGGGCTGAGGTTGTCTTCTTGGGGTTCACTCCACCAAAGGATTCATTTGAAATCATTAACATTTCAGGGGTCTCCAGAATAGTCCCTGACTGTGATCCGGTATCAACTTCCTCTGTTCTCTGTGGACTTAGCTCTTTGTCACCCATAGGTTCTTCTGGATCTTCCTCTAAATTCAAATCAACAACTATTGTTTCAGAAACCTGTTTCTTTCTTTTCCCTTTAGTCCTCAACCTAGTAACACGAGATGGTAGAATATCTATGAGAACTCTTCTGGACCTCTTAGTGGTAGGGCTTCTTTCAGTTGATGGCTTGGAAACACCTACACCACAGATAGCAATAGGTTGATTAGAAGAGCTAATGGGAAGTGGTGATCCAATCATTGAGGAGATTTGTTGGGTATTTATATCCTGAAGCCCTTCCTGTCGCTTTTCTCTCAACCATTTCTCAGTTCTTCTTATCACCGGAAGAGTTTTAACTTCAATTCTGTCTTCCTCCTTTTTGCTCCAGTCCACCTCTAGAATGGGCAAGTGTTTTACTTTTTCAAACTGTGGGTCAACCACCTGTTCATCATCATTAAAAATTCTAGAAACATCCATATTCAAATTGAGAGTAATTATCTGCCCCAAAGAAAACCTACACCACAGCCTTCTCCTGACCTCAAATTCGTCTGGACAGTCTTCCCAGTAGTCCTCTAGTTTAGGAAGGTGTGTTCCAGGATCTAGGTTATCCTTGATAAATCGTTTACTGTCGAATTGAGTCCTGGCAGTGAAGAACTGAAAATTGAACCTTTTGAGGTTCACCTCCAAATTCAAGGCATCAAATTTTGATTGGCATGAATAATGCCCCAGTTCAACAGGAAAAGAAATACCAAAACCTTTTTTTGATGAGAATTTCTTATCAACATGTGCCAGCTGCCTACATACCTCCATCAGCACGAAACGATCAAACACATATCTAGGTAACTTCACAGGTTCACCATCAAATCCTCCAACTCTGATGTAAGTGAACTCAAAAAATTGGATGAAGAAGCTACCATAGATGCTAATCAGTTGCATCACTTCACTGGACATTCTTTTACCCAGATTTCCTGCCAGTTCATAAGTCATTTTCCCAGTGAAGACATCATTAACCCTTTTATAATTTTCATAGTAATTCTTTCTCTGCAACTGTGAATAATATTCATAAATTTTGCTATTCTCAACTATGGGTGCATGGGGTAGGTCAAACCAATCTCTTGTGGATGCTAAACAATAGAATAGGTACGAAGACATATAGAAATCTCTGTTACCCAGACAATTACTTAAACCCTGATGTAGACAGTCAGCCACTATTTTAGCCCAATCCAAATATTGTTCCCCTTGAAGGATGACTTGTATGAAAAAGTACATCCAATCCTCCCAATAATAGGCATGCTAATTGCCCCTCAGTCTGTGTAAGAATACCACAATATCCCTTCCTTCTTTTATCAAATGATCCTTGGTGAGTGGCCTGGGCAATCTTGAACCGCCCTTCTGAAATTTTAGTAGCCAGTTCCTCACTATTACACTTTTGTAAGTTGGTCTCTTCTCTGAGAAATACCCATTGGAGGAAGTAATGTCAAGACTGGAATACGCCTCTTTAGGTGGTATCTTCATCACAACCATGAGGGTTTGTCTGTTGACATGAAATAACACATCACCGCTTGCATTTCTGATGCACCTGTCCTGGGGGTCGTACCTATTCATACATTCTTGAACCAATTCTGGGCACAGTATAGCCTGGGGAAAAGCCGCAGCTTCAAGTAAGCCGCTATCTACAATTTTCTTCATCGTAGGGGTTTGAACAGGATTTCTAGTTCTTTCTTTAAATTCCTCTAAATCATATTGAACCAATGCAGTATCTCCAAATTCCGAGTGAGAATAAGTAAGACCAGGGCCATGTTCATCCCCCAAACATGTAGATTTCAAAGACATACTTGGACGATTATAATGAAACACTTCAAATTTTGAAAACAACAAAAATTCCAGAGATTGTTCTTTCCAGCATAAGAACTAGGAATAGCACAGGGGAAATAGGACTCACCTTCAGGATATCTGAATTCACTGCGAAAACTTGAATAATAAGAGCCTTACACTTCTGGTGCTATCCTTCTCTGCGTTGCGCAATATGTTTACTTACTAAACTTGGCTTGTTCTTAGTTAATAATGGCACTAACCAGATTAAACAATTATCCCTTGGAACGATACGTGCCAAAAATATTTGACAAGACATGAACTCTGATTTCTTCATTAATAGTAAGTATTATTCACGCGCCATTATGAAGTATAATGATTATCCGTAGCCTCCGCTAAATTAGAGCTCTCGGTTTCATGATGAGTTTCTGACATAATTTTCTCCAACTTTCCTGCTAAATTAGACTTAGAAAGCCATGGGAACAAACGGGACCAAAATCACCAAATCTTCGAACTATTGAACTATTGAACCTTTAGGACATGGTTCAACGCGGTGGTTCAATGTGATGGTTCAAACATGCCAATTGGACCATAGAGATAAGCAAAGGATTCACTTACGGAAGTAGGAACCTAAACTCATGAACCATTGAACTTGTAAAGATATGGTTCAATACGAAGGTTCAAAGACGCAAGAGTTATGTAGACCAACAAACAGTTACGCGGCTTTGGTAAAAGGCTTCCAATTATAAAACGGTGAACTGTTGAACCTTGAACCATTGAACCCCGCTATAGAGTACGAGCGGAAGGTTTGACGATACATTAATTACACAAGGTAACTGCGTGACCTGACTTATAAGAAGGCAGTGAGCGTTGAACCTTTAGACCGTTGAACCATTGAACCTCGAACAAAAGGTTCAAGTTCAACCCGAAAGTTCAAAGACGTTTAAGACAAACAAAACGACAACTTGCTTTATGAGACACTTCAGTCATATTGAACCATTGAACTTTGAACATTGAGAATGGTTCGGGTTCAAAGGTTCAAACCTTAAGCAACTTTGTATACAAAGACGACACACGGGTAAAGATTGAAGGACTAAGAGTCGATTTACAAAGCAATGGTATGACCAAAATATAGTACGGTGAACCGGCTCTTGTTCAAGAAATATTGCCAATAAATAAATAAATAAGGGCGACTCAAAAGATAACAGTAGGATAATAAGAACATCCCACAAACACAACTTACGAAAGCAATGACTATGTCCCAATCCATACTATATCGCAACATACCAAGATATAGAAAAATCAAGGTAATCTTGAATAGGTTTTGAAAAGGAACAAAAGATAAACCAAAAAGAAAAAGACTAATTGAAAAAGTAAACATAGCCAACAATCAGGGTTGATTGGTAGATAAAGCCTTATTGTAGGAAAGATATATCCATTAAAGGTTGTTGGTCTGATCTATGATAGATGGATTGATATAGCAGATGTGGAAAGTGGTATGTAGGATAGAGTATGGCTTCATGAGTAGTCATTTTATTTTGGGTTCGATTAAGTACTTGAGCTTTCAAAGGATTTTTCTACTTGAGTTAGTCAAGTTGGGGTTATAGGATGGAGAATGATAAATGGAAGACAAGAGAGATGAAAGTGTTGATGGATTGAGAGGGATATGATGATTTATGATTATGTTTGGGAATTTTCTAGATTTATGAATGTTACGATGTTTTTGGATTTTGAAATGTTTTGGTTGACATGGGATTGCATTTGGATAGCCTTAGTACTAGATACCGATGACAAGGGAAAACTAGGTCTAGATGCAAGGAGAAAGATGGGATTAGATAAGTGAACAAAAGGATGGGTGATAGTGGAGGGAATGGATGAGGTATGATAGCAGGAAGAATAAAATAATAGACAATAGTGGATGGAATGGATGAGGTGCTTATGATGTGATCACCAAAGATTATGTTGCATAGGAATAACATTCCCCATTCTAGGTATATTGCTTAGGATTTTACATGACAAAGCTTATGACGATAGGATTGATTGGAATTGTTTGAAATGATGAGGTATATCAAGAGATTTTTCAAAGATTGATTCAACATTATGCCCCTATCTTTATCAAGATCAAAAGGAGGAAAGGAAGATGAAATGGATCAAGGGGATAATTATGCGGATATAATGGATAAGGAATATATGATAGGAAATATAGGTAGGAAGAATGATAGGATGGGTAGATGAGACAACATGCCCCTAAGTGTAAGGTACATAGATAATCAACCTACACATGACACCTGTTTACCAGGTTTTCATCATGGTACTTATCCAAGGCACTTGTTTGCCAAGTTTTCACCATTAGACGAAGGGATTTCTCTTTACTATTTTGATCTTTTTTTTTATTATTTTGAAGGGGATGCAGGATAAGGACTCAAGAGTCTGTTTCCAATAGCAAGGTAGTATGTTCGCACTTTAATGAGTGTTTGCACATGGAATATATCAGGTAGAATTACACGCATGGATGTTGGTAGATGTGGGAATATGGAAATGGAAGGGATGATGGACTATGATGTGGATGATGGATGGAGATGGAGGGATAAATGGGTGATGGAGCAAAAGCATGGACCATAGAGGTATGATGGGAGAAATATGGAGGATAATGGATATAAGATGAGGAGATGGAGGTATGTGGAAATGTTGTGGAATAGAAAGGAACCAAGACCAACGGTTGCACACACCAAATTGGATTTTGAAGATTTTGATTAGGAGGTGTAGGAAGTAATGGACTTGTTTGCATAGGGGATGGTTGATGTAGGAATTTAGGTACCCACATAGACTTAGGATTTTTATTATTTTTTCATTGGGATTTATAAGATGAAGGAATTTGGGATTTTTGGATGAAGTGAGATTTGTGGGATTTTTGGGTTAAAGGAACTTGAGATTTTTGGATAAAGTGGGATTTTTGGGTTGAAGGAACTTGAGATTTTTGGATAAAGTGGGATTTTTGGGATATTTGGGATGTGGATGCTTCATTTGACTTGAATTCTTGTGAAAGTATGGGCTTGGATAGCCTTTGGATAGATTTTGCTTGGACTCTTTGCATTGATGCCCTAAGGTATAAGTATTTTTAGGATTTTTTTCTTTATGGGTAGAAGCATCCAAAACTTTATTTGTAAATCTCATGGATTGGGTAGAAACTTCATGTTTAGTAGATGTGTGCATTTGTTGGCCTTGATTAGGAATGATAGGGGATATAAGGGGATGGAATGTGTGGATGGAGGAATGAGTATATTGATGGGTGAAGAGATTAGGGGATAGAAGGATGGGAATATTAGGAGTTTGAAGGAGTGGAGGAAAAGTGGATGGGGGTAGATGTATGGTCACATGATTTTGCAAATGGTATGATTATGGAGGAGGGATGGTGACATATGAGTGAGAGGTGCAATAAGGTACACTAGGATATGGAGTGGAAGAAGTAGTTGGAGGAGGCGTGGAGGTGGTACCAACATCATTGAATTGTTTTTCTTGGGATGAAAAACCAAGGCTATGTGCTCAAGGATGGATTGCGACATGGATGGGCTCTAAGATACCTTGTTCATGAACGCCTAAACCTAGGCCTTGATAGTTCATGTTTTGGAACATACAAAATGCAATGGGATGTTTTTTTTGGAAACAAGACATGAGTCCATTATTTGATAGGGAGAGTGAAGTGGTGGATAGTGGTTGTTGTTCTCCTAAGGAAGAAAATTCATGGAAGGTGGTAAGACCAAGAAGATAGGATAATGGATTTGGAATGGGATCGATGGGAGATGGTGGAGGTTCAACATGAGATCATGGAGGATCCACAAGAGACAATGTGGGATCATGCAATGGATGACATGGGATGCTTGGATCTTGACTAACATTATTCTCAGTAGGAGATGAAGGGATAGGATCCAAGTGACTTATTTGATTATCTATGTTTTCTTGGGGACCAAGTGTCTCATCAAGGGAAGTGGATGTTGTTGGATCATAGATAGGGCTAGGTGGAGGATGGATAGAAGTAATTTGGATATCTTTCTCATGGATGGTTGTGGGTTTATGAATACGTGAAGTGATAATCTCTTGACCATGGAATGCATAAAGTAGGCTTAGCGAATCATCATGGTTCTCTTGATCATAGATGGGATCTTGATCATAGATAGGACTAAGTGTGCTATGGATGGGATCAATTTACTCATGTATAGGTTCTTCATCAAAGATAATATATTGATCATAGAAAAGATATAGGTTATGGATGGGTATGATGGAGGTGCTTTGATCTTGATTTAAATAAAGGGTTGATGTTTCCACATGCTTTAGATTATACTCTCGACATAGCTCTTGATTTTCTTGAATGGAAGTGGAAGTGGGAGACTCATAGATAGGATTGATAGGCTCTTGATGGTCAAAAATATGAAGGTACAATGAATCTTGACTTGGACTTGTTGGTGCCTGCATGAATATTCAGGTTTCAAGCATTTAAATCTGCAGGCCCCTTCATAAAAATCCAAAAAATTCTATGTCTTTCGGCCTTCCTAGTTGAAAATTGCAAAAAATTTAGTTGCATGCATGTATCTTTGTATATACATGTATGTTTGTATGTACAAGTGCGTTGTGCATTGGTGGGCCCAAAGAGTGTTCAATCGGCCTTCAAAAAATGGAAAAAATTAGTTATATGCATTTCACAATGCATATCGGGTTTGTATATGCATTAGGGAATCTATCGCAGATTCTAGGAATATGTTGCGCTTGTATCTAAGGGATTGAATGTATATCACATTGTATGTTTAGACATACAACGACTAGATACATTGGAGATATGCAAGGGACAATGTACAACAAGATAGATACAAAGGTGATTGTATGTCTGACATACATTGGGAATGTACATTGCAAGTATACAAAACGTCGACATGCATTCGCTACAGTGAAAGGGGTTTGTATGTGCGAGATGCAAGTGCAGTATACATTCACCACATACAACAGAAAGATACATCGGCCAATGCATATGCAAGAAGAAACATGTACATTGCAAAGATACAAGGGGTCTTGTATATTCAGCAACATACAAAGTAGAATGTATATGTGATATGCATTCATCATATGCAAAGGAAAAAGATGTACAAGGCCGATATACAAGTGATGGGGCCCGCAGACATACAAGGGTCATTGTATCTCCAACATACAAGTCACAATGTATATGCAACATACAAGGTGAGCATACAGTGGAGCGATATACAAGCCGGACTGGATTCAAAAGTCAGATTTGTCTAATTCAGCACTGGCATCCACAGCTTGCATGTATATGGCATTGTATATACCGATATACAAGAAAATAGAGATACAAGCCAGATTTCAAAGTGATTGCAATTTGTTTCATAATAATTTGAGATCCGCATTATATGTATATGGCATATTGTATATATGCAATATACAAGGAGTTATACAAGGAATCAAGATGCAAGCCGGACCTGATGGTGATTTTCAAGACGCTTTATAAAATTTGGGGTCCGCGCTTTGTATGCAGGCAATTGTTTGTATATGCATGTTCTTTTGCATATACAAGGGCGAAAGGGGCAAAATGCATGTTGCGATGGCATAAAAGTCAGCGATGAAAGCAAAGGGTGCCTATGTGGCACATTCTTATTGATGGGTGACTTTTCAGCATAGTTTGAGGCCGCAGATCTTGGCGATAGAAGGGAAATCAATGGCCGTCTTTTAAACTTTCAACTGGCGAAGGATTTGTATGCAATTGTAGCTATTTTCAGGCATGAAAACTTTAGAGACACACTGCTGCAAATTTTGAGGGGAGACTACGGGCTGCTGAGCCATCAATGGCAAAGTACAGAGGCATGGGCCGATGATTGATAGGCCAAACACCAAATTTGTGAGGAAAATCTTCAGATGGAGGCTCAGTTCCTAATCTCACCTACTCCCTTCCTTCTCTCTGCTTGGAACTTTGAGTGATATGGGCACCATTCTTGGTGCATTCTATCTTGCCGAAATTTTGAAAGTGCCATGTAATTATTGTTGGGTACACAGTCTTGCTATAAATGGAAAACTATGTTACTCATTTGGGGGTTGAAGACTTGGGCATTTTTGGGGAAAAAATAATGAAAAATAGAGCATTTCCTGTCTGTTTTATCTCTTTTGGAGTTTATGAGTTGCATCTGAATGCACCTTGCACATATGTTCAGTTTCATGTCATGTTTATATGAAAAATGCTTCATTGCATGTGTTTATCTATCTATCTCCATTTGTTTTATGCATTTTCTTCTTTTGAATCTGGTTACTAAGGGTTTCTAAGATTCTAGGATATAGATTTCCTGTATTGCATGCTTGATCTTCTAACTTCCATTCAAGGAGTAGATTAAATTGTTTTAGGTCAAGTATGGAGAAGGTTTTATGTCAGTAAGGATATTTGTAAGTAGAGACATTTAAATACTTATCCTTGGGTGGTGTTTGTAAGGCAAATACCAATCCTAACCCCTTGAAACTCAAATGCCAGTTGCAAACTATTCTCTTGTATACGTCTAGTTGACTCCTTGCCCTGAGATAGGCACCGATTTGCTCCTATGTAGTAGTTATGATCCAAAACCCCTGTCTTGCATCTAAAACATCAATTTAAATCCTTTCATATATCTAACCTGTTAGTTGTAGGAGTAGGATTAGGACCCCTGCATACTCTTATCCTCAACTAGTTAGATATGTCCAAGAAAGTTGCCAAACTTGTGATTTATCACCCAAATCTTGGTCCATACATGATAGTATTCTGCCTGTTGTTGTAAAGATAAATCTTTCTATCATTGGGCGAGTCAAAGGTTAAATCTTTAGCTATAGGGATACCCCCCTTGGTGTGGAAGAACCAGAAGTGAAGGGGAGGCAGCTCACGCAACCTCCTATATTAGTTGGCCGAATCTGCCTGTGCATTGGAACTGGCAAACTCTCTACCGATTCAGAAGGAAAACCAACAGGACTCAAGGTGGAAGACTCTTCGATAGGCTTGGTGGGTTGCAGATTACATGATGGGGTTGAAAGAATGGAAATGATGTTTAGAGTATTAGTGGATGGGCAATGTAATGGATGGATGATAATAGTGGATGGTGTTGTAGGCTTAGGATTAGTATTAGGATTGGATGGAGGAATAATGGTATTGGAAATATTAGGATTTGAACTAGATGGAGGGATAATGTGATTGGATGAATTAGGATTATATGGTTTTATGAAGGGTAGCTCACATAATTGTGCTTGGACCAATTGTTGTGGGGTTACCTCCCAAGGATTGTTTTGTGGAAGATTGGAGGAACATGGGGACAAAGGTAATGAAGGGATTGATGGATTAGAAGGTTTATGGGCCAATGGACTATGATAGGGACTACATGGTGGTGGTGGGATAGCACTAGTAGACTCTTGGATTGATATTTGATTGGATGATGATGTAGGGTACACATAGGATGCATAAGCTAGAGTGGTGTTCCCCTTGTCAAAGGTATCATAAGGACTTAAGGACACTTGATTTTGGTGCAAAGGAAAACTTAGACTTGCTTGTTATTGTTGTAGAGGAACTTGATAGCCTTGTGTATGGGTTTGATGATGAGTTGAAATGTTAGAATAATTTAAGTTTGGGATTTTGTGCTTCCTAAATGTTTTTGGGATTTTCGGATTTTAAAGTTTATGATGTTTTGGATTTTTGAATGGTTTGATGTTTTTGGATTTTGTATAGGTTTGATGATGAGTTAAAATATTAGAATAAGGAGTTGGATGATCATGAGGTCGATGTTGTTGGATATAAATGGGATAGGTTGATGTGGAATTGAGATGGTATGTAGATGGGTTAGGTTGATATGATAATGGGGGTGACACATGGGATTGAGGTGTAATTTGTTCAGTTTGTGGTTGGAATTCTTGTTGTTGTGGAATATGATATTGTTGTTGGAGAGTGTGTTGATATGTAGGTGAGTTAGGTTGGGCTTTTTGGTATTATGGTTGGAATTCTTGTTGTTGTGGAGTGTGTTGATGTGTAGGTGGGTTAGGTTGGAATGGTTGGTATTGTGGTTGGAATTCTTGTTGTTGTGGTTGGAATGGTTGGTGTTGAATGTGTTGATATTGTGGTGATGGAAGGATTGCATACGAAAGTTGTTCTTGGGAATTGGATGTAGATGAATATAAAGATAGAGGATGGTATGAATGACCTTGATGTCCCTTGTCATTAGATATATAATGAGGTATAGAATTGTGACTTGTGCTAGCCAATGTTTGATTGTAAGAAGTTTGTGTGTCCAATTATGGATTCATGATTTGATGATTTGGAGTTGGCATGGACATGTAAGATGGTGTTGTTGATGTGATAAGATTAGGAGGATCTCTAATGATGAGATGGTCATAAGGGTTATCATGAATGATATTTCTACATTTTTCCTTAGTGATATGATCCAATCTCTCATAGTCACGTTTAATTTGTTGTATTTGTGTTTCAAGTGGACTAGGAGATTTGTATGATGTAGGTTGGTATGATAGTGATGTGTGTTGGTTTGAAGATATAGATTGGGGATGAGATACATATAGGCATTTAAGTTCTTTTATGTATGCATCATATGAGTATGATAGGGATATTGGTTGAATTGGAGATGGAGGGTAGTTTAACCTAGGCTTATTGATTATCAGGACCATTTTGATGGGGATTTTGGTTTGATTTCTTGGCAAGAGAACAAAAACATAGTAAACAAGATGGTTGAGGACAACAATGAGTGTATGTTCAAGGCTCACAAAAAGCCCAAATTTCCATGAGTATAACACAATTTGAAGACAAATCAAGCACTTTTTATACCTAAGGATATGGCTTCACTGCGATACATTAGGCCACACTTGGAATCTTGATCGACTCAAGTGTTATCACACCTAATGTGGGTGTGTACACTATTTCATCTTTGCAAGAGAGGATAGATAAGGACCTCTAGAACTATAAGGATGACCCAATCACCCTTTCCCCAAAAAGCTACTAGTAGCTTATTCTAATCTAGGGATTTTTGTCTCATCTCAAGGGAGCCTTATGGTGAGTAATCTTGGGGGTGTCATACCCTTGCATTGAAAATTATTGCAATGTTCAGAGGTAGATTGGGTAGTCACTAACTATGAGGTGTTTAGTTACTTTTTGGGGGACCAAACCTTGCGAGCATCTGACAAGCTACTAAAAGCTTTAACCAACTTTACTAAGAGTCTAATATACATTTACATAAATGTGAATTTCTTCACAAGAGTGTTAATACACCTCCTTTCAAATTGGCACCTTATGGTAAAGGATAATCCTGGTTAGGACTTGGCTTTCATCTTGACCAATTTATATAGCGGTCCAAAGGAAAAATCCACTTAGGGTTGACCCTCTTGGAGGAAACACACTCCAAAAGGTAGGCCCTTCTAAAGGATAAACAAGAAGTAAAAGAGATGGGTCTAGTTTTTGGTCACCCAAGTTTGCACAAGGGGAGAGCATACACCTACACCTCACAAGCATAGAAAAAACTTGTTTATTTACCCTCTAGATTAAGCTAAGTGCAACTATGCTAATCACACAAGATGCAATACAAGATGATTATTAGTTGCTATAAGAAATTGAAGTGTTTCTAAGAATTAGTATGAAAAATATTTGATATATTCGACAATCATCTTGCAAAAGTATGTTAGAAACATTCTTTCACCTTGGATGAGTGATAAGATGCTGCAACAAGTGATGTTAGTTTCAAAGAAATCAATAATAGATTAGAAAGATGTCTGAAATCTTTCAAAACCCTAACAATTATAAGTCAAAAACGCTAGAAAAGCAAAGTGAAATCTAGAAATTTTTTGATAGTTATGATGAGATATAAAAGATTAAATATCACCAATAGATTCCTTATGATTTTCTAAGCAATTTAAAAAAGGAAAAAGGAAATCATCATATTTTGTTAAGTTTGGAGAAAGTTATGAGGTTTTGAAGTTTACAGGTCTATTATCATAGCCAGAAGCACCTTTCAGTTGCCCATATGCACCTTTTTACACCAAAAACACCTTTCTGTTGCTCAGAAGTGCCTTTTTACACCAAAAGTGCCTTTCTTTTTCCTAGAAGCACCTTTTTACACCAGAAGCACCTTTCTATTGCCCAAAAGTGTCTTTTTACACCAAAAGCACCTTTCTGTTGCCTAGAAGTGCCTTTTTACACCAAAAGCACTTTTCTATTGCCTAGAAGTGCCTTTCTACACCAAAAGCACCTTTCTGTTGCCCAGAAGCACTTTTTTACTTACCAGAGGCACTTTAATACTGTGCACATGCACTTGACTGTCGACCAAAAGCACTTTACTGCTTGCCAAAAGCGTGTTTCTGTCACCTGAAGACACTTCAAAACCTTCCAAATGCACTTTTCTATTGCTTAGTTGTGCCTTTTTTGCGTTGCGATTGTGCTTTTCAATACCTAGCTTAAAAAAATCAACTTTTCTAAAAAAGAAAAGATTAGTGGGTCCCATCGGATGTGCCAGAATGCGTATAGGTAAAATCGAGGTTGAATAAGATCAAAACAATGATTAACAACTCAATCCTATAACATCAAAAGATCGATATAAATGATAATCAAATCAAGAAATATGCAATTAAATAATCGAAAGCTATCCTAGATTATATTGATCTTTGGGTCGATGTGGATTGCTCAAAATGTTGTGTACCCATGGTTGCAACAAGCGGATGTCAATAAGTGCTCAAAGATGTGATGTTCTCAATGATGCGATGAATGCTCAAAGCACTATATTACGAATGCCCAAAGCTTAAATGACCGAAGAGATCAAAAGGATTGATGATCAAAGAGGATTTTTATGAAGTGAAGGGGTGTATATATAGGTTTTAGGTTGGATCGATCAATAGTTGAGATAAATCAATGAGATTCATGGATGAGATAAATCAAGAGCTCATGATGAATGTGCATACAACATGTGTCTTATTTTAAAGAATATTTTAAAGTTGCTTTGTTAACTGCTTGCTAGGATAAAGATAGGATTTGATTTCATAAATTTAGAATGCTTTTTATAATTTATGAGTTGATGGTAAAAACAATAATAATTAAAGCCAATTAACTCAACTTTATATTTGATTTTTGAAGTTCTAAAAAAAAAGACTGATTGTGCACATAGAAGAAAAATGATATTTTTAGAAGAATTAGAAGATAATTGAGAACTAAATAAATAAATTTATTTAATTTATTGTGCATGATGAAAGAAATAGACAAGATTAAATATAGATAATAAATTAAACGTTTAAATTTATTTAATTTATTTTGCATGATAGAGGAATATAAATAAAATATTTAATTTTATTTATTCTTAAAAGATAAAAGTCAACTTAAATAAATTTGAATAATTTATTTAAATTTAGAGGAATAATTGATTAATTAAATGATTAAAAGTTATTTAATTGTGGATAAGAGGAATTTGGATGATGAATTAATTAAATAATTAGATTTATTTAATTAATGTGGATTTAAGGAATTTGAAAAGTATAATGATTTAATTAAATAATTAAAATTATTTAATTTAGAAGAATAAAGTGAATTTTGGTGAAATTAATTAAATAAATAGAATTTATTCAATCAATGTTAAAATTAGGGATATAGAAGAAATAGATAAATTTGATGAAATTTATTAAATAATTAGATTATTTAATTATGCTAAATGCAAGTGATTTAGGAGGAATTGATGTATGCAAGTGATGCGATGTGAAGGGTTATTTTTAGGTGTCTACAATTCCAATAGTTTGAGAGATCACTATTAGATTAGTGATGTTCCTATCATTTGAGAAGGGAAACTCCCTCATATGATAAAATTTGAAGTTTTTCAGGAAAGGAAACTAAGCTAAAACTAAAATGAAAAATATAATTAAAGACTTCATGAGGGAAATAAATTAATACCAAGATCCATTTCCCTAGAAAGATTATTCAAATAGAAGGCATGAAACTAGGGTCTTAAGAAGAAATGCAATCTAACATACAAGAGATACATTTACATAGGGTTTCATGACTCCATAATCAAATAACTACCTATAATTTTATCCCAATTGTATAAGGAAAACATTTGAATCCCACACATGATAAAGAATATTCAAAAGGATTGCATATTCAACATATGAAGAAAATACAATATCCAAAGACAACATATTGGCTCATAGACCAACCATTGTTGTTATTTATTTAGTTCAAAAAGAAGATCTCTACAACTCCCTTTCTGTACACTGTGTAAGAATCCTTTTTTTTCTAGAGAAATCTAAACTAGAAAGAACTCGTTTACATTAGAAATTATTATATTTATAGTTTTCCCTAGCCCATAACTAACTTGTAACTACTTTTCCAGCCTTATGAAATATTTGAGACAATGTTACAAAGTTTTTTTAATCGACATATATTTTTGACTCGTTAAAGAAATATTTTTCAAAATAAAATTAACTTTTATAATAAAAAGTTGATTCTTTGTGCAAACCTAACAACTATTTGATTGTCAAGATATCATATTAAACTGTTTGTATGTGTTGGCTAAGGTGTTTCTTTTCAAAGCATCTCTGTCAAACAATTCACAAGAAAATATCATAAATGAAGATTTATAAATTGATTTTCCTCTTTCATTGTTATTATCATTCACATTGCATTCTTGGATTCCTAGTAGAGGTCTCCATATAAGCATTTTAAACCTCGTACTTGAAGATTTCTAGTAATTGAAAAACTACAAGTCAAAGTCCAATATTATTTTGTAGCCTTCTCCATATCTTGTGGTTGAATGGAACTCTATATAAATAACATCAAATTGAGATCTTAATGTTATCTTTCTTGAATTCATCACATACTATGCCTTTCCCATCTGCAAAGCCAAGTTTTCTAGCATATATATTGACAGTAGTGTGAAAGGATCATAATTTTTAGGTTTTATCTTAGAAGGATACTTCACCATACATTTGACTCCATCTATATTGAAGTGTGTTAAACAAACCCTAAGCAAGGCTCCCAAATGTATTAGTTGTTAACATCCTTTGGAAAAACATCATTAGTGGTTTTCCCTTTGCACATTAGTATTCCATAAGTAGGGAGATATTATTTGAACTTTCTTTTCCCTTCTTGCCACTAATGTCTTCTTATTCTCTTTGCCTCTTACTATAGACACGGGTATGAGATCCACAACTTGATTTCATATAAGTTGATAATATATCATATATATGAGAGTCTCTCTAGGGTTCTTTAGGATCTAATTCACTCCCCTCAATTATATCATCCAAACTATTTTAAAGGAATAATACAATAATTTGCATCTCTTTCTTGTGATCAATTAACATGGGATGAAAACATGATATTTATTTTTCTAGGACCTTAATTATTCTTCTTTTTTGCTCATTTACTCTTTTTCAAATGACTTCTTAATTTGCTTTTACTAGACATAAGATTCAATCACTCTTCTAATTCAATGGAAATGGATAATATTACTAGGAATAATTGCACCCTTGACATTTCCTTCTAAGGCCTTTTCCATTTCTTGAACAAAATGTGCAATACCTTCCTCAAATTATTCTATTTGCCTAATATGTAACGTTGATATGAGTGATGAATGGCAATGGAATCTTACGATTATAATAAGGTGTGGAATTTGTCTTTGCAACTACCAACTATATTTGCCTAAAATTTTCTAAAACCCTTATCAACCAATCCATGTTGTGTTTTTTTGATGATCATGGTGTTCCATGAGAGCACATTTATTTGAGTCATTTGATTAGGTGGTACAAATGTTGTTATAGGGCCCCCCTTTGGTATGTTCTAGGAAGATGCTAACAAAGGTTGTTGAATCCTATTTTACACCTATAGATTGCATTTACTCTAAATCTAATGCTTTCAATGAAAGTTTGGTGTTGCGGCCTACAACAATGGAAGCCTATGATACCATGTTTCCTTGAGGCATTATGTTTATACTTTGCATGCCTTGTATATGGGCTAGAAGGTTGTTGGTAATAGTTGAGGAGTTTAGCCTTACACCTATAGATTACATTTGGTTTGAAAGTTTATACAACATTTAAATTTTTTTTTTTTGTAGGTTGTAACTAAAGCAGCCCTAAGACCACATTTCTTTGAGGTGTTCGTTAGGTATTTCACAAGCCATATCTATGCTTCCATACTTTGTGCAAATATCTACCAAATAATTTCCCACTATAATATCTAACAGAAATATTTAATCCTTTATACTTTGACGGATGTCCGTAACCAAATCTAAAAATCCCCTTTTGGCATGACAAAGAGGAAACTAGACAAGGTTGTGGAATGTGGCTTTACACAAGCTGATTGCATTTGTTTAAGAGCTTATAATGCCTTGTCAACAAATTCAAATTGTGCATATCCTTCAAGCATGGAGGTCTAATTGATATTTGGGTTTACATTGTTAGAGTGTTTGCAAAATCTAGTATCTTTTAATACTTTACATTTTGAAATTCATTTTTGTTCAATGTCTAGGGGGTTATTGGAACCAATAAACCTCCCAAATAGTTCAACATAGTTCAAAACTCCTTGACAAGTTCAATGCAACTTAAAAATGCCTAACGAATTCAACGTTGCTCTAAAACACTTGACAAATGGGAAGTGTCGAGGGTTTAAATGGTTCTAAGAACCATAAAAAGATTGACAAAAGTACATTTCAAGGTTTTTGAAGTACAAAAGTGTTGGGGATAATGTCAAGGGTTTAAGGGATCTTTAAACTCATGAACCTATGACAACAAAATGTTTAAATGACCTAAAAGTTCAATAAATCTTGAAACCTCTCACAAAGAGTAATATGAACTTGTAACTTTTTTGAATGAGTTTGCAAACATGCTCTAAAATAAGATAATCCATAACTTTTGACTAGATTAATATTTTCATTTGAAAATTATCCACATTACCAATAATAACCTCATAAATTTTCCTATCAAATCATTTTACTTCATCTTTTACAAAACTCTTGATTTAATTATTTATGTAAACTCCTTGATGAAAACTCACTAGTTTAATATCTCCCAAACTGTTCAAGGGAATTTTATCTTAAAAATTTGCCACATTATGTTAAATGGAGTCAAGAATATCTCTGTAAAAAGATTTTTCACTGGCTCTCATGAATTTCTTGATTTATTGTTTTTGTAATCCACCATAGTGCTATGTAACTATTCCCAAGGTTTTGACTGAAAACGTGGATGATTCTTTTTCAAATTGGCATACTTTTTCTACATTTGATGCAATAAACTTGCATGAACTAGATCAAGTGCAAAATTTCTAAGCTAGGAAATTATGAAAACTTGATGTAAAAAATGTGTGATGCCAACATTTTATGACTATGGATGCAAATTGATTACTTCATTTTGGCGAGCGACTTGATGCTTGAGGATGATTGGGGCATTTACAACTAAGACCAACTCGACAGAGGTGTTCAATTCATGGTGATGCTTACTAATTTGACACAAAAAAAGTAAATTTTGTGGGATCAAAATGAGGCTGATAGTTAGCTCTAACTAGGGATAAGGACTGCAAATGACACAACGAGAACTAATAACATTAAGTGAGGACCAATATTTTATCCACTGGGAAATAGATTTAGGAGATTAACGGAGTTTTAAAAAAAGAAAACAGACATAATCAAAATAAAAATAGCATGAACAACAAAGTATATGTAGAAATCAAAAGGAAATTATACACGAAAAAAAATCCTACTTAACTTACATATATGGCAGGAAGATCCTACCTCAAACCACTCTAGGATGATCACATGAATCCATTGATAGGTTGAGAAAAATATGTGCATGTGCAAAATAATGGATGGTAACCAAGGAATACAAGTAAACCCAACTTCCAAATTGCAATTATTGTGATGAGAAGTCTAAAAATAATGGAATGTAGAACTCTCTAAACCCAAATAGCCACTCCTTGTTATAGACTTCATAAAGCTGATGAATTGCATTAGTATTACCCTGTATAGTATTATTACAATCTTTCACAACACTGAGCATACCGATGTCACATATTTGTATATACTCTTGATCGCTTGAATCAAAATAAACTAATCCACAAACTAGACATCCCTTATGTAAACTATGAAATGAGGAAACCTCTGCAAGTGTTGATGTTAAATCTAGTTTTTGGATATCAACTTTCATGAGCATATGATCATTTTTTATTATGAGATTTTCTTCTTCTTTTGTTGTGAGGAATTTAGAGAATTCCTTAACCATAGAAGATGAAAGTGGAGAAGATAACACATTTGTACCTTGGGAATCATTCTGGAAGTGCTTTCATTTGAAATCACTAAAGGATTTAGGTAAATATCTTCACCATAGATGAAATCATCATCCAAAGCTTCCAAACACCAACTCAAAATATAGACATCATGAGATTGTGAATCATTACCAACATCATTAAATTTAATGTTTAGGTTGTCCAATTTTTCATTTCTTCCTTCTTTGTTATGTATTTCACATAATGGATCATCATGATAAGAAATAGGAGGTTGAAATCAAGCTACAAAAGTTTGCACAATAATATCTTCAAAATTAAAAGATTCAAGAGTGGGATGATTTATTACCTCTCCTTGCAGCATTTCCTCTTCATAATCTTCTTCAAGAAAATTGAATGCTTCATATTCAAGTTGCATGCATGACAAAGTATGCATGTTAGATAGTTTATCTTCTTTCACCTTGAGTTTATCTTTAACTTCTCTATCAGTTGTTCAACTCATAAAATATTCTTCAATATTTTCAAAGGTAAAAGACTTCCATTTTTTAAGAAAGTAATGGCATCAACAAGGGTTCATTTGTGCTTACCTCTCTACTAGTCATGATGGTGAAAGATTTTCCAATAGTTGTTGAAGTGGAAGAAGCTGCTACACTTTCTAATTGCATGTGGTAACAACCTAAATTTTCCAAGAAATGTGAAGAGTACTATTCCCTTGGTCATCAAGAGAGAATTCTAATTCATCATCATTGTCCTCAACATATAAATGGTACATTTCAGCATGTTGTGTAGCATAAGGTTTGATATTTGAGCCTACTAAACCATTCTTAAACAAATCTTCTTCACCTAGAACTATGAGATTTAGACAATCATATAAAGGAGGCATTAGTTTTACCCTTTTTGCATTGAGATTAAACTTTATACAAGCATGCTCTTCAAGCTGATAATTCTAATTTTCTATGGAAGATCTCTTTATTGACTCATTTCTTGAAATGGTCAAGGTAATTTTCTTAATACATTTTTCTTTCAATAATCTAGATAAAATCAAATAATATTCTATTTCAATATCTTCCTTTTGTGCAATTTCCATATTACGTACCTTATTCTACTTCAAAAGGAATCTAACTTTAGGGTGTAGTAAAGTAATGAAGGTGCACAACTAATTATTTTCATTTAGTCAATTCACTTGAGGAATCTATTTTAAAGATTTATTTAATCATTCTACAAACTCCCTTATAGGTTCACCTTCTTCCTTGTGGATTTGGAAAAACTAAGATAAGAGTTCACATATATCAACTACAAATTTAAATCTTTCAAGTAACTTTCCTTTCAAGATGTCCTAGTTTGTAATACATCCATCTTTCAAGTGTTGAAATTATTCTACAGTAGGTTCAATGAGACTTTGGAAAAACAATGGCACAAACACATCTTCTTCATTAACTCCCAAAATTTTCATAAATAATTATGAATGCTTGAATATGACTATCAATGTTTGATGAATTCTTCTAAGAGTCGATAATGGATTCAAGCACTCTTAGGATCACCTACAATCAATTCAATCTTCCACAACAAGAGAGAAAAGTAATATTGCCAAGAATAATGATGCGTAACATTTACAAGATGCAAAGCTTGACTTGATACACAATTACATTGCATTTACATTGCATGAAATGTATAATGAAATACCTTCCTTATATAGGCATGGTTGAGAGGTGAGGCACAAGACCAACATAGTGGAAAAACTAACTAGATGACAAATAATAAATGCACCTAGACACCAATAATTAATAAAACATGTAAGACAAACTTGTAAGATGATAAAGTGTCTTAAAGCTATGACATGAGACAACTAGTACAAAAATATTAAATGCACCTAGATGTACATTATTGAATGCACCTAATGACACCTAAGTGAACTTAAGAAGATTAGTGTAAATAGGACCTAGAAATGACTATCTAGGTAAAGTCTCTTTTGACACTAACAATTCTCTCTAGTGAACTTCAGAAAATACTTTTGTGATCCTATAGGTAAGGTCATGTATTGAGCCAAGGCCAATGGGTTGAAGTGGGTTCCCATGGTTGAGATGAAATTAGAGCCATGGTGCAAGTCTAAAAATGAAAGGAAGCAAGGTGTGTGAAAATGCTTCCTACATTGATCTAATAAGGAAAGACTTATGTAAATTTTAATCTTTTACAGTTATAGATATGAAGTACACATTAATAGAGAGGTAAAACAAACATTCAAATGCAAGAACAATGCCAGTGACACAAGATATACATGGAGAAAACCCTTTTGGGTGAAAAACCCCACACTCCAAAACCTAGACAATGTATTATCAAATCAAATGCTGATTACAATACACTTGCAATGCAAGTTCTTTAAGGAGTTCCCAAATGTTGAATACTAGAGTAATTCCACCAGCATAACAATACCTACAAATCAACAATACAACTCCAACTCCAAGCACCTATTTATAGAGAAGTACTATGAATAGAGGTAATTTCTAGAGCAAGTCAATAGAAGAATCTTGTCCAAATCCATATGGCCCAATTTCCAAGGCAATAAAACATGCAAATGACACTTGTAAGATATTCCCTTTCATCCCTTACAACCCCCAAACTTGGGCACCCCAAATTTGCCCAATATAGGTATGACATATGCTCTTACAATGTCATAAAATCTGTCATATATGACAACACTTACAGCTGTAAGAGAATCTATCATAACTAACTATAATAGCGAATTATCTTACAACTTGTCATAGTCAAACTTGGGTGCCTACCTTCTCCATGCAAAGATGCTTCCTGACACTTGTCACACCTGTAATAGGATCTTCTATTTCTGGCTCTTACTTGTCATAGATTTTGTCATAAGAATCTATCATAACTCTTACGCGTCATAGACCTCTTACAACACCCAAAAGATGCTGACACATAGCAAAAGACTTCTACCACAAAGTGGGGCACCTATCTCCTCATATGAGGACAAAAAATACATCTAGTCACCTTCTATGTAGGATGACACATCACTGTGCCAACTCCCACAAAGTGACAAAATAAGATTTGTATAGAAATTACAATAATAGGCAAAAATAAATATACAATTAAATAATAAATGCTAGGAACTTGCAAATGTTGAAACACCTTAATTCCCAACATTCTCCCACTTGTAAAACACCTTTCAAGGGATGATAGAATGACAAGATTTAATTGCTAAGGGCCAAGGGGCCCATAGACTCTGAATACCATCTAAACTTCTATGTGCTCACAGGCTTTATCAAGGAATTTGCAACATTCGTCAAAGTGTCAACTTTATCCAAATTCACCTACCCATCCTCTACCATGTCATGAACAAATAGACATCAATATGCTTTGTCCTTGCATAGAAAGTAGGATTCTTTTCCAAACACATGCCACTTTGACTGTCACAACAAATGGTAATCTTCCTTGCATCAAAACCAATGTCAGAACACAATCTCTTAAGCCAAATGGATTCCTTACTAACATGAGTAGCTGCTATGTACTCTACTTTTGTCATGGACAAAGCAACCAGAGGTTTCCTCTTACTCATCCAACTAATAGTACCACCGAACATAGTGAACACATAAGCATTGGTGGATCTCCTGTTGTCAATGTCACCTGTTCAATCTGAATCCACAAATCCATGAATACAAAGTGAATGCCGAGGTCTTGTAGGATGACCATGAAAACATAAGGAATATTCAAAAGTACCCTACAAATATCTAAACACTCTCTTCACTACATCCCAATGTACCCATCTAGGATTAGCCATAAAACAATTAAGGACTCGCACTACTTGGGCAATGTCTGGTCTTGTATAGACTATAACATGCATCAAGTTACCAACTGCACTAGCATAAGGAGCTTTGCTCATATCCTCCATCTTAGAAGGAGACTTCAGACAATTTGCAATAGATAACTTTGTCCCCATCATAACAGGAATAATCAATGGTCTGCAATCTACCATGCTGAATCTCTCCAACACAGTACTCACATACTTACTCTGGCCTAACCAAAGTTTTTTATTAGCTCTATCTCTTTTGATTTCCATCCCCAAAATGTACCTAACTGCCCCTAGATCTTTCATCTCAAAATGTGCTAACAATTGAGACTTCAAATCAGAAATCAAACTTTTACCATTCCTAATAAGTAACATATCATCGACATATAATGCAATAATGAGAATATGATCATTGTCAAACTTGTAATAAATATAATGATATGATTTCAATGTCAGAAATCTAATACTCAACACAAAGACATCAAACTTTTGGTACCACATCCTAGGAGACTGTTTCAAACCATACAAAGCCTTTTTCAACTTGCAAACTAGATTTTCTTTACCTTTTACCATGTAGTGCTCTGGTTGTAACATATAGATTTTCTCCTCCAAATCACCATGAAGGAAAGCTATCTTCGCATCCATCTATTCCATTTCTAGATCATACGCTACTGTAAGTGATAACAAGAACTGAATAGATGTTAGCTTTGCAACAGGAGAGAATATCTCACCATAGTCAATTCCCTCCACTTAAGAATACCCCTTCGCGACCAACCTTGCCTTAAACTTCTCAACACTTCCATCTGAACCAAACTTCTTGAACACCCATTTGCATCCAATAGGTTTATGTCCATCAGGCAAGGGCACCGGATCCCAAGTATTGTTTTTCTTCAAAGATGCCATCTCTTCTTCCATGGCCTCTTTCCAAGAATTTGCATCGCTCATACCCATAGCCTCCCTTATAGTCGTAGGCTCATTAGAGTTAGAAATCAAAGCAAAAATACAACTAGAATAATGCAATGAATAACCAAACCTATCAGGTTGCCACCTTATCCTTGTGGACCTCCTCAAAAGTTGAAGTTTAGGTTCTTCCTCTTCTTCTTCTAAACTCTTAGAGCTACTAGAGCTCTCCTCCTCATTAGGTCCATTAGATGTCTTTGGTTCAACTTTCTCAAGGGTGGAAGGAAGCTGAACCACATCCTCTTTCTTCTCTTCTTTCTCTAGCTGTAGGTCTATAGAAGAAGGACTGAGCTCTTTGAATATCACACTTTTTCTATACAGAACTCTCTCAACCACTGGATCCAAAAATTTGTACCCTTTCACACCAATTCCATAACTGATGAAGATACATTTCACTGTCTTGTTCTCCAACTTAGACCTCTTTTCCTTAGGCACATGTGCATATGCCTCACAACCAAATACTTGAATGTGTCTTAATGAAGGCTTTTTACCAAACCACATCTCCATAGGTGTCTTATCAACACGCGTCGATGTAAAATATTAACAAGTGGTAGCAATAGCTTGAGTCCAAAACTTTTGTTCAAGGCCAACTCCACGTAGCATACTACTAGCCCTCTCCATCAATGTTCTATTCATCCTTTATGCAACTCCATTTTGCTGAGGGGTATACAGAGTTGTCTTGTGCCTCTCAATGCCTAGTTCTTTATAGAACTTGTCAAAATCTACTAAACAAAACTCACCACTGTTATCAATCTTCAAACACTTAATCTTCCTATCCTTTTGATTCTCTACAAGAGATTTGAACTCTTTGAATCTTGCAAAGAATTTAGATTTAATTCTAAGGAAATACACCCATGTCCTTCTATTATAGTCATTAATGAATAAAACAAAGTACATAGATTTTGAAATTGAAGGAACATTAACAAGACCAAATACATCAGAATGAATTAAGTCCAACACCTTAGAAGATTTGTGAGAACTAGAATAAAACTAAACATGGTTTTGGTTTCCATAAATGCAATGTTCATAAAAATCAAACTCAAGGTTACAATCATTCATACCCTCAACAAGGTTTTTATTTTTCAGGGTCCTCAAACCCTTTTCACTAATGTGACCAAGCCTTTTGTGACATCACATTGTGTTCTCAACTAGAAGTTTCATCTCCACATAATGAGTACCCTTAGGTACCTAGAAAACATGATCATTAGAAGTAGATGCAACACAGTTCTTCACTGTTGGTTCCAATGGTGAGGATGAAGACTCTGAAGTTCTCTTCTTCAAAATAGAGGCACTATTGCACTGTGTGTATGAGAAAAAATTGATTTAATAAACTTAAACAAATCAAAAACTAATAACATAAAGAGAATCGATCTAAATAAAAGCCATTACTAATAAATCAATAAAACATGAAATCTTTTACCAAGATTTGTATTGTTCCCTTTGGATGAATGTGGATTGCTCAATAGTGCTGCGAAACCATGGTTGCAACAAACAAGTAAAGTGCTCAAAGATCAATGTCAAAAGATCGTGAAGTTGCTCAAAAAGATCAATGTCAAAAGATCGTAAAGTGGCTCAAGAAGGTCAATGTCAAAAGATCATAAAGTGGCTCAAGAAGATCAATGTCAAAAGATCATAAAGTGGCTTAAGAAGATCAATGTCAAAAGATCGTGAAGTTGCTCAATCGATGTGATGTATGCTCCAAGCGCTGTAAAGTATGCCTAAGAATAAGTGATCGAAGAGAGAGAGGTAATGAAGGAGATGAGGGGGGTTTATATAAGTTTCAATGAAGATCAATCAACGGTCCAGATAATTCAGAAGAATCAACGGAGGAGAATAGTTGAGGAATGTGCAACGAATAAGAAGAAGCCAAGTGTCTTGCTTTCTTTTGCATGAGAGGAGTTATCAAGAATAGAAGAATGAGTTAAAGCAATTAACAGAATGTAATAGTCAGTTAAGTGATTTAAAACAAGAAGGGATTTGCATGAGAATAATAAGATATTTTGCTTTATTAAATATAGAAAGCTTGAGTTATATTAGAGATAACTCAATTTAGAAGAAAAAACAATTTAAATAAATAATTGATCTATTTAAATTTAGAGAAGATATTATTGGAAGAAGTAATTAAATAATTAGAATTATTTAATTTAGAAGATTTGAAATCAAATTAAATAAATAAATTTATTTAATTATTGTGCATGATTTTGGAAGAACAATTTTGATTTAATTAAATAATGTAAATTATTTAATTATAGATAAGAGGGAATTTATGGTGAATTAATTAAATAATTGGATTTATCTAATTAATGTGGATTTGATTTTTAGAAAGAGGATAATGATCTAATTAAATAATTAAAATTATTTAATTGTGGAAGAATAACATAGGAATTTGATTTAATTAATTAAATAACGAGGATTTATTTAATTAATGTCGAAAGTATGTGATTAAGAAGAATTTGATGAAATTAATTAAATAATTAGATTATTTAATTAATGTTTGGAATGCAGGTGATTAGACAGATGACGAAAATGCAAGTGATTCGACGACACGGTCATTTTAGGGTGTCTACATTTTGCCCCTCTTTGATGCAATGAAGTTTATAGCGTTGTGTCAAAGAAGACGATTGTTGAAGACATGATACAATTTATTGATGCCCCAATGTAGGTAGTTGCCCCAGTGTATGCCCCCTCGAGCGGAAAGACAGGGAAGCGATAGAAGAACTGTGTTGACGCTCGACTAGAAGATTTGTTGGAGATAGGCGAGGTTGAATAGAAGAAAGTGGAGATAGAAAAGAACATAAGAGAAAGACTGTTGATTGATCTTTGCTGGAAAACTATATAAGGCCATAGAAAAATGGATGGTATAAATGGATGAGCTTGTTGCAATGGTTTCACATTTGTTTATAAAGAGCAATCCTTATTTTTGATATAGCACGTGGATAGTTCACCACCAAGGTATAAAAGACCAAGGTGCTGTAATATCCGAGTGCGTGGACGTTGACTCTACAAGCAAGCGGTTTGAACTTAGATCCCCTTAGACATAATATAACCTTGTAGGTATATGTGAATGAGCCATAGTCTTGAACATAAAATAAACTTCAATACATGTAAATGCAAGAAGAGTATTAATATGTAAGATGCTAGGTTGTAACACACACAAGATAAATAGAATACTAAGAAAGATGCTAAAGATCATTCCTTAAACACGGCACACAAAAAAAACAATGACTATGCCCCCAATCCATATTGCATCGCAACATACCAAGATTATAGATAAATCAAGGTAGCCTTGAATAGGTAATGGACAAAGGAGCAGAAGATAAACCATAAAAGCAAATTGACTGACTTACAAAGTAAACATACAGCCAACATATTCTCTTGCCAAAGAGGTTGCTCAAGATCGATTGGATAGGAAAGATAATAGCCTTATCGTAGGAATTCTGTGTCCATTAAAGGGGGTTATCTACCTAAAAAGACAATGTCTTGTTGTGGGAGATGCCACATGTCGCAGGAGACGTGTGTGTTGGTCTCGATCATGGAACACCTATAGAAGACAAGCTTGTTGATCTAGGGCTTTGGTTAAGCAGGATTTAGCTGATGTTGGCAATCGATATGCAGGACAGTAGATGACTCTGGAAGGAAGCCTCTTGGCTACAGGTTTGTTAAGGACTTTTACTTTGAAAGGATGCGCTAGCTTGCTGCTTGAGTTAGTCAAGTCAAGGTGAATGGATTTTGATAAACGGAAGACTAGAAGGATGAAGTGCAATTGGATTGAGACGGGTGGAGAATGATGGATCATGTGTGCCTGAGTACTGGATACATCCTTCATATTCCAAACTGCCTACATACCCTGTATCCACGGGATCAAGGCACATAACGATGGAAGATGAAAATGATAAATATGTAGTTCTGGATAGAGTGATGAAATGGGTCGAGGTGGAAAGGAGGGGATCTTATGTACTTGAGTACTGGAAACTTCCTTCGTATTCCAGACTGCCTACATACCCATATCCATGGGATCAAGGTACCTTAAGATTGAGAAGAAATGATATGTAGTTCTGGTTGGTGTGATGATGTAGGAAAAGTGTTGAGAAGATAACAGCCTTATCGTAGGAGTGATGTGTCCGTTAAAGGGTGTTATCTGTGAGAAGGAGAAAGATTGAAGTGATTGCTGCTAACCATGAACAAGGACCCGATCCTAGACCTAAGTTAAGGAAAGAGTTGCCCCCATTCTAGTAGAGGAATTTCCATAGGTGACTAACCAAGAAGACATAAAGAACCCTGACCTAGGACAAGACAGTGTTAACTGTAGACATAGATCAAGACGTAGGATGACGATGATGGACATTGACAAATTTCCAAGCTATACTAGATAGGGAGATGGAAATGCAAACAAGGTCAATGGTTTTATTATGGATGGGTGAAGGGCGTTTGTGACATGGAAATGGAAGGAACAGGACTCGATAGACGATGGATGCTAACTCTACACAGCACCTGTTTGCCAGGTTTTCACCAGAGGACAGATTTTTTTTGTTTTTTTGATTTTTTTTTTTTGGAATACTCTGAGGATCAGGCATAGAACTTCTTGAGATGGACACTATTAAGTGGCTCATCTAGAGGAATGCCGTCAGGTGTAGCTAAAGTATAAGCTCCTGATCCGTATGTTGCTGTCACAATAAAGGGACCTAACCAATTTGGCTCAAACTTGCCCTTCTTTTCTCGATCTGCTTGATTTCTTTGATTCTCTTTAAGGACAAGATCACCAACTTGAAACCGTCTTTCTTTGATCTTTTTGTTGTAATTACGCCGTAGGCGGTTTTGATAAACATTGAAGTGATTAAGCGCTGCAAGGCGCCTCTCATCTAGGAGTTCAAGCTCAGCTAATCTGGAAGTGCGATACTCCTCTCCCTTAATCAGGTCCTGTATAGATACTCTGAGGGATGGGATCTCGACCTCTATAGGTAGGATGGCTTCAGAGCCATAGACCAAAAGCATAAGGTGTGGCACCAATTGGTGTTTTGATACTAGTGCGGTAGGCCCAAAGGGCGGGATTGAGTTGCAAGTGCCAATCACGACCAACTTCATTGACTATTTTCTTGAGGATTTTGAGAATGGTTTTATTGGAAGCCTCAGCTTGGCCGTTACTCTGCGAATAGTAGGGAGTTGAAAAGCAATGGATATTGTATTGTGTGCACAAGGCACGGACATCTTGATTCTTGAATGGTCTCCCATTGTCAGTGACAATAGCTTGGGGGATACCATACCGGCATATGAGGTAGTTAAGGATAAACTTGGCTATTTGCTTACCGGTGATATAGGTCATAGGAATGGCTTCCACCCACTTCATGAAATACTCAGTGGCGGTAATGATAAACTTGTGGCCATTGGAAGAGGATGGGTGGATTTGTCATACGAGGTTGAGACCCCATTGAGAAAAAGGCCATGGAGTAGTCACTGGCTGTAGTTCATGAGTTGGTGCATGAATTAAATCTCCATGCTGCTGGCATTGTAGACATTTCTTAGCAAACTGTGCAACATCGTGCTCTATTGTAGGCCAGTAGTAACCTATTCTGAGTATCTTCTTAGCGAGATTAGGACTAGTAGAATGTGCACCACAGACACCTTCGTGTATGTCTCGTAAGGTAGCTTCAGCTTCTTCTGCGTTAAGACATCGTAAGAGGATACCATCAAGATTCTGACGATATAGTGTATCACCCAGAATGGTGTAACGGGAGGATCGACAACTAAAGGTTTTACGTTGGGTGGATGATAGGTCAGGGGGAAAGGTTTTGTTCTTGAGGTATTCATAGATATCTTCATACCATGGGGAATTGGGACCAACAAGTTCGCAGATGATTTCAGTAACTGGAACATCGACGACGGGTATCAACAATTGCTCGATCAAGAATTCGCATTTTTGTGTATTAGCAGGCATGTCAATCAGTGACCCTACAGAAGCCATAGAATCTGCTACTTTATTATGCTCTCTTGTAATTTTCTCAAATGTGATGCAAGAGAAGTGTGGTTTGTAGGCATTCACTAGTTGCTTGTAGGGGACCAACTTTTCATCTTTTATTTGGTACTCATCTGTGACTTGGCGAATGACTAGCTGTGAGTCTCCATATACTTGTAATTCTGTGATGTCCCATTGAACTGCTGTATTGAGACCTATGAGGAGTGCTTCATACTCAGCTATGTTGTTGGTGCAAGGGAATGCAAGCCGATATGATTTTGGAATATAGTCATTTTGAGGTGTAACAAATAAGATGCCGGCTCCTGATCCATGCTGTGTGTAGGAACCGTCAAAATACAACTTCCACATTATGGAGTTAGCAAGAGTGAAGAGATTCTCATCAGGAAAGTCTGCTACCATAGGATGTGTATCTCTCATGGGTTCTTCTGCTAGGTGATCGGCAAGGGCTTATCCTTTGATTGCTTTACGATCTGTGTACTTAATGTCAAACTCACTAAGGATCATGACCCATTTAGCTAGTCTACCTGTGAGAGCTGCTTTTGCTAGTAGATACTTCAAGGGATTAATCTTGGCTATCAGATTAGTGTGTTGGTTCAACATGTAATGCCGCAACTTTTGAGAAGCAAACACTACTGCTAAACAAGCCCTTTCCATTGGTGAATAATTGAGCTCATATCCCACCAAGGTTCTACTGATATAATAAATGGCATGCTCCTTTTTTGATTCATCATTTTGTGCTAGCAGGGCCCCCAGGGCCGAATTTGTAGCGGAGATATATAATATCAAAGGTTTGTCTGTGACTGGTGGAAGCAATATAGGAGGTGTAGCTAGATACTCTTTAAGTTGATCAAACGCTGCCTGACACTTGTTATCCCATTGAAATGAGACATCCTTTCAGAGCAAGTGTTGAAAGGGTTTACATTTATCTGCTAGCTGTGATATGAAACACCGAATGGATTGCAACCTTCCATGAAGGCTCCTTAGTGCTTTAAGGTTCTTGGGTGGAGGCATCTCCACTATAGCCTTTACTTTTGCTGGATCGACTTCGATGCCTCTACGAGATACAATGTATCCCAACAGCTTCCCTGATGTTACACCGAATACACACTTCTTTGGATTGAGTCTTACTTGGTATTTTTCGAGCCTGTCGAAGATCTGTCCTAGAACCTGTATGTGATCCGCCCTAGAAGATTTAGCCAATATATCATCCACATAGTCCTCCATGATGTGATGAAAGAGATCGTGGAAGATCACTATCATTGCTCTCTGATAGGTTGCTCCTGCATTCTTCAGACCAAACGGCATAACACACCAACAGTAATTACCCCAAGGACAAGTAAAGGTTGTTTTATGTTGATCTTCCTCAGCTATCCTTATCTGGTTGTAGCCTGAGAATCTATCCATGAGAGAAAGCATCTCGCGACCTGCTGTCAAGTCCACTATAATGTCAATGTTTAGTAGTGGAAAGTCGTCCTTGGGACATGCCTTGTTGAGATCTCTGAAATCATTACACATGCGGATGCACCCATTGGGTTTAGACACAGGTACAATGTTTGAGACCCAATCTGAATAGTCAATGGGTCGTATGAACTTTGCATCTAATAATTTCTATATTTCCACTTTCACCAAGAGAGTGATTTGTGGGTGCATCTTTCTCAACTTCTGTTTGACTGGTTTCACTTTGGGATCAACTGTGAGATAATGAACTACTAGATTAGGGTCTAGCCCTGGCATATCTGCATAGGTCCATGCAAAGTTGATGGTTCTCTGTAAGAAGAACGCATTAAGATTCCTGTGCTCTGTTTCAGATAATGATGCTGCTAGGAATGTGGTCTTTGGATTTTGTTCTGTGCCAAGGTTTTTCTCTGTAGAATCTTCTACTAGGAGTGCTGATTTCTCTTGGTACTTAGATGGTAGGGGAAGGTCAAATCCTCCATCCTCAGGTGCCACAATTGGGTTTTCACCTTTGGATACATCCTTTGTTTTTACTATTTTGTGATTAGGAGGTGCCACAGTGTGGTTTCCACCTAGAGATCTTTCTTTATTTGTACTTTTGCGACTGGAGGATTTGGCATTCTCACCAAAATAAGCTATTGGCTCTAGTTCCATTACAAAACCTGCTTTATGATCACCAAGAGGGATACCTTCCCGAAGTCCCATGAACTCAGCTAAAGCTTCGTCATTCTGAAATACATCTATAACAGGGACCCTTGTTGGTCCCAATCAATAAGTTCAGGGTAGACAAGTGTGAGATTCTGGGTGTTTGTGGTGGAGGTTAAGGATACGGAGGATAGCGTAAAAATGGAGGATTCTGCGAATAGGTTGGTCATGTGGAGGGAAGAGTCATCGATGATATCCTCTGTAGACATCGAATCAGTGGGAAAAGTGTCAGCTACCTCATCGAGGATATACTCAATGTCCAAGGCGTGTGGTACTTTCTTACCAAATCCTAATCCCTTCTTGTCTAGCTTCTTTGTCACAATAATGGGTTCCATAGTTCCTTGATTCTGTTTCCCAAGGCCACCTTTGCCTTTATAGCCCATGTTTTTGACTATCCTTAAGCCATTGCCATATTGCTTGACTGGTATTGTGACTGGTTCTTTCTCCTTATAGAGCCAAGAAGAAATGTCCTCAATAGTTTCCTCTTCCAATAACCGTCCTTGTTGGAATTGGGTTAGGAATCCTGGGGGAGGAATAGCTACTTTTTTGGTTACTTTGGCAATGGGTGGTTGGCCGTAAGATTTTGGAGATAAAGGCATCCGCCCTACACAACAAGATTTTGAGATATCATAAGTTCCAAAGCCTATATCCTAGATGCAAGCTGTGATTTTGGGGAGGGGTGGAGGTTCACTTGTAGAGGCTTGCGTCAGTGTTGCAGGGTCAACATATAGCGAGGATTCAAGGGCTTTGTCATTTTTAGGCACTTGGTTGCAATTCTTATAGCTGCCTTGCAAGACACGACATAATTCAAAAGGATTGGGGTCTCCTGGGATAGTGATCTCCGTACCATTGAATGGGAATTTTAGGGACTGATGGTATGTGGAGGGAATAGCTTTCATTGCATGGATCCATGGGCGGCCTAGGATATTGTTGTAAGGCAGTTCAATATCAAGGACTTGACACCTGGTTTCAAGCATGACAGGGCCCAGTTGTATAGTGGATAACACCTTCTGAACAGCGTTCTGCATCATCATATCCCTTGATTGTAATACTTTGATCATTGTTGACATGATCCTCAGAGTATCCCAATTGCTTAAGTAACTTTAAAGAACAGATGTTGAGACTAGCACCACCATCTATGAGTATACGTTTGATTTTGCGCTTATGGATGAGCACTTCAATATGAAGGGCATCATTGTGACAAGGATCATGGGATGGGAGATCTTTCTCTGAGAAGACCACATTGTAGGGTGAAACAATGTTACCTACTATAGCTTGGAAATTCATGACTGCTATGTTGTTGGGAACCGAAGACTCTTGGAGGGCTTTTTTAGCACTACTCTATGTGCAGGTGAGGACCGTAGAAGGTCCAAAATAGAGATCTGTGTTGGTGTTTTCCCTAAATGTTTGACAAGATTATAATCAAATTGAGCCGGAAGACTGGGTGTAGGGCCACGAATGGTGACACGACCATGGTGAGTTGTAATAGCATAATCCGTAGATTTGCCTTTGATTGTGAGGGTAGACACTCGACTCTCTTCAAAACGACCTACAATGGAATCAAAGGAAGTGGAAGCATGATTGATACCTTTACCTCTATCCTGCGGAGGAGGTGGACCATGATGAGGGAATGGTTCCTTGTACATGTTGAGATCCTTGTTTGTGTGTTGAACTGGTGCTTCATTTTCAAAAGTGATTTGATTACCGTCGATGAGGTTTTGGATTAGGTGCTTGAGCTTCATGCAAGATGCGGTTTTGTGCCCTTTGCTCTTATGGAACTCACAATACTCATTGTCTCTATAACGTGCAGTTTTGTAAATAGGTTCTCCATATGGGGGAGCATCTGGTAAGGTGATGAGCCCTTTTTGCAAAGCTTGCTGTAAGACTGATTCGATGGGCACTCCCAAGGGAGTGAATTGGCGTTGCGGTGAGTAATCTTGTTGAGGTCGCTCCTGTTGTCGTTGTTGTTGATTTTGCTATGGTTGCCGCGGTTGTTGCTGTTGTTGGGGTGGAGCTTGACTTGGTTTGGAGAGTTGCAGTGGTGTTTGCAATGTTTGGACATGTTTGGAATCAACCACCCCATCATTGACCACATTTTTGTTCTTGTTCCAAAACTTGGGTTTATCGTTCGATTGTTGATGAGGAGCGCTATCTTTCGTTTCTTTGAAGATTTTGACCACACCCTTAGCAATGAGGGCCTTTTCAATGTTAATACCCTTGTATGTGATTTTGTCAAAGGTTGTAGCACTAAGAATTTGTAAATGGAAACCTAACTCTTGGTTGAGGTTTTGCACAAATATGCTAACAAGTTGTTTCTCAGGAATCTTGAAAGGGAATTTGCTAGCCATTTGTCTCCATCGTTGACAGAAAGAAATGAAAGTTTCACCATTTTTCTATTTATTGTTGCATAGATCGGTCATGGAAATCTCATGCTCCGCATTATAAGAAAAGTGGGTGGCAAACTTCTCTGCTAGCTCATTGAAAGACTTGATGCCTGTTGGTAAGTGTGAGAACCATTCTATAGCTTGACCTCCAAGACTGCGAGGAAAGAGACGCATAAGATATGTGTTGTTATGTGAGACCTCGAAGAAAGCAAGATAGAATTCCCTAAGATGGTCTTTTGGGTCACCTTTTCCTTTGTATTTATCAAACTTAGGAATAGTAAAATTTTGAGGAAAAGGGATCATTGGCAATGACCGATCAAAAGGGTAAGGACATACTTCCTCCAAAGAGAAGGTCTTCTTGGTGTGGCCAAACGTAAGATCAGATAGCTGTTGTTGAACTTCCGTGATCTTTAGTTCCATCGCTGTGGGAGGGGTGGGAAACATCTCCTATTGTCCTAGAAGTGGCTGTTGTTGCCCATACGGAAGATTGTATTGTAAGCCATGAGCATTTGTATTATAAGGGTCGTAAGATTAGTTGGGGTCATATGCGTTATATGTTGGGTTGAGATTGGGTTGAAATTGGAGGTTTTGATTCGGCAGAGGTGGAGGTGGCGCTAGGTAAGAATGTTGGCTTTGTGATGGTTGAAGATAAGAATTGGGTGGAGGAAAGCTAAAGTGCGTTTGATTAGGTTGCGATGGCGGCACATAGCTTTAGGAAACTTGGTGTTGGGAATGTCGAGGGTGAATAGGTAAGGTGTTGAATAAATTTAGCATGGATGAATGTTGTGGAGGAGGGACATAGGTAGATGTGACTTGCGATGGTTGGGGTTGATTGAGGATGAGAGTAGAAGAATGTTGTGGTTGGGGTTGCATGACTCTATTTGGTTGAGAGGCATGAAGGTTTGATGATATAGGAGGTGGTATGTGTTGGGACCCTTGTTGCATGGCTACATAGTTGTTCCCCGGATTGTAATTTGGTGGGAAACCTATTCGTGATGGAGTAACCAAGATTCCACTTGCGATTGGTGTGGACACTTTAGGAGGTGGTTGCATATTCGATCGAGCTAAGGTGGCTTGCTTAGCTAACTCTGCTTGACGTTGGAGAGTTTCTTGTTGGTTCTTGTAGATCTCCATAGGAGTCAGAAGTGGTGATATGGCCCTCTCTCCAGTTGGGTTTTGATAGAGGGGATTCCTATACTACGAGCTCTATTCAGGTAAAGGTGTGGTCACTGTTGACATGGTTTGAACTACTTGTATGGTATCTTGGGTGTCGTTGTTCTCCTTGAGAGTGGATAAATCAAAATCTTGAGGTAACTTGGCGCCTTGCTCTGCAAGCAAGTGAAAGAAATGATCTTGGTTCTCACTAAGGATTTTGTCAAAGGTGGCCATAGCTCTAGGATCTTGTATGAATTCATCAAGATCTTGCCCATCTTCTTGAGAGGATTGACCTATTTCAAAGTGTCGCTCTTCTTGAGATGGGGCTAGATCTATAGTATAACCTTGTGGGACAAAATCTTGAGGCATACCGGTGGTGTATTGAGGTGTACTTATCAAAGGGATCCTATCCTCTTGAGGATTGCTTAGTTGGTCGACAGGCGGCATGCTGGGCGAATTGGTAGATTTTGCCGTGGGTGTTCTAGGAGTAACCTTGGGAGTAATGTTGAGACGACCTGATTGCGGTGTGTGAGGAGGCGACTTGCGCTTCTTAGGGACAACTTGCTTGGACTTCATAGTTTGCTGGAGCCTAGTGGTTACCATGGAATACACTAGGACAAGAAAGGTAATGTTGAGTTTCTGTTTGTGATTTGGAAAAGACAAGCTCTTGCTACAAAGTATACTAGACCAAAGGCGCTGTACTATTTGACTAGAGGCGCAGGACTGTGCGACCAAAAGCGTGCTACTGTAATACCAAAGGCGATGGACTGAGCTACAAGAGGCGAGTTACTGCTATGCCAAAGGCGAGCTAAGGTTACCAAAAGTGAGCTACTGATATACCAAGGGCGCTGAAGTAGAGTTTTGCCATAGGCAAGGTACTGCTATACCAAAGGTGATCTACTGTACTACCAAAGGCGAGCTGCTGTAATACCAAGGGCGTTGAAGTAGTGTCTGATGTTTGTAAAGGCAATTTTGACAGATTTGGTTATGGTTCTGTTTGGATTTTATCTTTGGCAAGAGAAAACACAGCAAACAAGTGGTCAAAACACAAGGATTGACACAACAGATAGTGTATGTTCGAGGCTCAAAAACAAGCCCAATATTTCCACAGGTATAAGACAATTGCAAACAATAACAAGCACTTTTTATCCCTAGAGACAAGGTTTCATTGCAGTAGATCAGCTCACAGCTTAATACTCCGTCGATAAAAATATCATTCCATAAAGGTGTCAGATATTTAGTATCTTTGAGAGAGACGATAGGTAGGGATATCTCACCCTCCCCTTGGAAAGCTCAAGTAGGTCACAAGAGCTTTATGGCCAAGGGAATACTATCTCTTCTTAAGGGAGCCAATGGTGAGTATCTTAAGGGCTTAAATTGATTCCCCTTGCACTGATGATTATCGCAATGTTCGGAGGTAGGTTGGGTAGTCTCTATCTAAAATGGTTCTTAGTAACTTTGAGGGACCAACACCTTACGAGCAATGCGACAAGCTACTAAAAGCTTTAACCAATCCTACTAAGAGTATCAAACACTTCGCTCAATGTGAAAATCGTTTCCACAAAGAGCTAGTACACCTCTTTTTAGTTTGGCACCACAAGGTAAGGATGACGTCGGTTAGGACTTGGCTTTCACCTTATCCCTCTTATATAGAGGTTCAAAGGAAAACTCCACTTAGGGTCATCCCTTTTGGATGAAATGCAATCCAAAAGCAGGCCCTTCTAAAGGAAGTACATAAATGTAAGAGCAAGCACGTCAAATAAAGGTTCAATTGTCCCGTTATAAGAAAAATAAGGTGCAATTAAATTAGGCACACACACGTTTGCAGTTGTTAATTGTCCCTTATGAAATTGAAGTGTTTGGCATTCATGTCCATTGTCCCTTAGAAAATTGAAGTGTTTTTGCATACATGTCCATTGTCCCTTAAGAAAAGTAGTATGTTCCTAAGACTTAGATTTGCAAAAAAAGATTTGTTCAATTATCCCTTTAAGAATGCAATGTGTTTCTAAGACTTAGTGAGATAAATCAAGATTTTCTCAATGCTCATCCTGCATGAACATGTTAGAAAACACCTATTTGCTCTGTGTGAGTAGTAAGAGGCTGCAATAAGTCAGTTAGTTCCACAAAAACCAAAAAGTTAGCCAAAATAAATCGATATGACCAAAAGCGATCTACTATCTCACCGAAAGCACGTCACTCTGCTGCCAAAAGCGTTGAACTGTGTTTTCAGCCGCGCTGTGATGCAAACCAGAAGTGTGAAACAATAATACCAGAAGCACCGAATAATAACCAGAAGTGCTACACTGTGTTTTTGAAAGCGCTGTGATGCATTCCAGCAGCGTAAAACAATAATACCAGACGCGCTGTACTGTGTTTCTGAATGCGTGATATTGTGTAGCCAAATGCGCTGTGCTATTTTAAATCACAAAAAAGTTAGCTTTTGTCAAAATAACCAGATTGAAATGGGATTTCATGACTGATCTACTATTCTGAGAAATAATATCTGATAGATCTGAATCGTGAAATCTAGAAAACTCAGAAAGTGTAGTAACACAATAGATTAACTCAAATACCGAAGATACCCCTAAATACGTCAGTTTAGGGAGTATCAAAAGCAGGTTTGAAAGACAAATACAACAGCTTGTCAGACAAATCAATAAGATATATAACGAAAAAACCCTGCAAAAACATGAAACAAAGTCAGAAACCTAATTTAGCCAAAAGCGCTTAACAATACTACCGGACGCGCTGTTCTGTCAACCAAAAGTGTCGCTCTGTGCTACCAGAAGTGCCACAGTGCCCCCAAGGGCGCTGTACTATGCCTCCAAGAGTGCTTAAGAATACTGTCAGAAGCGCTTCGCAATGTCGTTTGCGCTGTACCATACTGTAACTTCAAAAAAATAATTTTTCAAAGAAAAGAGGGATTAGTGGGTCCCACCGGGCGTGCCAGAATGTGTATGAGAAAAAATTAATTTAATAAACTTAAACAAATTAAAAACTAATAACATAAAGAGAACCAATCTAAATAAAAGCCATTACTAATAAATCAATAAAACATGAAAGCTTTTACCGAGATTTGTATTGTTCCCTTTGGATGAATGTGGATTGCTCAATAGTGCTGCAAAACCATGGTTGTAACAAGCAAGTAAAGTGCTCAAAGATCAATGTCAAAAGATCATGAAGTTGCTCAAAAAGATCAATGACAAAAGATCATAAAGTGGCTCAAGAAGATCAATGTCAAAAGATCGTAAAGTGGCTCAAGAAGATCAATGTCAAAAGATCGTAAAGTGGCTTAAGAAGATCAATGTCAAAAGATCGTGAAGTTGCTCAATCGATGTGATGTATGCTCCAAGCGCTGTAAAGTATGCCTAAGAATAAGTGATCGAAGAGAGAGAGGTAATGAAGGAGATGAGGGGGGTTTATATAAGTTTCAATGAAGATCATTCAACGGTCCAGATAATTCAGAAGAATCAATAGAGGAGAATAGTTGAGGAACGTGCAACGAATAAGAAGAAGCCAAGTGTCTTGCTTTCTTTTGCATGAGAGGAGTTATCAAGAATAGAAGAATGAGTTAAAGCAATTAACAGAATGTAATAGTCAGTTAAGTGATTTAAAACAAGAAGAAGGGATTTGCATGAGAATAATAAGATATTTTGCTTTATTAAATATAGAAAGCTTGAGTTATATTAGAGATAACTCAATTTAGAAGAAAAAGCAATTTAAATAAATAATTGATTTATTTAAATTTAGAGAAGATATTATTGGAAGAAGTAATTAGATAATTAGAATTATTTAATTTAGAAGATTTGAAATCAAATTAAATAAATAAATTTATTTAATTATTGTGCATGATTTTAGAAGAACAAATTTGATTTAATTAAATAATGTAAATTATTTAATTATAGATAAGAGGGAATTTATGGTGAATTAATTAAATAATTGGATTTATCTAATTAATGTGGATTTGATTTTTAGAAAGAGGATAATGATCTAATTAAATAATTAAAATTATTTAATTGTGGAAGAATAACAGAGGAATTTGATTTAATTAATTAAATAACGAGGATTTATTTAATTAATGTCGAAAGTATGTGATCCAAAAGAATTTGATAAAATTAATTAAATAATTAGATTATTTAATTAATGTTTGGAATGCAGGTGATTAGACAGATGACGAAAATGCAAGTGATTCGACGACACGGTCATTTTAGGGTGTCTACACACTGAACTAGGCATGCATCAAGCTGAAATAGAGTGCCAATTTGAACACCCTTAGCTAGCACCATAGCTTCTCTAGTCATCTTGCATCCTGCATTCAAGAAAACAACCTGCACACCTACATCATTCAACTTACTTATAGAAAGAAGGTTTCATGCCAAACTAGGGATATGCAGAACACCATTGATCCCCTTCACTCGTCCATTAGGGAATGGAATCAAGGCTCTTCCATGGCCAAAAATCTTTAGGTGAGAGTCATCACCCAAGTACACCTTCCCACCATCGTATTCTTTGTACTTTGAGAACCAACCTTGATGTGAGGTCATGTGAAAAGATGCACTAGATTCAATGAGCCATAGATTTTTTTATGCATGTGTTGCCAAGACAGTGAAAAATGCTTCTCCATCATCTTGAGAGGACTAGTCAGAATCTGAATCATAGTTCTTGTTATTTTTCTTCTCCTCCTTGTAATCCTTACGAAAATGACCAGGTTTTCCGTAGTTCCAACATAGAGCCTTGGACTTTCCAGGAGACTTGGATCTTCCACGAGATTTAAATCTTCCTTTTTCTTCCTTCCTCTTGTCCTTTTTATTTCCCTTCTCTTTGGATCTACCATGAATTGCAAGAGCCTCCTTAGCCAACTCGGAAGACTTCATCCATCTTTAAAGTGGTAGTGGTACTCCCAATGGCCATGACAAGGTGGTCTCACGAATCTAGTAAGGAACATAGTATGTCATACATCGATCTTCCTCCATCTTCACACCAACAAATGTCAACTAGGCAACAAGCATGTTAAAAGTATTTAGGTGATTCGTGACAGATCCTCCATCTTCCATCACCATAGAATACAGTTTCTTTTGTAGTAATAACTTGTTTACCAATGATTTGGCTTGATAAGCATCTCCAAGTTTCTTCCAAAGATCCTTTGTAATATTTTCTTCATGGATATTTAGGAGCACTGAATCAACCAAATAGAGTCTTATCAGACCCTTAGCCTTCCAATCCATTAGATCCAAGTCTTCTTGTTTCATGCCTGATGGTATGGAACCGAATACTGCGAGCCATATATCTTTATCAACCAATAAGTCCTCCATTTTAAGTTTCCACAACTCAAAGTTGCCTCCATTGAACTTCTTGATATCAAACCTCCCAGATGTGCTCGCCAGCTCTTTCATGCAACAAAGATTTCAAAATCCTCTACACAAGCTCCCACTCAAACGAAGATCAGCTCAAAAAACTTTCTACCCAACAACTACGACCAAACTGGCCAAGATCTGATACCAACTGAATGGAAGCAAGGTGTGTGGAAACACTTCCTACACTAATCTAATGAGAAAAGACTTATGTAAAATTTAATCTTTTATAGTTACAAATCTGAAATACACATTAACAGAGAGGTAAAACAAACATTCAAATGCAAGAACAATGCCAGTGACATATGATATACGTGGGGAAAACCCTTTCCGGTGAAAAACTCCACACTCCAAAACCTTCAAATCAAATGTTGATTACAATACACTTACAATACAATTTCTTTAAGGAGTTCCCAAATGTTGAATACTAGAGTAATTTTGGTAGCATAATAGTCCCTGCAAATAAACTATACAACTCCAACTCCAAGCACCTGTATATATAGAGAAGTACTACGAATGGAGGTAACATCTAGAGCAAGTCAATAGAAGAATCTCATCCAAATCCATATGGCCCAATTTCCAAGGCCATAAAGCATGCAAATGACACTTGTAAGAGATTCTCTTTCATCCCTTACAACCCCCAAACTTGGGCACCCCAAATTTGCCCAATATAGGTATGACAGATGTTCTTACAATGTCATAAAATCTGTCATATATGACAACACTTACAGTTGTAAGAGACTCTGTCATAACTGACTATTAATAGTAGATTCTCTGACAACTTGTCATAGTCAAATTTAGGTGCCTACCTTCTCCATGCAAAGATGCTTCCTGACACTTGTTACACATGTCATAGGATCTTCTATTTCTTACTCTTACATGTCATAGATTCTATCATAGGAATCTATCATAACTCTTATGTGTCATAGACCTCTTACAACACACAAAAGACGCTGACACATGGAAAAAGACTTCTACCACAAAGTAGGACACCTATATCCTCATATGAGGACAAAAATACATCTAGTCACCTTCCATGTAGGATGACACATCACAGTGCCAACTCCCACAAAGTGATAAAATAAGATTTGCATAGAAATTACAATAATAGGCAAAAATAAATATACAATTAAATAATAAATGATAGGAACTTGCAAAGGTTGAGACACCTTAATTCCCAACAAAAAATAAAGGTTATAGGTATATCACTTTCACAAAGTCACCAACCTCCATTCTAGGGGAGGTATCTTTAGATTTCTAAAGAATAAAATGCACCAATGCTTCGATTTCACCATTAGAGTCACCAAAAATTTGTTGGTAAACAAATTTTTCACTGCGATATTTCACAACTACCAACTTAGACTCACCCAATGAGAAACAACAAATGTTCCAATAGTTGGAGAGATCACTATTGGATTAGTGATCTTGCTCCATGTTTGAGAGGGGTAGCTCCCTCGTATGATAAATTTGAAGTTTTTAGAGGTATGATTTTGACCAGAAAGTAGGGAAGGCAACTAAGCTAAACCTAAAATGAAAAATATAATTAAAGAATTCATGAGGAAAGAAACTAATACTAAGATCCATTTCCCTAGAAATATTATTTTTATAGAAGGCATGCAACTAGGGTCTTTATAAGAAATATAATCTAACATACAAGAGATACATTTACATAGGGTTTCATGACTCCATGATCAGATAAATACCTATAATTTTATCCCAATTGTATAAAGAAAACATTTTAATCCCACACAGGAGAGAGAATACTCAAAAGGACTACATATTAAACATACAAAGAAAATACAATATCTAAAGACAACATACTAGCTCATAGACCAACCATTATTGTTCTTTATTCAGTTCAAAAGGGAGAGCTCTACGACTCCCTTCTTTCTATACACTATGTAAGAACCTTCTATTTTCTAGAGAAAACCAAACCAGAAAGAACCCCTTTACATTGGAAATGATTGCATTTATAGTTTTCACTAGCCCATAACTAACTTGTAACTACTTTTCTAACCTTATGAAATATTTGAGATAATATTACAAAGTCTTTTTAATGAGTGCATATTTTCAACTCATTAAAATAAATATTTTCCAAACATTAATAAAACTCAATTTATAATAAAAAGTCAAGTCCTCATGCAATCTTGATAGCTATTTGATTGTCAATATATCATATTGAACTGTTTGTTTGTGTTAGCTATAGGTGTTTCTTTCCAAAGCATCTCTATCAAATAGTTCACAAGCAAATATCATAAATGAAGATTTTTAAACTGATTTTCCTCTTTCATTAATGTTATCATTCACAATGCATTCTTGGATTCCTAGCAGAGGTCTCCATATAAACATTTTAAACCTTGTACTTGAATATTTCTAGCAATTGAAAAACCATTGTCAGATTCGAATATTATTTTGTAGCCTTCTCCATATCTTGTGGTTGGATAGCACTCTCTGAAAATAGCATCAAACTAAGATTTTAGTGTTATCTTTCTTGAATTCAACATATACTCTGCCTTTCCCATCTACAAAGCCAAGTTTTCTAGCATATATATTTGACAATAATATGAAAAGATCAATTTTTTTTAGGTTTTATGTCAAAAGGATACTTCAACAAACATTTTGCTCCATCTACATTGACATGTGTTCTATATACCCTAAGAAATGCTCCAAAATTTATTATTTGTTAAGATCCTTTGGATAAGAATCATTAGTGGTTTTCCATTTGTATATTAGTATTCCATAAGTAGGGAGCTTTGATTTGAACTTTCTTTTCCGTTCCTGCTACTAACACCTGCTTATTCTCTTTTCCTAGATTACTATAGACATGGGTAAGAGATCCACAACTTGATTTCAAAGATGTTGATAATATATCATATATATGAGAGTCTCTCTAGACTTCTTTAGGATCCGATTCACTCCTCTCAATTATATCATCCAAAATCTTTTAAAGGAACAATAAAATAATTTACATCTCTTTTTTGTGACCGAAATATCATGGGATGAAAACATGATATTAATTTTTACTAGACCTTAATTATTCTTCTTTTCTACTCATTTACTCTATTTCAAACCACTTCTTAATTTTATTTTACCAGACATAAGATTTCATTACTCTTTTAATTAAATGAAAATGGATAATATTACCAAGAAGAATTGCACCCTTGACATTACCTTCTAAGGCCTTTTCCATTTCTTGAATAGAATGTGCAATGCCTTCCTCAACTCATTCTCTCTACCTAATATGTAAGTTTGATATGATTGATGAATGACAATGGAAAGTTATGATTATGATAAGGTGTGGAATTTGACTTTGTAGAGATACCAACTATATTTGCCTGAAAGTTTCTTAAACCCTTATCAACCAATCCATGTTGTGTATTTTCAATGATCATGGCATTCCATGAGACCACATTTCTTTGAGGCATTTGATGAGGTGGTTCAAATGTTGTTCTAGGGCCCCCTTTGGTATGGGCTAGGAAGATGCTAACAAAGGTTGTGGAATCCTATTTTACACTTATAGATTGTATTTACTCTAAAAGTTTCTAATGCTTTCAATAGATCTTTGGTGCTATGGGCTGCAACAATGATGGCCTATGATACCACATTTCCTTGAGGCATTCTATTCATACTTCATGCACCTTGTATATGCTTCAACATTTTGTAAACATGTGTATTATAACATTTCTAACTACAATATTTCTAAACATTGTTCTAAAGGTTGCTAGTAATGGTCGAGGAGTTTGACCTTACACCTATAGATTGTATTTGCTATGAATATTTATACAAACTTTTAAATAAATCCATTTTGTATATAGGTTGTAACTATAGTAGCCATAAGACCACATTTCTTTGAGGCATTTGTTAGGTAGTTCACAATCCATATCTATGCTTCCATGTTTTGCACAAATATCTACAAGAGTATTTCCCACTATAATTGTTATGTCGTAAATTGTGCTCCTATTTGGATTAGCACAATTTTACTAAGTTTAGCTCCTACCTTTTAGTGTTCCTCAACCCCTTTCATCATTGGACCTATTCAGAACCTAATTAACGTATATCTCATCGAAGGAGTGTCATTTTTTGGAGTGATTTTTGATGAAACTCAAGAAGAAATCTTGGATGCCAGACATTTAGGGTACCCTTAAGCAAGTGTCAGAGTACAATTTGGGGGTTGGACTTGGGTGCCAATTGTCAATGTCTCACCTTAATCTTAGGGATCCAAATTTTCTTGTGGTGTTGGCTTTTCTGGTGTGCTTTGGGATTCTGAATTCAAATTTTCATTTTTGCACAATGCCAACATGTTATTTCAAATTATTACACCTCTAAGGTTGTATATTTAAAGAGAATTGAGAATTATTTTATCACACACAACTCACGTACAAGCTTACCACACCAAAACTTTGCTACTACTGCCATTGAAGTTTGCAAAAGTGTTGAAGCTAATTAAAGAATTTTATCTTTACTATCATGGAGATTAGGAATCAAGATCTTGAGTCTATCTTTCTCTTCCTAGGGTTTTTCAATCCTTTTATATGATTGGGAGAAGGGTTGAAGAATCCAACTTGAGTTTTGGAATCCTCCATTGATACGTTTCCCTCGCCTTCTTGTTCTACAAGTCTTCATTGATGTCATATCTTTAAGGTGAAGTTGTTGTTTCCTTGAGTGAAACATTTGTGGATCAAATCCTTGATGCTTGGGTCATTTAGGATCTTGCATTTGTTTATGTTTACACATTTGGTTTACAAGCACACACATCTACATACTTTGACATTGGCTATAATTGAGGTATAATTACCAAAGATGGGGTTTGACTGAGGCTAACTCCTATATAGCCACAACCATCCTTCTTCTTTTAATTGTGCAGGTTAGATTTAGGAATATTAGATGGAAAGAATCAGAGGAGAAGTAGGTGTTATAGGTACAAACATCACAAAAGTTATAGATTTGTCATCAGATATATTTGGGACACTTTCGATAACCTCCCTTTTCCTTCAGTCCCTTAGATTTAGGATTTGGAACTCTTATCATGGACTTAGGTGCCTAGTATGGTTAGTTCTGAGGTAGTAGAACTCCAAGACAAATTCGGTGGCCACCTGTATCCATTAGGCCTTCAAACTTTAGGTGCACAGTCCCTATAGCTTCTTATCCATGTCTCTGTAACCATCCTATAGGTTTTTACACCCGGAATCAGTTTATTTATCCATATCTTGTAACTAGGGTTTGGTTGAATAAAGTGAATTTGAGTTTGTGGAAACTTTGTTGGAGCATATTTTCATGTACAACAATAAGGGATATGATACATGTAGCTTCATCCTCTCATAGTGATTAAGATCAGTTCATATTCTAAATGTTAGTGCAAGAAAAAGAGGGGCTTGACCTAGTTTACACATACTATCATTCTCTCTCTTTTTCACACTAAACATTTTGGTGAACCCATGTTTTAAAGAATTTACATCCTTTGTATTTGTTGTTCTAAATTAGATTTAGAGTACAAAACCCTCTTTAATGAAAAGTACATACATTGCATTTTGATTGATATATCTATCTTTTCATCAAGTTAAAATTTTGCTTGCATAGTGATATCTTGTTTCATTTTTTGCAAATATATGCTATCTTCTTTTACATTCAAGTCTTGGGTTAATTAGATTATGTAGAAATGTTAGATTTTTTTTACAAGACTTTAATGCATATAACTATTGGTGATGATTGTTAGTCATTACAATATGAATACAAATTTACATAACATTCCTTTATTATCTTGAAAAGTACAATCAATTTAGGATAAATTGATGACTCCAAGTCTCCGTGGATCAGGTCATGATCATCTGACATTACTCAGAGGTTGATGTGTGTTTCTATTTTCCATTCAGGGGCCTTATCTGTTAGTCTGAAGTTGTCCTATCTAGATATGCTTTGTTTTCACTTGTTCTCTATAAATGCTCAACAAATGTTGTTAAATCCTACACTATTTAACCAACTCATGCAAATATTTATGTATATTTATATTCATCTCCACTCTGATCAGTATTATTTGCAATGATCTTGATGATTTCTGATTAGTTCTTCTGCAATTATCTCAATTTTCTTGAAATTGGACTAATCTTTACTTAATCTTACTTCCACACTATGAATTTATGTAAATATTGTGCCTATAAGCTGATATTTCCATGATTCCGATCATTATTTATGATTCTTTGCATGATATTTTCAATTATACATGCAGTTCTGCTCAAATATGCATATGATATTCATGTATCTACAGATTTCTTGCATATTTACTCTGTTTTGCTTTTTATTTTTAGTGTTTGCAGTTGTGATGATGATGATTCAATGAAATTAAAGAAAAATGAAACTAAAACATAGAGTTTAGAGAATGAGATTCCCAAAATTACTTACCTAAGACCACTGATCTACATACATGTTTCGATATAGTAATGAAAAGAATAAAAACTAAATCATACTTCACCAGGATAGTCCATAAATCCGCATGATCTAGTGCAAATCTTCAATGGAAAAGTTGACAACAATATGCAATAAAATGAAAGCACTTCTATTGAAAGCAATATTTCACAATTACATATCCAGAAATCAACTTGAAGATTATGTAAAGTTTACAATCAGGATGTAATTTGTAGCTTCATCTCCATCTAGTATGCTTTAGAACAAGTACATTTACAATGATATGAAGAAAGAACCTTGCATAACTTCAACAATTCAGTCTTCATTAATCTCAGTAATCTGATCTCCTATCGGGACTATAACAATTTGACCTCTTGGCCAGATATGAATAAATGACTCTCAACCAGCTATGAAAATAGTTAGCTCTCTTGGTCAGATGTAAAAAATGATTGACGTCCTTTACAAATGACAAGTCTTGGCCCTTTTATAGAACAAAGGCCAGAAAATGGTTACATTGATCCAATGGTTAGGATCCAATCATGATGATCTAATGGTCCAGATAGAAAGCACGTGATTTCCAGTTGGCAATCATTTAGCTGGCAAAGAATATTACAACATCTTCAACTTGGTTCCTAGGATCTCCAGCTTGCGCATATAACATATTCAAGTGATATCTTCTTTGGTTCTGGTTCATGTCAACCTTGTCCACAACTTCATCCATTTTAATTTTCCTCTGTAGAATCCTACTTTCTTTGCATTTGCATGCTCTGTGTAATATCTTCCAAGCTCCAAATAGCTCCAGTATCTGACAACAGACATACAAGAAATTAATCCTTTACATTTAATTCATTTAGCAAGAAATGTACATATCATTAAGTGTGAACAGGATATGGACATTAGGATGTTGTGAATATCGAGTTTGGGATATGTCCATATAAATATCTAGCTGTGAATATTGGGTTTGGATATCTTGATATTGGGATATGCGAACGTCCATATGGATATCCATGAGGATATGTCCATATGACATCAACAAGGGGGTCAGGCCAACCCTTGTTGACGAAAGATTTATCATCGGGTCCTAAATGTGTTTTTAATAAGTCAGGATGTGCATATATGGATATCGGGTTAAGGGGTATAGACGTTATAAGGTCAGGATATCCCTCCAGTCAAAATATCTGGATGACGTCAGTAGGAAGAAAGTCTTTCATTGTCGTGTAATAGGATGATGTCATCGAGATGAGGATATTGAGAAATAGATGACCTTCCTGATGTTGGGAATATGATGATGTCATCATCATATCGGGTCCTCTTTCTATCAAGTTAGGATGATGTCATTGTCATATTAAGGAATGATCTTAAATAATATGATAGATATTGCGAAATATGACCCTCCTAATGTGGGGCATATGATGATGTCAACATCATATTGGGTCTTCTTTATATCGAGTCCAGATGACATCATCATCATATTGATGAAGATCAGGTATGTTAAGAAATATGACCCTCTTAGATCAAGATCATGATGACATCATCATTATGTCAGGGCTTTTATGTATTGAGTTAAGATGGCATCATCGTCATATTAAGGGAGATCAGGAATCTTAGGAAATATGACCCTAATGGATCTGGGTCATGATGATGTCATACTCACATCGGGTCTTTTATAAAGTGGAACAAGATGACATCACCATCATGTTGTCGAAGATCAGGGATATTAGGAAATATGATGGATATTTTGAAATATGACCCTGCGGGAATGTGAGTGGGTACTTGACGGGTAAATGCCTCTTGCATTTAAATTTGAAATCTGCATATTAACAAATATGCAGATATTGGGTTTCTCTTCATCCAAACATATATCAGGGATATTGACGAATATCAGGGATATTAGCGAATGTGACCCTCTGGGAATATTAGGTTTGACAAAACTTTGACCGAGCATAACTTTCTATCCTTAAGGAATTTCAGGGTGATCCAAAAGGAAAACCTACTTATAATTTTGTGCTCTTTCACATGGTAGGCTTTTTGAGGGAAGACTCATACTTTGGGAATTTGACTTCATATTTCAAGATCTGGACATGCCTGAGACTAGACATATGCATATTGACTAAATGCTACTTTTACAACTACCGCCCAGGGAGAGACAAAACAAGAAAAAGTAAAGCTAAGAGGTTGGGTCCCTGTTTTGCTAAGACAAAATGGGGTGTGTTGTGTAACCACACAACAACTTGCCACCAAAGAAAAAAACAAAATTCAAATAATTCAAGAGATGAGAACAAATTAAAGCATAATGTTCCAACTCTTATTAGACATAAGTAACCTGACCTCCCTGAATGATATCATGTTCATCAATATAATAATGCTGATAAGGGATCAGGTGTGTGTAGGTGATTAATAATCCCCATCTTGAAAGTAAGTTAAAAACACTAGTAACTAGTGTTAAGCTACATAGTTTGGGTTCATCCCTCATAGCCAACCTGGATAGAGCCTTGTTGCCAGCAGATGTCCATAGACCTGACAGGGTTATCGTTGTAATTCCCCTAAGTAGAGCTCCACTGCCAGCAGGCATCCATAGCCTTGGTAGAGTTACTTAGATGGCCTAAATTTTATCCTTTTGGATTTTCAATATATATATATATATTTAATTTTTATATTCAATTTTCATAAGATATGGTCATGTAAGCTCATTATGCAAGGTGTGATCATTTGCTATTTTATGTTGGGAATTGCAATGGTAGTAAGGGTGACCTATAGATTTTTCACTTATTACCTACACTAGTGTGTTCAACAAATCCAAGGCTGTTAGGTGTGTCATTGTGAGGATCACCTTGAACAAAATAATTACCACTGATGAATAGGACATCATAGACTTGATCATAAGTACCTATATTGACATGAGTTACAACCTATGTAAGAATTTGTATTCATTTCCTGAATTCTAACAATTTCCCTAGTTTTCTAAAGTGGAAAGGTGCCTAAATGTTGCCTAACCAAAACAAAGACTCAACAACAACACAACAAAGAAAACACACAAAGCAAACAACTATACAAGCAACTAACTACAAAAGGGAAACAAAGCAAGGTAAGATAGGAAGGAAAGAAGAACAAAACTAGAGAGGAAAGGAAAGAAGCATCAACCCTATCAGAATATACACAATACACTACAAGGCAAACAAAACCCAGGGTTAGGCCCACAAACACCTGTATTTGCATATTTCCTTAGATTATGTAGGAGCATCAGGGCACTAGTTATGGTTCTAATCCTAGCAAATTCATCCTTGTATTCTGAGAAATATTCTTGTATTTTGAATTCACTATATTTAACAGAATAATCCCTAATGATCAACAATTGAGGAAGTTCATCATGTTCATGATCAATCCATGTACAAGTTTTATCCCTTGAATCTCCATAATCGAAATAATATTTAACATCATTCACTAGGGAAAGGAAAAATACAACCTGGTGCGTTTCCTGTTCTGCTGGACATGCTTGTTCACTGTCAGCTAGTCTTTCATTTGACTTTATGTTTTCTCTATTTGACTTTGGTTCTGTTAATGGTTCTGTTAGAACAATGAATTGATTATTGTTCTGCGCAATGGTATTCAACATTGCATGCACCCCAGGCGGAAATACCACCCCGTCTCGGACCATCGCAAGGAAAACTATAGTTCTGCGAAAATATTGATTTTTATCATTATTCTATTAATATTAATCTCTGGTAAAGAGAAGGGTAGAATTAGGCCTTCATGTTCTATCCTTCTTCAAATTGAAGAGTATATGGCTCCTGATGAATTATTTCATCATCCATATCCAACTCTGTTTCTTCATTCTAAAGGTTTAGTTGATCCTTAAGTTCAGGAAACACCTCAATGTTCTCATCAGTTCCCTACACATCAACACTTAAGTGAGTATCTTCATCATCAGATCATGATGCACATAAATTTAATATTTCTAAACCAAGTAATTGTAAGGATGATTCAACATTTGATAGATAGGAATACTTCCTTGCTTCATTTTCAAAATGGTGCTGTGTTGACGTCTGATCATTCACAGCAACAACAAATCCCTCTATATCTTCCATCTCCATGAATTACTCTTCAAATAGTTCACTCTCAGTATCCAATAGAGTATTTGGGTCTATTGTCCTATAACAATCTTGTATTTGATCATTCAACTTTAAGAAGTCAGATAATAAATCAGGATTTACTCTATTCTTTATGACTCCTTTAGTTACTGTCATAGAAACTTCTTTGGCAGCAGTGCATTCCAATTCTCTCATCACTTGTTTACACTTCTTTGTCCACTCATCCTCATCAAAATTACTAGGACCAGATCCAGAGATACTTTTTGATAACATATCTATATACTTATTAAATGTATCAAGATAAATTTCACATTTATTTTCCCTCTCATTACATCCTCTTTGCTGATTATCTGATGACTAAAAATAAGGTGTGATTTCTTCTCTATAATTCTCAAAAGATTCATACATGCACTCTGCCTCATCCATATTAGTACTTCGACAAGGAAATAAAGAACTATACTTCTCACCATAAAATGATTTAAGGAAAGATGTTTCGTCATGTTCATCTTCCAGAACTAATTCAACCAATACCTTTTTGGGATATACCTCAACCCCTGAAGATGTATCTTCTTGTTGCTCCAGAATTCCTTCATCCTCTTGCCAGAATTTAGCCCTATACACATTTGAATGAGGAATTAGTCCTTTTAAAGAGAAATCTATTCTTGTGAGGAAAGTTAGACAATCAATTTCACTACGCTCTGTAGAGTTGTGTATCGTGCACCTTCTGGATAAACCAAAGTTAGAAAAAGACAAAATATGAGGATAAAGCTGCTCATTTAAAATTTTTTGAAAGGAAGGAATGTTCACTTGGAAATTGTCTTCATATGAATCCATTGGCCTTAAATGATGAAATATTCATGCATATTTTGTAGAGAAAGCAAATTTTTAGCTCAAATGCATAAATTCTAAGATTTTTTTTTGTAAATATCAGGTTGAATATCCACAAGAAGTGTTATTTATGATTAGATTTTGCAAATTGTTGGATATTGATGGAATCTTTGCACAAATATTTAGGATTTAGAGTATTATTGAGAAGTTTGAAAGATATCACCTCACTTTAGATTCTTTGTTCGACCCTCCTCCTAGCTCAATTCTATTGTGTTAGAAGTGAGGGGCATGCAACTTGTAGTGGATTTTCATAGGGATGCAGATGATTCAGATTAAACAGGGACAAAATGCTTCTTCAGATGAATTTATTTGTTGAGGCCCTCCTTCTAGTGCCAATTCTGTTGATTGCATTAGAAGCGAGGGGTGTGCAGATTGATTGCAAGATTTAAAGCAAGTTTTTATACAGAGGTAGGGGATTATGTTAACCAAGAAAGAATTTCTTTGCCGAGCAATAGCTCAGGCCCTCCTTCTAGTGCTAATTCTGTTGGTGATGATTGTTAGTCATTACAACATGAATAAAAGTTTACACAATAAACCTTTATTATCTTGAAAAATACGATCAATTTAGGATAAATTGATGACTCCAAGTCTTTGTGGATCAGGTCATGATTGTCTGACATTACTAAAAGGTTGATGTGTGTTGTTGTTTTCCATTTAGGGGCCTTACGTGTTGGTTTGAAGTTGTCCTATCTAGATATGCTCTGTTTTCACCTGTTCTCTGTAAATGCTCAATAAATGATGTTAAATCCTATACTATTTAGCCAACTCATGCAAATATTTATGTTCATCTCCACTCTGATTAGTATTATTTGCAATGATCTTGATGATTTCTGATTAGTTCTTCTACAATTATCTCAATTTGCTTGAAACTAAATTAATCTTTACTTAATCTTACTTCTACACTATGAATTTATGTAAATATTATGCCTATAAGTTGATATTTCCATGATTCCTATCATTATGTATGATTCTTTGCATGATATTTTCAATTGTACATGCAGTTTTGCTCAAATATGCATATAATATTCATGTATCTATGAATTTCCTACATATTTACTCTGTTTTGCTTTTCATTTTTAGTGTTTTGTAGTTGTGATGATGATGATTCAACAAAATTAAAGAAAAATGAAACTAAAACATAGAGTTTAGAGAATGAGATTCCCAAAATTACTCAACTAAGACCACTGATCCACATACATGTTCTGATACAGTAATGAAGAGAATAAAAACTAAATCATACTTCACTAGGATAGTCCACAAATTTGCATGATCTAGTGCAAATCTTCAATGGAAAAATTGACAAGAATATGCAATAAAATGAATGCACTTCTATTGAATGCAACATTTCACCATTACATATCTAGAAACAAACTTGAAGATTACATAAAGTTTACAATCAGGATGTAATCTATAGCTTCATCTCCTTCTAGTATGCTTTAGAACAAGTACATTTACAATGATTTGAAGAAAGAACCTTGCATAACTTCAACAATTGAGTCTTCATTAGTCTCAACAATCCGATCTCCTATTGGGACTACATCAATTTGACCTCTTGGCCAGATATGAAAATAGTTAGCTTTCTTGGTTAGATGTAAAAAATGATTGACCTCCTTTACAAATGACAAGTCTTGGCCTTTTTATAGAACAAAGGCCAGAAAATGGTTACATTGATCCAATAGTTAGGATCCAATCATGATGATCTATTGGTCTAGATAGAAAGCACGTGATTGCTAGTTGGCAATCATACAACTGGCAAAGAATATTCTAGTATCTTCAACTTGGTTCCCAAGATCTCCAGCTTGCACAGATAACATATTCAGGTGATATCTTATTTGGTTCTGGTTCATGTCTCCCTTGTCCGCAACTTCATCCATTTTAATTTTTCTTTGTAGCTTCTTGCTTTCTCTGCATTTGCACGCTCTATGTAACATCTTCCAAGCCCCAAATAGCTCCAGTATCCTTCAAAAGACATACAAGAAATTAATACTTTACATTTAACTTATTTAGCAAGAAATGCTCATATCATTTGTGAAAGAGATATGGACATTAGGATGTTGTGAATATCGAGTTTGGGATATGTCCATATAAATATCCAGCTGTGAATATCAGGTTTGGATATCCTGATATTGGGATATGCGAATATCCATATGGATATCCATGAGGATATCTCCATATGACATCAACATGGGAGTTAGGTCAACCCTTGTTGACCAAAGATTTATCATTGGGTCCTAAATGTGTTTTCAATAAGTCAAGATGTGCATATATGAAGATTGGGTTAAGGGGTCTAGATGTTATAAGGTTAGGATATCCCTCCAATCAAAATATATGGATGACGTCAGTAGGAAGAAAGTCTTTCGTTGTTGTGTAATAGGATGATGTCATCGGGATGAGTATATTGAGAAATAGATAACCTTCCTGATGTCAGGAATATGATGATGTCATCATCATATCAGGTCCTCTTTCTATCAAGTTAGGATGATGTCATCATCATATTAAGGAAGATCGGGGATCTTAAATAATATGACGGATATTGAGAAATATGACCCTCCTAATGTCGGCCATATGATGACGTCAACATCATATCGGGTCTATATCAGGTCTGGATGACATCATCATCATATTGATGAAGATCAGGCAGGTGAAGAAATATGACCCTCTTAGATTATGATCATGATGACATCATCATCATGTTGGGTCTTTTATGTATCGAGTTAAGATGATGTCATCGTCATGTTAAGGGAGATCAGGGATCTTAGGAAATATGACCCTCATGGATCTGAGTCATGATGATGTCATAGTCACATTGGGTCTTTTATAAAGTTGAACAAGATGATGTCACTGTCATGTTACCGAAGATCAAGGATATTAGGAAATATGATAGATATTTCAGAATACGACCCTGCTGGAATGTGCGCAGGTACTTGACAGGTAAATGCCTCTTGCATTTAAATTTGACGTCTACATATTGACAATTATATGGATATTGGGGTTCTCTTTGTCCAAACATATATTAGGGATATTGACAAATATCAGGGATATTAGAAAATGTGACCCTCTAGGAATATTAGGTTTGACCAAACTTTGACCGAGCATAACTTTCTATCCTTAAGGAATTTTAGGGTGATCCAAAAGGCAAACCTACTTAGAATTTTGTGCTCTTTCACATGGTAGGATTTCTTAGGGAAGACTCATACTTTGGGAATTTGACTTCATATTTCAAAATCTGGACATGCCTAAGACTAGACATATGCATATTTTACCACTACTGCCCAGGGAGAGAAAAAACAAGAAAAAACAAAGCCAAGAGGTTGGGTCCCTATTTTACCAAGGCAAAATGGGGCGTGTTGTGTAGCCACACAACAATAATGAGCCATTTAGTTGTGATAACTTCAATATGTTAGATGAAGCCTTGGATGAATTTATCTCTATTGAATATTCCACTACGACTCCTAAACCGTTGTTGTTTCAAAGATTAGTAAATGCAATTTATGTGCCTAAATAACAAGAAGAGTAAGTGAAATCAAGTATAGTGGTCGACCTATGTTTCGATGTGCCTAAAACATAGATGAAACTGGTGCTCATTGTAAGAGACTTTTCATCTTCTTTTCAACCTCCTAATTGCATCTATAATAAAGCTAAGCAAATAAAAACCAACCATATCAAGATGGATCACAATATTCCAACCACAATGTGGTTTCTCATATATACAATACACAGAATAACAAACAAAGTAAACATCAATCAACTATTCCATTATCTCTACTAGTTTCTCAACCTATGCTTCCTCAACCACCTCATTTAACACATAAGGTTGGTCAAGATTATGATCTTGTTGAGTAGATTCATGCTACTCCCGCTAAGATCTCTCTTTGGTAACTCATACAAACATTGCCTACATACAACAAAATGCTCCAAGAAGCTTTACAAAAGGTGATTGCACCATCAATTGTTAAGCCTAATGACGTAGCAGCCCTGTTAGATTGTATGCATGCGACAAAAATAGATATTCTATTTCAACAACATGAGTTGCCTTCTATGGAAGTTTAGAAGCAATATGATCCTCTTATAATCTTTGTCACTATAAACAAAAAGTTGGTAATGGATCAGCTCTTAATATTTGTGGTGTTGATTTGTTACACAAAATCAACATTGATAAAAAGTTAATTAAGCTAGATAAGTTGAACATTCATGGCTTTGATAATGTTGGTAGAACATCCATGGGTGCTATAATTCTACCTATAAAGGTTGGACCTGTGACATTGTCTACTCTTTTTCAGGTCATGCCCGGTGCTCTGTCATATAATATGATTCTTGGAAGACCATGGATTCATACTATGGGGGTAGTTCCATCTTCCCTTCATCGATCAATAAAGTTTATTTATGCAAATAAACTCCAAACTATTGAAGCTAATCTAGAATCAGAAAGTTGTTTACATATTGAAACTCAAAAACAAACTATTGATCATAAGATTCTAAACAACTTAAAAGTTGTGTAATGCCCCTCATTTTTGGCTTGTGACAGTTGTTAGTTTTTTTATTGCACTTGACAGTTTTGAGACATTTGAGTTGTTAGACTTATAGTTTATGCTCATGTTGGACTATGTTTGACTGAGGTGATTATTGACTTGTGATGACATTATTGATATATTCTAGTTTATGATGAGATTGACATGTTCATTAATGATTAGCTATTATCATTCTTATGTGATTTGTTGGTATCTAACTTATAGTTAGAGGTGTTAGCTATTCATTTTATTTAATGTTTTTAATAGTGCAATTATATTTAATGATTAATTTCTGTAAATTAATATAGTGCAAAAAAACATTTAATGATTAATGATTAATTATATAGTGCAAAAAAAACATTTCTGTAAATTTTGCTCTTGTTAGTCTCACACTCTAGGGCTACATGATAGGGCATCACAAGTTGATTCGTCAAAACCTCTTGCCACAGATAATGTGGTGTAAGAGCCCCAAACTTCATTGAATGCACTCCCTGGTGATGACTGGGGTTCATTGGATTTCACTCCTACCATTATAGGGGAGTACAAGCTTAAAAGTGTTGAAACTTCAAAAGTTGCATCAATATCATCCAAACAAAGTGTGGAAAAACCTAAAGAATCTCAAGATCCTTTAGTTAACAAGGAAGATACCACTCTTACTTATACTACAGATTATGAAACGTATGAAGCTCTACACTCTTCTAAAGAAATGACATCTCTTTATGGTCAAGGATTTAAAATCCTTTATAAGAACCGTGACTATGTAGGTAATGGTTGTGGTATAAATCAACAAGGAATCAGAGTACCTTTACAAGTTGTTGGAATTAACTACAGAGCTAGTATTGGATACCACTTCTTAAAACCCACTAAAGCTTACAAATGTCCTAATCTTAATGTCAATACCATATCAATACTCAATTTGATATATCTTGAGATGATCGACACAAAATTTCCTCTAGGAGATATCGAATTGGATCATTTCTCTACAGATGAAGCAAGAGTTGAATTCATGGGAGCTTATGACAATCTATCCTGTTATCATCATAAGCACGGATTACCTTATTATTTAAAGACTGATGCATACTTTGGACAATCCACTTGCTTGGTAAATGTTACTTTAACACCCAATGAAGAGTCTTTAGAATCATCACAATCACCTAGCCTCCTGGACCACAATACTTTACTTAATGGAAAGACTGTTGATGTCTTGATGGAGAAGGATACCCCGAAAAAGATTATCCCTATAGGAGATTGTTTAAGCATAGAAGAAAAAAAAGACAACCAAACTTTTACATGAGTTTTCTAATTTATTTGCTTGGAATCATTCAAATATGCTTGGCATTGATCCTAAGATTGTAACACATAATATTGTATTACAACCTGATGATAAGCTAGTTAAACAAAAGATTCATAAAATGAATCCTAAGGTTGTGTTGTTAGTCAAAGCTGAGATAGAAAAGCTTTTACAAGCTAGTTTTATCCACTCTATTGATTACTCACCTCAGATCTCAAATATTGTGGCTATTGCTAAACCTGACAACCATATTTGGATGTGCAATAAATTTAGAGATTTAAATTTTTCTTCTTTGAAAGATGATTTTCCTCTTCCAAATATCAATATGATTATTGATTCAATAGCAAGCGATGAATTACTTTCCTTCATGGATGGTTTTTTGAGATATAATCAAATCTTTATCAACCCTCAAGATCAATACAAGACAACTTTTATAACCCTGTGGGGAACATTTTGTTGGGTAGTCATGCCATTTGGACTAAAGAATGCTAGAGCAACTTACCAATATGCTATGACTCTTATATTTCATGATTACATTCTTAACATCTTAGAGGATTATGTCGATGATATTCTTGTGAAGTCTATTCATCACCAAGACCATGTCACAATCCTTTGTCAAATCTTTGAATGGATATAAAAATATAACATGCGATTGAATCCTCGTAAATGCATCTTTAGTGTAGACAATGGAAAACTGTTGGGATTTATAGTTTTGCATCATGGTATTGAAGTAGACACAAAGAAAATTGACGTGATTGTTAAAATGCCATCTCCTCATAATATCACTCAACTTTGTAGTTTACAAGGGAAGATATAGACCATCCGTCAATTCTTATCTCAACTTGTAGATAGGACTCACCCTTTGGATCAGTACTTAAGAAAAAATCAAAGTTCTAGTGGAATTCAGATTGTCAAAAATCCTTCAAAGAGTTGAAAGAATATTTCTCTAATCCTCCTATTTTACAACCAACAACTATAGAAAAGCCCTTTATTCTTTATACATTAGCTTCTACAAATGCTCTTGCAACATTATTAGCACAACATGATGGTGAAGGCAAGGAACACACTATATATTATATAAGACAAACTTTGCTTGATTATGAAGTGTGATATACTGTCATAGAGAAACAATGCTTAGCTCTTATTTTTGCAACATAGAAGTTAAGACATTATCTCCTAAATGCTGAAGTTCATGTGATGGTAAAGTTCAATCCCTTGAAGCATCTCTTTTCTAAGACAGATCTCTTAGGTCACCTAGCTAAATGGGTTATGTTGTTAGTTGAATTCAATCTTAAGTTTATCTCTCTTAAAGCAATAAAAGGACAAGCATTAACCAACCACTTAGTCGAAGCACCTTCACCTTTCTCTATTCAAAATAGTGAGGAATTTCCTGATGATCAAATTCTCACTATTGATAAAGATGATAAATGGGAATTGTATTTTGATGGTTCAAGATTTAGAATTGGCTTAGGTGCAGGTATAATCTTGATAGCTCCTTCACGTAACCCAACTCCTCTTTCCTACTGTCTAAACTTCTCATGCACAAATAACATTACTGAGTATGAAGCTCTTATTGTAGGACTTTGATGAGGTATAAATAACCTCATTTCTATAATGAACCATATAACCCTTTTTGTGTTACCTAATCACCCAAACCATGCTAATTTATTAGTTTTATAAGCAATATTTGTTTATTTTTGATAGAATGATGTACATCTTTGTTTTCCAATTGATTGAAGTTTTCCACTAATGTTGACATGATCAATGTGTAAAGGTTTGTGTATTTATGTAGGTTTTTATGTATAGCCTAGTGGAAGGAATAGACTTAAAGGCAACTGAAGTCAGTAGCGTTGAAATCTTGGGGCACCATAAATCTAGGAATACATGATCATGGACTTTATTGGCAGCTTCTTTTATTTTTTGTTGAAAACAATTAAGACATTTCATGGCTCCACTCGGAGCCTTTAATATGTTGAATTTAACAAACATCTAGTTTAGTTAAAGTCTAATTTTCTATTGAAGAGTTTTTTAGTGGCATTAATGCACCACCTGAAATCTAGGATTTTAGTAGTATAGATTATGTGTAATTACTACAAACAGATATGCTTTATGTTATGATATACAATGTGGAGGTGATGTTCAGTCAATATAGTTATGTTCTGTTATGCTATGAAATGACAATCAAGTTCTATACTGAGTAATCTTATTTTTGAGTAATGATCATACGAATGGGATTTTGGAGCTATTAGAGTGATGAATGTGATTTAAATTAGTAGAATATCTCTAGAGAGATAGCCACTCGAAGGATATATGAATAGATAAGTATTTTAAATGTTGTGAATCTGTATTGTTTAAACTCTATTCTATGAATGTTTTATCTTAGTTTAAATTTCTGTTGAATGGTGTTATATGATAGAATAAGTATTGTGTGACCCTGCAGGCTATTGTGTCTTAATTATTTCTATTAAATTCTATCAAGTTCTGTGTGTTATGCTATAATTTCTGAAGCCCCAACTCAATACAAAAATTCATTACAGTTGATAGTGCAAATCTATATTTAAGAAAGTTCCCTATTTTCTTAGATTAATCTATTTCTTTTGAATCTTTAGTTAGAAGTTGATATGTTGCTTTCTAGCTTAGAGTTTGTATGCTTTCTAGGATAAATTCTTAATGCTTTATAGATTAAGAATTATATACTTTCTAGTTTAGATTTATTCTGTTAAAAGCTTTTTCAAAAATTTAGAAAACCATTGCTAAGTTGAGATGTCCAAATCCATTCCCTATTGTAGATAGCCTTGGACACTACTCGGTTGACATAATTGACATATTTTAACTAAAGTGTTAGGATTTAACGAAAGCCTATCACTTTTTGGTGGCGTTGTCGGGGACACTCTTTTCTAGTGTTAATAGGAGAATATTTGGATACCTCTTGTTAGTAAGAACAAAAATAGTTGTCAAACTTATTTTTCTACATGGTCAGGAAATGAGGTCCACATGAAAGATTCATACCAAAAACCACCCAATAGTAGTTCCAACTATAAATAGAGAGGTAGAAGTCTTAGTTGAAGAACTTTGTTACGAATTCACCAATTAGGATCAACCTAAGATTTCCCAACATACCTTGGATACTTAGCCATCAGACTAAACCTTCGAAGAGGAAAACATTCCTTTCAACATCATGGATAATAACAATAATGACCCTTTCAACAAAAGGAGAAAAAATCATTAAGATGGTGATAACCCAAACCCACGAAGAGCAGCCCAAACATTCACCTATCTTATTGCTCTCAATGCAGATGATGATTCACCTATGAAAAACATTTCACCTTCCATTTTACCAAACTTTAGAGGATTGTCTTCTGAATACCTAGACTAGTTCCTTTTTGAGTTTAAAGTTCTGTGTCAGACATATGACTACAAAACAAATAATCAAAAACTAAAACTCTTTCCCTCTACTTTGAGATATTCTACAATGCGATGGTTCATGGGTTTGGTCTCAAGATCAATAACCACATGGGATGTGGTGGTGCCTGCATAAGCAATCATGTTTTAAGCATTTTATTATGTAGGCACCTTCCCAAAAAAATCCAAAAATTCTAACACTTTCAGCCTCTGCAGTGGTAAAATTGTGAAAAATTAGCTAAGTGCATGTGTCTTTGTATATACAAAGGTGTTTGTATATACATATAGGTCAAAATATGCATTGGCGGGTGTAAAATCTCCATCGCCCTTTGAAAAAATTAGTTAGATGCATTTCTGAATGTATATCGGGCTCTAAAATGTGCATATACAAAGGGGAATCTTTTGCAGATTCCTAGGAATATTCCCGCTTTGTATATCAGGTTGCATGCGGATATACAAAGGAAAAATATACAAGGGTTGGCGTAGATGCATTTGCTATAGTGCCGTATGTACAAAGCTGTGAACATACAAGTGATGGGGCCCACCAGTTGAATGAGCATTTGTTTGTATGTTTGCACATACAAGCCATTATACAATGAAGAAATATACATTCCGGACCTGAAGGAGAAATCAAATGCAGTTAATGATATTTTGGATCCACAGCATGTATGTTGGGCGCTTGTATGTACATGTACATTCAAAGGATACAAGGGTTAAGATGCAAGCCGGATTTTAAAGCAACCTTAGCATGCCTCATTAAAATTTGAAATCCGCCTTATATGTATGAGGCAAACGTACATGTACATATACAAGGAAATATTCAGGAAAAGAGGATACAAGTCAGACCCGAATTAATTTTCAATTTGTTCTAAACAGGTTTGGGGTCCACCTTGTATATCAAATAGTTGTATATGCATTGGTTTATGCATATACAAGGGCAAAAAGGGCAAAATAAGGCATGGAAATGCCAGCGATAGAAATGTGAGGTGCCTACGTGGCACAATTTCATTGGCCGATGACTTTTTAGCATTTTTTGAGTGCCGTGGACCTCAACGATGGGGAGGTGATCGACGGCTGTGTTCTAATTTTGCTGCAGCGATGGTTTTCCCTTGCGTTTGTGGTTGTTTTTGAGTGAGAATTTTCCATGGGTGTGCTATTACTGTTTCCGGGAGGAGCTGTCGGTAGTTGAGCCATTATGGTAGGATTGCAGACAGGCATGGGTCAATGGTTGAATGACCAAGTACCAGGTTCATGATGAAGAGTCTTCCAGCGGCAGCACAGGGTTCGAGCTCAACCACTCCCCGTCCTTCTCTTGCTTCTCCATGTTTTGTCCCCTACTACATTTACTATTTTGAGCGCCATTTTTTGATGCATTGTATCTGGTGATTTTTGAGTTGACCGTTGTAATTTTTGCTAAGTACACAGTTTTGCTATAAAATGCAAACTGTGTCACTCATATTTGGTTGTTGAAGACTTGGGCAATTTTGGGGGAAAGATAATGAAATACAGAGCATTTTCTTGCTGTTCTCTCTCATTTTGGAGTTTATGTATTGCATCTGTGATGTATTTTGCATATATTGTTCAGTTTCAGTGTTAATTTTATATGAAAAATGCTAGCCGCATGTATTTCTCTATTTGTCTCCATTTGTTGCATTTAATTTCTTCTTTTGAATCTGGTTGCTAAGGGTTTCATAGATTCAGGGATACAGGGTCCTGTATTGCATGTCTAATCTTTTGACTTCCATTCAAGGAGTGGATTGAATTTGTCTTAGGTCAAGCATGGAGAAGATGGTATGTTGGCTGGGATGTTTGTAAGTATGAACAGTTAAATACCTATCCTTGGGTGATGTTTGTAAGGCAAGCATCAATCTATCCCCCTGAAATTTGAATGCCAGTTGCAAGTGATCCTCATGTATATGTCTAGTTGACTCCTTGCCCTAAGATAGGCACCGGTTTGTTCTTGTGAATTAGTTATGATCCAAAACCCCTGTCTTGCATCCAAACCATAATTTCAAACCTTTCCATAATTTCAACCTGTTAGTTGTAGGAGTAGGATTAGGAACCCTTGCATACTCTCATACCTGACCAAACACATATGTCCAAGAAAGTTGCCAAACTTGTGATCTATCATTCAAGTCTTGGTCCTAAAATGAGAGTATTCTGCCTGTTGCTGTCAAGCTAAATCTTCCTATCATTGAGCTAGTCAATGTTACACCTTTAGTTATAGGGATACCCCCCTTGGTGCAGCAGAACCAGAAGTGAAGGGGAGGCAGCTCATGCAACCTCCCGTAATCTGTTGGCCGAATCTGCCCGTGCATAGGAACTGGCAAACCCTCTGCCGATTCGGAGAAAATAACCAACAGGATGAAATGGAGATTGTCTTTTTAGACAAATATCAGAGCTATTGTAGAGTTAGTGATAGGTAAGAAGAATTGTTCAAGCTAAAGAAAAAAGAAGATGAGAGCCTAGAAGATTACCTAGATAAGTTTATCTTCTTATCCTAACAATGTGGGGAAGAGACAATGAGCCCAGAAATTCTGAAGACCATATTACTCAAAGGGATTTATGAGGATGATAGGAGAAGCCTAGATTTGATGGGAAAATGAGATGTGTCCCAACTTGAACTTGATGATATTTTTGAGTTAGTCAACAATTTCTCCTGGGCTCGCAGAGGAATCCGTAAGTCTAATCTATTGAGAAATTCAAATGAAATTGGTAAACTGTGAGAGGAAATATCAAATTTGAAAACTGATATCCTTGTTTAGTTAAATACCACCTTGGATGGAATATAGGCCAAAACACATAATCTTGAAACCTTATCCATTTACTGCCCCAGGTGTCGAAACAAACATCTGTTAAGGGAATGTCCTTTAGACAAAGCTAACAGTTGTCAAATCTGTGAGAAGAGTCACACCATTGATCAGTGTGAGATACTAAATGTGATTAAAAATACAAAGAAAAAGTTGTCTCACACTGAGGAGGAGGTCAATTACGTGGGCCAAAGACTAGGAGGAAATTTCTTCTATGGCCTGTTGCCCCAAAATTTAAACCCAAAATTCTCAAATTTTAGTGCATAAGAATAGAGGTGATCATCGCTTTTTCCCCACTCCGGTCATTTTCCTATCCTTAAAATTTTTGAAGTCTTGAAATTTTTTTCTCTAAATCTTTGTCGTCAGGCAGTTTTCAAATTCATGAATCTTTTGTTTACCCGACTTGTTATTAATTCCCAGTTATACTTTTCTTAGCTCTATTTATATATAGATGCATTACAAAAATTTTGAGTTTTGGTTACATTGAAGAAATGAAGAATTACTTATAGAACTTTGTGTCTCCAAGTTGTCTTATGTGATTGCAATTATTCTTATCTCAATTAGTAATCTGTCTTTAATATTGCTTCTTTTATATCGACGTGCGTTAAGGTGGAATATAACTGTATCTCTCAGTTAATTCATCCTTGTTTATGAATGTTAGATAAGTGGGTTGTATTCATTTCTTTTCATAATCGGTCATGCACATCTATTTCATGGTGATGGGTAGATGTTAATACACCTTTCCTGCTTTCTGGTTAAAAGCATACCCTATATTTTTTTTATTCATTGCATATCTTAAGAGGGATCTGTACCTCTAAAATTCAGAGGAAAGTTGTCCCAATAACAACTTCTCCAACTATTAGTACTGCTTGTTCTTCTTGGGTGTCTTGAGTGGTTTTCTACATTTATACTTGAAGGACAAATCTGTCAACTAACATGGCTAAAATTCAAACTCATCTTGGCATCCTCTGAATAATTAGAATAACACTCAATGGGTGACACCTTGGCCTCCAGCTCCACCTAATTAGGGACCTTATCCTTAGGGACCACTTGAGTGGGCCAATTAGTCCTGGGGAAACCCTCAATGGTTAAATCAAACTCAACAACAATAGTACCCTCAGAATCCCACCCCGTAATGGAATCAACCTCCAAACCAATTCTATCATAGTCCAAGGCAGCTGCCAAATCCACAACAGAACCTCCTGATAGCTCCCTAAAACACTCAATAAAATTAGTAGGTCAATCAGCCTCAACTACCAGTGCAACCTATTGCTAATCCAAAGAATACATGTCAAACCACACTAGTGTATTCTACTAAGCAGGAAAACATGGCTAGAGTTAATTCTATCTATTATGGAAGCTTGCAGTTGAGATCAGGAAAAACACTAGAACAACCCACCATTGTTGAGATCCTTGAAGACCAAGATGAAGAACCTACCAAAGGAATAGAGATGCCTCCCATACCCTTAGAACATGACTATGGAAATAACCAAGAGAAGCTTGCTCCAACATCGCCTCAATCATCTTTACCTCAAGTTTCAGAGTTACCTCAAGAGGAAGTTGTCAAACATCCATCAAATATTCCAGAGAAGGACTCCACCTTGCCAAAGAGATCTCAAGCACCTTTTCTAGAATGCCTTAAGGAGACCCTCCTAAAAAATCCTCTAGAAATGATCTTGCCAACTGAAGTTGCTTTAGTACAAGAAATTAAATGACTCCATATCGATATTCCATTATTTCAAGCAATTAAAGAAATTCCTGAACTTAACCAACTAGTTAAACAACTATGCATAAAAACACCAAGGAGGAAAACAAAACAAATCAACATAGTTCAAATCAATGGATATTTATCCAACCTTCTGACTAGAGAAAAATCAGCTCCAAAATATGGTGACCCAAGTAGCCCACTCATAATGGTGACAATTAATAATGTAGCAATACCCAATGCACTTGTGGACTTAGGGGAAACCATCAACGTCATGACTGTGGATGTTATGGAAAAGCTAGGACTAATTGACTTACCTCCCACAATCACCATATTGCAAAAGGATAACCAGTCTATAGCTATTCCCAAAAGTGTCCTAGAAAATATCCCTGTTAAGGTTGACAATTTGATATATCTAGTAGATTTCCAAGTAATCCAGTCCCACACACCTAAGGATAGTCATCCATTGATATTAGGTAGACCATGGTTGGCAATTGTTGTAGCCAAAATTGACAACAGACCAAGAGGGATGACCATTTCCAATGGCCTTAATAGCAAACACTTGTCCCTGTATCCCCCTGCTCAACCTGCTATACATAAACAAGTTTAGGTTGATGAAGCAAATTGTTTTGACAAACAAGAAAATATGGTCTCACTTGCTATGGTAGTTATCAAGAAACATGGTGAAGAACTAACAGATGAATTGGAAAATGATATGCAAGGTGTTACCATAGATTCAAGTGATGAATAAATCATAGAAGTTGAGGAAATTCTAGGACATCCAATTCACACCAATGATATCAAGCACAATTATGATGATAATTACACCTATTTCACAATGTTACCTTGTCCTCTAGCTAACATCATTCCAAAAAATGATCACTTCTTCGAAGATATTGCCAGATTCCACAAGGTTATACCACATAGCTATCCTCTCAACACATTAACAAGAGAAGTTCATACTGTCACCTCTAATTATCCAGGGACTAAAACTATCATGTTACTACTAGGAAAAACCTTAAATATTAATAGTTGGTTAATAGAAGCAGATGAGATCAAGCTATTTGATGTTTTGGTGAATAGATCCAAAGATTTTGTTTGCAATTATACAAATATGAGAGGAATACATCCGAGTGTTTGTACTCATCACATCTATATTGAAGATGTTAGACCTGTTCATCAATGACAACGTAGACTCAATCCTGCTCTCAAAGATATTGTCAAAACAAAAATTGAAAAACTCCTACAAGTAAGGTTCATCTATCCTATCTTTGACAATAAATGGGTTTCACCTTTGGTAGTAGTACCAAAGAAAAATGGGAAATGGAGGGTGTGTATCGATTATAGAGAACTCAATAAGGAAACCTATTGAGACTACTTTCCACTGCACTTCATAGACCAAGTCTTAGATAATTTAGCAGGAAGAAAGTATTTCTCATTCTTGGATGGATTCAGTGGATATAACTAGATACAAGTGGCAGCAGAGGTCTAGGACAAAACAACTTTTACCTATTCGTGGGAATGTTTGCATATTGAGTTCTTTCCTTCGGGCTATGTAATGCTCCTGCGACATTCCAGAGAGCTGTTCTAGCCATCTTTTTTGAACTTGTAAATGATTGTGTAGAAGTTTATATGGATGACTTTATAGTATATGGTTCCACTTTTGATGAAGCCCTTAAAAACTTGGATAAAGTTTTGTAATGATGTGAGGACCATCAGTTATCCTCGAGTCATGAAAGTGTCTAATAATGGTAGAACAAGGTAAGTGTTGGGACACCACATCTTAGCTAAAGGGATAAAGGTAGATCCTAAGAAAATTGAAGTGATACAACAACTAGAGACTCCAATAAACCAAACTGATGTCAAAAGTTTCTTGGGACATGCTGGATATTACCAAAGGTTCATAGAAAACTTCAATAAAATTACAACTCCTATGTTCTCAATTCTTCAAAAGGATGTGGATTTTTTTGGAAAAAAACATGTCAAACATCATTTGATATCATTAAAGAAAAAAAACTCATTTATGCTCTAGTTCTATGTTGACCTAACTGGAACCTTCCTTTCCATATTTATGCAGATGCTTCTAATGATGCTATTGGAGAAATCTTGGGTTAGGAAGATGAGAATGGAGGGAAGTATGCCATATATTTCATCAGTAAGAATTTGACTCCCATTGAACAAAATTACACCACTACGGAGAAATAATTCTTAGCTGTTGTTCCTGTAATCAATAAATTTTGACATGAGATTATAGGTATAAGGTAACTGTATTCATAGACCATTCATCTATTAAATACCTAATGAACAAACCTGCAGTAAATGGGAGAATAATTAGATGGTTATTACTTCTCCAAGAATTCAATGTAACCATCATTGATAAACCTTGAAACTTCAACATAGTCACAGATTTTGTTATCCCAAATCAAACAAGACAATGGAGATTGTACCCTTGTCCAAGATGAATTTTTAGATGAAAACTTATTCACCATCTCCATTAAAACACCCTAGTTTGCAGACATCACCAACTATCTAGCCACCTCTAAATTTCCACCAGATTTTACATCCAAACAAAAGAAACAACTCATTAGAGGGAGTGCCCAATTCAAATGGATTAATGGTATGCTATTTAGGAGTGGACCTGATTTGGTTTTATGCTTCTATGTTAGATTAGATGAAACATACATCATACTCAGAGCCTGCCATGATGATCCCTATGGCGGTCATTATTTAGCAAAAAGGACATCTCATAAAATCTTAGGTACAGGATACTATTGGCCCTCCATGCATAAAGATGTAAAAAAATATGTTCGCCATTATGATGAATGCCAATGAGTAGGGAGACCTACTACACCTAGCGAGATGCCTTTGTAGCCATAGGTGATTTTTGAACCTTTTGGAAAATAGGGACTAGACTTCGTAGGTCCCATAGATCCTCCTTCATAGAGTAAAGAATACATTCTAGTCTATACTAACTACTTGACTAAATGGGTAGAAGTGCAAGCACTAAAAGTTACTAGGGAAGAACAAGTCACAAATTTCCTTTATAACAAGATCTTCCTCAAGTTTGGAGCCCCTACATCAATTGTCACATATTAGGGACCCCAGTTTATGTCTAAAGTTCTGTTGGCATTTACTAACCATTTCCAAGTAAGCCATAAGAAGTCGTCTCCCTATCACCCACAAGCAAATGGTCAAGTTGAAGTCACTAATAGAGAGCTTGAAAACATCCTAACAAAAATAGTTTCATCAAGAAGGAAGGATTGGGCTCTAGAGTAATCATCAATAAGCAACATGAAATACCTTTCACCTAGTTGTCTCTTTGTTCTTGTAGGGACAAATAGGTCAGTGTGAATTAGATCTAGAAGCATTGTAGAAGAATACTCCTTGCTCTTGAAATTGGTCTTTGTCAGCTTTCCCATTTGACATTCCTTGCATAATGTGTTTGCAGGCTTGGTTATCTTAGGCATATCTCTCACCGCATGAATAGAGCCGATCTTTACCATATTATCAAAGTTGATGTGTCGCATTCGCTTGTGTCATATCCAACACTCACTAGATTGAGCTAATAAACATGTTCTTCCATTTACCTCCTTTAGATGAGGTAGTTTGGGTCTATAACACAACCAGGAAATCAACCACCAGTCTCACTCTCTATTAATTAGTATTTGGGAAGAAACCTCTTCTACCCATTGAATTCAAATTACAAACATCGATAACAACAATGGAAGTGGGCTTGGACCTTGATCGAGCCCGGGTCGAAATAGTCTTACAACTTAGTGAACTAGATGAACTTCATCTGGAAGCCATTCACTAGATTGAGTTGGTCCAATAGAAACAAAAGGCTTGGCATGATAAACATATAAAAGAAAGAGAGTTCCATAATGGGGATTGGGCATTGCTATTTGACTCCAGATATAAAGATCAAAAAGGTAAATTGAGAAGTCATTGGTTGGGTCCATATGAGATTTCTGAAGTATTCCCAAATGGAGCAGTGCATCATAAACCCATCGATGGTGACACTCAAATGCTCCTAGTCAATGGTCATCGATTGTGGATCTACCACAAACCTATTAACAAAGAAGAATTTACAAGAATGGTAGAGATGCAAGGAGAGAACCAATGCATCGACTTTGCCTTGGCAGAGGAAATATAAAAAATTGTTTTGAGTTAGAAAAAACCAATGTGTATGTGTGTTCATTTCAGAGGATTTTATTCAAGTTCTTGTATCTCTATTTTAGTTAGTTGTCTAAAATTTTATTATTGTTTTGTAGGACTTTATCTTTGGATAGTACAAATTTTCATTAGCATCTTCATCGGAGCTCCAGAATTTCATTCCTTCCTGTTCAAATTTTTGTTAGCATCTTCACCAGTGCTTTGAAACTTTGTTCCTACATTTTGGTGGGATCTTTCAGTGATCATCTAGAACTTTGTTCCTGCATTCCGATGGCATCTTTCAACGATGTTTTAGAACTTTGTTCCTACATTCCAGTGACATTTTTTAGTGATGCTTTGAAACTTTGTTCCTACGTTCCAGCGACATCTTTTAGTGATGCTCCAAAACTTTGTTCCTACATTCTGGTGGTATCTTTCAATGATGCTCTGGAACTTTGTTCTTGTATTCTAGGGGCATCTTTCAGTGATGCTCTAGAACTTTGTTCCTGCATTCTGATGGCATCTTTTAGCGATGCTCTTATACTTTATTCCTACATTCCAGTGGCATCTTTTGACGATGCTCTAGAACTTTGTTCTTGCATTCTAGTGGCATCTTTCAACGATGCTCTGGAACTTTGTTCTTGCATTCCGGTAGCATCTTTCAACGATGCTCTGGAACTTTGTATCCTCACTTTGACAGTACCCAATTGTAATACTCTAGAATTTTGTTCCTATGTTTCTATTATATTCATCCCATAAGCATCTACTTTCGATGCTCTAGAACTTGTGACTCCTTTACAAATACTCTAGAATTTTCAAAAGCATGCCCATTGCTGCCACCAAACTCTTCCATACCAAAGCATTCATTAAAGACTCATTCCTTATGTTTCCACCCCCTATCATAATAAATCAAATTATTATAACAATTTACCATCATAATAAATAAAACACTCCCAACCACTCCATCATTATCATTAATAAATCCACCCAAACCTTTTGCCATCCCATCCAAGTTTTACATAAATAAATTTAACAAAATCATCTATGCAATCATTACGTTAGAAAAGTGATGTGAATTTCAAATCAATTTGGAACATAAGGTACATACATGTTCTTTCTTAATTAAGCAATATATTGTAAATAAAATATAATAAATTGGTACGTATTTTTCCCTTTTTCCAAAATTAGCAATCTGTGTGAACTGTACTTCAACTAAGGGATATGACAACACATTAAATCCATACCATGCATGGTAATAATTATCACAAGTCCTAGTTCACATGCTGAGTTGATGGATATCACATCACCACAGTTTGTCATAAAATTAGGTTTCATAGCAATTCTTTAGTTTAGACAGCTTAAACAGTTAGTCAACTTTGTTCTCATAAAAATTAGTACCAATTCAACAAGAAGTTATCAAAGAAACTAATATAGGTGCAAAAAGGAAGTCGGAGCCTAGTTTTGCATAGAAGCTATTGGCCTTGCACAATATTTCAGAGCTATTTCAAAAAATAGGGTGGCTAGATTTTATGAAGAACTTTGAAGGACACAATGTGGAGCTAGTGAATGAGTTTGTAGAGAATTTATCAGATGGGCACTCTATTGTACGAGGAAGGAAATTCAAGGTAAGTGCTTGAATCATTTCCAATTTGTCTGGTATTAAAAATGAAGGGGTAAATTTAGCGGAAACAACCAATATTTCCAATCAAAAGATGCTAGAACTTTTCTTAAGGGAAGGGGAACCCTAGCCATTACTAGTTGTAAGTACTAGAGCGAAAAATAAAGGGTTTCAAAGAATGTCAATAGCAGAACGTTGGAGAATGAAAATTGTATGGATTATAAAATACTTTACCTATGACAGCCAGTGTGCTACTATTGTAGGTCTCCCTTTTTGCCTACTCACTCATTTGCACCACGACGCTGAAAACCTTGAGTTAAGAATTAATCTTCCCGCTTTCCTGCATGATTCCCTAGTCCACATGATTGAGAGATATAAAATTGGGTATGGGCCATTAAAACATCATGGCCTCATCTCATTAATTTGTAAATATTATCTACTGAAAAAGAGAAAAATAGATGAGAAATGGCAAAGATTTCTTAGGAAATTTGAAACCCAGCACCCATAGAGCACTTTGAAAAGGGAGAATCATTAGGAGTAGAAGCAGAAAACCCTAGGGAGCCTTCCCCTAAACCTCAGCCTCATAGAGGGGACCCTAAAGGTGAAGTGTTGGAACTTGCACAAAACCCTTCAGATACCGATGAACACCCTATGCCACATAATATTTTGGAGACTTAAAAAAAATAAGAAAATGTGGAATATGTTGCTTTTGAGAATGAACCAGAAATCTTACCTAGGAAAAGGGAATAGAGGCCGAAAGAAAAATTGCAAAGACCCCCTCCTCCAAGAAGGAACAAAAGGTTAGCTATGGATTTTAGTTGTTCTACCGCATGTGATCAACTGCCTATTCTGAAAAAGAAGAGGCAGAGTAAACAACCAAGTGAAAATGAAACTCTATAAAAAAATGACATTCATGATACTGAAGAAGAAACTCACTCATCTGAGAAGGAACATCATATGAAAGATGAACAGAATCTGAACTATATAATTATTGAAGAAACTGAAGCTCCAGAACAAGATTCTGTGGACATAAATTCAATGACTAAATAGTCATTAGATGAAAGTGAGCCTGTAATAGCCCTACCAAATGAACAGTCACCCTCATTGGGTAATGTAGATAACATGGAACAAGGCCCTATAGAGAAAAATGATGAGGAACATGTATTTGATCATGATACAAAGATTCTTAACTCACCCCTTTCAATAGATGTGAAAAATAAGAAGCATGATCAAATAAAAATAGAGTTGAAAGAGTTGAGAGAGGAAATTGTATAACTAAAGGATAAACTGCAACAAAATGATAATAAATTAATGTACAAAAGCAAGAAATTGATACCCAAACAGAACTCTTGCAATAGAGGGATCATGAGATAGGAAATCTTAGGACCAAACTAGAAAAAAAAAGAGAAAATCATTGAAGAATTGCAATCCCAATTGAAACTTTTTGATGAAAGAGACAAGGAACATTCAACCCACATGTCTACAAAGGATGAATAGATCAAGAATCTGTCTGATAATTTTAAAGTGTTTCTTTAGACTTTTATGGAAAGACATGAAAAACAAAGATAGGAACTTAAAGCAGCCCTTAGTCAAGTTGTAGAATTGGAACAAGAATTGTAAGAAATAAATGCTAAACTAGTCATGGAGTCAAAGGAAGTATAAACTAAACCAACAAAAAAAGAATGGTTCCAAGTACACATTCCTCCCATGTTGATAAAATGGATGGAAAGATGTTATTTTCTAAGATAAGCTGGAGTAGAAAAATGCCTGACGTAAAAAGGAATTAGCATTGCTGAAGGAATCTTATTATAGGTTATATCAACCTAAAATAGATGCATGTAAAATAGGAGAATTATTGCTAGCTTGTCAAAAACCATCCAGGTTATATTCTATGTTCCTTAATGAACAACTACTAAGATGGAAACTCCTTCAAATTTCCTACAATTTGCCTCATGATCCAGATGACAAACAATTCCTAGAAATATTCAAAGAATCACCCCCTGCTCAATAGAATTTTCTATTTGAAATTTTTGTGTATAATTTATTGTTGGAAAAATATAGTAATTTCTTCATTAACCTCTTTGTAGGAGAGGGACAACTCAGAGATTTCATGTCTAATCTACAAAATCAGCTCAATTGGTAGGACAAAACTAGAGAATATCTTCAAGAAGAAAGAACTATGGGCCTCCATATGAGACATCTGCACCATAAGCCCTTTGCCTTCAAAACTCAATTCAGAAGGACTAAAAAGTATGAAGCTATGAAAGAGAAATACAATGAAAGTTTAAGAATTTGTTTTGAAGATTTTAAGATTAATGGGCCAAATTTGATAGAAAGGACATGAAATGTCTGTGAGGACTGATATACCCCCTTGCCAATGTACCTAAAAAGAAGGGAGATGATTTCTCCAACCAATCTCAAATGGTCCTACAGGAGAGCAGAGGCCTTGACAAAAATTCTACAATAGATTAAAACCAAGTGGGTAGGCATGAGGTACATACCTCCCTTGCTCCTTCAGCCCCCACCTGTAGTTTTGGTAACTATAGAAAAGGACCCTAGAGATCTGCATGCATGGAAAATGAGGATAAAATTACATAAGATCTTTCTCAAATATCTTGATCATCAGGATGAGGAAGTAGGGGACATCTATGACCTCAGCTCAATGTGAGATGAACTAAATAGGAAGAGTGAAGCAGAGAGGCAAAAGGCCCATTATCAACAGAGAGTAGGAGGACCTACTCAACCTTAGAGAGGGGAGGGTGATGAGGTATACATAACCTCATTTCTATAATGAACCATATAACCCTTTTTGTGTTACCTAATCACCCAAACAATGTCAATTTATTAGTTTTATAAGCAATATTTATTTATTTTTGATAGAATGATGTACAATCTTTGTTTTCCAATTGATTGAAGTTTTCCACTAATGTTGACATGATCATGTGTAAAGGTCTGTGTATTTATGCAAGTTTTTATGTTTAGCCTAGTGGAAGGAATAGACTTAAAGGCAACTGAAGTCAGTAGCGTCAGAATCCTGGGCACCAAAAATCTAGGAATACATGATCATGGATTTTATTGGCAGTTTCTTTTATTTTTTGTTGAAAATACTTAAGACATTTCATGGCTCCACTTGGAGCCTTTAATATGTTGAATTTAATAGACAACTAGTTTAGTTAAAGTTTGTTTTTATGTTGAAGACTTCTTCAGTGGCATTAATGCACCACCTAAAATCTAGGATTTTGGTAGTATAGATTATGGGTAATTCCTAAAAAATAGATATGTTATGATATACAATGTGGAGTTCATGTTCAGTCGATATAGTTATGTTCTGTTATGCTATGAAAAAGACAATCAAGTTTTGTTATGGGTAATCTGTATGGGGCTTGGATCTAATTGGAAATATTTCTCCTTCCTCTCAAGGACACACTTTTATTATTACTGCCACTGATTACTTCATGAAGTGAGTTGAAGTTATGCCACTATGATCCAGACTATTGAGGTAGTCTGTCGCTTCATTCAGGATAGTATAATCTCCTAATTTGGTATCCCTTCCTCCTTGGTTTTTGATAATGGTACACCATTTAAGAGTAAGGATGTGAAGAAGTTCCTTGAAAATACCACATTCAACATCACTTCTCTATGCCATATTAGCCACAATCAAATAGCCAAGAAAAAGCTTCAAACAAGATTATTAGACAAATTCTTTGAAAAACTATTAATAAACACCAGAAAGATTGGTATACTCAACTCTCCTATGTACTTTAGGCCTATAGGAAAAGCATTCATATGGCTATTGGTACTACACCATACAACCTTGTATATGGTGCCGATGTAATAATGCCTTTAGAGTTAGATATTTTTTCATTGAGAGTTTCCCTAAGGACATTGTTGATGATAACATGGAAAGAGAGAAGATATTACAACAACTAGAGATGTTTGATGAACAACGTATCAATGCTCTCAACCATCTTAAAGATCATTAGAAAAGTATTCAATGATCATACAATGAATGCATCATACATCACTCATTTGATGTTTGAGACTTCGTATTTTATGAAAATCAATGTAATGTAAATGCACCTCCTGGCAAAAAAGGGAAGTTCAACCCTAATTGGCCAGGACCTTATGTTATCACTGAAGCCTATGGATCAGGAGTGTATGAATTAGTGGATGAATAGGGTATGCCTCTTAAAGAGCCTATTAATGCTATGCATTTATGAAAATTTCATGCTTAAGATCATATGTTAGATATTACTTTATAAAGAAATTAGTTATTAGTTGTTTCAATTTTGAGAAAATAGTACATTTTGTCTTAATTAATTTAATAAGCTAGCATAAGATCTTCTAAACACAATTAATAATTGTTGCATCTAATTAAACCATGTGTTGTTAGATTATAATTTCATTAATTGGAAACAATATCTTTACTCGTGCAAAATTTTTAATCATTGTTATATTTTAAATAGTCTACAATGATTGATTAAATCACAATAGTATTAAACACATTTTCACATGATCATCAAACATCATCACTTGTGGCATTGACATAAATCGCATGTGGCACATCAAAGTACACCATAGCATTAACAGAAAATCATCACACATATATATAAGCATTAGTTTGAATATACATAAAAATTGACTATCTCGTACAACAAAATGGGATGTCATATTACAATACATGAGATACATATCACATAGCTGAACCATGACTACCAAACCCCTCAAGACCTTGTAGTGTACAGGCAATAGAAGGCTGCTCATGTGAGGTCGCCAATTGTGAATGACTCCTAGAGGTACTCTGTGATTGTAGACCCCTCAGCTCCCCTCTAAGATCTCTCAACCCCCCTGAGAATCCATGTAGACTTGCTAAAATCTATCCTTCTCAGCTCTCACTCAGTCTAGCTCTGTCTGTAGAAAGTGCATAAGGATGTGACTCGACTCGGTTGTAATGGTTATTGTGGCCTAATCTCACTATAATTGGAGGTCTACCTCTGCACGCTCTGCCCTCTAGTTCACCTAATCTAGAGCAGCTTCCATAGCCACCCTATATCTCATAAAAGACATGAATAACTCTACATGCCGCCTTGCAGAGTGCTGTGGTGAATATCCTGTTTGCACTCACTACTCGGCCACATTGGTAGGAACTATATCTACTATAATGTAACTCACAAGGTTGTGCCATGCCTCTGTACCAATTGTCAAAACCAAGACAAAGATAATATCAGTATCTCATCATCATAAATATATAACATTAGCATAAATAAGCAATCATTAAAGCAATATATCAACATTCTCACCAGGGTCGCCATCCTACCAACTAGGATCTCGTACTGCAGTCTCTATATCTACATTTGGAGTCACCTCTATAGCTAGGGGCATGGAAGTACTAGCCTCCCTTCAGTCGAATCAACTCAATCTCATAGTGGCCCTAAGACTTGGACCACGAGCTCTTGACCTGAGTCTCTTCTCAGTATCCTCATTGTCATCCACCTCTTGCTTCCCTCACTATGGCCTCACCCTAAAGACATAGAATGACAGTGAATCATCATCATCATCCTCATAATCATAACAACTACTGCAGTGATTGAAGTTGTCCTTGTCACTTGAATTGGCTCCATGATCTCTCCATGCTCGGGGATCATCTGTGGGGTGATCAGTAGGAAATAGTGAATCAGGTTGCATTGTCTCCCACTAGGTCATGTATGCTTAGGTACAACACACATCATTTACCTTTGACACCAGATCTACATCTGCAACACCATCATCCTCACTCTCAATGACATCAATGATAGTTGGTCGTGGGGCATCATTAGCCCTAACCATGTTGTGTGCCAACCGTGCATAACTTGGACAATGCGAGGAATACGCTACACATGTCCAAACTATCGTATCACTTGATCAAAATAAAATCTAATGATGATGCTATCACAACGACCAGCTAGAAGTCAATCTCGTAGCATCTACACTAGCTTTCTATGCTATCTCATTTAGGGTTTGCTGCCACAATATGGTCTCCATCTAATATCGTCAGGATGTAGTCTATCAAATACAACTCTCTAATACAGTAGATCACCATATTTCCAACATCTAATCAATGGATAGGCATGTGCATGTGAATGTGTCCATTTTGGCTCAACGAGAAACCCCACTGACCATGTGCATCTAATGTGCCTGAATTCCCATACCTGCAGCAGGTACATGTCATCAACCTATGTGCCTCATAATGAACATACTAACTCAGCTCTCGATAATGGTGCACAAGCATACTGCACCCCCATGAGTAGACTATCCACTCCTCCTCCATCACTCTAATGGTATGGATGAGACCACCATGGAGGTGAACAACTTGTCCATCTAGTGTAATTGCTAATGCAATAGTAGCAATCAAGATGTGACGAACCAAAGGTATGCCTAATCTTCCTTGATCTAGCCACCGTAGAATGATGTATCCTCATTTGGTAGGTGTGATGACATAAACTAGATAGTAAAGGTGACTCAAATGAGTATACTCCTTGGAACATTGCTCTATGACCTATACTATTTGGCCTCATACTAGAAGATGGAGGATGCAGTACACATCCTCGAGTGTCACTTTCCTCTCTTCTATAGGGAGATAGAATGTAGACATGTCTACATCCCATCGCTCCATCAGGGCCATAAGCATACTACTGCTATATCTCATCGTGGGCATAGTGAATACCCACCACATGCCCACGTCTTGCAGGAGACTCCTGCCTGCATTGGATAGTGTATCTGCATGGCTCTGCAAAAATGTCAAGAGATGGCCACCGGTATCCTCTCGCATGCGAGGGATGTCCTATTACACATACATACAAATACAATTAGAAAATGCTTATAGGAAATCAATCATTTAACATCAAACTTTACATCCTCCCTAGTCCTCTGGACCCATGGCCTACATAAGACATGTTGGTAGGTGGTGACTGATCATGTAAGTACTGTACACTAGTTATGTATCCTCACTAGGGTTCGGGGGCACAGCCCCCCCAAAAAAAATTTTCCCTCTTTTTTTTCCTGTTTGGAGTCGGTTGTTAATTTTTGTCTGACAAAAGAAAAACAACATTGTAAAACCCTAATTCTAGAAGCTTCCAAAAATCTTGTTATAAGCGGGTGGGATTTCAATATTGTATTGTAGCATTTGCAGTGGTATTGAGTTACAGGGATTGCTAGTTGTAATCGGTTTGATTTACTGGATAATAATATTGGGCTCTCTGTTGGTGGATGTAGACTGAGTTTGGGTGAACCATGTTAAAAATTATCTCTCGTTGTTATTATTTCTATGTATTTTCATTCCTCTGTTTAATCTTTATTTGCATTTAATTGATATCTTCTGTCAGCTAACCCTAACAAGTGGTATCAGAGTGGGTTGTGTTTGATTATCATTTGCAAGGTCTCATGGTTGAGTGGGAGTCTCACGGTTAAGTGGGAGCAATGGAGGATGAGGGTAAATTGAAGGTAAATAAATTCAATGTGTAGAACTATCATTTATAGAAGATGCAGATGGAGGATTATCTTTATCAGAAGGATTTATGGAGGCCATTGGAAGGAATATCCAAGAAACCAACATAAATGACTGATGATGATTGGGAACTTCTGGATAGAAAGGAACTGGGAACCATTCGGTTGTGCCTGACACCATTTTTGGCATTTAATATAATAGAAGCGAAGATAACAAGTGAACTGATGAAAACTTTGGCTAAATTTTATGAAAAACCCTCAGCCTCAAATAAGGTATTTCTCATGAAGCATTTGTTTAATCTAAAAATGATTGAAGGTGGATATGTGACAGATCATTTAAATGAGTTTAATATAATTGTTAGTCAGTTAACTTCTGTAAAAGTGAAATTTGATGAAGAGGTGAGGGTTCTCTTGGTTTTATGTTCTTTACAGAAAGCTGTAATAGCTTGGTAATGGCTGTAAGTAACTTTGTCTCTGGTTCAAACACTTTGAAATTTGATGATGTTGTTGGTGTTATCCCTAGCAAGGAAATGCAATGGAAAAGCTCAGGAGGGTCCACATTAGGTAGTGTTTTGAATGCAGAAAGTAGGGGCAGATCAAATGAGAGAGGAAAGGGTTTTGGAGGTCATGGGAAGTCATGAGGAAAATCAAATGACAAGAAGTCCCAATCCAGAGGACAGAAGGATTGCTAGTACTGTGGGAAACCAGGTCATCTGAAAAAAGATTGTTGGTCTTGGAAGAATAAAGGAGACAAACAAGACGGCAATAAGGAGGAAAATGTGGTAAGTAATAAATTTGAAGATGATGCTTTGATTCTTTCCCTAGATAATGCTGATGATTCATGGGTTTTAGATTCAGGAGCCTCATTTCATGCTATGCCCCATAGAAATTATTTTCTTGATTATGTCCAAGGGGATTTTGGCCTGGTTTATTTGGGAGATAACGAACCTTGTCAGATTGTTGGAAAGGGAAGAATCAAGATTAAGTTGTAGAATGAGAATCATTGGCTACTACAAGAGGTAAGGCACGTTCCAAGGCTAAGTAGGAATTTAATTTTAACAGGGCAACTAGCTGATGAAGGTTACATTGTTACATTTACTGATAAAAATTGGAAGGTTTCAAGAGGTGCCTTAATAGTAGCAAAATGTGTAAAAGTAGGCACCTTATATCTTTGTATAGGTCATATTGTTCCTTCTACTTTAGGTATTGCAGAGAAAAAACAAACAGGTTCAGGAACAGTTACTATAGGTTCGAAGGAAGAGACTGAAACACTTGTTGCAGGTTCTGAGACAACACTGTGGCATAACAGACTTGGGTATATAAGTAAAAAAGGTATGAAGGTACTTCATTCTAAGAAAGTTTTACCAAGTCTGAAATGTATTAATATGGATTTCTGTGAAAGTTGTGTATGGAAAACAAAAGAGAGTCAGTTTTCTCAATGATGGAAAGCAAAAGAAAGATGAGAAGTTGGAGCTTGTGCATACAGATGTATGGGGACCGGCTCAAGCATCTTCTCTTGGTGGCTCTCGGTATTATGTTACATTCATTGATGATGTAAATAAGAAGGTTTGAATTTATTTCCTCAGGCAGAAATCTGATGTATTTGAAACATTTAAGAATTGGAGAAGCTTGGTTGAGAATGAGATGGGTAAAAGATTAAAATGTCTCAGATCTGATAATGGTGGTGAGTATTGCAACAAAGAATTTGAAGATTATTGTTCCTTTAATAGAATTCGTAGGCAGAAAATGGTTCTAGGGAGTCCACAAGAAAATGGAGTGGCTAAACGCATGAATAGGACAATAATGGAGCGTGCAAGGACAATGTGATTGCATGTTGGGATGCCTTTAAACATGTGGGCAGAGGCTATCAATATTGTTGTATATTTAATTAATAGAGGTCCTTCAGTTCCTTTGGGCTATGGTATTCTAGAGGAAGCATGGACAGGTAAGAAGGTGAGTTATTCTTTTCTCAAAACCTTCGGATGTGAAGCATTTGCACATGTAGATTCTGAAAATAGAACCAAGCTGGATGTAAAATCAAAAAAGTGTACCTTCATTGGATATGGCATTGATGAATTTGGTTATAGGCTTTGAGATTTTGAAAATTAGAAAAGTGTGAGAAGCAGGGATGTTGTATTCAATGAGAAGGTGTTGTACAAAGATCAATTGCAGCAGCATGAGAAGAAAGAAAATGATTATGTGGTGCTAGATGATACTCCAAATAGTGATATTCCAGTGGTTCCTCATGCTCCGCAACAACAACAAGAAATACCACAAAGTCTAGTGAATGTTAGATGATCAACAAGGCTAAGTAGACCTCCTGAAAGGTTTATCCCTCTTTGTATTCTATTTTGTTAACAGATGCTGGTGAACCAGAAGGATATGATGAAGCTATGCAAGTAGATACAAAGGTTTAGTGGGAGCTTGCAATGAAAGAAGAAATGGATTCCTTGCTTAACAGTCAAACTTGGGAATTATGCAAGTTGCCTACAGGTAAAATGGCTTTACCAAAAAAATGGGTTTATAGGTTGAAAGAGGAAGATAGATGTAAAAAAAGATTTAAAGCCAGGTTAGTTGTAAAAGGATTTGCACAAAAAAAATACATTGATTTTGATGAGATTTTTTCTCCGATTGTTAAGATGACTTCTATTTGTACTGTTTTAAGTATTGTGGTTGCTGAAGATTTGCATTTAGAACAACTAGATGTGAAAGATGCCTTTCTCCATGGTGATTTGGAGGACATATATATGGAACAACCACATGGATTTGAGGTCATAGGGAAGGAGAATTTGGTGTGGAGATTGAAAAAGAGTTTATATGGCTTGAAACAAGCACCTCAGTAATGGTATCTAAAATTTGATAGTTTTATGGTTGTGCAAGGCTACATTCGATGTAATTCTAACCATTGTATTTATTTTAAGAGGTTGAATAATGACAACTACATTATTTTATGTTTATATGTTGATGACATGCTTGTAGCAAGGTCTAACATGGATCACATAAGAGAGTTAAAACAACAGTTAGCACAATCATTTGCTATGAAGGATTTGGGGGCAACAAAACAAATCCTTGGTATGAAAATTTACAGAGATAGGAAGAACAAGAAATTGACTCTATCTTATTTTGATTATGTTGAAAAGGTGTTGCAGAGATTCTATATGCAGAATACAAAAGTTGTCAGCACACCTTTGCCCAGTCATTTGAAATTGACTAAGGAGATATGTCCTAAGACACCAGAGGAGGAAGAAAAAATATCCAAGGTACCATATGCTTCAGCTGTAGGAAGTTTAATGTATGCCATGGTATGCACAAGACCAGATATTGCACATGTTGTAGGAGTCATAAGCAGGTATATGAGTTATCTCAGATTAGAGCATTAGAATGCAATAAAATGGATTCTCAAATATTTGAGAGGTACATCTAACAAACACTTATGTTTTGAGGGCTCTAATACTAATTTAGTAGGTTATGTAGACTCATATTTAGTAGGGGGTATTGATACCAGGTGGAGTACTATAGGTTACGTCTTTACTGTAGGTAGGATAGCAGTGAGTTGGCTCTCCAGGTTGCAAAAGGTGGTTGCTTTATCCACCATGGAGGCAGAGTATATAACTGCAACAGAGGCAAGCAAGGAGATGATATGCTTGCAATCTTAAATGGAAGAATTGGGCAAACCACAGGCTAACAATTATTTGTTTACAGATAGCTAGAGTGCCATACATCTTGCAAAGAATTCTTCCTTGCATTCAAAGACCAAACACATACAGCTGAGGTATCACTTTATTCGGTTGGTGTTGGATGATGGACAGTTAAGGCTGGAAAAGATACATATAGATGAAAATCTAGGGGATATGTTTACAAAGGTAGTGACAAGGGAGAAGTTGAGCTTCTCTTCAACTTCGGTTGGTCTTCAAGACTGAAAAATAATAAAATCAGAACAACAGAGTCCAGGGTGCTTATTTCTAGTGGGAGCTGCACGCACAACGGTGTTGTCCAGAATCAGTCTCCAAGTGGGAGATTGTTTGGTGTGGAGCCTGATCAGTCTCTAAGTGGGAGATTGTTGGTTGTTAATTTTTGACTGACAAAAGAAAAAATACATTGTAAAACCCTAATTCTAGAAGCTTCCAAAAAGCTTGTTATAAGCGGGTGGGATTTTGATATTGTATTGTAGCATTTGCAGCGGTATTGAGTTGTAGGGATTGCTGGTTGTAATCAATTTAATTTATTGGATAATAATATTGGACTCTCTGTTGGTGGATGTAGCCTGAGTTTGGGTGAACCACATTAAAATTGTCTCACTGTTATTATTTTAGTGTATTTTCATTTATCTGTTTAATCTTTATTTGCATTTAATTGACATCTTCTACCAGCTAACCCTAACAAGACATGGGCGTTCCAGGTAGACATAGGTGCCCCAAGAGGACCTAGGTACCCCAGGAGGACTTGGGCGCCTAGATTAGACTAGGGTGCCCTAGAAGGACTTGGGCGCCCCATTTGGTTCCCTTGTTCGAAAATAATTTTAAATGCACAAAAATTAAGGAAAACAAAACAAACATGAAATAAATGATGACAAAAGTAAAGTTTAGAGACCTACCTCCTGCTCATCTCACCTCTTTGCTACTTGAGACTGAAGTGCATCCAGCCTCGGTGCCTGATAAGGGTGTTGGGTCGACATCATAGCTCTCTCTTTCCTTCTCCTCTTCTTCTCTAAAAGTGAAAATGACAAATGAATGTTGGATAAGTAAAAACTCTATTTACTTATAGTAAATAGGTGAGAATTCCTTTCACTAACTAGGAGCAAAAATGTGGAACATTGATCAAACATCTCCATCTTGGGCTTTTGAACTCTGATTTCTGCACCGTTTGTTGTGTTGGAATCATGATTTCACCCTTCATCTAACCTAATACCTTGTGTATTGGTGTTGTTTTAAGGAATAACCCTACCAATGCATTCTATCATCAAGTCTTCCCTGAAATTTATGCGTGAAGATTACCACCTTGTTTCTCCATTTTGGACTAAGAAAGCAAAAACAAGGGCGTCATATATCTCCCTCGATTTCCACCCTAATCATGTCTCTTCACTCATCCATTTAGTGTTTATGACTAACTTATTTGTTTGATGGGTGGAGGATGATTTGATTATTTCTCTAACACACATTTCTCTGCAAGTTGCGATTCCTAACTTTGTGGTCTTGCAGGATTACAGATTGGGGGCTTCTTCCTCTCACTTGGCAACATTCAAAATCCTCTATAGTATCCTTTTTTTGATTATTGTACTTACTTTCCTTTAGTTGCATATGCACGTAGTGTCATATGGCCACTAAAGTGGGGGATAAATATTATGTCGTAAATTATGGTCCTGCTTAGATTAACACAATTTCACTAAATTTAGCTCCTACCTTTTAGTGTCCCTCAACCCCTTTCATCATTGGACCTATTTAGAACCTGATTAACACACATCTCATCAAAGGAGTGTTATTTTTTGGAGTGATTTTTGACAAAACTCAGGAAGAAATGTTGGATGCCAGACATTTAGGGTACTCTTAAGCAAATATTGGAGTAAAATTTGGGGGTTGGAATTGGGCGCCAAATGCCCATGTCCCACCTTAATCTTTGGGAACCAAATTTTCTTATGGTGTCGGCTTTTCCAATGCACTTTGGAATTCTGAATTCAAATTTTCATTTTCACGTGATGTCGGCATGTTATTTCAAATTATTTAAAGAGAATTGAAAATCATTTTATCACACACAACTTGCATGCAATCTTACCACGCCAAAACTCTGCTACTACTGCTATTGAAGTCTACAAAAGTGTTGAAGCTTATTGAAATTTTTTATCTTTGCTATCATGGAGATATATTGTGGAGATTAGGAATCAAGATCTTGAGTCTATCTTGCTCTTCCTAAGGTTTTTTCAAGCCCTTTGTACGATTGGGAGAAGGGTTGAAGCCTCCAAGTTGAGTTTTGGAATCCTCCATGGATACGACTTGTGTATAGAAAAAATTGAGAGGTTGAAATGATAAGATCACAAAGCGATGATAATAACAACTCCATTACCTATAACATAAAGAGATCGATCTAAGTAAAAAACCAATATCAATGAATAAGTCAATTTAAAACAAGAAATACTTCACCTAGATTGTGTAGTTCTTTTTGTAAGAATGTAGATTGCTCAATAATGTTGCGAAACCATGTTTGCAACAAGCAGATGCAGGTTGTGTTCATGCTCAAAAGATCAATGTGCTCAATGATGCGATGTATGCTCAATTCGTTGTTAAGAAATGCCTGAGAATAAATGATCAAAGATGATTTGTTATGAGATGAGGGGGTTTATATAGGTTTCAATAGAGATCAATCAACGGTCCAAAAAATTTAATGGAATCAACGGATGAGATAAATATAAAATTCATGATGAATGTGCACCTAACATGTGTCACACAGAAAGCTATTTTTGTTTGAGTTAATTTCTTTTTGATAAATATAAGATTAGATTTCATAAATTAGAATATTTTTTTCTAATTTAAGAGTTGTTGATAAAAACAAGATTGATTAAGTCAATTAACTCAACTTGTAATTTACTTTTTGCATGATTTGAGATAAATTAAATAATAAATTATATAATTTTGTGTGCATGGTGAACAAGATTTATTTTTAGAGGAATTGGAAGATAATTGAGGAAATTAAATAAATTAAATTTATTTAATTGTTGGTGCATGATTAGAAGAATAAATAAAATATTTGATAATATTTTATTTTTAGAGATTGAGATAATTTAAATAAATTTGCATGATTTATTTAAATTTGGAAGAACAAGTGATTTAATTAAATAATTAAAATTATTTAATTGTAGATAAGAGGATTTGGATGATAAATTAATTAAATAATTAATTTATTCAATTGATTGTGGATTTGAATTTTGGAAGAAGAAAATGATTTAATTAAATAATTAAAATTATTTAATTGTGGAAGAATAAGGTTGATTTTGATTAAATTAATTAAATAAATATAATTTATTCAGTTAATGTTGAATTTTAGAGTTTTGGAAGAATTTGACGATTTTGATGAAATTAATTAAATAATTAGTGTTTAGTGGAAAATTGGATCTTATTGATCTTTTGTGGTTTAGATGTTAAAATCTGCCTCTCCACTATACATTGAAGGTCTAGGGTCGAATGGCAAGCATTATCATACCCTAAAGTCATTTTTAGATGTAGGGAAACTTGGATTAGAGAATTAATTATCAAATTTTCCTTCTCCTATGCTCAATTGACCGTTAAAACCCTAATTATGCAAATACGACAACAAATTAATGAATTATGAAAAAAACTCTTGTAGACGGGAGTAAAATGCCAAATTACAGAATACTTGTTTTCAGGGTTCTGAAGCAAAACAGTCTGGGACACTAGAGCGAGCGCCCAAGTTCAAGGTACCTACTTTTTCAGGGAATCTGGACCTCCTTCAGACACTGATCAGCCCTGTAACTTCTATTTTTTGGAATCAGTCTGCGGAGGACACTGGAGCGAGTGCCTTAGTCTTCGATGTGCTCCTTTGTCCATCTTTCCTTTAGATCCTGAATCCTTGATGTCTTCCCAGCCTTCCTGCAACTCAACTCTTCCCGGATGCGACACCTGTAACTTGCAATCACAAGACTTGGTTTGGGGGTTGTGGTGTTTAGAGGTTTGCCTCAGTCAAACCCTAAAGGACACTTAAGTCTCTGAACACCGTTGTTAGATAGAGAGGGCATGCCCTTGTGAGGCAGAGGCCAAAAACCAAAGGAAACAATAATAAAAACATAATATTATGTCACCTTGTAGTGAAGTTCTCATGGAGGAAGATGCTTTTCATGCTATGAGGATATTGATGCTCAAATCTGCAAATATCAACACATAAAACACATAAGTCTGCTCTTGCAACACAATAGAAAGCCTTGAATCACCTTGAGAACACAATAGCTTTCTAGTAATCATCTAGTTGAAATATAGTTTTACAAATGAATGCCTACACATTCTTATAAATGCATCTACAAGCACTCCTGCTAAGATATTTGAAATTCAAACTTACCGTGTCGGCAAAGGGACCTAATAACAGTCACTAACTGACACCTGCAAATTGAGGCTGCCCTAAAATAGGGCAAGACTAGGGCATGGGCACCCAAGTCCTCCCCCTATTTTAGGCAAGGTATAGCTCAAGGGGTCCTCCTAGGTTCTATTTGCCATGGGACTTAGGTCTCATTCCATCGGGATGCTAAAATATGAACTAAAATGTCCTAAATGCACTCTAAAGACTTGAGAGCTAAACCTTATGAGGGAAAAGCCCCCAAGGGGACATTTTCTGACATTACATTTAGCCCCCACTTTAATGTATATATGAACACGAGGCCCATACATGCATTAAAGTAAGGTCACAAACACAACAAACACACCAAGCATGGAGAAGACACGCCAATCACATGGAAAACAATAATAGTCACACAAAAGATGGAGAAGATAGTTACAGTCATGCATAACACGAAGTAGATAGTTAATGCATAGAAGACACATTAATGCATGGAAGACAGAAATGATATCTTTTCTTTTCTTTATATATGAAATGCAAATGCAAGTACTGGAAAGTAAATAAACCTCCCAAAATGCAGGAAGCACTACTCAAAGGCGCTGGTCTCTACATATGGAGCAACACACACGCAATACACACAAAACCTCCCAAAATGCACAAAGCACTACTCAAAGGCGCTGGTCTATGCATATTGGGCAACAAACGCGCCATACAAAACAAGCACACCAAAACACACACACTTGAAGAAACGAAGAAAACATGGTAGACAAACGATGGTGTGTTCCCTATTTCTAGGCTCATCACCATCTCAGGCACATTACAGGCACACACTGACGATTGCGCTTCGCCACAACAATTGCCGAAGACATGCTTAAGGGTTGAGTTAGTCACATAACTGCTCCTCGCCTCTACAGAGGACTTTTAAAAATAACAGGATGATGTAATCTGCTCTGAGAAATACACCATCCCCGTCTTTGTAGAGGGCTTAAGAAAAAGGATATACGCAATGTCCTGCCTTCGCAGAGGGCTTACATGATTGATTGATTGATTGCAAACAAATTCAAGATGCATGATGCACTACTTGGGCGCAGGTCTATGCATCTGAGGTCAAACACATTGCTAACATCTATAACAGACAGCTTACCTTATATATGCCCCCACCTTAAGGTGGTTGATATCAGTTATCGATATCAAGCATGTTAAGGTAGGAAGAAAACACACAAGGGAACATTGACTTTCGCAAAGCCCATGCCCCTCATAGGTGACATGTACTTTACCATCGACAAATGTTCCCACAAACACATCCCTACAAGAAACATGTTAGTGTCTACAACATCATGATAAACAACAACATCAATGCACATGATTAACCACACAAAGAGCCAAGGTTATACAACGAATTCAGAGTTCGAGGATAACCAGGGGCTATATAATGAAGCTCTACGAATCAAGTACCACCAAGGCTAGATTCAAAGGCAAACAAAGGTGCACGGAGCAACAGTATTGTTAAGGTTTGTAAATGCAATAGAAACATCATGAAATTCACTACGCAGAAAGCACGAGTGCTTCCATTAGCCAAGCGTTGGATAAAATATACAACCCAGTCGTCATATTAGGAACTATAATTCATTTTTTTATTGCTCTCGAAAGAGACACTAGGTCTGCATCAGTATCAATGTTTGTCATCATTTGCCCGCTAGATGGAAACACTAGAGGAAGGGAAACAATAAATAAGAGAGGAGAAACAAGTGTCTTAGGGACAATCACGTAGGAGGGTGCCCCCAAGTCACCAACCACGACACTATGTCCGTCAGACACAACACACAACAATGAAATCAGAGAGAGACAATATAGAAGAATGATGATACAAATAGAAGAAGGTCACAATAGAGGTGGTCTCCTGGTATCCCGAACCTTACGAGAGAATCTGAGGTCATCCCAGGAGGCCTAAACAACACATAACACATCATGGGGGAAGCACATCACGAGAGAGATTAAAGGATTATAGATACTTACCTGTAGGGCCCCTTCTGGGCTAGAAATTGTCTATAAGCAAATCGTCGTCGTCATCATCCCATTCCCTAATGATGGAGGATAGTGGGACATATGGTACCATAGCCAAATTTATATCTTGTTCATCATGTTGTTCATCGTTAGGATTGTCTTTGTTTGGTTGAATGTTAGGATCAATGTTTTCTTGTTGAGAGGCAAGGTTTATAGCATATTCTTGTCTCCTTTTTCTTCTTTCTCTTGCTTTTCTATTTCATTTTGTTTTACCACTTATCTTTTGTAAGATAGGGCTATTTTCTTTCATAGGCTTGTGCAAATTAGAAGATGAAGCACCGGGATCAAACCTCATTTGTCGGGGTGGAAAACTTTGTTGTTGACAACAATCTTCCGATCTTTGTAAGGATTTCAGGGGAGGAACCTCAGCATAGGGACCTTGTCCTTTTGGTCTAAAGTTCTCTTCACATGCGGGTTGTTTCTCTTTTGCCATTTCTTGTGTAAGAGGATTAGGTACCGGGTGTAATAGTTTCACCTTGTAATTTCTATAGCTTAAGAATGTAAAGTTCGTTCATAGCTCTAATTTGTCGCTAGTATGTTTGTTACAAAAGTAATCCAATGTGAAGTGTTGTTGTGTAATTGAAGGTTTGTATGTATTTCGATGAATGAAATGCACTTGTCCATTCAAAGGAAATTTGACATATTTATAAATAGTTGAAGGGACCGCTTTCATAGCTTTTAACCAAGGGATTCCAAGTTTTATGTCAAAGGTATCAGAATCGGGAGTAATATCAAAACATTGCTCAACATGCTTCTCAAATACAGTTACTATCAATGATATCTTACCCAGTGGTTTCTTTAAAGCTCCTGTATGTGTCTTAATCATTAAGTTCAAAGGGCTATAAGGGCCTTGTATTAACTGATTTGAAAAGAGGAATTTTTCAGTGGCAACATTAGTCATGCAATAAGGATCAATTAGAGTTCCCTCCACATTATTTCCCATTATTTGAATGGTGATGTAAAGAAGTCCTTTGGAATCATTGATTGTTCTATCATGAGGAGTGAAGACAATTTTGGGTTCAAGAACCTTTATTTTCATGTAAGGTCTAGGGCCATGTTTTTATGCTCAAACTAATGCCAAATCAGATTTTGAAATCTTTTCAAAGTTGGTGCAAAAGGTAAGAGCAAAAGTAGCCAAAAAATGCTTGATTTTTTTATGCTTTTGGAATGCAAATGAATGAAACAAAGGATGCTATGAGGATTTAAGTCAAGGGCAGAAGGTCATATGATTGATATCAGTCCAAAACAACAGTATAATCACTCTCAACACACTCTTGATGCAAATACAAGATAATGCCAAGTTAAAATGTAGCGAAAATATGGCAAAATAGGTATTTTTTCACCAAAATTCAATGCAAAAGAGCATAACAAAGGGTGTTGTGAGGAAAATGATGATGAAAAAAAAATAATATCAGTAATAACAACCTCTTGGTGCCAAAATACCTAACACAACATGATTTTAGCGCCACTTAAGGTCAAACCCTAGTGAAAATATAGCAAAAATAGGCTATTTTTCATGGTTTTTCAACTCCAAGACCTAGAAAAAGAGGTGTTGTAAGAAATTTTAGGAGGGACAATGAAGAATATCAATAATATTAGTCACATAAATCCATAAGATTGATCACAACATGCTTGGAGTGCAAACTAGGTCAAACCCTAGGGCAAAAATGGTCAAAATGTGTAGTTTTTCGCTAGATTTTCACTACAAGAGCCCGTTAAAAGGGTGTTGTGAAGCTTTTTATGAGGGGAAAAAAATTATTACCTTGATAACAACAAATTAATGCAAAAATATCTTTCACAACACACCTATGGTGCAAGTTTATGAAGTCGATAAGGCCAAAATTAGTGCAAATCATTGTTTTTGAAGCCCTAGGTTTGAGATCTTGGGATAAAATTATATGTGAATGCTTTGAAGTCTAATTTATGATGGAAATTAAATACTCTCAAATATGAAAATAATTTTCAAGGTTAATTATGCAAAATGCCCATGCAAATTTAATGAAATTGCACCAAAATTGCTAGTTTTTGTTGAAATTTTCAATGCAAAAAATTTAAATTTAAATGCAAATTCACACTAAAATGCAAGACTACAGCCAAATACAAATTTGAATGAGCCTCTAAAATTAGTAGAAAAATCTGATAAAAGATTTTTCCTACAAACCCTAGATTTTAGAATTACTAGGTTATATAAAATTAACAAAATTTTCACAAAACCCTAGCAATTAAATGATGAAAATGCAAAACAAGATTTTAAATTTTTTAATTTTTCTGTAGTTTATATCAGATCTGATGCAAAAATCATGAATTATGAAAATTTAGGAAGAACTGACACAATTTAGTAAGCCCAACAATGCAATTTTTTTTGTATTTTTCTAATTTTTCAATTTTTTTGAAATTTTCTCAATGCAATAAGGTAAATGACCAAATTAATGAATGAAATCACACCAAATCTGCAGACAAACACTTAGCAAGTTGCAATTTAAGTTCAAAGACACAGGTTCACCAAAATGTTTAGTGGAAAATTGGATCTTATTGATCTTTTGTGGTTTAGATGTTAAAATCTGCCTCTCCACTATACATTGAATGATATAGGGTCAAATAGCAAGCATTATCATACCCTAGAGTCACTTTCAGATGTAGGGAAACTTGGATTAGGGAATTAATTATCAATTTTTCCTTCTCCAATGCTCAATTGACCATTAAAACCCTAATTATGCAAATACGACAACAAATTAATGAATTACGGAAAAAGCTCTTGCAGACGAGAGTAAAATGCCAAATTACAGAATACCTATTTTTAGGGTTTTGAAGCGAAATAGTCAGGGACACTGGACTGGGCACCCAAGTCCAAGGTACCTACTTTTTCAGGGAATCCGGACCTCCTTCAGACACTGATAAGCCTTGTAACTTTTGTTTTCCAGAATTAGTCTACGGAGGACACTGGAGCGAGCGCCCTAGTCCCGAAAGTGCTCCTTTGTCCGTCTTTCCTTCAGATCCTAAATCCTTGATGTCTTCCCAGCCTTCCTGCAACTCAACTCTTCCTAGATGCGACCCCTATAACTTGCAATCACAAGACTTGGTTTGGGGGTTGTGGTGTTTAGAGATTTGCCTCAGTCAAACCCTGGAGGACACTTAAGTCCCCGAACACTGTTGTCAGATAGAGAGGGCGTGCCCTTGTGAGGCAGAGGCCAGAAACCAAAAGAAACAATAATAAAAACACAATATTATGTCACCTTGTAGTGAATCTCTCATGGAGGAAGATGCTCTTCATGCCATGAGGAGATTGATGATCAAATATGTAAATATCAACACATAAAACACACAAGTCTGCTCTTGCAACATAATAGAAAGCCTTGAATCACCTTGAGAACACAATAGCTTCCTAGTAATCATTTAGTTGAAATCTAGTTTTACAAATGAATGCTTACACATGCTTATATATGCATCTACAAGCACTCCCACCAAGATATTTGAAATTCAAACTTATTATGTCGGCAAAGGGACCTAATAATGGTCACTAACCAACACCCGCAAATTGAGGCTGCCCTAAAATAGGGTAGGACTAGGGTGCGGATGCCAAAGTCCTCCCCCCTATTTTAGGCAGGGTACAACTCAAGGGGTCCTCCTAGGTCCTATTTTCCATGGGACTTAGGTCTCATTCCATCAGGATGCTAAAATATGAACTAAAATGTCCTAAATGCACTCTAAAGACCCGGGAGCTAAACCTTATGATGGAAAAGCCCCCAAGGGGACATTTTCCAACATTACAATTAGATTATTTAATTAGCATTGAAATGCAGGTGATTAGACATATTTGACAAAATGCAAGTGATGCAATAACATGGTCATTTTTGGGTGTCTACATTTTGCCCCTCTTTAATGCAATGCAGTTTATAGTGTTGCTTCAAAGAAAATGATTGTTGAAGACATGATACAATTTTGATGCCCTAGTGTAGCTAGTTGCCCCTGTGTAGCTGGCATAGGATGCCCCCTCAAGAGAAAAGACAGGGAATCAACATAAGGATTGGGTTGATGCTCGACTAGAAGATTGTGTTGGAGAAAGACGAGGTTGGGTAGACGAAGGCTGACACAATGAAGAAGTTAGCAGACATGAGGATAGGTTGGATTTAGTGCTTATAGATGTATGACACATGATATCTAACATGTGGTTTTGTAGATATGCGTCAGACATTGATGATAGATAGAAGTCAATGGAGATAGAAGAGAACATGATAGAAAGATTGTTGATCGATCTTTACTTGAAAAACTATATGATGACATGGATAATGGATGGGTAAATTGATAAGCTTGTTGCAACGGTTACACAAATGTATATACAGAGCAATCCTTATTTTTGATATAGTACATGGATAGTTTGCCACCAAGGTATAAATGACCAAGGTGTTGTGATATTTGAGTGCGAGGATGTTCACTCTACAAGCAAGCGGTTTGAACTTAGATCCCTTAAACATAATATAACCTTGTTGGATATGTGAATGAGCCATAGTCTTGAACATAAAATAAACTTTAATACATAGATGCAAGAAGAATATTAATATGTAATATGCTAGGTTGTAACACATACAAGATAAATATGCTGCTAAGAAAGATACTAAGATTATTCCTCAAACATGGCACACAAAAGCAATGACTATGCCCCCAATCTGTACTGCATCGCAACATACCAAGATTATAGATAAATCAAGGTAGTCTTAAATAGGTAATGGAAAAGGAACAAAAAGGACGTTTCCATAAACAAAAAGAACTAAGATAAACCAAAAAATAAACTGACTGACTTACAAAGTAAACATACAGTCAACATATTCTCTTGCCAAAGAGGTTGCTTAGGATAGATTGGATTGGTTGGGATAGATAACAACCTTATTGTAGGAAAGATATATCTGTTAAAGGGTGTTATCTTTTGAAAGGATAATGTCTGGTTTCAGGAAATGCAACATGTTGTATAAGACTCCTAGTCTGGTTTTGATCATGGAACATCCTGTATAAGACCAATTTGTTGATCTAGTGCTTTGTTGAAGTTTGACGTAGTTGATGTTGGCAATCGATATGTAGGACAACATATGACTTTGCAAGTAGGTTGCTTTGCTTCAAGTTTGTTAAGGACCTTTGGTTGGAAAGGATGTGTTTGTTTGTTGTTTTGCTGCTTGAGTTAGTCAAGTCGAGGTGAATGGATTTTGATAAACATAAGACTAGAAAGGTGGAATGTCAATGGATTGAGATGGGTGAAGAATGATGAATCATATGTGCATGAGTACTGGATACATCCTTTGTATTCTAAACTGCCTACATACCTTGTATCCAATGGGATCAAGGCACATTATGATGAACAATGAAATGATAATATGTAGTTCTGGATAGAGTGATGAGAGGGTCAAGGTGTTTGAGCTTGGGTAAGGGAAATGATGACATCTCATGTACCCGAGTCATGGAAATGTCCTTTGTGTTCCAGACTGCCTACATACCCATGTCCATGGGATCAAGGTACCCTAAGATTGAGATTGAGATGATATGTAGTTCTAGCTAGTGTGGTGATGTAGGATAGTGTTGGGTAGATAACAACCTTATTGTAGGAACAATGTGTCAGGTAAAGGGTGTTATCCATTGAAAGGATAATGTCTAGTTTCATGAAATGAAACATGTCGTATAAGACGCTTGGTCTGGTTTTGATCATGGAACATTCTGTATATGACAACTGATATGGTTGATTGGTTTGGTTTGATGTGTTTATGTTTTCATTTTGGTTGTTTGTGTTTTTGTTTTTTGAAGGATTGAAGTGTTTTGTGTTTTTGTTTTTTGTTTGAAGGATTGAAGTGTTTTGTGTTTTTGTTTTTGTTTGAAGGATTGAAGTGTTTGTGATGCACGAACAAGGATCCGTTGCTAGACCTAGTTAAGGAAAGAGTTTCCCCCATTGTAGTAGAGGAAGACATAGATAGTTGACATAGGATAGCTGATGTTTTGACATTGATAACTTACATGGGATGATGACGATGGACATTGACAAATTTCCAAGCTATGTTAGATAGGGAGATGGAAATGCAAACAAGGTCAATGGTTTTATTTTGGTTGGATGGATGAAGTTTATCATGAAAGAGACATGGAATGAATGAAACTCGATAGATGATGGATGCTGACTCTACACATTGTGCATGTTTGCTAGGTTTTCACTATGGTACTTATCCAAGGAACCTGTTTACCAGGTTTTAACCATAGGACAGATTATTTTTGTTGTTATTGCTTTTGATTTTTTTCCTTTTTGTCTTTTTTTGACATAGATACTCTGAGGATCAGGCAAAGAACTTCTTGAAATGAACACTATTGAGTGGCTCATCTAGAGGAATGTTGTTAGGTGTTGCTAAAGTATAAGCTCCTAATCCATATGCTACTGTGATAATAAAGGGTCCTAACCAATTAGGCTCAAACTTGCCCTTCTTTTCCCGATCTGCTTGATTTTGCTGATTTTCTTTTAAGACAAGATCACCAACTTGAAACTGTCTTTCTTTGATCTTCCTGTTGTAGTTATGCCAGAGGTGGTTTAGATAGACATGAAGATGATTAAGTGTGGAAAGGCACCTCTCATCTAGTAATTCTTGCTTCGCTAATATGGAAGTACAATATTCCTCTCCATCAATCAGGTTCTGCATGGATACTCTGAGGGATGGGATCTCGACCTCTATAGGTAGGATGGATTTAGAGCCATAGACCAAGGCATAGGGTGTGGCACTAGTTGGTGTTCTGATACTAGTGCAGTAGGCCCATAGGGTGGGATTGAGTTGCAAGTGCCAATCACGACTAGCTTCATTAACTGTTTTCTTGAGGATTTTGAGAATGGTTTTGTTGGAAGCCTCAGCTTGGTTGTTACTATGTGGATAATAGGGAGTGGAAAAATGATGTTGGATATTGTATTGGGTGCACAAGGCATAGACATCTTGATTCTTGAATGGTCTCCCACTATCAGTGACAATGGCTTGGGGGATATCATATCGGTAAATGAGGTAGTTAAGGATAAACTTGGCTATTTGCTTACCGGTGATATAGGTCATGGGAATGGCTTCAACCCACTTCGTGAAGTACTCAGTGGTGGTAATGATGAACTTATGGCCATTGGATGAGGATGGGTGGATTTGTCCTACAAGGTCGAGACCCCATTGTGAAAAAGGCCATGGAGTTGTCACAGGTTGTTCATGAGCTGGTGCGTGAATCAAATCTCCATGCTTCTAGCATTTTAGACACTTTTTAGCAAACTATAAAGCATCTTATTCTATTGTAGGCCAGTAATATCCTATGCGGAGTATCTTTGTAGCTAGATTAGGCCTGGTAGAATGTGTGCCACAGACACCTTCGTGTATGTCTTGTAAGGTGGCATCGGCTTCTTCCACATTAAGACATCGTAAGAGGATACCATCAAGACTCCGACGATATAGTGTATCACCTAGAATAGTGTAATGGGAGGATCGACGGATAAGGGTTCTGCATTGGGTTGTGGATAGGTCAATGGGAAAGTTACCATTTTTAAGGTAGTCATAAATATCTTTGTACCAAGGGGAATTGGGACCAACAAGTTTGCATATGATTTCAGTAGTTGGAACATCGACGACTGGTATCAACAATTGCTCGATCAAGAATTCACATTTCTGTGTGTTTGCAGGCATGTCTATAAGTGACCCCACAGAAACCATAGAATCTGTATCTTTACCATGCTCTCTAGGAATCTGCTCGAAAGTGATGCTAGAAAAGTGTGGTTTGTAGGCATCCACTAGTTGTTTGTAAGGGACCAACTTTTCATCTTTTGTTTGATACTCATAAGTTACTTGTCGAATGACTAGTTGTGAGTCCCCATATACCTGTAGTTCTTTGATGTCCCATTGAACTGCTGTGTTGAGACCTATGAGGAGTGCTTCATATTCGGCTATGTTGTTAGTGCAAGGAAATGCAAGCCAATATGACTTTGGGATATAGTCATTTTGAGGCATGATGAATAAGATGTCAGCCCCTGATCTATGTTGTGTGTAGGAACCATCAAAGTACAACTTCCACATTACTAAGGTAGAAAGAGTGAAGAGATTCTCATCTGAAAAGTCAGAGACCATCGGATGTACATATGTCATAGGTGCTTCTGCTAGTTGATTTGCGAGGGCTTGTCTCTTGATTGCTTTTTGGTCCACATACTCAATGTCAAACTCACTAAGGATCACGACCCATTTAGCTAGTCTGCCTGTGAGAGCTGTTTTTGCTAGGAGATACTTTAATAGATCAATTTTTGCTATGAGATTTGTATGTTGGTTTAACATGTAATGCTACAACTTTTGGGAAGTGAACACTAAAGCTAAACAAGCTCTTTCCATAGGTGAATAATTTAGTTCAAAACCCACCAAGGTTCGACTAATATAATAGATTGCATGCTCTTTGCCTGACTCATCATGCTGTGCTAGAAGAGCCCTTGGGGCTATAGTTGTAGTTGAGATATATAAGATCAAAGGTTTATCTGCCACTGGCGGTACCAAGATTGGGGGTGTAGCTAGATACTCTTTGAGTTGATCAAATGTTGCTTGACACTTATCATCCCATCTAAATGAGACATCTTTTTAGAGCAAGTGTTGAAATGGTTGACATTTATCTGCTAGCTGTGAGATAAAATGCCTAATAGATTGTAGTGCATGTCTTGTGGTTTTAGCTATGGTATTTCCTAAATCCTCACTCTCCTTGCAATAGTTTGATAGGTGTCTTTTTTGGTTTATCTTGTTATGGGTTTGGATATTTGGGTGGTGGTGTGAGAATGATCTTGGCATGTCTTTGGTTTTTGTGAAGTGGCATTGATTGGAATTATGGAAAGTGGTAGTAAGGGCCCCCTCAAGCATGGTTGGCTTTTCAACCATCATATGAGTAAGATCTTTTGATGCCCTAATTTAATGTTGTTGAATCTAGTGAATCTCATTTTAAGGGAGGAGGGAATTGCTAATAACAAGTCTTTAATTTTTGAGGCCACCATTGTTACTTTTTGGAAGAAGCTTGAGTAGGGGGTTTAGTCAAAGGATGTTCATGGTTGGTTGGAACTTCTACTCCTCCACTCTAAGAATGCAATGGTGGTAGAGGATGATTTGGAGGAGGCGGAGGTTGTCATGGGTGATTCAAAAAATTTGGTCGACACCAACACGGATAGTGTTGAACTTAAAGTGATCAAGGAAGAGTTGTGTGCAATGAATAATGGAGTTGAGACCCTTACAATGTTTGTCAGAATTTATGTTTGGTTGTCAAATTCCTATTGGGTTCTCATAATAAAGGCACTCTTGAAGTTACCAATGCATATACTTTGCCTCATCTTTATGGTGGTCACCTACATAGAGCTCTAGAGTGCTCAAAAATTATTCATGGTATTAAATTCTTATGTCTTCTAGATGGGAATGGTGATATGAAACCAAAATTGATGATCATAGTAGCTAAGGTTTGGAACAATTGCATGTTTATTCAAACTATTTAATTCAAATATATTATTAATATTAATATGTTAAATATAAAATACATTTTATAATATTCATATTGATAATATATTATATAGTATTTTATATTTATAAATATAATTTATATATTATAAAATATTTATGAAAATATAATATTGTATTATATTTATATAAAGTAATTATAGGGCCACATTAGTTAAATACAATACAATATAGTAGTCATAGTAATTGTATTATTGAACAGTAGTTAAATACAATTATTGGCGTTTCCCCTAAGACAGTATAATAGAAACCCTTAAGTAATTCACCGATAGGCTTTATATGTGAGCATCATAGTGCTCGGAATTGTCTCACGCCATAAAAAAAAAAAAAATTCACGCTCAGAAATCTTCTAAACTCGTGGGTTATTCCTATCGGCGTATTCCTTGAACCTCCTATGGGGCAAGTGCTAGTTAGCCGATAGGCTTTATATGTGAGCATCATAGTGCTCAGAATTGTCTCACACCGTAAAAAAAAAAAAAAAAAATTCATGCTGGGAAATCTTCTAAACTCGTCAGTTATTCCTATCAACGTATTCCTTGAACCTCCTATGGGGCAAGTGCTAGTTAGCCGATAGGCTTTATATATAAACATCATAGTGCTCGGAATTGTCTCACGCAGTAAAGAAAAGAACAAAAATTGACGCTGGTAAATCTTCTAAACTCGTCGGTTATTCCTATCGGCGTATTCCTTGAACCTCCTATGGGCAAGTGCTAGTTATACTGGTTGCATTAAATATCGTGCAGAGTGTGCATAAAGCACAAGGTGTTCCAATTTTCCCGTTCCGTGCAGGTGCGTGAGAACAACTGACGAGTTCAGAATTTCCCCGCGTGAATGGAAACAATTTGCCAGCCGGCGTCCCACAATTTACCGGCGTGAGACAATTTTCCGGACAAAAATGTCCCACATATAAGCCTATCGGCTAATTATGGGCAATTTAAGTATAAGCATCCAAACAATGGGAACCTTAGAAGTCTTGTAGGCAGCCATGACCACGTTTCTTATTCTCAGGTCATAGACACTCATTACAGAACTACCGAACTTTTAAACGAAATGGAACTTCCCAAAAATTCACTGAAAGTTTTTCCTGCAAATGGTTGGTTCAATCTAAATTCCTAGAGTTGCTAAAATACTTTTGAACAACTGGGGATTTGAAAAGGAGAAAATGGAAATGGCAGAGATTTTGAGATTGAGCATTGCAGAGTAAACACAGTGTGGTAGAATGAATAAGAAGACACTCCACATTCTGCTTACTACACACAACCCTCCTCTACAGTGTTGTACATATCTATATTTATTGAACACCTGCATTGCCCTTTCACAAGGCAAGCTAATCCACTCTCTCATCATTGACAGGGGATTGCCATTTGCTACACGCAGGGTTTTTCAAAATACTCTTCTCAACATGTATATCAACAACGGTAGTCTGGTGAATGCTCGTAAAGTTTTTGATAACATGACGACACAAGGAGACGTCTTCTCATGGAATGTGATTATTGCAGCTTACCAAAAACAGGGCTATCCTCACCAGGCATTCACACTCTTTAACAAAATGCAACAAACAGCTGTTCAAACCAATCCCTTCACCTTTGCCAGCATACTCGCAGCCACTGCAAAAATGGGAGCTTTGGAAGAGGGTATGAAACTTCATCAAAAAATAATCCAAAGCGGAATTTTGTCCGATGTTGTAGTTGGGAGTGCCCTGATAGACATGTATGCAAAATGCGGAAGCATACACAAGGCACGTCAACTATTTGACGAAATGCCTCATAAAAATGTGGTCTCATGGACTAGCACAGTTGCAGGTTACGCACAAAATGGGTATTTAGAAAAGGCTTTGGAGACTTTTAAACAAATGCAATTGGCAGGTGTAAAGACAAACTCTACAACATTTGCCATTATCCTTCCATCCTGTGCCAAAATGGGAGCCACGGACATGGGTATGGAGGTCCACCAAAGAATAATACAAAGCGGATATTTGTCAGATGTTGTAGTTGCCAGTTCCCTAACACACATGTATGCAAAATGCAGAAGCTTAGAGAAGGCACGAAAATTGTTTGACACAATGCCTCGAAGAAATGTGGTATCATGGAATACCATTATATCAGGATATGCACAAAATGGTGATCTTGATGAAGCTTTAAAACTTTTCCAAGAAATGCCTCAGAGAAATGTCGTCTCTTGGACTGCAATGATAGCAGGATATGTACAGAATGGGCTAGTTGAAAAGGCCTTGGAAACTTTTAAGCAAATGCAATTGGCAAGTGTAAAGCAAAACTCCGCAACCTTTGTCAGCATTCTCCCAGCTTGTGCCAAAATGGGAGCTTTGGAAGAGGGTATGGACATCCATCAAAGCATAATGGAAAGTGGATTCTTGTCAGATGTTGCAGTTGTAAATGCCCTGATAGACATGTATGCAAAATGTGGAAGCATACAGAAGGCACGTGAACTGTTTGACAAAATGAATCAAAGAGTTGTGGTTTCCTGGACTGCAATGATTGCAGGATATGCAATGCACGGCTACGGCAAGGATGCTTTCCAACTCTTTGAACTAATGAAGCACTCTGGGACACGCCCTGATCATGTAACCTTTGTTTGTGTTTTATTTGCATGCAGTCATGCAGGTTTAGTGGACGAGGGCTGTGTATACTTCAATGCCATGACTCACTCTTATTGCATTATGCCTACGTTAGACCATTATGTTTGCATGGTTGACCTCCTTGCCCGTGCTGGTTATCTTGAGGAAGCTCTACATTTTATCATCAAGATACCAATTAAACCTGCAATGGTTCTGTGGATGTGTTTGCTTGGTGCCTGTAGATCACATAAGAATATAGGGCTAGGAGTATATACAGCAACTCTCCTTTTTGAGCTCATTCCTAAGAATGCTGCACCTTATCTTCTTCTGTCAGACATCTATGCACAAGTGGGCAGCTGGGGTGAGGTCCGAAAGGTAAGGAGATTAATGAGAGAGAGAGGAATTAAAAAGATTCCTGGGTGTAGTTGGATTGAAGTCCATAAAGTGGTACATGCTTTTTGTGTGGGAGACAGATCACACCCACAAACACAAGATATCTATGCAAACTTGGACAGATTGTCTAAGGAGATGAAGGCGGCAGGGTATTTTCCAGATTCAAAGCATCTACTGAATGATGTGGAGGAGGAAGAAAAAGAATTCTCCCTCTCCCACCATAGTGAGAAGCTGGCAATTTCATTTGGATTGTTAAACACATCCCCTGGAACAACTATTAGAGTCGTCAAAAACCTTCGAATATGTATTGACTGCCACAGCACAGTCAAGTTTATCTCCAAGATTGTTGCTAGAGAGATTGTTGTGAGAGATGCAAACCGGTTCCATAATTTCACACAAGGACAATGTTCTTGTGGAGATTATTGGTGATGCAAGCTGTAAATGTGTTGCACCAAGGTGTATCGTGTCAGACTTCCAGTGATAAGAAAACAAGGAATCAGGTTTTATTTTCAGTTTCTGAAAAATATTACTTGACTTTATAAAATAAGACAAAAAGTATGCAGCACGGTGGCTATATGTATTGATGGGGTACCTTTTAAAGCTCTGGTTTATAATACCATGGAGGTGTTTTGACATTAAACATTTTTAGGAAGCTCATCAATCAATCCAATTCCCAGAGACAATGATGAGAGCAGCTCTTGATTGTTCTTTACTCCAACCGTTAGCCTTTTTGTATGTTCCTTTTCTCTGGACCAATTTTAATATCTTGTGCCTATGTCAGGTTTGCCATTGAGGACTGAATACATGTCCAAGAGCACAAATGCAAATTTATGTATGTTCATCTGGATTTTGTTGTGTTCATAGTTGTATATTTATAATAAAGCTTTACATCCCTTTTCTTCATGGTAGAGGTACTGTTTTTTTTAGTTTCTATTTTATTTAGTTTAATTTTAATTTTGTTTTTGTGTTTTAGTTTTTATTTTATTTAGTTTAATTTCAATTTGTTTTCTATTAATTTTGGAACTTTTAAAAACCACTCATATAAATAATTTAGGCTAATTAAAATAAATAAAGTATTTAAATAAATAATCAACCTAAATTTAATAGTTGGGATTAATATTAAATAATTGAGATTAATATTCAATAAATATAAAAAATAATTAAATTATATGTAAGGGTGCTTTGCTTTCTAATTGATGTAGATGTCAAATGTCAATATCAAAATTCATTTGTCATGATGTCAAAACTTAAGAGCATGTCATACAACTATTGCTAATCTAAAACTTGATTGTAAAACTCTCTGGTTCATGTAATGATCAGCAAAAAATTGAACTTAATTTTTTTTGGGGAATCATCATTAAAGTACAACAAGTTGAGCACACATGCCTCTAAAGTACATGAGTACATAACCAATTGACGACCAATTGTAAGTTCTCTATCTAATGAGTTATCGTACAAGTCTATGATTTTTAATATATGCATTCTCATTATTGTTCAAGTTATTGAATGTCCTAAGTGGGCATCAAGACATTCAATAACACTACCCAATAGGTTAAGAACCCATGGAAAATAATTTAGTGTCTTGCATCCAGAAGATAGGCAAGCCTATATTGGATGATTAACACCTACATTGGATAATTAATGGATCTTACACTCATATACTTTAGATATGATTGGTACCTTACTTAGTTTACAACATTGTATTTCATAATTGATCCTTGGAGCATTAGATATCACTCTGCAGAATATTACAAGTTTAAGGATCATTAAGAAGGGTTAGATCTCCCTTCATATTCTTATATTAAATTCCCATTGGTTCTCACTTGAATACATCCTATAAACTTCTATTCTTTATAGTAGGTTACACACTAATTTGTGGGACACCTCAAGCTTTAGGGTCTCATAAGGGTAATATAAATCTGCCCTCCAAAAAGAAAGTAATTAAATCTTGATGACTTTTTAATCTAAGTATCTACAATTCCCTTAAGATCATAAGTTCGTTTCCCTTATTCTTTAACCAATTATTTGCCTTCTTTAAGTCACCATTAATGTTAGGCACCTTGTGTCCTTTATCCCTTTTTGGAATTATTTAATTGTTATCAATTAACCTTCCATTATTACCTAATGAGATTTAGGGTTTCATTGACTAAGGTTTGATAACCTATTTATTTATCTAGGAATTAACCTAAAATAGTATAGTTGATCCATATTCAATCATGGTTAGATCTATTTAGAAATCAAGCATGTGGTCTAAATCATTCTTTACCCTTTAGGGTTGAGTTGGTTGATATATGTTCTAAATAGTTTCTGAAAAATTCTAGTATTAGTTTTGATCTTTTCTTAGTCAAGATCACTTACAAATCCCTTTCACATTGAAGGGACTATCATAGTATTACACTGGGATTTAAAGTCTCCTTATTATGCACTAGATATATTATTATTCATTTATACTTTCCAATATATTAAGTCCAATTCAAACTTAGGTTTGTGAAACCAAGATATGCATTCTTATCCAACTAAGTGAGTGGGTTTTAAATATCATTGAATTACCATAATTGATTAAATAGTAGATATTGTAACTAAAACAATAAGTTTTATTTCCTTATCTAACATAGAAGATGACTTAAGATTTCATTATAAATTATTTCTACTTGAAAACCTTCCAAGCTTTCATCTAAATCCATTCATTTATTCACATGCACTACAAATATCAAATTAATATAATGGAATCTAATATGTTACGCATATTAATATAAGCATATATCTAACAAAAGACAAAAATATTCTAATCTTTCATCTAAATCCATTCATTTCTTCACAAGCACTACAAATATCGAATTAATATAATGGATTCATCTAATATGTTAAGCAAATATTTCTATTGCCTTTGGCGATTCTTACAATGCCAATTGTAATGTCTCAAGATTTTGCCCAAGACATTAGCACTTAATGAACAAACGAACAATTTTTTTATGTTACCATTATAACACAAATGTGTCACAAGACACACCTACACATTAGAGATGTTGCAACACAATGCAATGACACTAATATAACACGATATCAAAGCAGAAAAGCATGACTACACAAGTGGAAGTATTTTCACTATCGTGAGATGGCCTCATCACAAAAAACATATGAGAGGATAGATTTTCCTCTAAGCACAGTGGAAGGGTGCTTAACCACCATTCCCATCTCTCACAAATATATAAAGGAATGGAACGATGCATTGTCTCATCCAATAAACTAAAACAAGACATATTCTCAATCACAATTGATAGAGAAACATAAAAAAAATTACTGGAACACCTAACTAGGAGGTTTCATGGTAGGGAGATTCACTATCTCAACCTAATCTAGAAGACTATTTGTTTCCCCACAAGGCACAAAATGGACAATAAGTGAAAAAGGACATAAAACACCACCAAACTAAATTAATATGTAAACAAGGAAGACTTTGGAAACTGATGTTTACTATTCACTAGTATAGGTTTTTCCCCTTTTGATTAATAATGCCTCTTTTTCTAGTATCGGAACACCTTGGTGATCCTATGATCACCCTCAGTATTGTAGATTTGCTTGCTATAAGCACCCAAAATTGTATAGGTCGATATAATAAGTTTGATGATGATTTTGTGGTCTGGCTCACGACCCATGTGGCATGATCATTTATCCTCAAAACTCTTTTCTCTTGATGGAAGCCTTTGTAGTTCCCTTAGAACCCTCTTCCACGTGTTATCCCTCCTTGCTAGCCACATACTTGACTTGTGTGTCATTTCCTTCCTCTGAAACTGACTTCTCACACCTTCAATTGCAAGGGCACCTAGGTGACCCATATTAAGTTGAAGGGTTTGGGTGACCTACCCTAGTAAGAAGGGTGAACCACCTCCCAATAGGGGCGACCCTATTGTGTTTGGTTGGTGTAAGAATGCTTCAATTATGACTCTTTTTCTTCTAGTTTTACCTATAATTAATAGTTCTCTTGAGTCTTGATTGCACCATTCACTCCTAATTGTCGATCTTATCCCCTTAACTGGTTGTCACCTCTCTTGATTGATTCTCCTTTTTTCTATTTAAACCACCCTTCCCTCATTCATCTAGGTCTAGAATTGAGTCTTCAATTTGGTCTAGTGCAGTCACGGTTAGGAGGGTCCTCAGAGAGAACAATCTAGACTGTGTAGCAGGAATAAACACAATGGAAACAACTCAAATAGATAACACAAATACAGATTTAGTCATTCACTATATCAAATAATTCAAAAACAAATTGGTGAGCAACATGTGGGCTCACAGGCCTAATTTCACAGTTACAGAATATGCACAAGATATGGCTTTGTAGCTCCTTCGCAAAGAAAAACTATCAAACTTGGAACTGTCAGTCACTCCTTTCCTAGGCATCTATTACATCAATATATATCATCTTTGGAACATAAGATTCTTCCACATCATCTAGGGATGTCATGCCCACATTTCCCATGCGGTCACAACATGCATCACATGTGTCATGTCCACATGCGCCATGTGGTCATGACACAAAATACCAAAAATTTTCCCACTCTTCCCTAGAAATCCCCTCGCATGCATAGGTGTGCTCAGCGGCGTACGCTTAAGGCGAAAATAATACAGTTATTGGCGGCGTACCAAATACATGTGCACACACCCTACGCAAGGAAACGCGTGGTTTCCTGACTTAGGTTAATCTCACGAATTATATTTGAACAACAATTGTTTTAGGTGATAGATCATTTTTTAGCAAAGCACGATCATCTGATTCTTTTCCATTTTCTGGAATTTAATATTAATTTCTCCTCCTTCAGACTTAGCATTTTCAACCAAGCTCGTTCATTTGCCCTCTCTTCCTTTTCTTAGAATTTAGTTTTGATTGTATTTCTATCACGTTCATTTTACCGTTTCTCTGAAATTTAATTTTGATTGTATTTCTATCTCATTTCCCTTCCCGTTGTGCATGATCTTCTTATGTTATCCCATTTTTTTTCTTCACGTTCTTTATCGAACAACAATAATACTACATCCTTTACATTATTCCTAATTTCTTGGTAAACCAGATCACTTACACAAGGTTGGTTAACTTCACTTGACTCAGTCCCCTTAGGGTTCCATTCTAGGTTTTAGTTCAATGTTTGAATTAATTTTAATAATTAACCTGTTCCTAAACAGGATTAACGGTAGGTTAAACTTACTTAGTTCTCTTAGCCTTGTTCGGAAATGTCGCGCATTTTCTCCTCTTTATTTTTCAAGGTTAGCTGTTCTTTCTCTTTCTCTTTTTTTTTTAATTGGTCGTTTATTCTCTAAATCTACAGTTGAGTTTAAAAAGGCCACTCATGGAATGTCTATGATGGCTTGTTTACGTTTATTTTTAGTGTCCTTTGTAAATGAAGGGATCATACTTTCCTCTTCATTTTCCTATCATTTAATTTAGGATAATTGTTAAAATTTCTGAGAAACTCTTCCTTAAAATTAAAATATATTTACCTATGCTCTTTTTAAATTGTAATTGTATAAATAATGTATTTTTGAATTGCAACTCTGAGTTTAAACATCTATTCAATTCGTATTATACATTATGCATAAATAAATCCCACTTTCCTTGATTAAAATTTCTATTTCAAGTCAAATGTTTTAAACTACATATAGTTTGCCTTCAATGAATAGTGAAAAGTGAATAGTAAAAGTAAATAGTGAGTAGTAAAAATGAATAGTAGAAAGTGAATAGTAAATAGTGAAAAGTGAATAGTAAAATAGTCCCCATCCTAGGAAGAGACCCTCAAGGTGGCAGTAATTTCAAAAGCAATACTGCAGCCCAAATTTTATTTCTTTCATGGTAGCAAAATTACAACTTGACTTATAACAAAATTTAAAACTAATATTTCTACTAACCTTGCACAGAAATAATACTTTTACAAACTTAATTAAAACATCAACTAACTCACAACTTTGCAAGTAGAAGAAGAAGGAACTAGACAAGTCTAATATCTTTTTAAAAACAAATTTTCTCTTCCTTTACTCATTACAAAATGGTAACACTTAATGAACAATAGAAATACAAACATCAACCCAAAAACAGAGGATTTCTTCCCAACTTCAAAATACCAATTTATACAACAATAGGGAGATAACTTTCTCCTTTTGACGAATCAACCAAGATATAATCACTAATACGACCGGGCTCTCTTATAGAGCCTTAAGAGTAAATGAAAATAAAATATTTTGCCAACACAAGAAATTTCTCCAAACTTCACAAATAGCTCCAAGAATACTTGCATAACACACAAGGGAAGAAACACCACACAAGCTGCTCTCCTCCCTATCGTAGACCTGCAAGAGGGTCACCCCCGAGCTAGGGAGATCATCCATACACCTAGGGAATCCAAATCCACTTCACAATAGGTAAAAATAACATATCGAAACACACATACACCCATGGATATTTACACAACACAAAAACTCAACAAAGGTGAGTTTACAGAGGGGTAAGAGAGCGGACACACTCAACTCTAGAGTACCACCCTTCACAATAATTCAACACAATTTTTTTCTCATGGCCTCAAGCCAAACAAGATCATCAGATTTCAAGGAATATCATATTTGGCTTTCAAGCCATATAACTAATTTTCTCAAATTCACACAAATGCCCTCAAGGCTTTCAACATCTCAAAAGAAACAAGGCATGCACTCGAGGAGGATCACTCCTCCCTTACCCCACACTTGATGAGCATTTCTCCCAAGTGGAAGATGCTCTGTCAACACCCCACAATTGATGAGCATTTCTCCCAAGTGGAAGAAGCTCTGTCAACATCCAAATAAAATTTTCCACAATAACAAAATTTATAACACAAGCAAAATAAATAATTTTCACACATCCTTCATGCAACAAATAGAAATACAAAGGAAAAGCCATGAAATCCAACCTTAAAAAGCCCTTTAATGGATGAAGTTGATGAAGAGCTCCACACTTAGTCTCTTCTCCCAATCTCTCCTTCTCAAAAAAACAATCTTTCTATGATCACAAGCAAGGGATAATGAATGGAGGATATAGGATGGCTAGAATAATTTCGGCATTATGAGGCTATGAAGAGGAGAATAGAGAAGGAATTGGGTATTATGAGGATGCCAGAAGAAGATTTCCTAGAGGAAATTAGGCATGATAAGAATGCAAGAATGCAGTCCCCTTGCAAGAATGAAGTTCCCCTGCAAGAATGAAGTTCCCCTGCAAAAATCTAGTCTTTCCCTAATTGCTTAGAGAAGGGTCTTATTTATAGATTTTCTGAAAATGGAATGGAAGGTGAGGATCAAGAGTTGAGATCAAGGGCTCACATTATTTGAGAATTTTAAATTCATAGTGGATGAATTAAAAATTCATGTTTTTTTGGGAAGAGTGGATTATGACATCAAGGGCTCACATTATTTGTGAATTTTAAATTCATAGTGGATGAATTAAAAATTTATTTTTTTGAGAAGAGTGGATTATGACATCAAGGGTTCACATTATTTGTGAATTTTAAATTCATAGTGGATGAATTAAAAATTTATTTTTTTGGAAAGAGTGGATTATGACATCAAGGGCTCACATTATTTGTGAATTTTAAATTTATAGTGGATGAATTAAAAATTTATTTTTTTGGGAAGAGTGGATTATGACATCAAGGGCTCACATTATTTGTGAATTTTAAATTCACATGTGAGGACAAAAATGAAATAAAGATTGTAATATTTATAAATTTTTTTAAGATTGTAATATTTAAATAACTCCACTCCTTTTTCCACTATCCCAAGTGGAATTAAAAAAATATCCCCACTATCCCAAATAGAATTAAAAAATATCCCCACCCATGAAAGACCACACCACTTCATGGGGACTCTCACCAAAAGTGAGGGAACAAGAAGATAAGCCCCTCCATTATTGGTGGACCATGGAGTCATTTCAAGCCTTGGAAATGGAGAAAGGATGGGCTTGAGTGTTGATCCCACTCATCCTATCCTTCCCATGCCTCCAAATTCGTCACTTAACTTCACTGTGAAGTTAAGGTGACCATACGGAGGTTAACTAAGGGTTACCCAAGTCAAAAGTGACCATAGACCCATGGGGTATAACCCAGGGTCAATTTAAACTTAGTTAGGACACCCAGGGTCAAGTTAAGACACAAGAAAAGGGTCTCAAAAATTTAAATTAAAAAAAAAATAAAATTCAAATACAATTCTTACAACACAACTCATAATTCAATTTACAAAAGGGTAGACCTAACCCATTCAACCTCATACAAGACAATATTACAACATTACAACATTGTACCAAACACAGAGTTGATCTTGGTTCCTCGTGGAACTAGATCGGCTTCACAAAGGATTACGACATAAGGTGTGGAATAATCTCCTGTATTTGTGGTTTTGTTAGAAATACCTGCACACTCAATCTCAAAGTTAATTCCACATATACATATCATAGCCGAAGCAAATTTAATACATGCATTTCTAAAGCATACCATAATGAAATCACATAACAATTTTCTATCTAAACTCACCCAATTAGTTTTCTTGTAATGTAAACATTAATCGGACATCACCCAATTAGTTTTCCTAATAGAATAAACATCTATATAACATCACCTAATTTGTTTTCTCTTAAAGCAAACATCTAACTAACATCACCCAATTAGTTTTCCTTTAACATGATAAGGTTTAATAGTTTGAAAATCCGGGAACAACAGTCCCATAAATATAAAAATACCAACAACAGTAAGCTAAATAGTCACATGTACGGAAATGAAAAAGTGTAGGCCTCACAAGGGAAGATCACAAACTCCAATGAGAGTTGTAACGTGTGTACACAGATAGGTCGGACCTAATTACATAGAACACCTTTGCAAGTGAATGGAATAGTGTGTAGATCTCAGGGAAGGTCGGCCACGATCCAAAAAATATTGAATGATGTGTCATTTAGCTCCGCAAGGCGTGAAATGTTCCGCAAGTCCTCTCCTTTAGTTGATTGTTGGAGACTGTTAGGTTGCTCTATTCTGAGAAAACAATCAATCTTTTGATAGAGATATCTTTCCGGTACCTGATCCAAATGATCTAAAATTTGGATATGATGTGCATGAAGGTGTCTAGATGCTAAGTCTAGCTCTACAAGGTCTTAAATGAAACTACGATAGAATACTGATTGAAATACTAAAACTGCTACTAACTAAACTGATTGAACTAAACTGGAAAATGAAAAGAAACAAACTAAAATGCAAATGTTTTTGGTCGATACAAGATTGCTCTTGAACCAGGGATGCTCCTACATCTAATATCTATGGTTGTTGAAAAAAAGAGTGAGTCCCTCACTTTGTTGGGGCTAGAGGAAAACCAAGATGGTCCACCTTAGCCCAAGAAATCCAATATGAGTCTTCTTCTAGTCTACCTTTCCACTTTACCAAATATTCCTTGTATTGTCTTCCTCTGGTGCTGTGTCCAACTCTATTGTCCAAGATTTCTTCAATCTACTCCAGTGTTTGTTGTGGTAACTGCTTCTTCAAATCTTCTTCAATGTTGTCACTGAACTCTGCTTCATGATACTGATATAGGTCTGCAATATTGAAAATAGGTGATATAACCAATGTCTTTAGTAACTCCACTTCATATGCATTTCCTGAATCAAACTTTTTGAGTATCTTACATGGTCCAAACTTCTTCATCTTCAATTTATTATGTGTCCCAACTGGAAATCTTTCTTTTCTCAAGTACACCATCACTTCATCTCCAACTTCAAATTCTTTATGTCTCCTCTTCTCATATGCATGTTCCTTATACTTACTGATCATCTCCTCCAAATGCTTCTTAACCTGATTATGTATTGTCTCCATGTGATCTGCAAAGTCTTCTGCACTTCTCTTATCTTCCATACTGATATCTCTCAACTCTGCTACTCCTCTAGGGTTTACTCTAGTTACAATCTCAAAAGGTGTTTTTCTAGTGCTCCTATTCACTGAATTATTGTATGCAAACTCTTCTTGTGAAAGAATCAAATCCCAATTTCCTGCCTTCTCTCCAACCAAACATCTCAACAAGTTTCCCAAACTCCTATTCACTACCTCTATTTGTCAATCAGTCTTATGCATGAAATGCTAAACTGAACTTCAAGTTTGTCTTCATCTTCTTCCAAAGTGCCTTCCAAAAGTAACCAACAAACTTTGTATATCTGTCTAAAACTATACTCTTAGGTAATCCATGCAATCTCACAATCTCCTTGAAAAATAGGTTAGCTATATGAACTGCATTAGTTGTCTTCTTACAAGGTACGAAATGTGCCATCTTTAAAAATCTGTCCACCACTACAAATATTGAATCATGTCCTCTCTGTTTTCAGCAATCCCATGATGAAATCCATACTTATGTCTTCCCAAGGTCTCTCCAGTACTATTAAAGATTTATACAATCTAGTGTTCTCACTACTACCTTTTGCAACTTGACAAACTCTACAACTCTGAACAAATTTCCTTACATCCTTGTATATCTGAGGATAAAAGTAGTTTTCACTCACCAATGCTACTATCCTATCAATGCCAAAATATCCTGCCGATCCACCACTATGCTTCTCTTTGATCAAATTATCTATCGTTGAACTCTTAGGTATGCATAATTGATTTCCTTTGAAGAACATATCTTCCTGAATGAAATAATCCAACCACTTATGCCTATCTATCACAACAAGTTCCTTACATGCTTTCCAAGGTTCTGCAAAATCAAAATCTTCCTCATACATGTTCTTCAATTCTTCAAATCCTAATACCTCAACTCTCATCTCTGTCAACAAGTTCCTTCTCCTACTCAATGCATTAGCTACTTTGTTTGACTTTCCACTCCTATGATTTAATACAAAAGTGTAACTCTGTATGAACTCTACCTATCTCATATGTCTCTGATTCAACTTACATCGACTGTTCAAATATTGCAATGCTTGATGATCTGTATGCAACACAAACTCCTTAGGCAACAAGTAATGTCTCCACTTCTTCAAGTCTTGAATTATGACATACAATTCCTGATCATAAATTGAATATCTTCTCCTTGTATCATTCAACTTCTCACTAAAATATGCCACAGGTCTACCTTCTTGACTTAACACTGCTCCTATTACATTTCCACTTGCATCACAATCTACTTGAAATACCTTATTAAAATTTGGTAATGCTAACGCAGGTTGCTCTATCACTTTCTTCTTCAACAACTCAAAACTCATATCTACTCCAGATGTCCACTTAAATTATTTTATGTCGCCTCTCATTGTCTTTGTCATAGGGTTACATACTGAACTAAAATTTCTGATGAACTTCTGGTAGAAACTAGCTAATCCATGAAATGATCTGACTTCTCTAATGCTCTCCGGTGTAGGCCATTCAACAATTGCTCTTACTTTCTTAGGGTCCATCTTCAATCCTTTTGCAGAAATCACAAATCCCAAGGATTCGAATTCTTCCTTCATAAAACTACACTTCTTAAGGTTTATCAACAATTTCTCTTCTCTTAGTCTCTGCAATACTTGTCTAAGATGCTTCAAATGTTCTTCCTTTATCTTACCGAAAAATTAGAGTGTCATCTAAATATACAATAACAAACTTACCCAAGAATCTCTTCAAAACTTCACTTGTCAATCTCATGAAAGTACTCGGTGCATTTGTCAATCCAAAAGGCATCACTAACCACTCATACAATCCTTCATTTGTCTTAAAAGCAATCTTCCAATCATCTCCTTCTATGATTTTGATCTGATGGTATCCACTCTTCAAGTCTATCTTCGTAAAATATTTTGCTCCACTCAAACAATCCATAATATCATCCATCCTAGGCAAAGGGAATCTATACTTAACTGTGATTTTGTTGATTTCACTAGAGTCTATACACATTCTCCATTCTCCATCCTTCTTAGGTGCTAACACTATAGGTACCGCACAAGGGCTCAAGCTTTCTTTGATCAAACCTTTCTTCAACAACTCATGTATCTATGTATTCAACTCTTCATTCTTTGTCGGTGTCATTCTATGTGGTGCTTTGTTAGGCAAACTAGCTCCAGATATAAGATCCATGTGATGACTGATACTCTTGATTGGTGGTAATCCTTTAGGTATATTGTCTGATATGATGCCTTCATACTTTGTCAGCAACTCCTTTATCTCCTTCGGTTGTGATTCTTCATTCTCTGTCTTTAGGTTTCTAGGGTTCCTAGGAATCAAAGCATAACACCTATTCTCATGTCTCAAACCATCCAAAAATTTCCTTCCATCTACCAAACAAATTCTAGAATTCCCACATACTTCACTCTTAGAATCATCTTCCAAAGGAATCAAAGTAATTCTCTTTCCATTTGATGTTATAGTATATGTATTCTTCCTTCCATCTTGTATAGCCTTCCTATCATACTTCCAAGGTCTATCCAACAAGATATGACATACATCTATAGGCATAATATCACACAAGGCTTCATCATGATAAGATCCAATATGAAATTTCACCAAACATTGTTCACTCACCAATACCTTCTGGTCATCTTGAATCCACGCTATCTGATATGGTTTAGGGTGCTTCAATCTTTCCAACTTCAACTTAGTCACCATCTCCTTTGAAACTAGATTATCTAAACTACCACTATCAATTACAACTTTATAACATTTACCTCTTGATTTGCATCTCATCCAGAACAAACTTTTCCTTTGCGGTGGTTCATTTGTCTCTACTTGAAATAGTGCTCTCTTCATGATCAATGATTTTCCCTTCTCAGGTTTACCAACAGAACTAGGTGATCCAACTAGTTCTTCTTCTACATAGGCTGCTCTTCCCTTGTTCTGTCTTCTTGCTTGTACTACCTTGATTACATTCAAATTCTCTATCCTTCACCTCCACACTTAAAACAGGTTCCTCTAAATGCTCTCCTATCAGGTCCTCTTCCTTCTCTTCTGTATCCTTCACTCCGATAAGCATTAGGGTTTCCTCTGTGGTAGAAAGTTCTATCATCTCTCTGGTATGCATTATTATCTCTATCCTCCTTCTTGAATGGGCTATCTTTCTTGTTCTTCTCCACATATGATCTTTCTCCTCTGAAAATGTTCCACTTCTCTAAAATTTACCTCCTCTACATCCCTGTCTCTACTCATGCTTCTTGTTTAACTTCTCTTCAACTTTCAGGGCAAACTGATATGCATCTTCCAGTGTTGTAATTCTTACCAAACTCAGTTTTTCTTGAATGTTCAATCTTAGTCCATTGATGTATCTCACTACTTTCTCCTTGCTTTCCTCACTATGTCCTATCCTTATGATCATCTTATGAAATTCTTCAGTGTACTTCTTCACATATCTCTCCTTTTGTCTCAAATTTTGCATTCTCTCAAACAATTCTAACTCATAGTCAGTAGGTATAAACTGATTCTTCAACTTTTTCACCATCCTATCCCACTTTGTAATCTTTTCTTTTCCTCTTCTATTTCTATCCAACTATACTTCTTTCCACTAGATAGCAGCATGTCCTTTCAACTTTGTCTTTGCAAATTTCACCTTCTCTAGATCTTTAATTTCTTCATATTCAAAGTATTCTTGAAGATCATTTATCGAATCAATCAACTCTTCAGGATTCAAATTGCCAGTGTAATTTGGTACATCAACTCTAGGTATCTTCCCAATCTTTAAAATAGCTCTCAACATCTTTACTTGATCTGATTCTTCTTCTTCTAGGGTTTCTTCATTTTGATTAGTGGATTGAAATTCTTCATCATCACTTTTAGCATTAGGTCAAGGTGTCAAGCCTCTTCTTCTATCTTCTTCAATAGCATCAAGGTGAACTCACGTAGTCCTCATCATCTCCATCATCTCATCCATTCTTCCAGCCATAGTACCAATAGTGGGTATTCTCCTCGGTGGCATCTCTTCCTATAATCAAGTGCAGACTACCTCAAATTTAACGATCTGGCTACAAGGTGACAACTGCCTCACAATCGGCAATCGATTGACAACACAAATAGGCTACCCGGATTCAATGATCTGTCCACAACAAGATATTAAGGAAATCCTTCACCAACTTCACTCCCAAAGGATTCAAACTTTGCTCTGATACCACTTGGTATAGTCACAATTAGGAGGGTCCTCAAAGAGAACAATCCAGACCATGTAGCGAGAGTAAACACAATGAAAAAAACTCAAATAGATAGCACAAATTCAAATCAATCATTCACTATATCAAAGAATTCAAATGCAAATTGGCTAGCAACATATGGGCTTACAATTAGGGTTCATAGGCCTGATTTCATAGTTACAGAATATGCACAAGATATGGCTTTGAAGCTCCTTTGTGCAAAGAATTTAAACTATTGAACTTGGAACTATCAATCACTCCTTTCCTAAACATCTATTACATGAATATATATCATCTACAGAACATAATATTCCTCTGTGTCAGCCAAGGAAGATCACAAACTCCAATTAGAGCTGTAATGTGTGTACACAGATAGGTCAGACCTAATTATATAGAACTCCTCTGCAAGTGAATGGAATAGCATGCGGATCTCAGGGAAGGTCGGCCACAATCCAAACAATATTGAATGATGTGTCATTTATCTCTACAAGTCATGAAATGCTCAGCAAGTCTTCTCCTTTAGCTGATTGTCTAAGACTGTTAGGATGCTCTGTTATGAGAAAACAATCAATCTTCTAATAGCGATATCTTTTTGGTACCTGATCCAAATGATCTAAAATTTGGATATGATGTGCATGAAGGTGTCTAGATGCTAAGTCCAGCTCCACAAGGTTTGAAATGAAACTACGGTAGAATGCAAACTGAAATACTGAAACTTCTACTGATTGAACTAGAAAATGAAAAGAAACAAACTGAAATGCAAATGTTTTTGGTTGATGCAAGATTGCTCTTGAACTAGGAATGCTCCTGCATCATGGTCTCAATTTCATTCCAACTCTGAGCAACTCTTAAGAACTTCTTGAGAGCCATTTTGAGCCAAGAGGCTTTTTAGGATAAAGTACAGTGAAATTGGTTTCCTTTGTAGTATTATGCTAGAAGCTCTATATCCCTTCCCCTAGGAATAAGATCGCCTTTAGAAATCTTCAAGCCTCTTTGCAAAGTTAATTTTCAAAACTTCTATTACTAGGCTCCAGCCTCCCTTACATAGAATAAAGAGCTTCCAAAGATTTTATTCCTTCCAAGGAATTTCTAATCTTAGATCTTCCCTTTGCATCAAGAGGAGCATCCCAAAGATGGAAGAGGAGAAGCAATAAATCAAGATGGATCCTCTAAGGACTCCACTCACTATGATTGCAAATAAGCTTCATACATGTTCTTTTTTAGTTTTTAGCAATTTCATTTGAAGCTTGCATTCATACATAGCATTAATTAGTAATTAAATCATCAAGAATTGCCTAAGGACTATAACAATCTATTATTATTCTTAGTTAGAGTAAATTTGTTGTTACTCTCTTAGGTAAATTTAGAATTAAATTACTTTTCTAGATTACAATAGATTGGAAGCTTCTTTTGTTTCTTTATTTTATAACTTCTCTACAAACTATAAAATCAAAATAAAAAATAAATATTCCTCATTTAGATTCAAACTCAAAATTGAAAATCCCAAAAACATAGTTTAAACTACATTCAAGTCATATAGGATCAATTAGTTGCAAGTGGTTAATTAGTTCATGTTTTATTTTGGGAAAATATAAAAAAAGTTAGAATAGATTTTTTTTGCATTCATTTAGATAACTCATTATTATTCTTGAAACACAAAAAAGTAAGAAAAATCCCTTAATCACAACACAAGGCATTCAACAACTATAACAAATCCAACAACAAGCAAAATCTAATGTCCAAAATAGAACAAGTGTAAAGACCAATCTAATAATTTCACCAATAAAATAATGCAAAGGGAGTAACTTTTTTCTTTCAGATAAATACAAAATCATGAAAATAATTTCATCAAATTATCTTGTGCATCAAATATATTCAATCAATGAATAATACAATAAGCTAGACAACATAGATTTGAATTAGGTCCCCCCTGACACTGGATGATATAAATTAAACTCTGATGGTGCCTCCAAGGGCAACCTAGGTTAGGCAGGAGGGGGTGGTTTACTAAGGGACAAAAAGGGACAAATTATTGGTGCCTACACTGAGAACATAGGAAATTAGACATGTAATTTCATGAAAGCTAGTGTTGCTCTTCAAGGTATCAAAATAGCTATTGATAAAGGGATCAAGAACCTGGTCATAGAAGGGGACTCTAAAAACATCCTGAACATGGTAGCATTGAAGGCTACCCCCATCTGGGCCTATAGAGAATGTAGAGTAAAAACTCTACATTTTCAAGTATTTAAGTTTCATAGTGGATTCATTTTGAAGTAGGGGAGAAGCATCAATAGAAATAATGGCCAAATAGTTGGAACGTGAATAGAGTGAGAGAAATATACATATCGAAGAAGATGGTGTTAAAAACACAAAATATACATATTCATGCTTTAGAGTTATACATGTTTCTTTTGTTTCAGGGAAATATGTTGAGAGATCCACCTGTCTTATTAGCACTTCTTCAGAGTGGTATTGCTTGTGAATGATTCTTCTTGGTGTGCCATTGGCTGGGGAGCTCCATGTGTTTCCTTCCCGCACATTTTGAAGACTCTCAGTTCTGACAAACCCTTCCCATTGTGCCATTGGCTAAGGTATCCATGTGGCACATTATCATTGTTTTAAGTGGGGCTAAGGGTGACAACACAGTTCTGAAGTTGCATTGTTATTGGCAGAAATATAGTACAAGCTACGTGTCATTTTTGTGCACTTCCTTTTGGGTCTTTGCTCTGACAAGTTCTTCCTAGTGTGCCATTGGATGAGGAATCTAGGTGTCACTCTCACATGTTTTGAAGGCTTCTACTTCTAACTACTTCTTATCGGTGCACTATTGGATGAATGATCCATGTGGCACCCCTATGTTACGTATAAAATCATTTAAGGAAAAGCGGCATGATGATGGTGGGTCCTGATAGATTCAAATAAGGAAGACACTTGGCAATACCATGCTTTTTACAAGAGCAAGTTTTCTGATAGATCTCTTATGTTGCGCTATTGGTCCATTTTTCCATGCAGTGATCATGCAGTGCTTTGGGTGCTTTTAACGGGTAGTTTTATATTGTAACTCAAGCTTTTCTATGTTTTTTCTTTAGTTAGCTATTACTTTCTCTAGGGTTTTCTCTGCTCAATAGTCTATTTAAAAGCGCGAGTTTTTGTAATAAAGTAGTGGGAAATTATTAGAAATACAGTAGAGAAGAGGATTCGAACCTTAGTGGGTGTTTCTCAGAAAGGATTCTAAATGGTGTATGTCTATGCATCTATTAAGAGCCTTGTACACTCTATTCTCCTTTTGCCAATGAAGAGGAATGACATTTTGTGTTGAAAATTGAGTCTTCTATTTGTTTATTTGTGATTTTGTAATTCATTTTATCTATCAGCTAAAGTAATGAAATATGCAGTTTGCTATTGAATTATGCATTGTTGCTCCTTTGAATAGTTGTGATTGTTTCATTTGTTAATTGGTAAAGATAGGAAGTGAGTTTTCCTTCGCAGAGTACCGAAACTGATCTGGCGCATCGCCTTAGAATAGTTTTAGTTATTCAAAGTATTTCTTTTATTCTGTCCCTTTTCTCAAACCACAAGAAACACAGAAGAGCCAGCTTCTTTAAAACCAAAGGTTATCTAAAAATCAAGTCCCACATTTTGAGATTTCCCATTGTTACTTGTAAAGTACAAATTTTACCATCAACAATTTTTGGCACGCTCGGCGGGACACTTTGAATCACCTGATTAGAAGATTTGTTTGCATGCGCCATGGGCCTATAACAAGAAGTTGCTCGACCAATAATCCAAGGCTTTTAGTTCTACTGTTAGTATATGTCGCTCATAGAAGAGTTACAGCAGGAGCACCAGGAACACAAATGGCCCATCCAACACCTTTGAGGAACTTTGTCTATTGGAACAGTGGCAGTGCATTGATTCCTCCAACACCACTAGATACTTGGGATCCTATCCCAACGAATGCCTTGAAAGCACTTCCAAAGTTTACTGGGGAGGAGTTTAAGACGTTCAAAGAACACTTACGGGATGAAGCAGACGTATATACGATGCACTTTGTGATAGATTAGAGTGTAGCTCTAGGACTATTGGTGGCATCTTTCAAAGGGAAGGCCTTAGATTGGTCTCGATCTCTCATACCAAATTCAATTAACACATGGGATTAGCAAGGAGATATTTTCTTTGCTAGGATTAATGAGAAAGGAGATAGGTCTTCTCTATTGCAACAGTTAATTACTATAAAAAGAGCTCCTCAGGAAGCGATAAAAAATTTTAATACCAGATTCTAGAAAACATCGCAAAGAATTCTAGTGATAGCTCACTCCCAGTAGGTACAACTATAGTGTATTATTTAAAAGCTTCCTATTCAAATATAGTTGTATTGATTCAATCAATGGGAGGTCAAACCCTTCCCGATGCGTATGATTCAGCCCTTTTAACTAAGAATAATTTGATAGATGCTAGGAAACTCCCCCCGAGACCTCCATTGCCCATGTTCCTAGAACTATCTATACTAATGTAGATGGAATTGCCTAATCCTCCGTAGGCCAATCCTTCCATGTATGTCTATTAGGTAGCCTAGGTCTCACTTGTCCCAACACAATTGTCACAGGCCTCCGAAATGGAAGATATGAAAAACATCGTACGAAGCTTTTCAAATGAGATCATAAATCTCAAGAGGTATCAAACCAGCTATCCTAGAGCTCCTTATCAAGGGTTTTAGGGAAATAAACAACCTTATCAGTCTAATTATCACCAACAGTATTAGCCTAACCAATATTAAGGGAATCAAAGGCTGAATCTGGCATAACATTCAAATAAAATTTTCCCAGTTCCAACTCCATTAAAAACAGTCGCGCCTAATCCCTACTGTGAGTTGGTAGCTGACCAAAATAATCTAGCCGAGGAGTCAAATGCTTGGTGCTACCCATGTAATAAATCTCACATGCCTAAAGATTGCCCCAGGGGAAATCTACAACAAAATGTGGCTGAGAAAATAAGGAAAGTATCACAAACAGAGGCCCAATAGGGATAATACCAATATCAATCACCTAGAGTGCAGAATGCGGTCTTGGTGGCTCTGATGCAAGGGATGTCTATTGAACAAGAGGTAGATATTTCTCTGGAACATGCACTTTTCTCATGGGTGGAAGAGGAGGAAGTTGTATTTGCAAATGAAGTGACCACCTCACAGATTCCACAGGTACAATCTGACTATTACACTCATTCTAAGAGAAGAGTTGTTGAGGACCCTGTAATTGCTCTGCAGTTAGAAATTACTTTTCAGAGGAATCCAATGTTCTCGATTATGTAGCCATCAATTCAAAGGTGGAAAACTCTATTAATACTACTCAACCAAATGAGAGAGCCAAGTTCCCTGGACCATACCAAAAGGTGTCAGCACCAGGCCTGTTAAATGTAGTGGAACAATTGAAGAAGGCTCTAGCTAATGTTTCTCTATGGGACATGTTGTCAATCCCTAAGCAAAAGAATCTGCTACAAAATGTGTTAAATGAATTGGAGACACCTATGGATCCATTAGTCTCGAAGGATACTAGTGTGAAGAAGAAGGTGACATTCGAGAAGCTTACTCAGCAAGACCGCAAGATCTCATTGGTGTTTCCAAAAAAGGAAGGAGATAAGGTGAAACCCACCCCATTCTATTTGACCTTAATAGTAGGCAAAAGGTTGTTGCATAATTCTATGATAGACTTAGGCGCAAGTGCCACTTTAATGTTAAAGCAGATAGCTAATGCTCTTCATCTTAAATATGAACCCATGGAGAAAGGGGTAATGCAGCTAGATGGGAAAAGGGTATAGACTTTGGGATTCCTTAAGGAATTTCCTCTTATGCTATATGCATGCCTGAATTTCACTATAAAGCAAGATGTCTTTGTCATATATATTCTATTTATTTTTAGTCTTTGCTTATCTAGAGACTTCATGACCAAAATTGGAGGGTATCTTTACTTAGATTGGTCCCACTTGATTCTATGGACCAAATATAGCTCTAAGATAAAGGTCTTGTCAGAGCCATTACACAAGGAACACATTATAGAGGAAGCATCAACCAATTTCAAGGTTGCACATACTCTAGTCACACAAGATTAGAGACTTGACATGGAAATGTTCAATGGGGAGGGCATTCTAAGTAATAGGAGTGAAGAAGAAGAAGCACTTATGTTGGAGGCTTCTTGTGATGATCCTTTTGAAAACTATGATTCCATTGGGATAGGAACATATATAATTATTGAAGAGGATTTCGTAGTTCCAAAAATCATAAAGAAGCTTGGAGAAGTTAAATAGACCGCAAAAAACAATTACTCTCTCTGGATCTTGCACTTCGATGATGTGAAATGTAGAAATGGTTCAAGGATCAGAATATGTCTTGAGTCATCAGAAGGAGAGAAAATCCTTAGGGATTTTTGCTTCCAATTCAACTGCACAAATAATGATGTGGAGTATGAAGCTCTGGTCCACGGGTTCGCCTTGGCTGAAAAGATGGTGTATACGCCTAAAAATGACACAAATCATCCTAAATAAATATTCTAAATATTTATTCCCTTCTTCTATTAATTAAATAAATATTCTAAATTTATTTAATCGATTCACTATCCCATAATTAAATAAATAGAATTTATTTAATAAAAATTCTTCTAAATGTCCTACATAATTAAATAATCATAAATTATTTAATTAATCCTAATTCCTCTATCCTAAGTTCTAATTTCAAAAATCCACATCACCTTTACACCTCACCTTTTCCACCTCACCTTGTCCACCTCATCAGGTTGCACATGTAATTAAATATATTTAATATTTAATTACCTTATTTTCCCTCACCCACATGGCCTATTTCTTCTCCAATCAGAGGTTAGTTAACTAATCAATCAAAAGTGTTAACTAACCTGTCAATTAAGTCAAATCCTCAATCAATTCAGTCAGTTCCATAATCCACTCTTCTAACTGATCAATCAAATATGTTAACAGACCAGTCAATGGAGTTAACTCTCCAATCAGTTTTGTCACATCCCCCCTTTCATGATGGAGCTGGGACACTTGTCACATTTCCATTGGTTGCACATTCCTCAACCATCCTCAGCCGTTGATCTTCATATCTCTTCTCAACCGTTGATTCCCATTCTTCCAAGTCTATAAATGAAGCTTCATCCCTCCATTCTATTCATCCAGGCTTTTGACATCGTTACTCTGCAGAAATATCACCAGCGCGCCTTCGGCACCCTTTTGTCATCTACAAGCTTGAGATCACCATTGTTGCATTGGAGCTCACCTTCATTGCATATCACACCATAGCCATTCACCATCGACTTCCTACAAACAGCTTTAAAAGATTGCACTCTCTGAGGGCTCATCTCATCTGTGAAAGGATGATTTGTGATAGGCGAACAACAGAAGCATCGAAACGGGAGAGGTTTGCACTGTGTTTGTTCATTGCTTTGTTTATTTGAATCTTCTTTGTTTCTCCATTCTGTTGATGTTTGGGTCTTATTTAATTCATTTGATTGATCACCATTTTACCCTTACATTTTTTGGCACCCACCGTGGGGCCCTTGCCCCTTTATTTCACCATTTTTGAGCTTTTTTGAAGGCAGGTTCCGTACAGGTCACGCAGAGTCATGCACAGATTCTTTCGGCGCATCTGTTCATTTAGGCGGCGCTTTTGACGACTGTTACGGTGCTTTTATCCTTTCTGCGCATTTGTGTATTTCTGCGGCACTTTTGCGCACTGTTACGGCGCTTCTGTTAGTATTGCGCATATGTTTCTTTTCACGGCGCTTTTGAAGACTGTTGTTGCGCATATATTAATACTGCGCATTTATTCATTTTAACTGCGCATATGTTCAATACTACGGTGCATTCATTATTATGGCGCTTCTGTTGATCATTTCTGCGCATCTGATCATTGAAGCTGCGCATTTGTAACAGGCTGTGGTTTTAGTACTTTCCTAAGAGAATTTGCTAACACTAACCCTTTCGCAGGTGTTTGCTGGAGCGGTTTTGCAGGATAGGCTCTGGTTTAGTTACATGTAGTTGCATCTAATTAGTTCACATTTCATTTTCAGAGGGAAAGTAAAAATTGTTGTTCATTCAAACCTTCATCTAGTTCTAATTAGGGAGGAAGTAACTGAATTATTTCATGCTTGCATTGCAAACACCTTCCAAGTTATTGCTATCTAAGATTAAAATTGAACTCATCACTGATCTTGAAGTTAAAATGAACCATTGCTATATCGTAAGACCTGAATTTCAAAGTTAACAATCTCATGCTACGTGGATTTAAAATTGAACTCACCACTGCTTTCTGAAGTTAAAATGAACCATTGCTATATCATGAGACCTGAATTTCAAAGTTAACAATGTCGTGCTATGTGGATTTAAAACTGAACTCACCACTGCTTTCTGGGATTTAAAATTGAACCACTGCGATATTGTTGAAATCACTTCAAAGTTCTATTTGAGTAGATTAGCCCATTTAGTTTTTCACTTTTAACTAGGGTGGATTAATCAGTATATTCTGTGCTTGCGAATGACAATAGGCTTATGCTCTCCCCTCTTCTGGGTGATCAGAGTGCCAGACTTGTCATTCTATTTGTTTAACCTTTAGGAGGGGCCTGCCCTTGGATGCACGCTTGTCCAAGTGGGAATGACCCTGAGTGGTAACAGGCTAATGCCAAGCCCTACCGAGCCACTTAAAATAAATTGTGCTTGAGGTGAAAACCTTCTGCAACGAGTGCTGTTATGTTACACTGACGGCCAACCTCCCCTAAAACCCTCTCAGGCGTAACCCTTTGAGGCTGGGAGACTCCATAACGGAGAGTAGTGCCGCCGCATGTGTAACCACTTGAACAGTTGCCCACATTAAACACCTCTTGTTTTAGTGGCCCAAATCCCTTATAAGCCATTTCTCGCCTAGGATTTTGTGCTTGCTTTTGTCCAAAATAGAGTCGAAAAAACTACAAAAATAATGGAAAACTACAAAATATTCTTTGTGCTTGCTGTGCTTTCTTGCTAATTAATTCATAATATCTGATCAGGAAGACCTTTTCCAGCCAAAACAGAGAAAAATCCAAAAAAATTTGCAAAAATACCAGAGCTGCGCATATACACATTTCTGCTACGCATTTACAGCGACTCGCTGCGCTTCTGTTGCGACTAGCTGCGCATATACCTTTTTACTGCGCATTTACCCACTGTTGCTGTGCATCTGTATTTCACCAGAGCGGCGCTTTTGTTGCGACTTACAGCGCATATGTTCATTCTTGCTGCGCATCTGTTTCTGCGCATGTGTGACAGTGAGCATTTGCCCTATTTTTGAGAAATTATCTTCAACTGTTCGGAGCACCCATTTCAGCCTAGTTTCACTTTCTGAGGTCAGAGTCAACCTTGCAGTCAGTCTTCATCCATTTCACCCAACTCTCTTTCGTCAATCGTCCCATTCACTTTCTGTCCAAGTCACTCTTGTCCCAAAGTCATTCTATCCCATACCGATTCGACATAGGTCCTTCTTCGTTTCATTAGTGAATTCACGTAAGCCTAGTAGGTCACAGTACCTTTACTAGTAGTCTTGTTGAACGACTAAGCCCTACATAGTAAGACTGGTATTGACTACCCTTGCTAGTGGCTAGAGTCTTGTGTCAACCGTCTTACTTGAAGTCATTGAGCGAGAAACCCCTTTGTCGAAGTCTTGTCCTAGATATCCCATTCATTACAGTCTTAGTTGGCACCTTGCCAGAATTTCTAGTCCTCACCTCCCCCATCCCGCATCACCTTGCATGGTTCTTACTCGATCCCAATACAACAAACAAATAGAAATGGCCGAATCATCCGATCACCTTCTCCCACCACATGATGGTGAAGAAGAGATTTCTCATGAAGAATTGGTGGCACACATGCAAGATAGAAAATTCCAACGCGTCGTAGAGAAGATGATCCTTGAAGACCCCCATAAATATTTCCATCATCTTGCTAGTCTCGGAATCAAACTCCCCGTAGACTTTGACATTAGCTCCATCATGGAAAATGCAGACAATGATCATGAGAGGGGCACAAATGACACAGTCCCACATGCACATGAGAGGGGCACAAATGACACGGTCCCCCATGCCAATGAGAGAGGAAAGCAACCCATAGATCAAAATTCTCCTATGGTGGATGTGAGACAACAAATTGAAAGTCTAAAGCTAGAAATATCCAACCTTAAGATCGGTACAAGTTCCAAGAACTACTCTTTGGAAGATATAGCACCATACCCCTTTGACAGAAGTTTGGTCATGAAACCATTCCCCTATCAGTTCAGAATTCCAAAATTTGACAAATACAAAGGGAAGGGGGACCCTAGAGATCATATCAAGGAATTCACTGCAGCATGTTTAGAAGTAGCTCACAACGAGACCTACTTAATGAGACTGTTCCCAAGATCTTTAGGAGGTCAAGCTATGGAGTGGTTCTCGCGTCTCCCACCAGGAATCAAAACTTTTGATGAACTTGTCAATAAATTCATAACGCACTTCTCTTACAACATAGAACACGAGGTATCTATGCTAGACCTATGCAACACCAAACAAAAGAGTGGTGAGTCATTCGCCACCTTCTTACAACGATGGAGACAGCTAGCTAGTAAGTGTTCTTACGACATGCCTGAGAAGCAACTATTGGAAATGTTTGTCCACAATTTGAATACTGATCTTAGCTATCAAATTCAGATACAATGCCCTACCTCATTCGCCAAAGTCATTGAAATGGGCCTATTCATCGAAAAAGCTATGATCGCTAAAGGAACTCTCAAGCTCTACAAGGACACACCTCTTTCCAATTATACAACGGATAAGTCAAAGTTTTGGACCAAGAACAAGAATGTGGTCAACGATGGAGTAATGGACGCCAAGGTGGCAGCCCCTAAACAACAACCCATATTCACTCTTAAGGGAGAAACAAATAATGGTGCACTCAACAAGCCACCCCCTCAAGAATCTAGACCTTGGTTCAATTCAAATCCAAGGAGAAAATTCACACCGTTAGGAGAATCTCAAGAATCTGCCCTCAGAAAGTTGTTGGCTAACAATGAAATTTCTCTACCGCCAACAAGTGACTATGAGCCTATAGTCAAACCTCCCTATTGGAAGGACACAGACTATTGTGAGTATTATCGAGGAAGGGGGCACACAATCAACAATTGCATCCATCTTAAGAATGTCATACAGGACATACTGGATCAGAATCAGGGAGGGACACAACAGCATACCTCCAATGAATCTCATGTGGCCTACTGGGATCCTCTTCTGAATCACAATAGGCCGTATAACAACAATCACAACAATGGCCACAACAACAACAATGGTCACAACGGCAACAATTCCAATGGCAATCCTAATAACGACAACAATCGCAACCGGCCAAATTAGAATAGCGGGTCGAGTAATGCTAACTATGCAAGCGTTCCATTTGAGTACACCATTAACTGCATTTTGAAACATATTCTGCAGGTCAATGTCATCTCCCCCAACCAACAACCAGGACCTAACAGAACTGGTTGTAGTATAATTACCCGCAGTGGTAAAGTCACGATCAATACCACCCCTCCAAGGTCGTCACCATCTCCATCCAACTCCCGTCCATACAATGTCATCGACTAGTTACAGAAAACTTTGGCTCACATTTCTATATTGGAGCTCTTGCGTCTATCTCCTTCTCATAAGGAGATTCTTGAGAAAGCCTTAGTGGAAACTACTGTCCCCACTAACCTGGCCCAAGAGAAGTTTCAGACCATGGTAGGCAATCTGACCTCCTCCACTTCCATATCATTTACTGAGCAAGATGACCTTTCCGTATCTCAACCCCACAACACCCCTCTGCACATTGTCGCATTCATACACAAGCACCACATCAAGAGGGTTCTCATTGATGGGGGTGCCGGTTTAAATATTTGCACGCTGAAGCTAGTCCTTGCATTGGGGTTCTCCGAATAGGCAGTTGATCCAAGAAGGAAAATTACCATCAAAGCCTATGACGAGGAGGAAAGAACCACAAAAGGCACGGTTGTCCCACCTATTCAAGTGGGACCGGTAATCAAAGATGTGGTGTGCCAAGTCCTTGATCGGAAGCTTGCTTATAATATCCTACTAGGGAGACCATGGATCCATGCCATGAAGGCTGTCCCCTCAACCTATCATCAATGCATTAAATTCCCGCACAATGGCAAGCAAGTTACCATTCAAGGCAACGCCGATCCCTACCAACACTGCAATTCTTTCCAAGCAAAACCTGAATGTGTCATACCCAACAATAGAGCACACATTTCCCCTACCCCGCAACAGGACCATACCACTGAAGCTTCCTCCTCACGGCCCAAACCAATGAAAATCACCATAAAAGAAAATGGCGTGGGGGAATACTCCATTGAGCACAGCCTCAACCTTGCAAAAATGCCTTTGTCTCTGTTGGTTTTTTCTTCTGAATCAGCATTAGGGTTTGCCAGTTCTAATGCACAGGCAGATTCAGCCAACTGAGTACAAGAGGTTGCGTGAGCTCCTCCCCTTCACTTCTGGTTCTGCCGCACCAAGGGAGGTTTCCCTATTTGATAAAAGTATAACCTTGACTGGCTCAATGACAGAAGGATTTAACTTGACAGCAATAGGCAGAATACTCTCATGTATGGACCAAGATTTGTGTAATAAATCACAAGGTTGGCAACATTCTTGGACATAATGTCTGGTTAGGTATGAGAGCATGCAAGGGTTTCCTACTCCTAATCCTACAACTAACAGATGGAAGGAAGAGATGGTTTGATTTGAATTTTGGATGCAAAGCTGGACATGGTGTATAACCTCAACACAGAGCTAGATTGGTGCCTATCCAGGGCTTGGAGTCGGTAGACATACACCTGTGAATGATCAGCATGAATAGCTAAAACTGGATTTCAGGGGGATACACATGATACCTGCCTTACAGATATCTCCCAATACAGAGTGTTAAGCTATCGATACTGATGGCATCCCTATTGCAGGAAGAAAGATACATGCAAAACTGGAGATAGAATCAGCATAACACATGCAAACATAGCATTATTCATATAAGATTAACCATGAAATTAGTGGATTCATGCCAAATCATACAACAGGAGATACATAAACTCACAAGTTTAGCTGTACAGAGCAACCAAAACGAACTGTATTGTGTTACAGAGCCAAAATGTCCAGTTTTCAACAACCTAAACAATGGTAACACAGTCTGCCTATATTGGCTAGAAAGTGTACCTCTAGCATTAATTACATGGTTGACCAAAAATCCCGCCAGATACATAGTATCAAAAAAATGGCGCTCAATGCATTACCAGATTGGCACCCAAACATTCAATGCAGCAGGTGGGAGAGGAGACAGGAAGAAATCTCGAGCCTTGCGCCGCTGCCTAGGGATCCAGATCTTCAATCAGGTACCAGATCCGTCCATACCTCTGCAACCTTTGCCATTAATGACCATCTACCTTGTAGCCATCGGGAAAACATCAAACAGTGCATCGCAACCGTTTCCTGCCAAAATACCTCATCGTGATATTTGAAAATATGCAAGATATCAATTATCCCACATGCACCCCACAGCAACCATTTCAACACTTTGTATACTAGGTCGCGAGCATATATGATGTCGGTGCTTTTGCTCCCGATGACACTAGTATAAGCCTTCATCATTATCCTCCAATAGCATGATATCCTATTGCTTGAAATATCATCCTGACGTCAGCATCATCATCGCAATATCACCTACATGATAATCGCCTTCATCGGCACAACCTGATGCATCGGAGGAAGATCCTCCTGCTTAGCCGATACCAAATGTCTGGCCGATGAACATCCTGATGACGTCACCGTCATATCCTGCTGACGTCATCAGCATATCTGCCTATCGCGCACCTCCTCATATCCGGATGACGTCACCATACATCGGCATCAGGATGATATTCGGAAGATAACCGGATATTTGGAAATATCATCCTGATGCACACATATCATGCTGCACTGTAGCTCCACTATAAGATCGGGGTGATATATGAATATGTGATTGATATTTGAAATGAACACCCCCATTGGACAATGCATGAAGCCGACAGGCGAATATCTCCCTTCAGAAATATCATGATGCAGACAGGTAGAAAAACGGATATCACCCTGACATAAGAATGACGTCAGCATCATCAGGGTGATAAAACAATGAACATGAAGTGATAAAACAACATCAGGATGATCTTGACTAAGATCACCCGATGTTCAAATATGATGACCCCGATGAAGATCGGATCATACTTAGGACTTTGCAGCAACATCATCAGGATGATCTTAAGTAAGATCACCCGATGTTAGAATATCACCCCAGCGAAAGATCATGCTGATAGAAAATATGATGACCCTCGTAAGCAACATCAGGGTGATGTCTGGAAACATGATGATGATGACCTCCTCCAAAGAAAATATGATGTTGATGTTAAAACATGCTGAGGAGGCCCAAAGACTTAGAACTTTTTTAGATTTTTTGGGAAGGTGCCTGCATGAAAATTGCTAAAAGAACCGACAGTGAATTCAAGCACCAACAGTGGCTCTGATTGGGGACGTGCAGGTGCAAGACTGCAGCGAGAACCCCAGATCTCTGGGATGCAGACCAGTCCCTTATCCATTGGGCACAGAGTCAAATACTACACCGACCTGCATCACCAAACACACTTGATGGCCTAAGGCCACCAAGAAAAGAAAAACATGTATCTCCCTTTGTCAAACACTTTGTTTTCATCTGCATTTACTGGATCAAGCCTGGAGATACTGCCATGATCTGACCCCAAACAAACCTGGTCATCTGCACATTCATCCCTCTGATTTAGCTTGTCACTGTCATCCCTGTGCAGATAACCCTTAGCATCCGGCAACAAGTGGATGCAGAATGTATCAGGCAATGCATACTCAAAGGGAATATAACACATGTTATCATTTGTGTCAGCATTATGCATTGCAAAATGATCTCCTAGCTGGATTGAAAATTGAAAGCACTCGAAGTCCACCACACAACTAGGAAAGTCAGAGCTCATTTCATATGCTGGCCTCTCAAAAGAAAAGCTTTCAAATTCACAATTGTGCACATCATGTACACAACCATTTGGTACACCAAGCTGGAAAAGATCAGGCTCTGGCACCTCTTTACAATCAGGCACATTTTTACAATCACTTACCTGATGTATGTTGTTTCCTCTTTCATCAGGATGAGAAATAGAATCCAAGTCAAAAACCATGTCAAGACCCTCACCATACTCAAATAGATCCTCATCACCATATGTGTCAAAATGGGTGACCCAAGTGCATCAGTTTCATCATAGTATGCCATTTGTTCATGGGCAGCAGAGCATGCATCTTCATCACCAATGGATTCCTTTTGTGGAGGAGTATCAGCCTGTGTGTCATAAGCAAAACGGCCATCAATCAAAGAACAATCATGCTCTGCACTAGCACTTATTTCAATCTCTGACTGCTCTTCATGATCCTCATGTGTTTGAAAGGAAGGCAATGGGTCACACATGGGACTGCTTCTCTGTTTGCTTATATCTTCTCTGTCTTGAGTACAATACTCACAATTGTCTCCACAGGTCCATTCCAAAAATTGCTCATTGTTGTCCACAACCTCATTGTTGTTTTCATGGTCAGATGCCTCATCATTGCAATGGGAATCCTCATTAGTCCTTTCACTGGCATCCTCAACATTCATCTTTTCATCTTCACATGATGCCTTAATTATTTGGTCATTTGCAGCTTCACAACGATTTCTCGCACCAAAGCCTGTGGACAGGGGTTTCAGCAGGTGCACATTTCTGATTTTTTCTATCTTTTCTATGAACTTGTATGCCATCTGCATACTTGTCACCTTGAAATCCCTCAGTATTGCACTAAAGCCCTCCTCAAAAGCTTCAAAGAATATGCCAACACAGGCTGAAATATCAGGTCTGAAACTTTTAGGGACATGTGAAAGGGCTACTGCAAACCTATGACTGAAATCAACACATGGCTCTTCATCTTATTTTCTGATGTTCATCAATTCTGCAACAAGATCAGCCGGTTCTCTTGCAAATTCTTCTTTGAAACAGTCAGCAAGCTCATCCCAACAGGCAAAAAATTTCTTTGGAAAACTCAAATACCAGTCTTTTGCTTTTGCATCAAAGGACCTAACAAAAAACCTCATCCACATATCCTCATCTCTAAATGAATGTTTTCCCATGAAACTGTGAAAATTTTGGATATGTGCATTCCCATCACATACACTGTGACCACTAAATCTGGGCATCTGACAGTATATCCTAGCAGGCATAGTTTCTACTTTATAATCAACCCATGACAAATCCAGTTGGTTATACAAAGGATCAAAAGGGCTGACAGGAGGTTTAGCTTTCTGACTGGCAGACACAACAAGGTTATCATGATTCAACTGGGCCTGCCTAGCCTCTAAGAATATCAACCTATTTCTTATCTCTTCTATTCTTTTATTCAACATTTCACCGCTGAGTATGGGATAATTCATACTTGGATTCATAAAAATCTTACTCTTAGACATCCTTTGTCTGCCTAAGACCTAAGGCTTCCCCTGGCATCTAACTTATGCAGCAAAACAACAAATATAAAGGGGAAGGAACAAGGTGCCTTTTCTCATACAGATGCAGAAAAATGAACAACACATTTTTGTCACATCACATACATCCATCTTTCATGTGCATTCAGATCTTTTTTGCAGAGTCGCCACCTCTCCAGAGAGGACAAAATTTTACAGCAGCTGAAAGCTCAACACATATTTTTCTGAGTTCATACCACCAGCAGAGCATCATCATTCACATGAAAGACTCCCCAGCAGAGTCGCCATTTTGTTGGTGACTCGGATGGGTCACAAGATATAACACTTTTTCATCAATTTCTCCCCAGCAGAGTTGCCACTTTGTTGGTTTTTTCTTCTAAATCAGCATTAGGGTTTGCTAGTTCTAATGCACAGGCAGATTCAGGCAACTGAGTACAGGAGGTTGCGTGAGCTCCTCCCCTTCACTTCTGGTTCTGCCGCACCAAGGGAGGTTTCCCTATTTGATAAAAGTATAACCTTGACTGGCTCAATGACAAAAGGATTTAACTTGACAGCAATAGGCAGAATACTCTCATGTATGGACCAAGATTTGTGTAACAAATCACAAGGTTGGCAACATTCTTGGACATAATGTCTGGTTAGGTATGAGAGCATGCAAGGGTTTCCTACTCCTAATCCTACAACTAACAGATGGAAGGAAGAGATGGTTTGATTTGAATTTTGGATGCAAAGCTGGACATGGTGTATAACCTCAACACAGAGCTAGATTGGTGCCTATCTAGGGCTTGGAGTCGGTAGACATACACCTATGAATGGTCAGCATGAATAGCTAAAACTAGATTTCAGGGAGATACACATGATACCTGCCTTACAGATATCTCCCAATACAGAGTGTTAAGCTATCGATACTTATGGCATCCCTATTGCAGGAAGAAAGATACATGCAAAACTGGAGACAGAATCAGCATAACACATGCAAACATAGCATTATTCATATAAGATTAACCATGAAATTAGTGGATTCATGCCAAATCGTACAACAGGAGATACATAAACTCACAAGTTTAGCTGTACAGAGCAACCAAAACGAACTGTATTGTGTTACAGAGCCAAAATGTCCAGTTTTCAACAACCTAAACAATGGTAACACAGTCTGCCTATATTGGCCAGAAAGTGTACCTCTAGCATTAATTACATGGTTGACCAAAAATCCCGCCAGATACACAGTATCAGAAAAATGGCGCTCAACGCATTACCAGATTGGCGCCCAAACATTCAATGCAACAGGTGGGAGAGGAGACAGGAAGAAATCTCGAGCCTTGCGCCGCCGCCTAGGGATCCAGATCTTCAATCAGGTACCAGATCCGTCCATACCTCTGCAACCTTCGCCATTAATGACCATCTACCTCACAGCCATCGGGAAAACATCAAACAGTGCATCGCAACCGTTTCCCGCTAAAAAACCTCATCGTGATATTTGAAAATATGTAGGATATCAATTATCCCACATCCACCCCGCAGCAACCATTTCAACACTTTGTATACTAGGTCGCGAGCATATATGATGTCGGTGCTTTTGCTCCTGATGACACTAGTATAAGCCTTCATCATTATCCTCCAATAGCATGATATCATGTTGCTTGAAATATCACCCTGACGTCAGCATCATCATCGCAATATCACCTACATGATAATCGCCTTCATCGGCACAACCTGATGCATCGGAGGAAGATCCTCCTGCTTAGCCGATACCAAATGTCTGGCCGATGAACATCCTGATGACGTCACCGTCATATCCTGCTGATGTCATCAGCATATCTGCCTATCGCGCACCTCCTCATATCCGAATGACGTCACCATACATCGGCATCAGGATGATATTCGGAAGATAACCAGATATTTGGAAATATCATCCTGATGCACACATATCATGCTGCACTGTAGCTCCACTATAAGATCGGGGTGATATATGAATATGTGACTGATATTTGAAATGATCACCCCCATTGGACAATGCATGAAGCCGACAGGCGAATATCTCCCTTCGGAAATATCATGATGCAGACAGGTAGAAAAACTGATATCACCCTGACATAAGAATGACGTCAGCATCATCAGGGTGGTAAAACAACGAACATGAAGTGATAAAACAACATCAGGATGATCTTGACTAAGATCACCCGATGTTCAAATATGATGACCTCGATGAAGATCGGATCATACTTAGGACTTTGCAGCAACATCATCAGGATGATCTTAAGTAAGATCACCCGATGTTAGAATATCACCCCAGCGAAAGATCATGCTGACAGAAAATATGATGACCCTCGTAAGCAACATTAGGGTGATGTCTGGAAACATGATGATGATGACCTCCTCCAAAGAAAATATGATACTGATGTTAAAACATGTTGAGGAGGCCCAAAGACTTAGAACTTTTTTGGATTTTTTGGGAAGGTGCCTGCATGAAAATTGCTAAAAGAATCGACAGTGAATTCAGGCACCAACAGTCTCCTCGCTCTTTTGGCCAACCCAAGCATCAACCCAGGCATTTTCCAAAGCCATATGCTCCTCCTATCACTCCCGCAAATCCCTTTGTAAAATGGGGGACCTTGTCTGACGAATCAAAGGAGTGAGATCTCCTGCAATGGCTTTATGCTGAAGAAGAAAACACTCCCCAAGATCCACCTAGACTCCCTACGGAACTCTATGGACGAGGTGAGACCATCTTGCATAGGATGGGGTATGAAGGACAAGGCCCTATCGGCCTCAGAAAAGAAGGAATTACTGAACCTATACAACCTTCTTCATCCTCTTCAGCTAGAAACACCACTGGCTTGGGATACAAAGGCAAGGGTAAAGCCAAGGAAAATGCCTGTCTTGTGGAGACAATCCAAATGCTCCAAGTGGATATTGACACAGATTCAGATGATTCAAATGAGTATGAGTGGGACGAGCTAACAGAGCACTCCTACGATGACAAGGAGGTTGACACCATCCAAACTCTTAGCCCCTACCATGAGGGACAAACGCAACGGGACAGACCACTAGAGTCTAATTTGCCCCTCCCTGAGATTATGGCTTTCGAGGAAAGTTTCGATTCCATTGCGATAAACAACTTGGAGGAAAGTACCACCTAGAACACTACCCCCACCTATGCTCCTAACATTTCCATCCACACCATTAATGAATCAGGTCTCTCATCTGACTCCCTTCCCCTCTTGCACCCTGAGCTTATTGACTGGGATTTGCAAGGAACCCCCCAATTAGATATGTTCCAGAACGATGATGCCTACATTGACTATATGGAACTTAGGGATCACTTACCAAAAGGAGATCATAAAGAAGGTTTTGCTATCGAACTCAATACCGTGGCTTACTTCGGGGAGGGTGCCAAGCCTTCTAGTCGCAAAAACATTAAGATCAAAAATGGATCTGACGGTGAAAACTGCCGTGCGGCAGTGTCAGATCATAAAACAGTAAAAAGAAAGGACGTATCTGAAGGTGAAAACCCAACTATGGCACCTGATGATGGAATGCTTGACACCCTCCCTGGTGATATGTATCAGGAAAGGTCACAGATCGTGGTGGAACCAATAGAGCCAGTGAATATTGGAACCGAAGAGCAACCCAAGATTATCCACTTTGCAAAATCTCTCACACCACCTGAGAAAACCAGGTTTGTACCATTCTTTAAAAAGAAGAGAGGCAGCTTTGCTTGGTCATATGCCGACATGCCAGGTTTGGACCCAAACCTGATTCTACATCATTTGCCTTTGGATCCAGGGGTGAAGCCCGTAAAGCAAAAACTGAGAAAGATGCATCCTCATATAGCCCTTCTGGTCAAGGAAGAACTCAAGAAATTGCTAGATGTGGGGTTCATCAGAGCCATAGACTATCCTGAATGGATATCAAACATTGTGCCAGTATCTAAACCAGATGGCCGAGTTTGACTATGCAATGATTTTCAAGACTTAAACAAGGCATGCCCCAAAGATGACTTTCCGTTGCCAAACATTGACATCATAGTCGACCTTACAGCAGGACATACAATGCTATCACTCATGGACGGATTCTCCGGATATAACCAAATCAAAATAGCACCTGAGGATCAACACAAAACAGCTTTCACTTGTCCATGGGGTACCTTTTGCTGGAATGTCATGCCTTTTGGGCTGAAAAACGCCGGTGCTACATATCAGCAGGCCATGACAACTATATTCCATGACATGATGCATGTAACTATGGAAGACTATGTTGACGATATCTTTGCAAAATCTCTCACAAGGGACTCACACCTGGACACATTAGAAAAAGTCTTTCAATGGTTGGATCAATTCCAAGTCAAACTGAACCCGAAGAAGTGTGTGTTTGGGGTAACATCAGGCAAGCTGCTAGGCTTCATCGTGTAAGCAAATGGAATAGAGGTAGACCCGGCCAAGGTCAAAGCAATAATGGACATGCCACTGCCCAAGACTCTAACACAGTTGAGATCCTTACAGGGCAAACTGCAGGCCATCCGCAGGTTCATCTCACAGCTGGCAGACAAGTGCCAACCTTTCAGCCATCTCCTACATAAGAACATTCCATTTAAATTGGATGAGCGGTGCGAAGAGGCATTTACCAAGCTAAAGGAGTACCTTGTGAACCCACCTATTCTCATGCCTCTGATCCAAGGAAAACCTTTAATTCTCTACATATCTGCTACACCTACTACTCTTGGGGCTCTCCTAGTGCAGCAAGACTATGAGAACAAGGAAAGAGCTGTGTACTACATCAGTCGAACCTTAGTGGGCTACGAGTTGCAATACTCACAGGTAGAACGTTCATGCCTTGCGGTGGTTTTTGCTTCACAAAAACTCTGACACTACATGTTGGCACATCCTGTCAAACTCATTGCCAAGATCGACCCACTAAAATATCTTCTCAGCAAAGCAGCTCTCACGGGTCGACTAGCAAAATGGGTTATGCTTCTTAGTGAATATGATATAGAGTATGTGGACAGAAAAGCCATCAAGGGGCAAATCATCGCTGACCAACTAGCTGAGGCACCATTACAGGACACTTCACCAATGCAGTTTGAGTTTCCTGATGAGTCTGTATTCACTCTGTCAACATCTCCTTGGAAACTCTACTTCAACGGGTCTTACACCAACCATGGATCGGGGGCAGGTATCCTGTTTATCACTGCCCAAGGCGACACAATTCCAAAGTCCTACAGGTTGTTATTCCCATGCACTAACAATATAGCAGAATATGAAGCCTTGGTAGTTGGTCTCAAGATGGCCACTGAGTGGAAAATCCAAGCACTATGTGTCTACGGTGATTCTCAGCTTATCATAAACCAGGTCAATGACGAGTATCAGACCAAAGATGAGAAGCTCATCCCATACAAGCGGATGGTCGACGACATCAAAGAACATTTTGGGACCATCTCGTTTGAGCAAATACCTAGGATAGAGAACAAAGCAGCAGATGCAATGGCGACCATAGCCTCTCTTCTTGAAATACCTGAACATGAGTCACGGTATGAGTTCTTAGTAGAAACCATTCGACAACCGGCTTATGATCTCCTCGAAACCCATTCCATTTGCCTCCTAGTAGGATATGATTCACCTTGGTACGATAAGACCTACACTTACCTCAAGGATAATATCCTTCCGTTGGACCTCTCTTCCAACCAAAAACAAACTTTTATCTGACAAGCCTCCCGTTACACCATTATCGCCAATACCCTTTACCGACGTGGTCTAGATGGTACTTTACTCCGGTGTCTAGAACAAGAAGAATTCGTAACTACCTTGCGAGATGTACACGAAGGGATCTGCGGAACACACTCCAGCGGTCCTTCCTTAGCCAAGAAACTCATGCGTCTGGGTTATTACTGGCCAAACATGGAAATGGATTCCTATCAGTTTGTCAAAAAGTGCAAATAGTGCCAGATACACAGGAACCTGATTCATGCACCTGCTTAGGAGTTGAGACCTCTAACGACACCTTGGCCCTTTTGCCAGTGGGGACTCGACCTTGTGGGAAAGATTCATCCACCTTCTTCCAACGGCCATAAATTCATCATAACCGCCACTGAGTACTTTACAAAGTGGATTGAAGCCGTTCCCCTATCAACCATCACAGGAAAGCAAATTTCCTCTTTCATTCTGAATTACATTATCTGCCGATATGGCATCCCTTCATCCATCATAACAGATAATGGGAGACCCTTCAAAAATCAGGATGTCCAGGAACTTTGTGAGTGTTTCAAGATCCAACATCGTTTCTCCACTCCATACTACCCCCAAGGTAACGGCCAAGCTGAGGCGTCGAACAAAACCATTCTGAAAATCCTAAAGAAGACTGTCAATGAAGCTGGTCGCGATTGGCACGTCCACTCAATCCCGCTCTGTGGGCCTATAGAACCAGTATACGCACTCCCACAGGTGCTACACCCTACGCCCTTGTCTATGGTTCTGAAGCCATCCTTCCCATTGAGGTCGAACTCCCATCCCTTTGAGTGTCGTTGAAAGGTCTCATATCAGACGAAGAGTACAGAGTCTCCAGGCTACAAGAGCTAGAGCTGCTCAAGGAAAGGCGCCAAAAAGATTTTGACCATCTCAAAGCCTATCAACAGATGATGTCAAGAAGCTACAACCACAAGGTTAGACCAAGATGCTTCAAGGTTGGGGACCTTGTCCTAAAAGAGAACCCTCGCAATCAGCAGGACAGAGAAAAGAAAGGTAAGTTCGAGCCTAACTGGCTAGGACCCTATGTAATTGTGGCTGTTTACGGATCGGGGGCATATCAGTTGGCCACATCAGAGGGTGAGTTGTTTGACGATCCAATCAACAGCATGCACCTTCGCCGCTTCTATACCTAGGAGAACCCCAATGCAAGGGGGCACAATAAAATCAAAAAATCAAAAAAATCAAAAAAAAAGTTGAAAAAGAGAACATACAAAAAAATTAGAAAAAATAGAAAGCATACAAAAAAATTCGTCCTTTGGTGAAAACCTGGTAAACAGGTGCCTTGGATAGGTATCATGATGAAAACCTGGCAAATAGGCGTCATGTTACTTCCTAGCTTCTCGTGCAAATAAAAGCAAGTAATGAAAACCTGGTAAACAGGCGTTACTTGTGATAAACCGCCTTCCCCATCTTTGGGAATCCAATCACCTTGAGTCCATTCTTTCTCTATTTTCCCCATTCGACCCACATCCATCCCACAAATACACACTCGACAGTTACCTATCATGGCTTGATCCTCTCCTTGTGGCCTTGTCAACCAAGGTTTTGTCCCATACCGTATCCTCAGTATGAGCCTAGTATAATGTCTCTCGTCGGTGTCCATGGTCCGCGTCCGTGAACTACGTTGCCTCTGCGCCATCAGGTAGGCAAGGCCATTATTCTAATGCACCCGTCTGCTGGAACTCTGCCAGAGCCTCCTCGTAAGAAGCCATCGGCCCCCATCGGACCCTCTCTGCATGCGTCCGTGCGAACATAGCCTGCCCCTGTGGCATGCCCTACCTCCGGCCGAACTGTCTCAACACTCGGCCCACCATCTGGCTCTCCAATATATGCCGTGTCTGGCCTATCAGCCACCTGGTCTGAAAGCAGTAGGGCAGCTCGTCTCCCTCGTCATCCCAGGGCTCGCAGTCCAGATATGGTCGCCAGACGACCACATCTACCCCATCCAAGGTATGCCTCCAGTACTCTAGCTTCCCCAGCCTATGCTGGGAAATCACTCCTGCGTAGCCATAACTGTATGGCTCTCCTCGCTGCCTCGCGAAGACACATATCGGCCTGGTTACCTCTATGTGCTCCCACAGCCAGAACTGTAACAGCAACACCCCAGCCGATAGACTCGTGCTGCGGTGGTACACTACCTGATGTATGTCATGGTATAGGTGGGCCAGTACGCAAACTCCCCATGCATATCAGGTGCCCTCGGTCAGCATCCACTCCATGATCCTGCCCCATCCAATGGGGAACCCATGCGATCTCCTGTCTGGGCATACAACACCCCCAATCAGTCCAGCTACAATCCTTGGGAAGTAGTCATAGCAGTCGTATATATCCTGCCACGAGATGACCTGTCCCACTAGCTCAGGGTCGTCAAACACTCGCTGGCACTCGGGAGTCCCGCGTCCCGCTGTGCGTCATACTCCACTAACTCGCCTACCACGGGCAAGTGCAATATCCTGTAGACGTCCTCCAAGGTCACCATCATCTCTCTAGTCAGAAAGTGGAAGGTCCCGTCCTCACTGTGGAATCTCTCCATGGCAGCTGTCAATAGTCCACGGTTCGCCCGCACCTCGGGCATGAAACAAACATAATCCAAACCCATGACACCAAGCGCCACTCTGTCAGCCTCCGTCAGCATGTATCTCTGCAATAGGGGCATAGGGAATGTCTCCCTCGACTGCAGAGTGTCTCGTATCTCCTCCTGCAAGCACGCAAAGCAAAGCGTCAGTCTCAAGCCGCATATACCATACTCAACATATCAACTGAACTATATCAACTAAAATTAGCATTTCAAATTGATCAAAATAGCACACTACATCTCTTGACTAGATTCCTGTAATCTTAGAGATAGCTCATCGATTCTCGCATCAAACAGGATGCTAATCGAATCAATTTGGCTAAGTCAATTATCTATCCACGGCAAATGCGCCACTACAGGTGGTAAAAGCGCCGTTTCTTGGTGTATGCGCCGCAAAAATCAACGTATGTGCCGCTAAAAACAAATGCACCGCTACAGTGCACGTATGCGCAATTATGATAAATGCGCCGCAACATTGCATGTATGCGCCGCCAAATTACCAATGCGCCGCTAGATTCCCCATATGCGCAACTTTCGCATATGCATAGCTGCATTGCATGGATGCGCTGCCTAATAACAAATGCGCTGCCTAATTACAAATGCGCAGCCTAACTACAGAAGTGCAGCAAAACTACACGTATGCGCCGCTTTAACGGATGCGCCGTCGAAATCGGCATATGCGCCGCGAAACGACAAAAGCACCGTTTTGCGAGGCATATGCGCCATTTTGCGTTCTGGCGCATGCATTTGACCTATTTTCTAAAAGCATTTATGACATCCTAAGTCGACCCTAGGAGAAATTTTTCGAAGCACATTCCAGGGGTCCTGCCTCTACTGGCTGCCCGAATCGTCGGACTCGCTCGAATCGATGCTCCTCGCGTGGAATGTCTGCTGCTCTGGCTGCCATGCTGCTCCAAGTTGCTCTGAGCTCTCTTTCTCCAATCCAGATCAAACAAGTGTACAAATGACTATTCTTGTGGACCCAGCTCCTATTTATAGCCTCCAAACCCTAATTCTAGCTAGGCGATGACTGTGACTACTTCCCGGGCCCATTTTTCCTCCCATTTTCTTCCCGCATCCCTGACCGCATCCCTTTTCCTCCACCCTATCCTAACCCCTTTCTCGTCGTGAGATTGTCCGTCTCCAAATCTTTCCCCCTTTTCCCGTCTAATCTCCCGAGGGGGCATCCTATCGTCACTAAACCTATACCAGGGGCAAATTGGGGCATGTATCACTGTCAGACTATCGACTTCTTTGAAGCAACGCTGTAAACTGCATTGCATCAAGAGGGGCAAAATGTATACGCCTAAAAATGACACGAATCATCCTAAATAAATATTCTAAATATTTATTCCCTTCTTCTATTAATTAAATAAATATTCTAAATTTATTTAATCGATTCACTATCGCATAATTAAATAAATAGAATTTATTTAATTAAAATTCTTCTAAATGTCCTACATAATTAAATAATCATAAATTATTTAATTAATCCTAATTCCTCTATCCTAAGTTCTAATTTCAAAAATCCACATCACCTTTACACCTCACCTTTTCCACCTCACCTTGTCCACCTCATCAGGTTGCACATGTAATTAAATATATTTAATATTTAATTACCTTATTTTCCCTCACCCACATGGCCTATTTCTTCTCCAATCAGAGGTTAGTTAACTAATCAATCAAAAGTGTTAACTAACCTGTCAATTGAGTCAAATCCTCAATCAATTCAGTCAGTTCCATAATCCACTCTTCTAACTGATCAATCAAATCTGTTAACAGACCAGTCAATGGAGTTAACTCTCCAATCAGTTTTGTCACATCCCCCCTTTCATGATGGAGCTGGGACACTTGTCACATTTCCACTGGTTGCACATTCCTCAACCATCCTCAGCCGTTGATCTTCATATCTCTTCTCAACCGTTGATTCCCATTCTTCCAAGTCTATAAATGAAGCTTCATCCCTTCATTCTATTCATCCAGGCTTTTGACATCGTTACTCTGCAGAAATATAACCAGTGCGCCTTTGGCACCCTTTTGTCATCTACAAGCTTGAGATCACCATTTTTGCATTGGAGCTCACCTTCATTGCATATCACACCATAGCCATTCACCATCGACTTCCTACAAATAGCTTTAAAAGATTGCACTCTCTGAGGGCTCATCTCATCTGCGAAAGGACAATTTGTGATAGGCAAACAACAGAAGCATCGAAACGGGAGAGGTTTGCACTATGTTTGTTCATTGCTTTGTTTATTTGAATCTTCTTTGTTTCTCCATTCTGTTGATGTTTGGGTCTTATTTAATTCATTTGATTGATCACCATTTTACCCTTACAGATGGGAATCAAATAGATACAAGTTTTCAGAGACTTAGAGTGATAAATCAGGCTCAAGAGAAGGCCGTTGTGAATAAAATGAGAATGAGGTCATACCATCACAAAGTATGGGACCAAATAGAGAGCTTCACCACCTTCAACATTCAAGTGGTTTCGAGAATGCAAAACGCTAAAGTCGATAAAATGGCACAAATTGTTGTGCAGTTTGATCCTATAGAGGATCTGTGGCTAAATAAAGATATGGTAAAGCTGATCATCGAACTGGCTATCCCAGATAATGGGAATCACTAATAGGTTTTTGAGAGTGATGATCAGATCACTTTGTTCCTGCAATAGTCTGGTGGGTTTGTTGATCAACTCCAACCCAAGATACAAGAGGCCTATGGAGACCAAATATTATAGTTAAATACTAATTAACTCTTGAAAGGTCTAATAACCTTAGAAAGTTTATTTGATCTTGATGATTCCAAAACTTAGATAGAAGAAGGTTCATGGCCAACAAGGATGACTGCTTGAAACTGGAGGTTGGCAAAGGAAAATGAATCAAAGTAGGAAATATTACTACCTAAGAGGAGAGGGAGAGGTTGATCTCTCTGTGCAATAGATATGATAAAGTGATAGCTTGGAAGTATGAGGATCTTTGGGGATATGATAGAGAAATAGTTCAACATACCATTGAACTACTAGGAGTGAAACTAGTTCAGCAGAAGTAAAGGCCAGTGAATCTTAGGATCGAGACCATGATGGCACATGAATTGAAGAAGTTGATAGAGTCCACAATCATCTTCCCTATCAAACATTCAACTTGGGTGTCCAATTTGGTCCCGGTTCAAAAGAAAAATGGTGAAATCAGGCTCTGTGTTGATTTTCATGATCTAAACTGAGCCTCCCTCAAAGATCACTACCCTCTACCGTCTATGGAATAGATTTTGTAGACAATGGCTGGGGCAGAAAGATTTTCTCTCCTTGAGGGATTCTCGGGATACAATCAAATATGGTTGAAGGAGGAGGATCAACATAAAACCACTTTTACTACAAAGTGGGGTACCTTTGCTTATGCGAAGATGCCTTTCGGTCTGTCCAATGTTGGGGCTGCTTCCCAAAGAGTCATGGATATCACTTTCAGTGAATTAATGAATAAGATCATCTTGGTTTACCTAGATGGTCTCACTGTATTCACCAGAGCAGGCGAGGATCATTTTGACCACGTTGAGAAAGTATTTCAAAAGTGCCAAGAGATCAAGATTTCCCTAAATCCCAGGAAATGTATCTTTCAAGTGCCTTAAGGGAAGTTGCTCGAACATGTATCAAAGGAGGAGAACTCTATAAACCTCGAAAGGGTTGAGGCAATTCTGAACCTACCATTGCCAGTCAATAAGAAAGGAGTGCAATCTTTTCTAGGGAAGATCAACTTTGTAAGTTGTTTTATTGCATATTTTGTAGGGTTGGTCAGACTTATTACTTCAATGGTGTGAAAGGAGTTGAATTTCAAATGGACTCCAAAGCTTGTTAAGCTTTCAAGCATATCAAAATGGCCATTTCTACTGCTCTAGTTTTAGTAAACCTAGTTTTTACTAAAGACTTCTTCATGTATGTATATGGCAGGGAGCATAGTGTGGTGGCTATGCTGACTCAAAAAGGAGAGGATTAGCCTGAAGAATGCCCAATTTATTTCTATTCAAAGACTCTTCAAGGGTATGAGTCCAATTACAACTTTGTGGAGAAACAAGCTTATGCCATAGTCAAAGGAATAAAAAAGTTTTGGCACTCGATAATCGGGAACAAGGTAACAATCTTGGTAGCTCACACGAGTGTGCAATAGTATATAATGGAAGGAGAAATTATAGAAAAGAGAGCCAATTGGATCACCAAGATTATGGAGTATGATGTAGATATCAAACCTACAAAACTAGTCAGGGGAAGAGGAATTTGTGAGTACATCACTCAGAGTCTGGACAGTATAGCAGATCAAGGAGGAAATTCAAAATTAATATTGATAAATGGTGACGTAGACTCCTGGGTATCAGACAGAATATGTTTCATGGAAACATGTATGTATCTGAATCACCTCCCTCCTCATAAAAGGTGTTTCTATAGGATGTAGAATCCCAGTTACTCCCTAGTTATTGGTTTCCTATTCAGAAGAAATTTTGATGGAATCCTACTCAAATGCGTAGAAAAGGGTGAGGCTGACAAAATCTTGCATGAATTACAGTTTGGATTATCTAGAGGACACTTCTTAGTAAAGCCTACCATGACCAAGATTCTATGTGATGGGTATTACTGGCCAACTATGTTTTCTGATTATTTTGAAATGGTGAAGTAGTGCCATCAATATCAATATTTTACAGCGGGGAGAAAGAACATTGTGATGCCTCTTAGCCCAGTTATGGTAGAAGAGCCTTTTGCTTAGTGGGGCCTGGATTTCATAGGGATGATGAAATCCTGTTTCTAGCACAGGTCATAGATGGATCCTCACAGCAACCGATTACTTCACCAGGTGGAGCAAGGTGGTGCCTTTGAAGGAAGCTACTGAAAGTGTCATCCTAAGGTTCCTGGAGGATATTGTTACATGATTGGGAGCCCTAATCAGAATTATCTTAGATAATGCAAAAGCATTCCTGGGATCTAAAGTTTTTGAGTTTGCCCTAAGGAATGGTATTTTCCTAAAAACTTCTTCAAATTATTATCCCTAAGGCAATGGCCTAGCCGAGTCGACAAAAAAAAATCTGATTTGGCTAATCAAAAGGCTGGGAGAAGATCACCAAAGGGAATGGCAAAAAAAATCAAGAATGTCTTATGGGTTGATCGCATCACCCAGAAGAAAGTCATCAAGACTTCCCCTTATGAGCTTGTGCATGAGAAGAGAGCCACAATGCTGCTAACAATAGAAATTCTAGCATTAATACAACTTCTTAAGCAACTTGATATAGAAGAAGGTGGAGCAATGCAAGTAAGGCTTGCCAAATTGATGGAGCTTCAAGAAAAAAGGGAATTTGCTTATGATGGTATGTTTGATTGACAATCTATTGTCAAGCGATGGTTTGATCAAGGGACCACTAATCCAAGTTTCAAAGTAGGGGACTTAGTTCTGAAATGGGAGGAAACAGCTACAAAACTAGGTGGGCATGCGAAGTTTGATTCTTTGTGGAAAGGACCATTTAGGATAGCTGCTTGCAAACCTAACAATGATTTAGACCTTGAGGATGACAAATGGCGAGGTAACTAAGATCATGTAAATGAGATTTTCTTGAAATTCCATAACTGAAGGATGTCATGACACTTGTACATAGTTAGTTTAGGTGTGTGTTTCCTAAGATGTTGAGTTTGCCGCCTCTTTTTAAATAAGTGCTAGTGGCACATTTTATGTTTTCAATAAAGCCATTGGCTTTTGCCATGTCCCTAGTTTGAGTTACAATTGCAGATATGTCTAACTACTAGAGATCTCCAATCATTGATTGGAAAGCGTGTATTAAATGACGTATCTTCATAGAGATCGGTTAATAAATCACTAAAAAGGACTCTAGTATATGCAATTTTAAGGAGGCTAAGGGAGCACACCAATCAAAAGCTGCAATCATTAATGACGCACATTCAGAGCAACTAGATATTAAGTTTTGGAAGCTTGTTATGATTCATTTTTTACAATTTTTAGTGAGAGGAAACAAGTTACAGAATTTCTAAGTCTCTATCTCCTAAAGATTTTTGAGTTCCTAATTTTCAAAGTCTTTGAGAAAGCATCTAAAATGGAGGAAAGAAGCAATGGAAGTGACAAGAGGAGGACTTCTTTAGCAAGGGTGACTATCAATTTTCCTCTAGAGTTGGTTAATAACAAATCCTATGTCTCGACGCCAACACAATGCAAGGCAAAAACCTCCCGAGATCAAAGAGCACAAAAGAGGTAGGTGGCAAGACTCTTCCCTTGTCATTGATTCATATGATAATATGTTTGATCCCATTCTATTGAAACATACCAAGAACCTCTGGGAAAGAGCACATGTATGCATGATAGCAAAGATGAAACATGGAGAAGTGGAAAATTTTGGGGTTAGGTTGTGGTCTTCTTAGTTAGCCCAATTTTTAGTGCCTTGGGTTTTTCCTAGCCCATAACTAGTAGAAGCCTACATTAAGTGCTATGACAAGGATACCCATGTTATCACCAGATGGAATATAAAGGTCACAATCTCTCCTCAGGTAGTGAGGGAAGTGTTGGGGATTTATTATGATGCTTCTGCAAATTTTTGTAGCATGATTAAATGGCAGAAAACTTGGGATACAAGGGAGAACTAGTTAGCCTTTTTGAGCCATGAACTACATCTAGACCCCAATAACACAGTTATAACTTCTTTACCAATTAGGTTGGACGGTTTCAACAAAGATGTGCAAGATGCATGCTCAATGAATGCATTCATCTATGGGGTGGAAAATAATTTAAATGTGTATGATTATCAGTTGGGTGCCATTTTCTGGCTAAAGACAATCTCTCGGCAATAGGCCTACAAGGTGGATCTCTCAGAGATCATATCTGATAGAATGAATTATCAACTGGGTAATTTCCATCACCAACAATATTTTAGGTACACATCCTTTTTATTACATATGATGTTTTCAGAATCCCCAGTTCTTCTTGTCTCACATGCAATTAGAGGAATCTAAGGACATAGTTGATGGGCCAAGGATAATTCCAGTATCTACATGGACTCCCCTCTTGTCAAATACATTTTATTTTTATGAATACTCAGAGCGATTCATGACTCTGGCCTTGATAGATTTTAGCCCAGATATAATATTGTTTCGAGTGAGTGACAAGAAGAAGGCCTTTATGTCTAGTCTACATCTTCTGTGTGATTGGTTCTTTGTTGATCATTTCACCATGCTGTGTGTACATGGATTCAAAGAGGAACCAGTTTGGCTGCTAAAATTTCTCACTGACAGGGTAGTCTTGCTAGAAATGTTTCATCAATTAGATATTATCGACTCAAAATTTGGAGTAGGAAAGAAGTGAAAAGCCTTCTATGACATACCCCTCTCCAAGGGTGGTGGTATGGATGAGTGCCAGGTAGCACCCATGAAATACATCTTTTTACCTCTCTTTTTCTCCTTTCTAATTCCATCTTCTTGATGTCTACACCCGAATAAGTTAGCAAGATTGTTCTAAATAATGATTAATAGGAGATGAATTACTTAAGATCGTGATTTTTGATTAAAGGATTAATGTGCATGGTATTGATGGAAATATGCAAAAAAACTTCTCTTTTTGAATCAACGGGTGTAGATATTTGGGTTGGCAATTTTGTGCATCTTCGGAGGTAGTCCTAATGATCTCCAAAGACAATATTAGAATACCACGACATGAGAAGTTTTGGAGTAGAGAGGAAAAGCATCTCAAGAGCTAGACTGAAGTCTAGAGCATCTCCAGAGCTGAGCAAGAAGGCCACAATTATATCTCCAGAGCTGTAGATAGATACATACATCTCTGGCGCCTCCTTAGAGCAAAGCAGATTTCCAGCACAACTGTCAGTCAGGCACTTTCAGTGGTGATCGTGATACCCTTGATATTACTCAAATCATCACCTAAGTGATTAAGGGCCATCTATAGTTAACTACTAAGAGTTTTTATCTCTTTTAAGTTTTTGCATGAGTTACTGATCAAACTAATTTAATATCCACATTTTCAGGGCCTCATTGCCCAAATGTATTAAGTCTAAAACTTAGATTTAGAGTGGACTTCTGTTCCACTCAATCTATTTTTATTGCATGGTTATTTTCTGTAGTTAGAAAACTAGTATACTAAAGAGATGGATGTCATCTCATAGAAGAATTGGTAGATATGATAAGTGATATCTCATCACTAGTTTTATATATACTTATAGCAGAAGTAGAAAAACAACAAGCAATTATTTTTCCTTCTGATTTTTGTAATCTCCCTTCTGATATTAATGCAAAGTTAATCGAATTAGACCGAATTGAGTTGTGATATCATTCTCTGGTGCTGATTTTTTACTTTAGTCTTCAGCCCTAAGGGTGTGGAGAAAGGGCCCACTCTCACCACCAAGGCAGAAGGCTAGTATTGTTGTTGTTTTGTTGTTTTAGATTTTTCTTTAAAAGATATTTACTGTTTTCATAGATAGATGCATGTTTCAGTTATAATATTTCTTTAAGTAATTTTCTGTTCAATTATGTTTTCAACATTCTTTGAATTCATTTAATAAGCAGATAGATCAATCTCTTTAAATTAGTAAAAGCCATTAGAATTAGCTAGAGAAAACTGGTAACTATAGGATTCCTAATTGCAGATAGCCAAGGACACAGCCTTAGATTTGACATCTGAAATATGATTAAATGATGAGGTACAATGACCCTTTTCATTTTTGGCATCGTTGCCGGGGATATTGTGTTAATTAGGGAAGCTTAGCTAAACAGTTTTAGGTTAGACCTGTATGGTTAGAGCTAGGGATTCAAAAGGAAGATACATAAAATAGACACCCCATCAACAAACAATAGGAGAAAATAGTGGGGTGGCATAAGATCTTGTTGAAGAAAGAAACCTAGAACCTACCTTGGAAGCTGCATCTCAAATCAATAACCCCTTATATTCTCCAAATCTTCCACTCATTGATTATTTCCAAAAATTACAACTAAAATTCTAGGTAGATCCTTTGATAGAACCTAATTCCTAGAACCTCAGAGAGAAGAACCAGTACTAGACATGGATGATAATAATGATAATCATGAAGAGGAGGAAAATCAGGCTTCAAGAACCTTCTCATATCCCATTATTTTGGCTGTTGGAGACAACGCTCCTATGAAAAATATTTCACCAGCACACTTGCCAAATTTCAAAGGTCTTTCTTCTAAGGATTCAGATCAGTTTTTGTTTGATTTAAAAGTGGTATGCCAAACTTATGATTATGGATCAGATAACCAAAAACTCAAACTGTTCCCTTCAACCTTGAAAGATTTTCCAATGAGATGGTTTATGGGTTTACCCCAGAACTCGATCCATTCTTGGGATTAGATGGAAATAGAGTTTTTAGGAAAATACCAAGATTACTGTAGAGTCAGTAATAAAAATGAGGAATTGTTTAAAATTAAACAAGGAGAGGAAGAGACCTTAGAGGACTATGTGGACAGGTTTAACTTCGCCTTGAGAAGGTATGGCAACCCAGTAAATCACTCTTTGGCTAGAACCCTACTTGTAAAAGGATTGGATAAAGAATCAAAATAGACACTGAATTTGATGGGAAAATGAAATATCAATAAACTGGATATACCTGCTATAGAAGAACTCTGCAGGAACTATTCTAGAACCCAAGATGGAGTGAGATCATCCAAAACCTTCAAAGGGAAGAATGAAATAGGATAGTTAATGGAAGAGATTGCAAATCTGAAAACATATATTTTGGTCCAGCTAAATATCGCATTGGATGGGATTCAGACAAAAACTAGAACAACTAATCAAAATAGAACAATTGAACCTCTCTCCATCTATTGTCCTAGGTGTAGAAACAAGCATCTGTTGAAAGAATTCCCTTTAGACAAATCAAAGATTTGTTAGATCTATGATAGGGAACATCCTACCAGTCAATGTGGTCAACTTCTAGCCTTAAAAAGGTTGAGTAAGAAGAATGTCATCATAGAAGAAGAATTGAACTATGTGGGACAAAAACATGCTAGAAATTTCCCTTATAATTAGTATCCAAACCAACCTTCTTATAGGGGTCCTTCTAATTGGGGAAATAATCAATGGAATCCAACTTGGCATGGGCCTCAGAATAATCCTCCTTGGGGATAGCAGGATTGGCCAAATCAACATTGGCAAAACTAGAATTGGCAAAATCAGCGCTAGGGGAATCAACAGTGGCTACCACAGTTTGGATCACAAAACATGCAGCCTCAATGGGGTTCTCAACATGGATATAATCAACAATACTAGGGACAACCTAGGCATTTCCAACCTCAACAACAAGCATTACTAACTGGACCCTCCAACACACAAGGTCAATCGCAAAATGAGCCAGTTAGCTAACCACCCTTACCAGCTCAACCTATACCAAATCCATGAAATAAACATGGAGCAACTATTTACATGATAGAGCAAGAAAACATGGCTGATATTAATGCTATATATCCAAATAATCTCTGGTTGTATTTTGGGAAAGCATTCCCAAGACCATCTTCTCCAACTATAGTTGAAGTAACCAATGATGAGAAACTTGAAGATTCATCCACTCAACTCCCAAAGGAGATCATTACTGAAAAAGTGCTAAAGGAATCATCCTTGGATAACTCCGGAGTTCCTCCTAAAAGGCTGACTCCGGAGAACATTCCTGGACACAGTTCTGATAAAAGCTCTAGAGATGCTTCGGAGATGGAAAAACTAGCACCATACCCAGAACGGCTCAAACAACATATTCCCCAGAAAAAGATCTTACAAAAATAGGTCCAATCTAACCTAAAATTAGAACTTTTACAATAAATCAGGTAACTGAACATTGAAATTCCACTCCTCCAAGCAATTAGAGATGTGCCAGAACTAGACCAATTCATTAAATAGCATTGTGTCAAAACACAGGGTAGGAAGAAAAACTTTCCTTCTACAATCCAGGTGGAAGGGAAAGTAGTAGATATATTGATGAGAGAAATGCTCCTTCCAAAATATGGAGACCCTGGAAATCCTGCCATAACTATTTTCATCTCAGGGGTAGAAATTCAAACGTTTTGGTTGATTTAGGAGCAGCAATTAATGTGATGACAGTTCATACAATGGACAAATTAGCCCTAACAGGTATCTAATCCATGACTACAATCCTTCAACTTGCTGACCAGTCAGTAGCTATTCTGAAAGGGGTAATTACTGATGTTCCAGTTGTAATAGAATCATGGGAATTTCCAATAGACTTCCTGATATTAGAACTGAGAAACCAGAGAAATGCTTATCCATTGATATTAGGAAGACCATGACTGGCTATAGTAGCAGCATCTATTGATTGTCGAACTGGGGATATGGTCATTTCTAATGGGATAGATTTGAAGAAAATATCTCTGTATCCTCCAGCTAAACCATCAATACATTATATAGGAAGAGTATGGGTGGATGAACCAGATAACATGGACAAAAGTGCCTCAGTAGCTATGGTAACCATCAAGGAACATTTGAGAGAGTTGGAAGAAGAAATCTACTATGACACAATAGAAGACATTACCCACATCCTAATAAATAAGGGTTGATGGAGTTTGCCCAATATTCTAGGAGAGAACTTCTCACTTCTACTCATTATACCCTAGAAAATATCATTCCTTATGGGGAGACCTTTTATAGAGACCTAGCCACATTCCACATGTTGCTTCCACATTCTTGTCCCCTCAATACCATGACTCCAGTGTATGGATTAACTACATCCATGGATCAAATCACCAAACTGGTCATGATTTTACCAGAGAAAACACTTAATATCAATACTCAGTTGACAACAAATCAGGAAGAAAAACTTATCCAACTTCTGATTTCCCATTCAACAGCTTTTGCTTGGGAATACCAAGATATGAAGGGCATCCCTCCTAAGATCTATACCCATCATATATACACTGAGGATATCAAACATGTCAAACAACCCCAGAAGAGATTGAATCCTGCTTTAAAAGACATTGTTAAGACTGAAATAGAAAAATTACTGCAAGCAGGGTTTATATATCCAATCTCAGACAGTCAATGGGTCTCACCCCTAGTCATAGTGCCTAAAAAGAATAGGAAATGGAGGGTGTGTATTGACTATAGGGAGATAAACAAAGATACAAAAAAGGACTACTTTCCCTTACTATTCATTGACCAAGTGCTGAACAACCTTGTTGGGAAAAAATATTTTTCTTTCCTAGATGGATTCAGTGGGTATAACCAAATCCAAGTAGCACTTGAAGATCAGGACAAAACCAGTTTCACCTGCTCTTGGAGAACTTTTGCTTACAAAGTTCTTCCATTTCAACTAGGTAATGCCCCAGCTACATTTCAGAGGCTTGTTTTAGCCATTTTTGCTGAATTAGCTAATGAGTGCATGGAGGTCTATGGATGACTTTACTGTGTATGGGGACAATTTTGAAGAAGCTCTCACAAACCTTGAGAAAGTACTGAAATGCTGTGAGAAAAATAAATTATCCCTAAGCCATGAAAAGTGCTTCATGATGTTGGAAGAAGGAATTGTATTAGGACACCACATTTCAGCAAATGGGATCAAAGTGGATCAAAACAAGATAGAAGTGATCAGACAGTTACCTTCACCCAAAAATTAGATAGATGTTAGAAGTGTTCTAGGACATGCAGGCTACTATAGGAGATTCATAGAAAATTTTAGCAGAACAACTGCCCCCTGTTTACTCTACTTAACAAAGACACAGAATTTCTATGGACAAAAGACTGTCAATCAACATTTGAAACCCTAAAAGAGAAGCTTACTATCACACCTGTTTTGAGAGGACCTAATTGGAATTTACCATTTCACATACAAACTGATGCTTCAAATAAGTCCATTGGGGCAGTTTTAGGAAAGGAGGAAGGAGAGAGTATGCATGCCATTTATTACATCAGCAAAAACCTTACCTCTGCAGAAATAAATTACACCACAACTGAAAATGAATTCTTGGCAGTCATCTATGCTATAAACAAATTCATACATTATATCACTAGATATAAAATATTTGTACATACTGATCATGTAGCCATCAAGTACCTAATGAATAAGCCAGTAGTAGGTGCAAGGATCATCATATGGTTATTGCTATTGCAAGAATTTGATATTACCATAGTTGACAATCTAGGCAAGTTTAATTTGGTTTTTGATTTTTTGTCCAGTTTGCATATAGGAGGAGAAAACTAGCCAGTGGAGGACAGGTTCCTAGATGAACATCTTTTTGCTATCTCCTCTACTGTACCTTGGTTCGCTGACATAGCTAATCTTTTAGCTATAGGCTTATATCCATCCCATTTTTCCTCAAAATAGAAAAAATGCTTAGTTAAGGAAAGCTTATCTTACAAATGGTTAAATGGTTTGCTATTTAAATGTGGTCCTGATTTTATTTTACGCAGGTGTTTAAAAATTGATGAAATTTTTGATGTGTTGAGAGCATGTCATGATGGACCATCTGGTGGGCATTATTCTTCCCACGGAACTATCCACAAGATCCTAGGAGCTGGTTACTACTGGCCCTCTCTTCATAAGGATACTAAGAAGTATGTGCAGTAGTGTGACCAGTGCCAAAGGATAGGACAACCAACCTTCACCTAGGAAATGTTACTACATCCTCAAGTAATGATGGAGCCATTTGAACAATGGGGTCTAGACTTTGTGGGACCAATTTCTCCACTGTCATCAGGCAAGGAGTATATTATGGTATGTATAGACTATGTGACTAAATGGGCTGAAGTTCAAGCATTGCAATTTGCATGAGACGAAAAAGTTGATTTGCTTTATAATAAGATTTTCTTGAGGTTTGGAGCCCCAAGATCCATAGTTTTAGATAGAGGACCTCAGTTTACTTCATAGGTAATCAGAGCATTCACAGATCTATATCAAGTAAAGCACAGAAAATCTTTACCTTACCATCCTCAAGCCAATGGGTAGGTAGAGGTGACTAACAGGGAAATTAAGAATATTTTGACAAGGACAGTGGCAATAAACAAAAAAGATTGGGCTAATAGATTACCTAAAGCAGTTTGGGCTTACAATACCACTTGGAAGTCCACAACAAAGTTCTCACCATATGAATTAGTTTATGGGAAAAAGCCTATTCTGTCTATAGAATTTGAACTCCAGACACTTAAAACTGCATTCGATATTGGTCTACCATTGTCCATAGCCCAACAAAACATAATTCTTCAGCTCAATGAGTTGGATGAGATCTGGACAGAGGCCATTTGGCAAACAAAATTGGTTTAGTATCAAAGGAAGCAATGGCATGACCAACACATCAAGAGGAAGACATTTAAACAAGGTGATTGGGTTCTTCTTTATGATTCTAAATTCAAAGAGTTCAAAGGAAAACTACTGACTCACTGGATGGGTCCTTATTAGATAAATGAAGTTTTTAAAAATGGAACAGTACTGTTGGAACCTATTGATGGAAGCATAGACACATTCTTAGTAAATGGCCACTGAATCAGACTCTATAAAAGGCCATCCACTAAAGAAGAGTTCCTCAAAGATTTGTGTTTTGATACAGGGGACACCTCCTTTATCACAAATTTGGACTAGAAAAAAAAGGTTGAAAACCAACAAATGGCGGCCTTCTGAAAAAAAAATAGAGGAAGATAGAAAACTAGTAAATGGTTGTCTTTCTCGACCAAGGGAATTAAAAACCAACAAATGGTGGTTCCCTTCTTCATGTCGGATGAGAATAATCAAGCTACGGAGGTGATCAGGGGTTTGGAGTTACTCAAACACACCTCCGACGCTCGCAAACTAGGAGCACCTCCGGCACTTGCAAATTAGGAGCACCTCTGGCGCTCCACTAATAAAGAGTTATTCACAACCATAATAAGTGGGAGGGGACCCACCTCTCCAGGCAATAAAGTAGAGATGTCATTTGATGAGGTCATCATGACTCATCCTCCACTTTATGGCAGGAACAAAGATGAAGTCAACATGCATCTCGAGAGATATCATTACTCTCATTTGAATGGGTATTTACAAGGACCGTGCTAACATCACCTTGGCTACATGGATTCTCAAACCACTCAGCAGGAATGATTGCAGGTTGCGTGACAATAAAGATGATTGACGTCATTTCAAGCCACAACAAGCTACTCAAGTGCCACGTTGCATCCAGTCTCATCAACGCCGTAGAATCTTAGCCAAGTACATCATACCTCATCATTAAGAATGGTTCAGGTAATTCTCTCTTAATTAAGCATTAATTAGCAACTGTCTTGTCATTTCTATTTTTGGGTGCCGTCATTATGACACGTCCTCCTGCCATTCTTTTCCTTCCCAAATTCATGCATGCCACCATCTTTGTTGAACTGCCACCATACCTATGGAGTGTCCCATCACTCTGCTTCAATTATGACTGCATAAGTACTCTAACCAATTTTAAGTTCTTTTTCCATAAGCCTAAGTCGTTCAACAAATTGACATAATAATGCTCATTCAAAACTGCAACATACCCTGAAGAACAGAGTCAGTTGAAACAGTTCTCCGGAGCCTACGGAGTGAGGAAGAAAAAGACACAGAGGATAGGAAAAGAATTTAAAAATGGGGATTAAGAAGAAATCAGAGCTAGAAAGTGCTACAAGTCTTTTGCAAGATGATGTTGTAGCAGACATTCCGAGGAATGCAGGATGGTTGAAATTTTTGGAAAAGTTTGAAGGGTTTCAAGAAGATATTGTTGATGAGTTCCTAAGGAACCTGAGGGACAATCAGATAGTTGTAAGGGGAGTTCAAATCAATCTCTCTGTAACCACTATCAATCATATTTCTAGGCTAACTGAACAAGGTGAGAGGTTTTATCATCTGAAAACTTTATATGCTGATTTGATTAGAAATTTCTCTGTTGAAGGTGAACCTGCAATACAATTGCATTTAAATAAAAATGAGGTTAAAGGAATTCTTAGGTCCTCACTTCCAAACCCTTGGCAATCTATAGCTACATGAATGAGGAAATATTTCACATGTGATGGTCAATTTTCCTTAGTTTTAGGACCAATAATGAAAATGTTGATTTCTCTGAGGCATGGGAATGGACACCCTGAATTTAACATAAACATTCCCAACTTTTTGTACTTTGCCATTAGGGCAACTGCAGAAAAATATCAACAAAACAAGGGTCCTATGAAACATCATGGCCTCATTTTTCTAATAGTTAAACACCACTTTCTGTCTCAAGATGATGGGGAAGAATTATGGCAAACATTTCTTGAACAAAATCCCCATGACAGAGAGCCAGAGAGGGCATAGGAAGAGGGTGAGGATTCCTCTACCTCGCAAGAAGAAGAGACAGAACCTTCAACCTCCTCTCTAGCTGTTGAAAAAGGAAAGAAGTCTTCACTAGAGGTAACTTCATCTGCTACCCCTGTTTCTGATAGGAAGAAGAAAGGCAAAGAAGTTAAAGAGCTTGTTCTTGAGCAAACTTCATACATGACTAGCTCAGCTAGGAGGAAGATGACTCTGGCTGAGGAATCTTCTCCTAAGGGACTAACAGGGGAGAGGTCAGGGCAGAAAGCAAAGAGAACTCCAAAGAAAGCTAACTCTAGAATACACTATTGGGCTAAAGAAGCATCTGATGATTTTGATGAGATCCCTTTAGTAAGGAAGAAAAGACAGAGAGAAGTTTCCCCTGAACCATCTATCCATTTGGGTTCAAGTCCAACTTCAGACCAATTTCCTGCTTTGGAGACAGAACATAGGCAAACTTTTACTATTTCCTTAGATTTTGAGGATTAGATACCTGCTCTAGAGGCACCTACCCCACCTATGCTACGGAGAAGCAAAAGAAAAAGGTAGCTCTCCCAAACTGAGAAAGACACTACTCTCCTAGCTGAAGTGCTTGTAGGTTTCAGAACTTTTGAGGAGAAAGCTGGGCCTTCATCAGTACTAGCAGAAACATAGAAAACCCAAGAAGAACCTCAGGATAGGGAGGTTGTAGGGAAAGGTGAAATAGAGAAATTGTGTGCAACTGATAGTACAGGACATCTGCCTATTGAAGATCCTGATGTGCAACAAATAGAAGAAGAAACATGAACTTTCTCTCACCCCCTGATCAAGAGGATATTGAGATTTCAAAAGAGCAACAAATGTTGGAAGAAATTGATAATCTCAAAAGATTACTTTGGGGGAAAAATTAGATTATCACTGATCTCAAGAAGGTCAGAATGGAGATAGAGATGGAGCAAAAATAGGTAATTGAAAAATTGGAAACAGAGCTCCAGAGCAAAGACCAAATGATTCAAGAGAGGGAAGCAAAACTGGAAGCCCAGAAGACTGAGATAGCTAAAATCATGAAGGAAAAGGAGATAGAGGCAGTACAAAGTATTTATGATCTTACCAAGGCTAGAGACAATGATCTCATAGTAATTGCAGCATTAATAGAGAAAGTATAGAGCCAAGATAAATAATTGACTTGGGCCAACAACAAAATAGATGATCAAGAAGAATATATTCATGAGTTGGTTGGCCCAGGGGCAACCAGTGAACAGGAGGTACAAATAGATCCATATGTGGGTCCAATCCCCATTGATATTTCTAAGGCCCTATTCCACTAGGAAAGGAGATGTAGAGAATATGAGGCTTCTAAGCCTATGCTGCAATTACAGAGGGCAGTTACTGCCATGACAAAAAGAGTAGAAACTCTCAAGGAAAAAGTCATGCAGATGGCCTCCATTTCTTCTAAGATTTTATCATGTAGGCCTCCAAGTGCCAATATGCTATGTTTTTACAAGAAAGGGTCCTACAAAGAAAACTGTCTTCAGTCCTGTCTGATCTAATTGAGAATACAGAGACAACAGAGGGGTTCATGGAAGCATATACAAGGATCTTTGATGAAGACAAAAATTTCTTGTGTGAATTATATCTGCATTGTTTCTGTGTTGACGATATGACCTTCATTATTAATTATTTTGTAGAGGATTGCCAGCTCAAAGCATTCATGTCAATGATGAGGAATCATCAGATTTGGAATGAGCGGATGGAGGCTCACCTCAAGAAGGATACATAAATAAATATTTTCATCAGAAAGGAGTGTCCAAACCCTCATACTTTTGAGGTCCAATTCAGGGCATATGTTTATCACCCTGAAAGTTAGAACAAAATTTTGCCATTATACTTGAAAAATTTGCAAGAGTGTTCCATTGATTTTGGTCTTTTTATGAACAGTTCAGCTATTCCAGTGCTTGCAATAGCAAAGAAAAGGTGGAACATTGTAACCTCAGAGAAAAAAATGAGAGAAGTGGTAACCCCTGCGGATTTAAGGTTATTTATGAGGAAGGCAAGGTTAATATCTAAAATGATGGATAAACATAAATAGGAGTGTATACGTGGGCGGTTCAGACCCCCCTCTCATAATTAAGCCACTACCTGTCTTGGCTGAGCAGATGGAAGATGATAAATTGTAGGAGTGGTTGAAGTAGGTTGATCAGTATAGGGGAAATAGTAATACCAACCGCACCACTTGGGCTACCTATGCACAAGACTACAACTTGATTGACATGCTACTCCACCAGAATAAGTCCAGATTGTGAGAAGCAGGAGGACCTACTAAACCTTAGGTATGGGGGGATGATGAGTGCCAGGTAGCACCTATGAAATACATCTTTTTACCTCTCTTTTTCTTGATTCTGATTCCATCTTCTTAATGTCTGCACCCGAATAGGCTAGCAAGATTGTTCTAAATAATGATTAATAGGAGATGAATTACTTAAGATCATGATTTTTTATTAAAGGACTAATGTGCATGGTATTGATGGAAATATGCAAAAAAATTCTCTTTTTGAATCAATAGGTGTAGATATTCGGGTTGGCAATTTTGTGCATCTTCGAAGGTAGTCCTAATGATCTCTGGAGATAATATCAGAATACCACGACATCAGAAGTTTTGGCATAGAGAGGAAAAGCATCTCAGGAGTTGGACTAAAGTCTGGAGCATCTCTGGAGCTGAGCGAGAAGGCCACAATTATTTCTTTGGAGTTACAGACAAAGTATCTCTAAAGCTACAGATAGAGTATCTCCAGAGCTGCAGACAGAGTATCTCCGGAGCTGCAGAGAGAGACATACGTCTCCGGTGCCTCTTTAGAGTAGAGCAGATTTCCTGCCAGCAGTTGGTCAGGCACTTTCAGTGGTAATTATGATACCCCTGATATTACTCAAATCATCACCTGAGTGATTAAGGGCCATCTATAGTTAATTGCTGAGAGTTTTTATCTCTTTTAAGTTTTTGCTTGAGTTACTGATCAAACTGATTTAATATCCACATTTTCAGGGCCTTGTTGCCCAAATGTATTAAGACTAAAACTTAGATTCAGACTGGACTTCTATTCCACTCAATCTATTTTTATTGCATGGTTTTTTTCCATAGTTAGATAGCTAGTATAATAAAGAGATGGATGTCATCTCATAGAAGAACTGGTAGATAAGATAAGTGATATCTCATCACTAATTTTATATATACTTACAACAGAAGCAGAAAAACAACAAGCAATTATTTTTCCTTATGATTTCTGTAATCTCATTTCTGATATTAATGCAAAGTTGATGGAATTGGACTGAATTGAGTTGTGATATCATTCTCTGGTGTTGATTCTTTACTTTAGTCTTCAGGCCTAAGGGTGTGGAGCAAGGGCCCACTCTGACCACCAAGGCAGAAGGCTAGTACTGTTGTTGTTTTGTTGTTTTAGATTTTGCTTTAAAAGATATTTACTATTTTAATAGATAGATGCATGTTTCAGTTATAAGATTGCTTTAAGTAATTTACTGTTCAATTTTTCTTTCAACATTCTTTAAATTCATTTAATAAGCAGATAGATCAATCTTTTTAAAGTAGTAAGTCATTAGAATTAGCTAAAGAAAATTGGTAACTATAGGATTCCTAATTGCAGATAGCCAAGGACACAGCCCTAGATTTGACATCTAAAATATGATTAAATGATGAGGTACAATGACCCTTGTTAGGTATCACAGTGCCCAGGTGGCAGGCGAACAGATTACTCCTAATGAAACTCGTTGAAATGGGTCTAGATCTGGTTAAGGACAAACTGCAATATGATCCTGATGGGGTGATTAAGAAGTGGTTGTCTACATCAAAGTCTCTAATGGATTACAAACCCACCCTACAATTGAGTCAAGGAGGTCGCCACTCACAAACACCACTGATGACTACATTGAGTTGGCATAAATTATGAAAGAATCCAGGCATCCATGGGAGTTATTTTATCAGATTATTAAACCCTATGATCCTGCGGAACATATGGGATGGGGTCTTAGGAATGCCTTGCTCAAAGATGATTGGCCAGTGGACAAAATCAGTGCCTATTGGAAGTACAAACAAGAAATTTATGAATGGGAATATAATTTTGGGGAGATAGAAAAAGATGAAGATGGGAGAGGATATGGGATTAATATCATGTTGAGATAGCCTCCCCGTACAATGTGAGTAAAATCTTCAAGGAAGAAGAGGAGGGCAAAATAGAAACATAAACTAAGCTAGAGAAGGAAGCAAAGATATAATAAGAACAATGAGAAAGAAAGAAGAGAAAGATGGTGCTGCAAGAGGAATCTGAGGAGGAAGATCTTCTGATCCTTGGCTTGGGAACTAGTACAACCACATCTACCATGGAGAAGGTAAGTATATCTTCACCCTCTTCTTTATTTTAATTTGTATCCCTTTCTTTCCAAATGCCACTAATGGGTGCCCTCCTCTAGTTTCATCCACTTCTTTGCCTCCACCAATCATATTTTCCACATCTCCTGCCACTCAAATTACTGCCCCACCTCTCATTAGTTTGCCACCGTTCTCTCCCTCTATTCTATTGATGCATTCCTCAATTCCTCTCAGCTTTGGGCCTACCTCTATGCAATAGTAGGTGAATATACCCTATGGTTTACCCCAAGGGGTTCCATTCATAGGAAGGATGCTTCTGTTACTTAATTGTGCACTTTAGCCCAATAAGGTCAAGCTAGGACAACATTGATGTTTTCTGCCCTTGAAGAGAGAGATAGGTTCAACAAAAGCTCAGGCCAAGTGTCTAAATGGAGGAGTAAAGGAGGAAGAGTAAGAAAGACTGAAGACTCATATCCATCTTTAGAAGGCCTACTAAACAGGTAGAAGGCCATTCCAGTCATCACTGTTACCAAAATCATGTAGCAAATTAGTAAGAGTTTCTACAGGAGTCATATAAAGGTGGGAAGGGCATCCCACCAGAACATGAGGCATCCTAAATCTAGTAGGAGGAAGAAGATTAAGCTATGAGTTTCATTTTATGGTATATTCATTACAATTTTGTTCATGTATCAGAAGATAAAGGTTCTCAAATCTGCTAAATCTACTTATGGTTATAAACAACTGTACCATGCAATAGATTTCAAAATTTCCCTTATGCAATTGAATGACTTACAAAAGAAGAACAATATACAAATCATTGCATGAAATAACTTCTTATATCCATAAATAGAATCTATTCATAGTTCCCACACAAGCCATGGGAATTGACTGTACATTATGAAATAAAAGAAAACATATACATCTGAAGTAAAAAAGTAAACATGGAAGAGGGAAAAGGGGATCTGTCATTGCCTGAATGATGAACCCCCACTAGTGGTTGTACTATCTTTAGATTCCCCATTGATATCTTTCAAAGGTACCTACAAGAGAGAGAGAAAAACATGCTAGAGCTCATGATTCTTTTCACTCTTGTATGTAATAACGTCAAATGTACATGCTATCCTTCGCAATATATAAATAGATATACAGAAGTAGATATACGTTCACAAGAAGGGGCAAGAAGTGAATATCGTATAATTAGAAGAGAGGCTACTAAGCCTCAATTGTTTTCCTAACTTGTGTTCTAAATGTGCAGGTACAGGTACCTGAATGCATCACATCAATGACATAAAAGGGGCATCATAACAATCATCTAGATCATAGAAAATACTCAACACTGTCAAAAGGGAGCAATCACATAGGGACAATAGAACAAGTGATTGTCACCAATCTAAGAAAATAGTCAAAGTAAGGGACTGTCACCAAGACATAAAGGAAATAGTCATATCTAAATGACTATCACATTGAATACAAAGGGACAACCACAATCATGTCAAGAGTGAGGATTATTGGAACAATCAACAATAAGAAAAGGAGACTACTGAGAGTCTAGATGCTCATAATAATCTCTAACAACCACACTATACACTAGTTGATCTTGCCAAAACATTTGATGAAAGGTTTGAAGAGTAGTATACATATTGAGGCTGACCATTGTGACAATGCCCAAAACCTTTAGAAAGAATCAGATTAAGGCCAAAATAAGCATCATCTATATAATTCAAGGAAAGTATAGGGTTTTGAGATAGTTTACAATGACTATCTAAGGCAAGTAAAAAGGGATAGTCAAAAGTATGATAGTTACAGAGGTGTCACAATAAGTCACAAAAGGCTTAGAACATAGATAATCATGCATGGAAGAAGTCATGAAGAGAAGCATCAGCAAAGACAGAGAAAAGACTTCAATGTTTTAGACTTATTGAAAGCTGAGTTTGGAAAATGGTAAAGACCATACAGAAGCTTCTCATAAAGTAGTGGCAAAAGTTGAGTATGAAGACAACCTGCAAAGATTCAGATAGAAATGAAGAGCCCTCATTCATGAAGAATACTAATCTATGTTCTATAGCTTCAACAAGGGAAAAAATCCTAATGGAACTATGGTATAAAGGGAAGGTTTGCATACTCTTCAACATTTTGCCAAATAGAAGTAGATTCTTACCAAGTTTATCTAAGAATATAGTGGACTGTCCAAAGATGTATATGACTTCTCTCAGCTATTGCATGAGTTTTCCTTTTAACTGTGTATGGAAATATGCAGCCTCATGAAAGGTAAAATGATCCACAATTAGTTGAATAACCCTACACACCTAATAACATCATCACTGATAGAGTATTTTTAAGATCCAAAACTGAGCTGATTAGGAGGCCCATATCATTTGAAGTTTCTATTTCGATTATAAGTAACATATAGAGACATTGATCAAAGCAATGTGGAGCAGATAGAGATAGTAGGGATGATACAATGTCACTATGGTAGGTTAGAGGATTGTAGAAGATAGGCAGAGCCTAAGACAATCCTAAGATAGAAATAAGGATTTAGAAAGACTATTTTGATAGTCATGCAAAGAAGGTTTTAACAGTCTTAAAGATCTACAAACTTTTTCAAGGTCTGCATACAGTGATAAAAGACCTTATTTGTCAATGATCTAAATGAGGAACCTATTAGATATTGTGAACAAAAGAAGTATGAGCCATAATAGAGGCTGATAAGAAATAGTCATGAAGAACTATCAAAGGATAGTCTCAGAAATTAAGGATCATATAAAGGTTGAAAGGGTTGTAGGTCTAATGAATTTAGAAGGAATCTTAGGAGGTCTCATGGTGGGAAGGATGTGAAGTTACAATCTTAGGGAAGAGGCCTACACCAAAAGGATGTGAGTATCCTGTAAAGTAGCAGTCATAAAGGCAGATAGGTAGCTGAAAAAGCAACAACATATCAAAAAGACACTCAGTTGTGATAAAACAATAAGGAGCAACTACTTTCCTTAGTTTAGGATTGGATGAAACTTGCCTCTAGCCTGTTAAGAGATCAATCTACACAGATAATCAGATGGACAATTCAAAAGGTGATAGTAGATGTTAGGAATTAGACATTGGTATTAATATGCCTTGTGCAGTGACAGATGATACCACAACTCATGGAGCTATCAAACAATATTCTCTTATTTTAGGAAATGATCTCACTCTTGGACTTCCCATAGGTGTTGCAAAATCATAAAAAGCTCAAAGCATTAATAAAGATAATGATGACGATGCTTTACCATTGGATAAAAAGGGAAACTGCCAAGAGAGTACAATAGATATACAAATGTAGCAACAAATGATAGAAGTTGGTTTACCTTATAATCAACAGAAAAGATCATTGACTTCAAAATAATTAAAAGTTAATGGGTATACAATATGTGATACAACATTGAGCTTTCGAGGGTATTTTGAAGGAAACAGACCTGTTTGGAAGGCTAGAGATGAAAGGGATTTGTGTACTAAAAATAAAAAGGTTAGTATGTAGGAAATAGCATATGAGGGGAGGTGGTATGCCTTCCAAGATATGTAAAGGTTCATCAAATGAAATCCAAGTGAACATTAACAAATTTAAGATACCCATGACTAATGATAAGGTAGACAAAGTGGTGCAAGAGCACCAAGGGGATCATGAAGATCCATGGTTGTTTTTGTTTTGTTTCATGGTTGATCATGTTGTAATAAGGTCTTGAAGACCATTCCTATGCTTTGTAATAAGGATCATGCCCAAAATTGTCATGTGTGTGGTTGGGACAGTTATAAATGTCATGCATTGTAATGGGGCAGTCATACATTGTAGCCTTTTTATGGCATATAGGAGGTAGTCATGGGTTGAATGCCTTTTCAAAGGCTTATCACTCTTGGAAAAAATGGTCTAAACTGTTGGAACAATCAACCACCAAGATCAAATTTGCAAAACCAAATAACCTTCCACACAAGAGAGATAAGCAAAAAGAATGCTATATTTCCATGATACAACAATGTACTGGATTACATAATGTACAATGAGGCCTTGGTTATAAAGACCAAGGTGAAACACAAGATGTTGTAGTGCTGTGACAATTGTCTTAATCCTATGATATATGACAACTATAGGATAAGATGACAACTATCAACAACTAGACAAAATAGAAACATCTAGAAGACAACTAGAATGCTTCCTAAGTCAACTTAAGATGTGAACATGTGTGTGATTATTATTTAACTAATAAATAGTTAAATAATATGAATTATCTACAGAACAAAGGTTAAACCAGATAGGTAATAACCATGTTTACACCAACACCCCCCTTAAGTGCAACTTAGGGAGGAATAAACAAATGCAAAGATGGGTCCCAGAAACAAGGCCATGTTAGGTACCCATGTACAAATAATCTCTCACAAGCAGAGAAAAGGAGAAAAACTCATGGGAAAAAAACTCCTCTCCAAAAGAGAGAAAAACTTGCAAAGAAAAAGCATGAAAAAGTGAAGGAAGGAGGACTCAAGAAGACCCCCCAAGGACAACTTCCTTCACCCCAAGCATCAATTGCAACTGAAGATAGCGAGGTGATGCCAAAGGTTTAGTGAAGATGTCTGTAACCTGCTCCTCAGTAGGCAAGTACTCCAAGCTAAGAACACCATCCTAGATGAGTTGCCTGATGAAGTGCATGTGGATCTCGATGTGCTTAGTACACTGATGCTCCACAGGGTTGCGAGAAATATGAATGGCACTATGATTATCACACTAAAGAGTAGTGGGATGATCTAGAGGAAATCCAAACTCAGTCATCAACTGTCGAAGCCAAAGGACCTCCTGGCTAGCCAAAACTGCACCTTGATACTCAGCCTCTATTGATGATAATGCAATAGTTGTCTGCTTCTTGCAAGACCATGCAATCAGACTAGAACCAAGGTAGAAAACAAAGCCAGAAGTGGACTTCCGATCATTAACAGGACCAGCCCAGTCTGAGTCAGTGAAGCCCATAATCGAAGAAGTTCCTGATGTGTAATGAATACCAAAGTGTGATGTGCCCTGAATATACCTCAAAATATGTTTGGTTGCCTTCCAATGACTCTCATGTGGCTCTTGAGAGAACCGAGAGACAAGTCCAACCACAAAGGAAATATCAGCATGACTATGTGTCAAGTACAAAAGACTGCCAACCAACTGCCGATACAATGTAGCATCAATTGTGGGAGTAGGGAAATTGGTAGACAGTACAACACCTGGCTGAAATGGTGTAGAGGCAAGCTTGCAATTAGCCATGCCAAATCTTTGAAGCAAATCAAGAGCATACTTCTGCTGAAAAATGAAGATCCCCTCAGTAGTCTGGTGAACCTGAAGACCAAGGAAGTAGTGCAGAAGACCAAGATTTGTCATATCAAAGCGCTCTATCAATGCTTACTGAATACTCTGGATCATGGAGGTAGAATTACCTGTGAGAATCAAATCATCCAGATAAAGCACAAGGATCAAAATATCATCTCCACGTCTCTGAGTGTAAAATGTAGGGTCAGAATGGCATCGTGTGAAATCGGAAGCAAGCAGGAAACTATCCATCTTCTCATACCAAGCCCTAGGGGCTTGTTTGAGACCATATAATGAATGACAAAGCCTGCAAACAAGTGAAGAGTCCTGCACAAAACCTGGAGGCTGCTCCATGTAGATCTCCTCATGAAGATCACCATGCAAGAAGGCACTCTTCACATCCATCTGATACACTGACCATCCTTGAGATGCAGCAAGAGAAAGTACAAGATGAATGGAATCCATCTTGGCAACAGGAGCAAAGGTCTCAGAGTAGTCAATACCCTCAACCTGAGAAAACCCCTTAGCAACAAGATGAGCCTTATACTTATCTATAGAACCATCAACTGCATATTTGGTGTAGTACACCCACTTGCACTGAACCAATTTTCTTCCCTTAGGAAGAGGAACAAGATCCCAAGTATGATTCTTCATTAAAGAAGAATACTCCTCAACCATTGCACTGTCCCACTCTGGAATACCTGCAACATCTTAAAACTTCTGAGGATCTGTGGAAATGGCATGACTCAAAAGACTGACACCTGCTGTCTGTGAACGAGTGTGGCGAGTATCTGTGAGATCACCAACAAGTGGACCAGCCTCCTCAAGAGTAGTGCGGGCCCATTTGGGGAAAATTGGTGCTTGAGGAGGTGGTGGGGCAGGATCTTCATTAGTATTATCTTGAAGAAGCAAAACATCTTCAAGTGATGATGAAATAGGTGGAGTATGTAGTGAGGAAGAAGTGATGGAAGAATCCACTTATGTGAAGGACTCATCAAAATGGACATCTCTACGAAAGTAGACATCCCGTGTAATAGGATCAAACAACCTGCAAGCCTTCATATCCTCACAATAGCCAACAAAAATCAAAGGTTGACTCTTCTTCTCCATAGCCTTACACCGACCATTCGGAATGAATGCCCAAGCCTCACTACCGAATACTTTGAAGAAGGATACATTAGGCTTGACACGGGACCAAGCCTCCTCGTGAGTCATATGCTACACTACCTTGTGAGGCATATGATTTTGAATATAGTTGGTACAATTGACTGCTTCAGCCCAAAAGGCAGGATCCATAGACCTAGACTGTAGCATGCAATTTGCCATCTCCCGTAATGTCCTATTCTTTCTCTTGGCCACACCATTCTGCTGAGGAGTGTAAGGAACTGAAAACTGATGCTAAATTCCATGCTCACTAAAAAATCCTAAAAAGCTTGGTTCACATATTCCCCCCCATTATCTGTGTGTATCCGTCGAAGAGAAAGACCAGACTACTTCTCCACAAATGCCTTATATATCCTGAATGTGTCAAAAACATCACTTTTGTACTTAAGAAAGTACACCCATGTGCATCATGAGAAATCATCAATGAAAGTGAGCACATACTTGGCCCCTAAAAATCAAGGAGTTGGGAAAGACATGAGATCACTATGAACCAACTCTAAGGGTGCCGAAGCTCATGTAGCCTAACCCTTAGGAAAGGGATCCTGATGATGTTTGCCAAGTACACAACTCGGACAAACTCCCTCTCTACAAGAAATCTTAAGTAGACCAACAACTAACTTCTTTGTACTCATCTGCTGAAGATAACTATAATTCAGATGTCCAAACCTCTCATGCCAAAGCTTACTCAAGGCATCGGCATGTGCTATAAGAGATGATCCTGATGAAGACTCAAATCCATCAAATCTGTATAGTCAAGATGTATGATCCACTCTCCCTCTAGCAATAACTATCTCAGGATCCTGTAGCTATCAAATAACCACATTGTGAGGAGAAAACTCAACTTTCTTTCCATCCCCAAAATGACAAATCTAATATATGGAGAGAAGATTGTCAGAAATCTTGGGAACAAAAAGAACATCTTCAATGCAACCATCTTGCAATTGAATAGTGCTTGTACCCATGACTGAAATCTGTGAAGAGTTCCCCACTGCAATCTGAGAAGTGCTAGTATAAGAAAGAGTCTCAAGTAGATCAAGTGAATTGGTCATATGATGTGAAGCACCTGAATCAAGTATCCAGCTATCTGAAGATGAAAGCAAGCCATGTGTGGAAAGAGCATGTCCTTTTCTTGTAGAGGAGGGCTTGGGAAGAGAAATCTTGTGCTTCTTCATAGCTTCCTCCAAAGCCTCTAACCTCTTGAAACAATGAGACTCATCATGACCTGTCATGCCACAAAAAGAACAAGTGCCACGTTTCTTCTTCTTTGTCTTGGAGGAAGACTCACCAGATTTGGAAGGATTAGGTGGAGGAGTGGGCTTCTGATCATTCTTCAGCTTTGGTTTGAAGGGAGACTCACTACCTGAAGGAGATTCTGACTTGGGCTTCTTCTTATTCTTAACTTTACCCTTGGAAGATGAGGCCATCAAGGCTTGACTCTTAGAACTAGGAAGTGCATCCATTTGGAGTAACTTTGTTTGCTCCCTAGTAAGACACTCACATAATAGCTCAAAGCTTGGCATCTTAATGTCTTTTCCAAAGGCATCCATAGTAGAATAGAAGGTAGATGAAAACACCTGAAATGGGCCCTTCAACTTTGACAAAATCAAGAAGATACATTCCTTTTCAGTTTTATCATGCCCACACCCTTTCAATTGTGACAAGATCATCTTGAATTTCTTGAGAAAATCTTGGATAGTAGGAAAACTATTTGGAGAGAGTGATATCAATTCTACCTCTAGTTACAAGATTCAGAATTCATTGACAGTACCATACAATTCTGCAAGCTTATCCCAAATTTGCTTAGGTGTTGTACACTCCACAATATGAAACAACAAGTTATCTGATACATGCAATCCTATCATTCCCATAGCTTCAGCTAATTTGTTCTTATAAGCAAATCTTTCAAACTCCTTAATGAAACCAGGTGGATTATCCTCTAGCATTTGCCAAAGTCCTTTAGATTGCAGGAGTTGTTTCATTTTTAACTTCCATGTGTGGTAATTATGTGGAGTGAGTGGTTTTATAGACACACTTTCTGCCATGTGTAGCAGAAAAAACACCAAGAACCAAAGACACAAGGGCACTTAAATCATGCCTTTCACCCCCCCAAAATGTATTAACAACATGATTGTAACCCCCAACAAAGTACCAAAACCCGCCAGTATCCAAGATCAGATGGGTGGAGATTCTCCTATCGGGTTATCGCTGGTATTTGAAGCCCTCCGCGAATATTTGTGGTTGAAATTGAATGTTCAAATCGCCAAAAACAAAACACTTATCTTGTGATCATTGGAATAGTTTGAAATGCAGATCTTAAAAAATATTAAACCCTGCGAGTTTTAAAAACAAGGCCGATATGATGGAGCAATCAAATCTTAGAAAAAATGACATTACCGTCCAAAGACCAAGGAGAGGTCGTTGATGGTTTGAACCACAAACACTAGCCAAAGTCACTAGTTGGGCGACTAATCAAGGCCTAAGAGGCTGATGTACATGCAGGAAGGGACAGATCTTTCCAACAATATCTCACACAAGCCTGGCATCTTCTGAGAACAAGATGCGAATATCTTTAAAATGTCCAAAGCTCACAGAGATCTGAATTATAACACAAGATAATTAAAGCAGCCTAATCCAGAAGAGGCCAAGAGTTCACTGAGAACAGATAAAATCAGCCTTAGAGCCGATAATTTGATGTTGCAGTGTCTAAACAGGGCTAGAAGTGACCAAATTTGTCAAAGGATATTATGATTTGAAACAGATGCCCGTAAATCTAGGATCTTGAGCAAAACCAAAGAAGACAACCGGATCTCTGAATCTAATCTTGAACCAAAAAAAATCTCACACAGGCTGTATAGGCCAAAATACCCTGAAACACCAAATAAATTGACCCACAAGTGCAAGAAAAAAGTCTGCAAAGGCTAGATCTAGGTCCAAATCACCTCAAAAAAGGCCTAAAAAACTAGGGATCTAATCCAATCAAATCTATTACACTACAAATGAAGCAAAAATTGCAGGGGGTAGAATTGCCCTATGCTAGGAAAAATTTTCCTTTTCGACAAAAAAATTATGCAAAAATGCATATAAAAGCCCCAAAAAGTTGAAAAATTACCTATGTCCAAAATCAAGTTTTGGACAATCGACCTTTAATGATTTGGGTGATCTGAACTCAACAGTGAACTCCATTTTCATCCAGGATGTACCAGCAAAATGTTGACAACAAGATCTCTCAACAAAAATGAGAAGGGGCTTGCAGGATCAAAGCTTTGATACCATGTTGGAACAATCAACCACCATGATCAAATATGGAAAACCAAATAACCTTCCACACAAGAGAGACAAGCACAAAGAATGCTATATTACCATGATACAACAATGTACTGGATTACATAATGTACAATGAGGCCTTGGTTATAAAGACCAAGGTGAAACACAAGATGTTGTAGTGCTATGACAAGTGTCTTAATCCTATGACATATGACAACTATATGATAAGATGACAACTATCAACAACTAGACAAACTAGAAACATCTAGAAGACAACTAGAATGCTTCCTAAGTCAACTTAAGATGTGAACATGTGTGTGATTATTATTTAACTAATAAATAGTTAAATAATATGAATTATCTACACAACAAAGGTTAAACCAGATAGGTAATAACCCTATTCACACCAACATAAACATCCCAAATAGGGACAACACACTTGTAAACACAATGTAAACCCATGTCATTAAGTGACAAATGTTGACAAAATAGGGTAGCGATGGTTGAAGATCAGTTATATACCTTCCCATCAATCAAAACCACCTTCCAAAAGGTTTGTCAAGAGGTATGCAGGCTTAAAAAAAGCCTTGAACATGTTCATTTTGGATGATGATGTTGTTTGGAAGGAGAAATCAATACAAACAATACAGTTTTCTTGCCTATTTCCTATTTTTTCCATTTTTTTCCTGAACTTTACAATTCTATCCGTACAGGGCATGTACTATCATGAAGGCATCTACATGATACATGTTTGAGGGCTGAGTTAACTTCCTTTTAGTGTTGGTAGGATGTCTTGAAACATCTGCGGAAGGAAGAACTAAACCATAGTTTGCAGATTGTCCTTAAAACCCTACCCTAGGGTTTTGTTTACAAATTGATGGAGTTTTCTCACCTTGACCAGTGGAATGGATTTGTTTATCAAATGCATTCTAGGAGTAGGGAGATTGTTGGAAAGCAATTTGTATGAAGAACCCTAGTAATACCATGTGCTAGGTATGTGTAGAATGGAACAATAAATGCCAAATCTGTTGCAGTCAATGGTGGGGCCTCAAAACCTGGAAAATCCTTGGTTTGGACATAAAATTGAGATGTCTATCTAGTTCAAAAAGTTTGATAAGACTAATAGAAGGTACTTGCTTTGAAACCTAGACCTAATTAGGCCTCTTGGCAGTAGGACAATCCTACTGAAAGTGGCACATGCTCTTAAACAACCCATGGCAAGTTTTTGGAATGTTGTTATCCTTCATAAAGGGTATCTCAAAGAAAGTTGATCTAGTCATAAAAGTGTCTGGTCTGCAAGAAATCCTCTGTCAGACCCTAAAACATGGCTACAAGGATTAGGGCAACATTGTGAGGGAAGTGTTGCTTGGGTAGGTGTAAGAACTCCTCGAGTGGTTTGGGTAGGTTGTCCTAGGTGTCAATGCACCCCACCACATCTGTCTTCAAGAGATTGAATAGTTTAAGCCATATAACATGTGAGTCCTTGGTGTAGGTTTATGGACCTTGAAGCTTGTGAAACCATACTTCCATTGAAATTGTGTTGATCACCCTTGGCCTCTACATCATAGTGGTATCAAAGCCATAAAAGGTTCTGTCAGTTGGTTGTGTGTAAGACCTAGTATATGTCAGCAGAGAAGAGTGAAGGAGAGGCTAGCAACATGCCTCCAAAAGGGATGACCACTGAGGTGGTTAAGACATTTAAAGAGATGGAAGAGAAGATTAAGAGTGGAGTCAAGGAAGCACTCCAAGATGAGTTGAAGGCACTAAGGATAGGGAAGAGGATAGATGAAGGTTCTGATGGAGAGGAAGAAAAAGAGGAGGAAGAAGAAGAAAATCAAGAAGATGCAGAGATACCTGCAAATCAAAAACATTTCCTTGAAGCCATCAAGGCAATTGGCAAAGATTCTTCAGAGGCTCGGATGGAGATTCTAATGTTTAGTGGCAAGATGAATGTTGATGAAGTTATGGAGTGGATTGAGGCCCTAAATAACTACTTTGAATACAAAGAAGTTCCTAAGAACAAGAGGGTGAAGTTTGTAAAAACTAAACTCAAGGGTGCTGCCCTTACATGGTAGAATTACACCCAACGTGAGAGGGTGAAGAGTGGGAAGAGCATGATCTCTACATAGAGCAAAATGTTGGAGATGATCAAGTCCGAATTCCTTCCATCAGACTATGAGGTGCAGATCTACAAGAAGATGCAAAATCTCAAACAAAGAGATTTGGAAGTGGCCACCTACACCGATGAGTTTCACAAGTTATCTCTTCGTTGTGGACATATGGTGGATGAAAAAGGTAAAGTGGCAAGGTATCTAAATGGTTTGAAGTTTAGCATACAAGATTAAATCAGTATACTAACCCCTGAAACTGTGGACAGATGCTTTCAAATGGCATTGAGGGCTGAAGAGAAGTTGAAGAGGAAAGGTGAGCAACAAAATAGAGGAAGAGGTGGCAAAAAATTCAGAGGTAGGGGTAGTTTTGGAGGTAGAAATCAGTCCTAAAGAAGTCAAGGGGAATCTAGTTCCCAAGAACAAAGTAGAGAATCAAGTTCTAGAGGAGGCTTTAGAGGAAGGAGACCCGATGGAAGGGGTAGATTTGGTGGACCAGGAAGAGGTCCTAATTTCTTCACAGGGAGGTGCTACAATTGTAACCCAGTGGGACATCTAGCCTTCAAATGCCCTGAGAAACAAGCTTCAAGCTCCATGGTGGAGAGAGAAGGAACTGGTTGGTACAAGAAGATGAATGCCAATGTGTCAATTCCCCAATTGGAAGTGCATCCCTAGTCCATGATGGAGAAAACTTGATGATGAGGAGAACCATGTTAAAGGTGCCTCAAACACAAGAACCCCCTCAGAGGAAGACATTGTTTAGGACAACTTGCAAATCCTATGGTAAGATTTCCAAGGTAATTGTTGATTCAGGTTCAACTAAAAATTTAGTTTCCATTAAGATGGTAGAAAAGTTGAAATTGAAAAGACTTCCTCATGTTAGTCCTTATAAAGTGTCTTGGTTGAATAAGGGGCAACAAGTCTTGGTAGATGAACAATCTTGGGTAGAGTTTGAGATAGGGGAATATAAGGACAAGATTTTGTGTGATATAATCCCCATGGTGTTAGATTAGGACAGACAACTAAGAGGGGGGGTGAATCAGTTGTCTAAAACTTTCTTCCAATTTAAGCACTTAAATCCACTTTGTAATTCAGCAACATAATAATTAATCAATCATGGAAACACAATTCATTAAATCAAGAGCAAAAACACATCAACACATAGACACCAAGATTTTGACGTGGAAAACCCGGTTAAAGGAAAAACTACAGGGTGATTAACCTAAAATTATATTCTCTGTTAGAAGAATAAAAAAATGGCACATGCCAATTAGGGCTCATTGCCTAAGCACACTGCTCACAAGAGGCTCACTGCCTACAAGAGACACACTGTCTATAGAATAATAAGTATCACATACTTGAACTGGAAAATAGCATCTTCACCATGCTTGAATCAGTTCCATTTAAGCCCAATACTTCTGCTCTGCCTTTTGCTCCTCTTCTCTCTATCACACTCTCATCTCCACAATCCACACATTGAAATGACTTTACAACTCCATATATATACAATACATTGACTTAGGAATAATCATCTAAGTCGGCAAACATCCACAAGAACATCTACAAGATGTGTAACTCATCCAGTCAGCCAGTCTCAGGAAGAACACCATCATCTGAAAGTTATTCTTCAATTGCGAGCTTCAACTCCAATGCGGACCACCAACACAAACTGGACATGATCCAAAGGCCTCCATAGGATTGTCTGAATCACCAAGAACATCCACACTTCATCTGCTTACTGAAATCTTTCTCTCCTTCATCTAGAGCCTTAAGAACACAGTCTGTCATCACTATCACAAAGGAATAGATGCTTGCGGACCTTCAAACCATGAATCAATCTAGTTGACACTTCACAAAGACTTCCTCAACATTCCCTCAAATCCACAGAATAGGATAATGCATTTCTAGATCTCACCGGACCTATCTATGTCACTCTGTCACCTTTGAACACCTACCGAAACCGGTTTTACTTGAGCAGCCACAACTTATTCAAATCTTCATGTGGACCTCTGAAATCTTTACTAGATCATCTTAAGACTCATATCTACAAACCCTTTGAACTGCATCCTCTTATAGTCATCTTATCTTGGATCTTTACCTTAATGTCTTCACTGTTCTTCTCTATTCCTGATATGACTAATTTTCTCAATATCCTTAGCTCAAAGCTCATCCAATCCTTATCATCAATACAACAGGAGTATGTTGACATCAATGACAACACCAGTTAGGCCGATACTTACAACAATCTCCCCCTTTGTCATTGGTGGTGTTGGTTTTTTCCCTAACTGGATGCTCATTCCCAGATTTCCCTACAAGGTAGCCATCAGTGATCAACAGGATCTCTAGGCCAGGGGTCAATAGTATAGGAGACAAACTCTATTTTTATCAATTCTTCTTCAAGTTCTATAAAACCTAGGGGGGTATTCCCTATTCAACACCCATGAGAATATGCTTGTGGGTTGGCTTGGGATGTTGACACAAAGCAGATAAATCCTCTTATATGAAGACCAAAACTATGAGATAAGTGCAAAGGGGCTAGCTTTGGGCTTATGTTTAGTTGTGAATCAGAGGATCTTGGTCCTAAACTACTTCTAAGGTCCTAATGGTTGTTTTGGAAGTATGAGTTTGATTTGTATGTGGATGCAAAACTAGGACCTAGTATGTAATCTCAATGCAGAGCTAGATTGGTGCCTTCCAGGGCTTGGAGTCAGTAGACATACACCTGTGAATGATTAGCATGAACACACTAAAACTAGATTTCAAGGGGATGTTATGGTATCTGCCTTACAGATACTTCCCAAAATAGAGTGTTAAGTTATCTCTACTTATGGTATCCCTACTGCAGTATATCCTTCCCAACACTTAATCTGAAAATAGTTTAATCTACCCTTTGAGCAGAAGTTGAAAGATCAAGCATTCAATACAGGAACTCTATATCCTAGAATACTAGACACCCCTTAGATAGCTAGATTCAGAAGAAGGACACATGCAATACTGGAGATAGAATTAACAAAACACATGCAAATACATCATTACTCTTATAGAACCAATCATGAAATCAGTAGATTCATGCATGAGACATACAACAAGAGATACATAAACTCACAAGATCATCTGCACAGAGCAACCAGAACCAGTTGTATCTTATTACAATGCCAGATTATGTCCAGTTTTCAACAACCAACCCCCTGAATGAATAACACAGTCTGCATTATATAGCAGGGAGGTGTACCCATCATTCAGTACAATGGCGCATCCAAAATTTGCCAGATACCATGCATCTTGAGAAAATGGCGCTCAACATTCAATGCAGCAGGGTGAGGAGGAGACAGGAAGTGGCCTCGAGCTGTGTGCTGCCTGGGAATCCACATCTTCAATTTGGCGGTTTGACCATTCACACCATCGCCCATACCCTGCAACAACCGTCATTAATCGGTGTGCCAGACCTGCAACCTCGAGAAATGTAGTAGACTGTGCATTCATAGCTTTTCCCGCCAAGAAATATCACCCGATATTTGAAAATATGCAGGAAGCTGATTATCCCACATGTACCCCGTGGCAACCTTCTCAATACTTTATATACTGGGCCATGAGCATGCATGATGTCGGTGCTTTTACTCCTGATGATGCTAGTATAAGCCTTCATCATCATCATCCTTCAGCATGATATCTTGTTGCTCGAAATATCACCCTAACGTCAGCAGGCCTCAGCACCATATGTAAAAAATATCACCCTGACGTCAGCATCATATTGCATGATAACCTCCCGATAATTCATATCACCCTGATATGAAATGTTACCCCGCAGAAAATATCACCTTGCGGGAAAGCATATCCGGACCTCATCACCATATGTAAAAAAATAACATCCTGATGACCAACCTTGCCTTCATCGACACAACCTGATGCGTCAGAGAAAGATCCTCTTGCCTTGCCGATACCAAATGTCTGGCCAATGAAAATCCTAATGATGTCACTGTCATATCCTACTGACATCATCAGCATACATCCTACCGAGCTCATCCGGATAATTCGCACCACCTGATAAAAGATATCACCCTAATAATTGAACATCCTGATGACGTCATCGTCAAATCCTGCTGACGTCATCAGCATATCTGCCCATCGTGCACCTCCTCATATCCAGATGATGTCACCATCATATTGGTGCTGGGGTGATATTCATAAGATCACCCGATATTTGAAAATATCACCCCCCACAAAATATCAGGGTGCATTGTAGCTCTAATGAAACATCAGGGTGATGTTTGAATATGACTGATATTTGGAAAGATCACCCCCCACTGGACAATGCATGAAGCCGACAGGTGGATATCTCCCTGATGTCAACATCATCATATTATCTACAAATGTCCTGATCATCAGATATCCTCCTGATGACAAACCCTACCTTCACATAAAATATCATCCTGATATATCCTGATGATGTCACCATCATATCCGCATACCGCACATCTCCACATATTCGGATGACGTCATCATCATATCCGCAAATATCAGGGGATCTCCACAAGATGACAAGTGTTAGAAATATGACCCCCTAGACCTTGATGATGTCACCATCATATTGGCATTAGGATGATATTCAGAAGATAACCAGATATTTGGAAATATCACCCTGATAGAAATATCGGGGTGCACTATAGCTCCACTGCAGGATCAGGATGATATCCGAATATCACCTGATATTGAAACATGATGACCTTGATGAAATATCTGGTTGATAGAATATCATGATGATGCTGACCACCTCCTAAGAGAAAATCATGCTGATGCAAACAGGCAAATATCGCCCCGATAGAAGAATGATGTCAGCAACACTAGGCGATAAAGCAAACATGAAGTGATAAAGTAACATTAGGATGATGTTAACCAAGATCACCTGATGTTCAAATATGATGACCCCGATGCAAAACGGGTCATACTTAGAACCTTGCAGCAACATCATCAGGATGATCTTAACTAAGATCACCCGATGTTAAAATGTCACCCCGTGGAAGATCAGGCTGACAGAAAATATGATGACCCTCGCAAGCAACATCAGGGTGACGTCCAGAAACATGATGATGATGACCTCCTCCTTGAAGAAAATATGATGCTACAGTTGAAAAATGCTAAGGAGACCTAGAGACTTAGAATATTTTTGGATTTTTTGGGAGGGTGCCTGCATGTTTATATGCTTGAAAACTGACTGCTCATGCAGGCACCAATAGATGGCAACATATGATGTGAAAAACTATTTTAACCAATAAGACAAGAAATTCTCCTTATTGTCACAACTCCCCCTATTAGTAACAACCATTCACATGTCTTCTCTTCCTTTCCTGCTCCCCCTTTGATGAGCAACCACTTTTTTTTTTTCACATGTCTTCTCTCCCCCTTTGACATCAATGGCAAAGAGCACATACTTGCAATTCCACCATTTCAGAATCATATCAACTGCTCCCCCTGAGTAGCAGCTCCCCATCATCAATCTGGATCACAAGATATGACTGTGATATCCACCGGACTGATGCACAATAGTGCACCGTAGTTCATCACCGGAGGGGCAATAACCCCTAACTTCTCCTTGAAATAATCAAAAGATTCCTTAGGTAGAGGTTTAGTAAAGATTTCTACAATCTGATCCTTGGAAGGTACAAACTCCAATTTGACTTCATTCTTGTTCACGTGCTCTCTCAAAAAGTGAAACTTGATGGATATATGTTTAGTCTTTGAATACAACACCGGATTCTTAGATATATTTATTGCACTTGAATTATCACAGAAGATTGTGATAGGCTCCTCATACTCCACCCTTATGTCTCTTAGCATTTGCTTCATTCACAAAACTTGAGTACAACTACCTGCTGCTGCAATATATTCTACTTCTGTAGTGGACAAGGATATTGCCTCTTGTTTCTTGCTCAGCCAAGAAACCAATCTCTTCCCTAAAAAGAATGCTCCACCACTGGTACTCTTCCGGTCATCCACATCTCCTACCCAATCTGCATCTGTATATACATGAAGAGAGAAATTATGATCTCTAGGATACCACAAACCATACTCAACTATCCCCTTTTGATACCTAAAAATTCTCTTGATTTCCATGACATGAGATTCTCTAGGATTAGCTTGGAATCTAGCAACAAGACCAACAACATTCATAATGTCAGGTCTAGTTTGAGTGAGATACAACAATCCTCCAATCATTGACCTGTACTTTTTCTTATCAGCCTTAGGGGAGTCATCATCTTTTCTCAATTTACATCTAGCTGCCATGGGAGTATTCATTGGCTTTGACTCTTCCATCCCAAATTTCTTCAACAATTCTTCCACATATTTGGTCTGAGAAATGAAGATTCCTTTCTTAGTTTGAGTGATTTGTAGACCCAAGAAGAAATTCATTTCCCCAAGCATGGACATCTCAAATTCACTTTTCATTTGATTAGTGTGTATGAGGAAAATTGACTATGATAAACTAAACAAATTAAAAAAACCCAATAACATAAAGAGAACCGATCTAAATAAAAGCCATTAATAATAATCAATGAAACATGAAAGCTTTTACTGAGATTTGTATTGTTCCCTTTGGATTGAATGTGGATTGCTCAATATTGCTACAAAACCATAGTTGCAACAAGCAAGTGTAGTGCTCAAAAGATAAATGTCAAGAGATCGTGAAGTTGCTCAATTGATGTGATGTATGCTCAAAGTGCTGTTAAGTATGCCTGAGAATAAGTGATCAAAGAGAGGTAATGAAAGAGATGAGGGGGGTTTATATAGGTTTCAACAGAGATCGATTACTGGTCTAGATAATTCAGAAGAATTAACGGAGGTGAACAGTTGAGGAACATGCAACAAATAAGAAAAAGACAAGTGTCACACAAAAGCGGTTTTATTTGAGTTAAACACTTTCTTTTCTAAAGATAAGACATGCTTTTCATAAATTAGAAAGTTTTTTTCTCATTTAAGAGAAATTGATAATAACAAGGTTGAGTGAATAGATAACTCAACTTTAAGATTTGCTTTTGCATGATTTGAGAGAAATTAAATAATAAATTATTTAATTTTGTGTGCATGGAGAAGAAGACTTATTTTTAGAAGATTTGAAAGATATTTGTAGATAAGAAAGCAAATTAAATAAATAGATTTATTTAATTGTTGTGCATGATTTGGAAGAATAAATAAAATATTTGATTTATCTCATTTTTGGAGAATGAGAGAATTTAAATAAATTTGATTTGATTTATTTAAATTTGGAAGAATGAATTTGATTTAATTAAATAATTAGGAATTATTTAATTGTTTGGATAAGATAGAATTTGTGATGAATTAAATAAATAATGGGATTTATTTAATTAATGGAGACTTGAGATTTGGAAAGAAGATAATGATTTAATTAAATAATATAAATTATTTAATTGTGGAAGAATAAGGTTGATTTTGCTGAAATTAATTAAATAAAGGAGATTTATTTAATTAATGTTGAATTTTGAAATTTTGGAAGAATTTGATGAAATTAATTAAATAATTAGATTATTTAATTAATGTTGAAATATAGGTGATGCTATAGATTAGACGAAATGCAAGTGATTCGAAGATATGGTCATTTTAGGGTGTCTACATTTTGCCCCTCTTTGATGCAATGCAGTTTACAGCGTTGCTTTAAAGAAATCAATAGTTGAAGACATGATACAATTTTTGATGCCCCAGTGTAGCTAGTTGCCCCAGCGTAACTGGCGTAGGGTGCCCCCTTGAGAGGAAAGATAGGGAAACGATAGAAGAACTGTCTTGACGCTCGACTAGAAGATTTATTAGGGATAGGCGAGGTTGAATAGAAGATAGAAGAAAGGAGAGAACATGAGAGAAGGACGGGTGATTAATCTTTGCTAGAAAACTATATAAGGCCATGGAAAAATGGATGGTGTAAATGGATGAGCTTGTTGCAATGGTTTCACATTTGTTTATAAAGAGCAATCCTTATTTTTGATATAGCACGTGGATAGTTCACCACTAAGGTATAAAAGACCAAGGTGCAGTAATATCCGAGTGCGTGGACGTTGACTCTGCAAGCAAGCGGATTGAACTTAGATCCCTTTAGACATAATATGACCTTGTTGGTACATGTGAATGAGCCATAGTCTTGAACATAAAATAAACTTCAATACATGTAAATGCAAGAAGAATTATTAATATGTAAGATGCTAGGTTGTAACACACACAAGATAAATAGAATGCTAAGAAAGATACTAAAGATCATTCCTCAAACACTGCACACAAAGGCAATGACTATGCCCCCAATCCATACTGCATCGCAACGTACCAAGATTATATATAAATCAAGGTACTCTTGAATAGGTGATGGATAAAAGGAACAAAAGATAAACTAAAAAAGTAAATTGATGGACTTACAAAGTAAACATACAGCCAACATATTCTCTTGCCAAAGAGGTTGCTCAGGATAGATTGGATAGGAAAGATAACAGCCTTATCGTAGGAAATCTGTGTTCGTTAAAGGGTGCATCTACCTAAAAAGACAATGTCTTGCTGCAGGAGATGCTACATGTTGCAGGAGACGCGTGTGTTGGTCTCGACAATGGAACATTTTACAGAAGACAAGCTTGTTGATCTGGTGCTTTGGTTAAGCTAGATTTAGCTAATGTTGGCAATCGGTATGCACGACAATAGATGACTCTGGAAGAAAGTCGCTTTGCTTTAGGTTTGTTAAGGACTTTTTGCTTTGGAAGGATGCGCTAGCTTGGTGCTTGAGTTAGTCAAGTCGAGGCAAATGGATTTTAAAAAATGGAAGACCAAAAAGGTGACATGCTAATGGATTGGGGTGGGTGGAGAATGATGGATCGTGTGTGCCTGAGTACTGGATACATCCTTCGTATTCTAGACTGCCTACATACCCTGTATCCACGGGATCAAGGCACATTATGAGAAAAGATGAAAATGATAAATATGTAGTTCTGGATAGAGTGATGAGATGGGTCAAGGTGGAGAGGAGGGGATCTTATGCACCTAAGTACTGGATACTTCCTTCGTATTCCAAACTGCCTACATACCCATATCCATGGGATCAATGTACTTTAAGACTGAGAAGATGATAATATGTAGTTCTGGTGGATGTGATGATGTAGGAAAAGCATTGGAGAAAAGATAACAGCCTTATCGTAGGAGCGATGTGTCCATTAAAGGATGCTATCTGCGGAAAGGAGAAAAGATTGAAGAGCGCGTGAACCACAAACAAAGAACCAACCCTAGAACTAAGTTAAGGAAATAGTTGCCCACATTCTGGTAGAGCAATTTGCATGGATGACTGATGAAGAAGACATAGAAAGATTGACTTAGGACAAGACAGTGATAACTACTGACACCGATCAAGGCGTGGGATGACGATGGTGGACATTGACAAATTTCCAAGCTATACTAGATAGGGAGATGGAAATGCAAACAAGGTCAATGGTTTTATTATGGATGGATGGATGAAGGTTGCTTGTGAACTAGACATGGAGTGGATAGGACTTGATAGATGATGGACGCTGACTCTACACATAGCACCTGTTTGCTAGTTTTTCACTATGGTACTTATCCAAGGCACCTGTTTACCAGGTTTTCACCAGAGGATGGATTTTTTTTTATTTTTATTTTTTGGAATACTCTGAGGATCAGGCATAGAACTTCTTGAGATGGACACTGTTAGGTGGCTCATCTAGAGGAATGTTGTCAGGTGTAGCTAAAGTATAAGCTCCTGATCCATATGTTGCTATGACAATAAAGGGACCTAACCAACTAGGCTCAAACTTGCCCTTCTTTTCTTGATCTGCTTGATTTCTTTGATTCTCTTTGAGGACAAGATCGCCAACTTGAAACTGTCTTTCTTTGATCTTTTTGTTGTAATTACGTTGGAAGCAGTTTTGATAGACATGGAGATGATTAAGCGTGGCAAGGCACCTCTCATCTAGTATTTCAAGCTCAGCTAATCTGGAAGTGCGATACTCTTCTCCGCTAATCAGGTCCTGCGTGGAAACTCTGAGGGATGGGATCTTGACCTCTATAGGTAGGATGGCTTCAGAGCCATAGACCAAGGCATAGGGTGTGGCACCAGTTGGTGTTCGGATACTAGTGCGGTAGGCCCATAGGGCAAGATTAAGTGTCAAGTGCCAATCACGACTTGCTTCATTGACTATTTTCTTGAGGATCTTGAGAATGTTTTTGTTGGAAGCCTCAGCTTGGTCGTTACTCTACAGATAGTAGGGAGTTGACAAATGATGTTGGATATTGTATTGTGTGCACAAGGCATGGACATCTTGATTCTTGAATGGTCTCCCATTATCATTGACAATGGCTTGGGGAATACCATACTGGCATATGAGGTAGTTAAGGATAAACTTGGCTATTTGCTTACCGGTGATATAGGTCATGGGAATGGCTTCAACCTACTTCGTGAAGTACTCAGTGGCAGTAATGATGAACTTGTGGCCATTGGATGAGGATGGGTGGATTTGTCCTACAATGTCGAGACCCCATTGAGAAAAAGGCCAAGGAGTTGTCACATGTTGTAATTCATGAGCTGGTGCGTGAATCAAATCTCCATGTTGTTGGCATTGTAGACATGTCTTAGCAAACTGTGCAACATCTTGCTCTATTGTAGGCCAGTAGTAACCTGTTCTGAGTATCTTCTTAGCGAGATTAGGACCAGTAGAATGTGTGCCACAGACACCTTTGTGTATGTCTCATAAGGTATCTTCGTCTTCTTCCGCGTTAAGACATCATAAGAGGATACCATCGAGACTCTGGTGATATAGTGTATCACATAGAATGGTGTAACAGGAGGATCGACGGATAAAGGTTTTGTGTTGGGTGGATGATAGGTCAGGGGGAAAGGTATTGTGTTTAAGGTATGCATAGACATCTTCATACCATGGGGAATTGGGACCAACAAGTTCGTAAATGATTTTAGTAATTGGAACGTCAACGGCTGGTATCAACAATTGCTCGATCAAGAATTTGCATTTCTGTGTATTAGCAGGCATGTCAATCAGTGACCCGACAGAAGCCATATAATCTGCATCTTTGTTATGCTCTCTAAGAATTTGCTCAAATGTGATGCTAGAAAAGTGTGGTTTATAGGCATCCACTAGTTGCTTGTAGGGGACCAACATTTCATCTTTTGTTTGGTACTCATCTATGACTTGGCAAATGACTAGTTGTGAGTCTCCATATACTTGTAATTCTGTGATGTCCCATTGAACTGTTGTATTGAGACCTATGAGGAGTGCTTCATACTCGGCTATATTGTTGGTGCAAGGGAATGCAAGCTGATATGACTTAGGAATATAGTCATTTTGAGGTGTGATGAATAAGATGTCAGCCCTTGATCCATGCTGTGTGTAGGAACCATCAAAATACAACTTCCACATTATTGAGTTGGAAAGAGTGAATAGATTTTCATCCGAAAAGTCTGCTACCATAGGGTGTGTATCTGTCATGGGTGCTTCTACTAGTTGATCTGCTAGGGCTTGTCCTTTGATTGCTTTGCGATTTGTATACTCAATGTCAAACTCACTAGGGATCATGACCCATTTAGCTAGTCTGCCTGTAAGAGCTGCTTTTGCTAGTAAATACTTCAAGGGATCAATTTTGGCTATAAGATTTGTGTATTGGTTCAATATGTAATGCCGCAGCTTTTGGGAAGCGAACACAACTGCTAAACAAGGCCTTTCCATCGGTGAATAATTGAGTTCATATCCCACCAAGGTTCTACTGATATAATAGATTGCATGCTCTTTTCCTGTTTCATCATGTTGTGCTAGCAAGGCCCCTAGGGCCGAAGTTGTAGTTGAGATGTATAATATCAAAGGTTTATCCGCAACTGGTGGTATCAATATAGGAGGTGTAGCTAGATACTCTTTAAGCTGATCAAATGCTGCTTGACACTTATCGTCCCATCGAAATGAGACATCCTTTCGGAGTAAGTGTTGAAATGGTTGACATTTATCTGCTAGCGATGAGATGAAACCCCTGATGGATTGCAACCTTCCTTGTGTTGGTGCCTGCATGAGCAGTCACTTTTCAAGCATATAAACATGCAGGCACCCTCCCAAAAAATCCAAAAAATTCTAAGTCCATGGACCTCCTCAGCATGTTTCAGCATCAGCATCATATTTTCTTCGAGGAGGAGGTCATCATCATCATATTTCCAGTCATCACCCTTTTGTTTCTCGCGGGGGTCATCATCATATTTTCTACCTGCATGATTTTTTGCTTGGGTGATATTTTAACATCGAGTGATCTTAGTTAAGATCATCCTAATGATGTTGCTGCAAAGTTCTAAGTATGACCCGTTTTGCATTGGGGTCATCATATTTGAACATCAGGTGATCTTGGTTAAGATCATCCTGATGTTACTTTATCACTTCATGTTTGCTTTAGCACCCGGTGCTGCTAACGTCATTCTTTTATCAGGACGATATTTGCCCGTTTGCATCATTTTTCTCTTAGGAGGTGGTCAGCATCATCATGATATTCTATCGGCTGGATTTTTTCATCAGGGTCATCATGTTTCAATATCGGGTGATGTTTGGATATCATCCCGATCCTACAGTGGAGCTATAGTGAACCCTAATATTTTTGTAGGGGGTGAAATTCTGAAATATCTGGTTATCTTCCAAATATCATCCTGATGCTGATATGGTGGTGACGTCATTAGGATCCGAGGGGGGTCATATTTTTAACATCAGTCATCTTATGGAGATCCCCTGATGTTGCGAATATGATGATGACATCATCCGGATATGAGGAGGTGCGTGATAGGCAAGATATGTTGATGACGTCAGCAGGATTTCACAGTGACATCATCAGGATGTTCATCGGCCAGACATTTGGTATCGGCAAGGCAGGAGGATCTTTCTCCGACACATTAGGTTGTGCCGATGAAGGCGATTATCATGCAGGGTGATGATGATGTCAGGGTGATATTTCGAGCAACAGGATATCATGCTGGAGGATGATGACGATGAAGGCTTATGCTAGTGTCGTCGGGAGCAAAAGCACCAACATCATATAAGCTCACGACCTAGTATATAAGGTGATGAGGAGGTTGTTGCGGGGTGCATGTGGGATAATTAGATCCTGCATGATTTGAAATATCAGGATGATGCATTTTGGTGGGAAAGGTTTGCGATGCACAGTATGATGTTTTTTCCAAGGCCGCAGGTTGGTGCGCCATTAATGGTGGTTGTTGCAGAGGTATGGGCGATGGCGTGGATGGATCTAGTACCCGATTGAAGATGTACATCAACGGGCGGTGGCATAAGGCTCGAGATCTCTTCCTGTCTCCTCCCCTACCTGCTACATTCAATGCGATGAGCACCATTTTCTCAATGAGCTGTATCTGGCAAATTTTGAGTTTGCTTGGTGGTTAAGGCTGAGCACCTCCTTGCTATATAAGTAGGGCTGTGTTGCTCATTTGAAGGTTGTTGAAGGCCTGAGGCATTTTTGTGTAAATAACGAAGAACAGGGCATGATCTTGGCTGTTCTGTCCCATTTTGGAGTTTATGAGTTGCAACATGAATGTATTTTGCACATGTGTTTAGTTTCATGTTGACTTATATGAAAAATATTTATTGCATGTGTTTATCTGCTTGTCTCCATTTGCTGCATGTCATCCTTCTTTTGAATCTGGTTGCTAAGGGTTTCATAGATTCTAGGGTATAGATATCTATACTGCATGCTTGATCTGGAACTTCCATTCAAGGAGTGGATTAAACTATTTTAGGTCAATGTATGGAGAAGTTTGCATGCCAGCAGGGATATCTGTAAGTAGAGGCAGTTAGATACCCATTCTTGGGTGATGTTTGTAAGGCAAGCATCAGTCCAACCCCCTAAAACTTGAGTGAAAGTTGCAAACCATCTATTGTATACATCTAGTTGACTCCTTTCCCAATGGATAGGCACCAGTCTGCTCCTGGGTTAGTAGTTATGAGCTAAAACCCCTTGTCTTGCGTCTAGGACATTATGTCCATGCATTTCATCACCTCTATCTGTCAGCTGTAGGAGTAGGATTAGGAACCCCCTGCATACTCTTATACCCAACCAGATACATATGTCCAAGAATGTTGCCAACCTTGTGATCTGTCATGCAGATCTTGGTCCATACATGAGAGTATTCTGCCTATTGTTGTCAAGTTGAATCTATCAGTCATTGAGCTAGTCAAGGTCACATCTTTAGCTATAGGGATACCCCCCTTGGTGCGGTAGAACCAGAAGTGAAGGGGAGGCAGCTCACGCAACCTCCTGTACTCTGTTGGCTAAATCCGCCTGTGCATTGGAGCTGGCAAACCCTCTGCAGATTTGGTAACCAACACCCTAAAGGCTCCTTAATGCTTTGAGGTTCTTTGGTGGAGGCATCTCCACTATAGCCTTTACTTTTGCAGGGTCTACTTCGATGCCTCCATGAGATACAATGTATCCCAACAACTTCCCTGAAGTTACACCAAAGACACACTTCTTTGGATTGAGTCTTACTTGGTATTTCTTGAGCCTGTCAAAGATCTGTCCTAGAACTTTTATGTGGTCTTCCCTAGAAGATTTAGCTAGTATGTCATCAACATAGTCCTCCATGATATGATGAAATAGATCATGGAATATCACTGTCATTGTTCTTTGACAGGTTGCTCCTGCATTCTTTAGACCAAACGGCATGATGCACCAACAATAATTGCCCCAAGGACAAGTAAAAGTTGTTTTATGTTGATCTTCTTCTGCTATCCTTATCTGATTGTAGCCTAAGAATCCATCCATGAGAGAAAGCATTTCATGACCTGCTGTCAAGTCTACTATAATATCAATGTTCAGTAGTGGAAAGTCATCTTTGGGACATGCCTTGTTAAGATCTCTAAAGTCATTACACATGCAGATGCGCCCATTAGGTTTAGATACAAGTACAATGTTTGAGACCCAATCTGAATAGTCAATAGGTCATATGAACTTTGCATCTAACAGCTTTTGTATTTCCACCTTTACTAAGAGAGCTATCTGTGGGTGCATCTTTCTCAACTTTTGATTGACTGGTTTAACTTTTGGATCAACAGTGAGATAGTGAACCACTAGCTTAGGGTCTAGCCCTGGCATATCAGCATAGGTCCATGCAAAGTTGATGGTTCTCTGTAAGAAGAATGTGTTAAGATTCTTGTGCTCTGTCTCTGATAATGATGCTGCTATGAATGTGGTCTTTGGATTTTGCTCTGTGCCAAGGTTTATCTCTGTAGAATCTTCCACTAGGAGAGCTGACTTTTCTTGATACTTAGATGGTAGGGGAAGGTCAAATCTTCCATCCTCAGGTGCCACAGTTGGGTTTTCACCTTTGGATACGTCCTTTGTTTTTACTATTTTGTGATTGGGAGGTGCCACAGTGTGGTTTTCACCTAGAGATCTTTCTTTATTTTTACTTTTGCGACTGGAGGATTTGGCATTCTCACCAAAATAAGTTGTTGGCTCTAGTTCCATTACAAAACCTACTTTATGATTGCCAAGAGGGATACTTCCCGAAGTCCCATGAACTCAGCTATAGCTTCATCATTCTAAAATACATCTATAACGGGGGACCCTTGTTGGTCCCAATCGATAATTTTAGGGTAGACAAGTGTGACATTCTGGGTGTTAGTGGTGGAAGTTAAGGATACGGAGGATAGTGTAAAAATGGAGGATTCTGTAAATAGGTTGGTCATATGGAGGGAAGAGTCATCGATGATATCCTCTGTAGACATCAAATCAGCGGGAAAAGTTTCAGCTACCTTGTCGAGAATATACTTGATGTCCAAGGCGTGCGGTACCTTCTTACCAAATCCTAATCCCTTCTTGTTTAGTTTCTTTGTCACAACAATGGGTTCCACAGTTCTTTGATTCTGTTTCCCAAGGCCACCTTTACCTTTATAGACCATGTTTTTTACTATCCTTAAGCCGTTGCCATATTGCTTGACTGGTATTGTGACTGGTTCTTTCTCCTTATAGAGCCAAGAAGAAATGTCCTCAATAGTTTCTTCCTCCAATAACCGTCCCTGTTGGAATTGGGTTAGGAATGTTGGGGGAGGAATAGCTACTTTTTTGGTGACTTTAGCAATGGGTGGTTGGTCGTAAGATTTAGGGGATAAAGGCATCCGCCCTACACAACAAGATTTTGAGATATCATAAATACCAAAGCCTACATCACGGATGTGCGCTTTGATTTCAGGAAGAGGATTAGGTTCACTTGTAGAGGCTTGAGTCAAAGTTGCAGGATCAACATATAGTAGGGATTCAAGGGCTTTTGCATTGTTAGGCACTTGGTTGCAGTTCTTATAACTACCTTGCAAGACATGGTAGAATTTAAAAGGATTGGGGTCTCCTGGGATAGTGATCTCTGTACCATTGAATGGGAACTTTAGAGACTGATGGTACGTGGAGGGAACAGCTTTCATTGCATGGATCCATGGGTGGCCTAGGATAATGTTATAATGTAGCTCAATATCAAGGACTTGACATCTAGTTTCAAGCATGACAGGGCCCAGTTGTATAGGCAGGTGGATAATACCTTCTAAACGACGTTCAACATCATCATATCCCTTGATTGTAATACTTTGATTAGTGTTGACATGATCCTCAGAGTATCCCATTTGCTTAAGTAACTTCAAAGAATAGATGTTGAGACTAGCACTACCATCTATGAGTATACATTCGATTTTGCGCTTATGGATGAGAACCTCAATATGAAGGGCATCATTGTGACATAGATCATGGGATGGGATGTCCTTTTCAGAGAAGACCACATTGTAGGGTGAAGCGATATTACCTACTATAGCTTGGAAATCTATGACCGCTATGTTGTTAGGCACCGAAGACTCTTGGAGGGATTTTTCTAGCACTACTCTATGTGCAGGTGATGACCGTAGAAGGTCCAAGATAGAGATATGTGCTGGCGTTTTCCCTAGATGTTTGACAAGATTGTAATTAGATTGAGCCGGGAGATTGGGTGTAGGACCACGAATGGTGACACGACCACGACGAGTTGTAACAGCGCAATCCGTAGATTTGCCTTTGATTGTGAGTGTAGACACATGACTCTCTTCAAAACAACCTACAATGGAATCAAAGGAAGTGGAAGCATGATTGATACCTTTACCTCTATCCTGAGGAGGAGGTGGACCATGATGAGGGAATGGTTCCTTATACATGTCAAGATCTTTGTTCATGTGTTGAGCTGGTGGATCATCTTGTAGAGATATTTGATTGCCTTGGATGAGATTTTGGATTAGGTGCTTGACTTTCATGCACGATGCGGTTCTATGCCCTTTGCTCCTATGGAATTCACAGTATTCATTTTTTCTGTACCGTGTAGTTTTGTAAACAGGTTCACCATACGGGGGAGCATTAGGTAGGGTGATGAGTCCTTTCTATAAAAACTTTTGTAAGACTATCTCTATGGGTTCTCCCAAGGGAGTGAATTGACGCCGCGGAGGGTAATCTTGTTGAGGCCGCTCTTGTTGTTGTTGTTGTTAGTTTTGATAAGGTTGCCTTTGTTGTTGCTGCTATTGAGGTGGAGTTTGACTTGGTTTGGAAAGATGCAGTGGCGTTTGCAAAGTTTGGACATGCTTAGAATCAACCACACCATCGTTGACCACGTTTTTATTTTTATTCCAATATTTGGGTTTATCACTTGATTGTTGATGAGGAGTATTGTCTTTCATTTCCTTGAAGATTTTGACCACACCCTTAGCAATGAGGGCTTTTTCAATGTTGATTCCCTTGTATGTGACTTCATCGAAGGTTGTAGCACTAAGGATTTGCAAATGAAAACTTAACTCTTGGTTGAGGTTCTGCACAAATATGCTAACAAGTTGTTTCTCAGGAATCTTGAAAGGGAATTTGCTAGCCATTTGTCTCCATCATTGAAGGAAAGAAATGAAAGTTTTACCATTTTTCTGTTTATTGTTGCATAGATCAGTCATGGAGATCTCATGCTCTGTGTTGTAGGAAAAATGAGTGGCAAATTTCTATGCTAGCTCGTTAAAAGACTTGATGCCCGTAGGTAAGTGTGAGAACCATTCTATAGCGTGACCTCCCAGACTGCGAGGAAAGAGATGCATAAGATATGTGTCATTATGTGAAACCTCGAAGCAAGCAAGATAGAATTCCCTGAGATGGTCTTTTGGGTCACCTTTTCCTTTGTATTTATCAAATTTAGGAATAGTGAAATTTTTCAGGAAAAGGGATCATAGGTAATGACCAATCAAAAGGATAGGGACACACTTCTTCTAAAGAGAAGGTCTTCTTGGTGTGGCTAAACATAAGATCAGATAGCTGTTGTTGAACTTCTGCGATCTTTAGCTCCATCGTTATGGGAGGGGTTGGAAACATCTCCTGTTGTCCCAGAAGTGGTTGTTGTTGCCCATACGGAAGATTGTATTGTAAGCCATGGGCATTGGTATTATAAGGGTCATAAGATTGGTTGGGGTCGTATGCATTGTACGTTGGGTTCAAATTGGGTTGGACTTGGATGTTTTGATTTGGAAGAGGTGGAGGCGGCGCTAGGTAAGAGTGTTGGCTTTGTGATGGTTGAAGAAAAGAATTGGGGGGAGGAAAGCTAAAGTGTGCTTGATTAGGTTGCGATGGCAGCACATAGCTTTGAGAAACTTGATTTTGGGAATGTTGAGGGTGGCTAGGCAATGTGTGAAAGAAATTTAGCGAGGATGAATGTAGCAGAGGAGGGACATAGGTAGAAGTGATTTGCGATGGTTGATTGGGGATGAGTGTAGAAGAAATTTGTGGGGGGGACTGCATGACTCTAATTGGTTGAGAGACATGGAGGTTTGATGATATGGGAGGTGGTACGTGTTGAGGCCCTTATTGCATGGCTACATAGTTGTTCCCCAGATTGTAATTGGGTGGGAAACCTATTCGTGAAGGAGTAACCAGAATTCCACTTGCGATTGGTGTGGACACTTTAGGAGTTCCTTGTATATTTGATTGAGCTAAGGTGGCTTCCTTAGCTAGCTCTGCTTGACATTGTAGAGTCTCATGTTGATTATTGTAGATTTCCATAGGAGTCAGAAGCGGTGATACGACCCTCTTTCTTGTTGGGTTTTGAAAAAGGGGATTTTTATATTGTACCATTGTTTTCCCTTGTGAGCCTTGTTCGGGTAAAGGCATGGTCACTGTTAACATGGTTTGCACCACTTGTATGGTGCCTAGGGTATTGTTTGTCTCCTTGAGATTGGAAAGATCAAAAGCCTAAGGTAATTTGGCTCCTTGCTCTCCTAGCAAGTGAAAGAAATGATATTGGTTCTCACTAAGGATTTTGTCAAAGGCAGCTACAGCTCTAGGATCTTGTATGAATTCATCAAGATCTTGCCCATCTTCTTGAGAGGATTGACCCATTTTAAAGTGTCGCTCTTCTTGAGATGGGGCTAGCTTGGTAGTATAACCTTGTGGGACAAAATCTGGAGGCAAGCCAGTGGTATAGTGAGGTGTACTTACCAAAGGGACCCTACCTTCTTGAGGCATGACTTGATCAATAGTATATCCTTGTGGCAGAAAATTTGGAGGCAAGCTGGTGGTATAGTGAGGTGTACTTACCAAAGGGACCCTACCCTCATGAGGAGTGCTAGGGCGGTCAAGGTGCGGTACATTGGGAGAATTGGTAGATCTTTCCATAGGTGTTCTAGGAGGAACCTTGGGAGTAATGTTGAGACGCCCTGTTTGTGGTGTGTGAGGAGGTGATTTGTGTTTCCTAGGGACAACTTGCTTGGACTTCATAGTTTGTTGGAGCCTAGTGGTTACCATGGAATACACTAGGACAAAAGGTAATGCTGAGATTCTACTTGTGTTTTGAGAAAAGACAAACTCTAATGCACAAGTGACTGGACCAAAGGCGCTATACTGTTTGACCAGAGGCGCAGGACTGTGCAACCAAAAGCGTGATACTATAAAACCAAAGGCGATGGACTGAGCTACCAAAGGCGAGTTACTGCTATACCAAAGGCGAGCTACTGTTACCAAAAGTGAGCTACTGTACCACCAAGGGCGAGCTGCTGTAATACCAGAGGTGCTAAAGTAGTGTCTGATGTTTTTTAAAGGCAATTTTGACAGATTTGGTTATGGTTCTGATTGGATTTATCTTTGGCAAAAGAAAACACAACAAACAAGTGGTCAAAAAAGGACTAACACAACAGATAGTGTATGTTCGAGGCTCTCAAAAAAGCCCAATATTTCCACCGGTATAAGACAATTGTAATCAATAACAAGCACTTTTTATCCCTAGAGACAAGGTTTCATTACAGTAGATCAGCTCACAGCTTAATACTCCGTCGATAAAAATATCATTCCATAAAGGTGTCGGATATTTTGTATCTTTGCAAGAGATGATAGGCAGGGATATCTCACCCTCCCCTTGGAAAGCTCAAGTAGGTCACAAGAGCTTTTTGACCAAGGGAATACTATCTCTTCTCAAGGGAGCCAATGGTGAGTATCTTAAGGGCTTAAATCGATTCCCCTTGCACTGATGATTACCGCAATGTTCAGAGGTAGATCGGGTAGTCTCTATCTAGAATGGTTCTTAGTAACTTTGAGGGACCAACACCTTATGAGCAATGTGACAAGCTACTAAAAGCTTTAACCAATCCTACTAAGAGTATCAAACACTTCGCTCAATGTGAAAATCATTTCCTCAAAGAGCTAGTACACCTCTTTTCAGTTTGGCACCACAAGGTAAGGCTGACGTCGGTTAGGACTTGGCTTTCGCCTTATCCCTCTTATATAGCAGTTCAAAGGAAAACTAAGCTTAGAGTCATCCCTTTTAGATGAAACGTAATCCAAAAGTAGGCCCTTCTAAAGGAAGTACTGAAATGTAAGAGCAAGCACGTCAAACAAAGGTTCAATTGTCCCGTTATAAGAAAAATAAGGTGCAACTAAATTAGGCACACACACATTTGTAATTGTCAATTGTCCCTTACGAAATTGAAGTGTTTGGCATTCATATCCATTGTCCCTTTGAAAATTGAGGTGTTTTCGGATACATGTCCATTGTCCTTTAAGAAAAGCAGTATGTTCCTAAGACTTAGATTGCTGAAATGATTTGTTCAATTATCCATTAAGAAGACAATATGTTTCTAAGAATTAGTGCAATAGATTTGTCAATTTCTTCAAAGCTCGTCCTACATGAACATGTTAGAGAAACCCATTTGCTCTGTTTGAGTGATAAGAGGCTGCAAAATGTTGATTAGTTCCACCAAAACTCAAATAGTTAGCCAAAAATAAATCAATTGACCAAAAGCGCTTAACTTGTTAGGTAAAAAAATGAGCAATATGAAAAAATCTAATAATAATGATTAGGTATAGTAGATTGAATACTATGATCATATTCTATATGAAATTCTATGCAATTTAAAAAAAAAAGTTTGTGAAAATTGAGTAAATTTTGCACAAGTTATGACCATTTGAAGTTTGCAAAGAAGGGTTGACTTTGACTGAGTGTACCTAATAAATCTGATAAAATTACCTCAAAATTATTTCACCACAGAAAAGTTGGGAGAACCATCTTTCCAACGCCACTAGTTTCGTGAAAATCTGACTCTGTATCCAAAAGATATGCTCGATTTTGTGAAACTACTAAAAATAGGGATACGGATTGGGATCTATTTTTTTTGAAATCCATGCACTTCTTGCCAAAAATAAGAGATACCCAGATAGAATTTTGATGTTTTTGACAAAACTCAGAAATCTTTTGAGCTAAAGTTACACAGATATTCTTGATTTCATAAAATTTCTAAAAATAGGCCCCTAAAAAAAAATATAGGCTAAAAATAAGGACACGGATTGGGATCTATTTTTCTCAAAATCCATACACTTCCTACAAAAAATAAGAGATACCCAGATAGGATTTTGATGTTTTTGACAAAACTCAGAAATCTTTTAAGCTAAAGTTATCCCATTTGAATGCTCAACTTCTATTCTCTCAAACTAGTGAACAAGAATCTTCAAATCTTCTGCATTGTGATTGCGCTTTTCCATACCTAGCTTCAAAAAAATTAACTTTTTCTTAAAAAAAATAAAGTTAGTGGGTCCCACCAGGCGTGCCAGAATATGTATGAGGAAAATTGACTATGATAAACTAAACAAATCAAAAAAACCTAATAACATAAAGAGAACTGATCTAAATAAAAGCCATTAATAATAATCAATGAAACATGAAAGCTTTTACCGAGATTTGTATTGTTCCCTTTAGATTGAATGTGGATTGCTCAATATTGCTATGAAACCATAGTTGCAACAAGTAAGTGTAGTGCTCAAAAGATCAATGTCAAGAGATTGTGAAGTTGCTCAATCGATGCGATGTATACTCAAAGCGCTGTTAAGTATGCCTGAGAATAAGTGATCGAAGAGAGGTAATGAAGGAGATGAGAGGGGTTTATATAGGTTTCAACAGAGATCGATCAACGGTTTAGATAATTCAGAAGAATCAACGGAGGAGAACAGTTGAGGAACGTGCAACGAATAAGAAAAAGACAAGTGTCACACAAAAGTTGTTTTATTTGAGTTAAACACTTTCTTTTCTAAAGATAAGACATGCTTTTCATAAATTAGAAATTTTTTTCTAATTTAAGAGAAATTGATAAAAACAAGGTTGAGTGAATAGATAACTCAACTTTAAGATTTGCTTTTGCATGATTTGAGATAAATTAAATAATAAATTATTTAATTTTGTGTGCATGGAGAAGAAGACTTATTTTTAGAAGATTTGAAAGATATTTGTAGATAAGAAAGCAAATTAAATAAATAGATTTATTTAATTGTTGTGCATGATTTGGAAGAATAAATAAAATATTTGATTTATCTTATTTTTGGAGAATGAGAAAATTTAAATAAATTTGATTTGATTTATTTAAATTTGGAAGAATGAATTTGATTTAATTAAATAATTAGGAATTATTTAATTGTTTGGATAAGATAGAATTTGTGATGAATTAATTAAATAATGAGATTTATTTAATTAATGGAGACTTGAGATTTGGAAAGAAGATAATGATTTAATTAAATAATATAAATTATTTAATTGTGGAAGAATAAGGTTGATTTTGCTGAAATTACTTAAATAAAGGGGATTTATTTAATTAATGTTGAATTTTAAAGTTTTGGAAGAATTTGATGAAATTAATTAAATAATTAGATTATTTAATTAATGTTGAAATGCAGGTGATGCTATAGATTAGACGAAATGCAAGTGATTCGAAGACATGGTCATTTTAGGGTGTCTACAATTAGCAAAGGTTTTGCACATACTATCTCTTCCTTCAAAAATGATATCATCAACAAATACTTCAATAATCAAGATATTTTTATGATCAATTTTGAAGTATAAATTACTGTCAGCAGTACCTTTGTTAAAACCAATCTTCAAAAGATGCTTATCCAATCTTTTGTACCAAGCTCTTGAGGCTTGCTTGAGTCCATATAGTGCTTTCTTCAACTTGCAGACCAAATCACCATGATCAGACAATTGAAATCCATCCGGTTGCTCAATGTACACTTCTTCTTCCAAGTCACCATTTAGGAAGGTAGACTTGACATCCATCTGATACACTTTGAAATCTTTGAAGGTAGCAAAAGCAAGAAATAGTCTGACTGCTTCAATTCTTGCCACCGAAGCAAAAGTTTCTTCAAAATCAACTCCTTCTATTTGAGAGTAACCCTTGTTGACCAATCTAGCCTTATTTCTGATTACTTCACCAACTTCATTTAGTTTGTTTCAGAAGACTCATTTGGTTCCAATCACATTCTTTTTTCTAGGTCTGGGAACAAGATCCCAAGTGTGATTTTTTTCAATTTGCATCAGCTCTTTTTCGATTGCTTTCGTCCAGTTTCATCATTACAAGCTTCATTCACTATCTTAGGTTCAATTTTTGAAATCAGACAATATTCATCTGAATCTTGAGCAATCCTTCTTCTTGTTTGTACACCTTTGCTCTTATCACCTATGATCTGATCTTCAAAGTGGTTCAGTCTTACATACCTGGGAACTTTGGGAGTTTCTTGTACTTCTAATTCTTGATCAGGCTTATTATAACTCATTTCTTCTTCCTGATTTACCGGATCAATTTAAATCTAAATTTTAGAAGGGGCTTGGGATCCTTGAATCAGAACACCATTCTGATCATCTTCATCATATTCATAAAAGCTTGAAGGTTTTTCAATTCTTTCATCAACCTTCACATTTGTACTTTCTATAATCTTTCTTAGTCTCTTGTTATAACACCGGTATGCTTTGCTTTGAGTAGAGTAACCCAAGAATATTCCTTCATCACTTCTAGCATCAAACTTGCCTAGATCTTCATCTCTTTTAATGTAACATTTGCTACCAAAGACTCTGAAATACCTCACAGTAGGAGTGATGCCAAACCAAAGTTCATAAGGAGTCTTACCGGTGTTGCTTCTGATTTGAACTCAATTGAGAGTATAGACTATAGTGCTGATAGCTTCTCTCCAACAGATCTGAGGAACATTTTCTTCCATCATCATGGTCTTGAATGCTTCCTAGATGGTCCGGTTCTTTCTCTCCACTACTCCATTCTGTTATGGAGTCCTAGGAGCAGACAACTGTCTCTTTATTCCATGTTTCTCATAGAATTCTATGAACTCACCGGATGTGAATTCTCCACCTCTATCAGACCTCAAACATTTTAATTTTAATCTAGTTTCATTCTTTACCATAGCCTTGAATATTTTGGATTTCTCAAGAGCTTCTGATTTCTCTTTCAAAAAGGTAACCCACATTATCTGGGAATGGTCATCAATTAATAACATGAAGTATCTATCACCTTGCACACTCCTTATCCTTGCCGGACCACATAGATCAGTATGAACTAAGTCCAATAATCAGGTAGAAGATTGTTCCTTGCTTTTGAATGAGACTCTACTTAGATTCCCCAACTGACATTCTTTGCACAAACTATTTGTAGGTTTCACCAGCTTTGGAAGATCTCTTATAGCTTGAGTGTTGCTTATCTTGATGATATTACCAAAATTCCCATGACACATCCTCCTATGCCATAGCCAACTTTGATCAATTTGTACAAATAGACAACTTTTACCAGTACTAACTAGATGGAAGATATTACCTTTTATCTAAGTACCAGATGCAATCTCTGTTCTAGAACTTTCAAAGATTTGGCATTTTCCATTCTTGAAATAGAGATCATAGCCTTTGTCCACCAACTGTCCAACACTGAGAAGATTGTGCTTTAATCCTTCAACATACAGTACATTATTGGTTTTGTTCTTTCCATCAAAAGAAATAGTTCCTCAACCTCTGATTCTGCCAGCAGTATTATCACCAAACTTTACCACTCCTCCTTCATACCTCTCCAAATCTAAGAACTTATTTTTGTCACCTGTCATATGGTGAGAGCATCCACTATCAATGACCCAATCATCCTTTTCTTCAACTTGGGCAGCCAGAGCTCTTTCTACAACTTTATGATTGACAGATTCAGAGGGCATTGGATCTGTTGGTTTTTTCCCAGACTGGATGCTTATTCCCAGATTTCCCTACAAGGTAGCCATCAGTGATCAATAGGATCTCTGGGCCAGGGGCCAACAGTGTAGGAGATAGACTCTATATTTTATCTCCTCTTCTTCTTCAGGCTCTGCAAGACCTAGGGGGGTATTCCCTACTCAACATCCGTGATATACGCATACAAGGATTGGGATGCTGTCAGAAAGCAGATAAGTCCTCCTGTAAATAGACCAAAACTGAAAGATAAGAGCAAAGGGGCTAGGTTTGGGCCTATTTGCAGTTGTAGACAGAGGACTGAGGATCCTAAAACTAATTCTAATGTCCTAATGGTTGTTTTAGAGTTTGATTATGATTTTGAGTTTGGATGCAAAGCTGGACATGGTTGTAACACAAACACAAAGCAAGATTGGTGCCTATCCAGGGCCTGGAGTTAGTAGACATACACCTGTAAATGATCAGCATGAACAGCTAAAACTGGATTTTAGGGGGATACATGTGATACCTGCCTTACAGATATCTCCCAATACAGAGTGTTAAGTTATCTCTACTTATGGCATCCCTACTGCAGTATACCCTTCCCAATGTTCAACCTGAAAACAGTTTAATCTACCCCTTGAGCAGAAGTTAAGAGATCATACATTCAACACAGGAATTCTATGTTCTAGAGTCTCAAATATTTCTTAAATACCCAGACTCAGAAGAAAGATACATGCAATACTGGAGACAGAATTAACAAAACACATGCAAACATAGCATTATTCATACAAGATTAACCATGAAATCAGTGGATTCATGCCAAAACATACAACAAGAGATACATAAACTCACAGGTTTAGCTGTACAGAGCAACCAAAACGAACTGTATTGTGTTACAGAGCCAAAATGTTCAAATTTCAACAACAACCAAAACAATGGTAACACAGTCTGCTTATAACAGCCAGAGAGTGTACCACAGCAATTAATTACAAGACTGTTACAAAATTTGCCAGATACAGATCCTTCAAAGGAATGGCGCTCAAAATTTATTGCTGCAGAGACAGAAGGAACCCTCGAGCCCTGCGCCGCCACCTGGGAGTCTTCATGCCAAAGATCAGGTACATGACTGTCCAACAACTTGCCCATGCCCCTGCTACAGTCGCCATTAAGGGTCTCAACCACCTGCGGTCGCCTGAAAAACTGTCGCTGCATTCAAAAAGGAATTCCTGCCAAAACGCCTCTTCGCAGGTTCGAAAATAATGCAAGGGGATTAATCCCACATGCACGGTGCCGAGAGCCTTCCATTACCTTATAAGCCTGATCGCATACATATCAAGTGTCGAGCGCTTTTGCCACGCTCGACACACAAGCCCTCACCAAAAGCCCATCGCTAAGACATATGCTATTGGCTCACCCCACAATTCTCCTGCCGATCTCAAAAGTCTTCCTGACCGCAAACTACACTCCCCAAAGTCTTCAGCGAGACAAAGACCATCGGAGCAACCAAAAGCACTTCCGCTGATCACAATAGTCTCGCCGATGGTCCTTCACTTCCCACCTCCGTCGGTGAGACATACACCATCAGCACCACAAAAAACCCTTAGCCCGACAATATTACTCACTCCGATAGACATCCTCCAAATCCCCATCGGCCAGACATATGCCATCGGTCCAACAGGAAACTCCCTCGCCGACATCGCGTGTTACGCCGATAACCACCTTCGTCATCACCCAGACTAACACCGTCGGAGCAACATGAAATACCTCTGCCGATGAACTAAGTCACATCGACAGCACCCTGTCCTCCCACCTCCGTTGGTGTGACTTACACCGTCGGCCAACCTAAAAGTCTCCCCGCCGATGAAGAATGTTACGCCGATGCCTACAAATAAAACACATCCTCCGTCGGTGAGACTCTTAACTGTCGGCCCAACACTTGCCCGTTCACCTGACCACACAGGTCACCCCGATGCCAAACACCAAGCCAACATGATCGCCAAGAAGCCTACGAGGTCACACCGATAGGCAAGAAAACATAGGGTTTAAATGAAGAAACCCCCTAAGCATGAAAAATCAACCTCCAAGCCAAAATGAGTGCTAACACTGGCTCCGAATGGGGATGTGCAGGTGAAGAACCTGCAGCGAGAACCAGATCTCCGGGCAGACCAGGCAAAAAACCAAAAGGCACGAACTGTACAAGGCATTTACACTATATACATATTTTTTTACAAATGTGCACAGAGACAAGTCATCTATGCAAAATAGAACTTAAGGAATTGGCCATGCATAGGCAATTCCAGAACTTCACCATCTAGGGCCTGGAGGAAATAAGAATCCTCCCCATGAGTGCTGCAAATCTGATATGGGCCCATCCATAAGGGTTCAAATTTACCATGTTTACCCTTTTCTTGACCTTTTGCATTCCAAATGAGCACCAGATCATTGACTTGAAACTTTCTTTTTGTAGCTCTCCTGTCAAACTGATATTTCACATCTTGTTGTCTCTTGAGGTTGATCTGGTGGGCTTTCCTTCTATTTTCATCCAATGCAACCAGCTGGTTCACTCTTTCTGTCATGGAATCCTCAATCTCTTCATCATTTTCCTGGATGAATCTGTAAACTGGTAGGAGATTGTTTATGGGCAATCTGGCTGATGCACCATATACTAGCTCAAAGGGTGACATCCCAATAGCCCTCTTCACTGTTACTCTATCAGCCCATATGGCTAACTTCAATTTTGAGTCCCAAGCTCTCTTGTTCTTGTCCAGTATCCTCTTGATAATTTTCATGATGCTCCTATTGCTTGATTCCTTCCACTTTCATGAGTTCCATAAGTGGAATAGAGACTTTTACCTGGGAGAGGACCTGAGCTATATCAAATGGAGCATAATTTTGTGTAACAGCTGTAGTTTGCTCCACAATCTTGCTTTTATCTTGAACTGATTTAGCTTTTACTTTCATAGTTCCCTGATCATCATTCTTGTCTTGGGAACCTTTACCTTGATCTTCAGCCTGAGGGATTCTATTTTCTGGTCCTTGGGATTCATGACCTATTCTATGTCTGAAATTCTGTTTATTATTAACCCACTGCCTTTTTTGTAATTCCATCCCCTTATTACCATGCACTGGCTGTCCTATAGTAACATCTTTTGGCTGATGTGGGCTGCTTACCTGATTTTTACCCCTGAGATTGTAGTTGCTCTTGACTTGAGCAACTGCTGCAGCTGTGAAGGCCCTAATTTCCTCATCAGAAGGTCGTTGTAAGTTACTCAGAAAATTGTGTGAGTTCTGAGCATAGGCATAGTTAACTTCATCATCTTCATCATATGGGAACTGTTGGCAGCCCTGAGTTCCATCATTTGTACTCTCATTAGCATCATAAAGAGTGTATCCATTGCTTATGGACATCATATTTACATCATCATCTTGCACATAATGTGGCTCATTGCATTCATTACAAGATGTAGTATTATCACACAAGGACTGAGCAATCATACACTGTGACTGTGAATGTGGCATCTGACAAATTATACACCATGGAGCATTATCAACAATATTTACAGCTTTCTTTAGAGGATCAGGAGTTTCTTTGACATGTTGAGCTCTTTGATTTGTGTTGTTACGTGGGAATATAGGTTTACCATCATGCCAATTGGTATTATAAGGCATATCATGCAATGATGGCCTCTTTTCCTACCTTTGATAGACTTGCCTATCAGGACCTATCCCTTTTTCACTTCTAGCTAATCTATAGCTTAGGTCCTTAACAACATTTGCCAATTTGTCTATCTTATCTTCAGGGGCAGATGTATTACCTTGAGTGTTCTAAGGCTTGTTTGGATTCTGCAGAATTTTTATATCATCCCTTCTATTTGTCTTGCCCAATGCTTTCCTGTTGTTTTCAATATTTACTGCAATTCTGAAAGCATCCCTGAGAGTAGCAGGACCTTTATCTCTTAATCCATATGTTGTTTTTGCATCAAAGGCATTGATATACAATATTATGCACATTGGTTCATTTGGCCTCATGTGATGTGGCAATTTGTTTAACACTTTAGTGAATCTTGCATTAAAATCTGCAACCTGCTCATTTGACCCTTTAGTGATACTGGTGAACTCATTTACAAAAAAGCTAGGGTCAGTTTTGTCACCATATTGCTCCTTGAACATCCTTTTAAAATCATCCCATGATGAAATACTCCGGTCAGGCAGATTCTTGTACCATTCTCTTGCCTCATCTATTAAGGATTGCATGAATGACTTCATGAAAACATCCTCATGTTCAACCTCAAAGTTATCCATGACATTTTGAAAGGCTTTTAGATGATCTTCTCCTGACACAGTGTTGTTTCCTGAAAATTTAGGCACTTGCAGCCTCAGATGCTTATCAATGGGGTTAGGATACCCAGGAATACCATCAAACACCAGCTGCCTGAATCTATCTAACTGCATGGGCTGTCTGTTTAACTGATTAACATTGACATTTCTGTTTGCATTCTGGTTTCTTACATTGTTCAGTGGTATCCTAGCATCATTCACATTTTGTCTCTCATCATTATGCTGATGTTGCACTTCATTTCTCTGTTGATGTCTCTGCACATTTGCATTCTCAAGGGTAGGAATTGAATTATTCTGGGTAGTCCTCAAAGCTTGCACTTTCTTCCTCAAGTCATCTCTGATTGATATTGCCTGCTGATATTCAAACTCGGCCCTTAAGCTCCTAATTTCATCAGCTAGTTCTTCCTCGTTGGGCCTAGAGGAGGATGGTTTTACCATATTCTGATCTTCGTCTTCATCATCCCTCAGAGACTCGGCCTCTTCAAACCTTTCACTAGGGTCCAGAAATGGGCATTCTTGGAACACCTCTGACCTCATTCTCACGCTACCACCCTGTTGCCTCTCATATGCACCCTGAATATCAGCTTCTGCACTTGAAAAGTAGGGCGCATGCTGTCCTGATGGCCTAGGGTTATCTTGTATATCATCATTTTTTCTGGGGGACCCCTCATGACTAACTAAGATAGCTCCCTTTCTTCTGTACATCATTCTTCTTGTTACTGGTAACTCTTCAAATAAAGGATTTTGTTGGGATCTTCTCCCCTGCATATAAATTTTACTTTGACCGGTTGGGAGATTACTTCGGAGTCGCCACCTATTACTAGGAACTGTTTTCTTTTTGTAAATCAGGGTTCTTTCACAAATTCCCCAGCAGAGTCGCCAATTTCTGTTGGTGACTCAGATGGGTCACAGATATATTACTGGAGATGATTAGATAGTACCTTTACTTCTCAATCCCCAGCAGAGTCGCCAATTTCTATTGGTTTTTTCCCAGACTGGATGCTTATTCCCAGATTTCCCTACAAGGTAGCCATCAGTGATCAACAGGATCTCTGGGCTAGGGGCCAACAGTGTAGGAGATAGACTCTATATTTTATCTCCTCTTCTTCTTCAGGCTCTGCAAGACCTAGGGGGTATTCCCTACTCAACATCCGTGAGATATGCATACAAGGATTGGGATGCTGTCAGAAAGCAGATAAGTCCTCCTGTAAGTAGACCAAAACTGAAAGATAAGAGCAAAGGGGCTAGCTTTGGGCCTATTTGCAGTTGTAGACAGAGGACTGAGGATCCTAAAACTAATTCTAATGTCCTAATGGTTGTTTTAGAGTTTGATTATGATTTTGAGTTTGGATGCAAAGCTGGACATGGTTGTAACACAAACACAAAGCAAGATTGGTGCCTATCCAGGGCCTGGAGTCAGTAGACATACACCTGTAAATGATCAGCATGAATAGCTAAAACTGGATTTCAGGGGGATACATGTGATACCTGCCTTACAGATATCTCCCAATACAGAGTGTTAAGTTATCTCTACTTATGGCATCCCTACTGCAGTATACCCTTCCCAATGTTCAACCTGAAAATAGTTTAATCTACCCCTTGAGCAGAAGTTAAGAGATCATACATTCAACACAGGAATTCTATGTTCTAGAGTCTCGAATATTTCTTAAATACCCAGACTCAGAAGAAAGATACATGCAATACTGGAGATAGAATTAACAAAACACATGCAAACATAGCATTATTCATACAAGATTAACCATGAAATCAGTGGATTCATGCCAAAACGTACAACAAGAGATACATAAACTCACAGGTTTAGCTGTACAGAGCAACCAAAACGAACTGTATTGTGTTACAGAGCCAAAATGTTCAACTTTCAACAACAACCAAAACAATGGTAACACAGTCTGCTTATAACAGCCAGAGAGTGTACCACAGCAATTAATTACAAGACTGTTACAAAATTTGCCAGATACAGATCCTTCAAAGGAATGGCGCTCAAAATTTATTGCTGCAGAGACAGAAGGAACCCTCGAGCCCTGCGCCGCCACCTGGGAGTCTTCATGCCAAAGATCGGGTACATGACTGTCCAACAACTTGCCCATGCCCCTGCTACAGTCGCCATTAAGGGTCTCAACCACCCACAGTCGCCTGAAAAACTGTCGCTGCATTCAAAAAGGAATTCCCACCAAAACACCTCTTCGCAGGTTCGAAAATAATGCAAGGGGATTAATCCCACATGCACGGTGCCGAGAGCCTTCCATTACCTTATAAGCCTGATCGCATACATATCAAGTGTCGAGCGCTTTTGCCACGCTCGACACACAAGCCCTCACCAAAAGCCCATCGCTAAGACATATGCCATCGGCTCACCCCACAATTCTCCTGCCGATCTCAAAAGTCTTCCCGACCGCAAACTACACTCCCCAAAGTCTTTGGCGAGACAAAGACCATCGGAGCAACCAAAAGCACTTCTGCCGATCACAATAGTCTCGCTGATGGTCCTTCACTTCCCACCTCCGTCGGTGAGACATACACCATCGGCACCACAAAAAACCCTTAGGCCGACAATATTACTCACTCCGATAGACATCCTCCAAATCCCCATCGGCCAGACATATGCCATCGGTCCAACAGGAAACTCCCTCGCCGACATCGCGTGTTACGCCGATAACCACCTTCGTCATCGCCCATACTAACACCGTCGGAGCAACACGAAATACCTCTGCCGATGAACTAAGTCACACCGACAGCACCCTATCCTCCCACCTTCGTCGGTGTGACTTACACCGTCGGCCAACCTAAAAGTCTCCCCGCCGATGAAGAATGTTACGCCGATGCCTACAAATAAAACACATCCTCCATCGGCGAGACTCTTAACTGTCGGCCCAACACTTGCCCGTTCACCCCACCACACAGGTCACCCCGATGCCAAACACCAAGCCAACCTGATCGCCAAGAAGCCTACGAGGTCACACCGATGGGCAAGAAAACATAGGGTTTAAATGAAGAAACCCCCTAAGCATGAAAAATCAACCTCCAAGCCAAAATGAGTGCTAACAGGATCTTCTTCCTTGATGGCAATAAACACCCAATCACTTCTGAATTTGTTTCTTGTCTATGATTCATCATCTGTTACTCCTTCATTATTATTCTCTTCATGAACATAGTAACAATTCTTTTGGAACCTTGATCTATTAGGATTTGGCCTTGAAAATCTTTCTAGACATTTTGAGACAAAATGACCAATCTTATTGCAGTTAAGACACTTAAAAGGAAATTTCCCTTCATACTTACCGGATCCTCTTGACAGTCTTTTTGCAATAAGGGCTTCAAGCTGAGCAGTTTCAGATTCTTCTTCTTCCAGGTCTTTTCTTATTTTTTCATACCATGATAGTTTCCTTGAAGAGTTCTCTCCCAGATCAAACCTTTGTTTTCCTTTCACTGAAGCACTAGCTTTGAATGCAGATTCAGTCTCAGGGGGGCATCTCCAAACTCGATCATTTCAAATACAGCCAATTTACCAACCAATTGATCTCTTGTGACACTTGAATGGGCTCTGAATTCTTCAATAGTAGCAACCTTGATTTTATAAGAAGCAAGAAGGGATCTGAGAACTTTTCCAACAATCTCATCTTCATCCAAGACTCCACCAGAACATCTAATGCCACAAACAAGCTCATTTACTCTTGGCATAAAGGTAGTGATATTTTCATCTTCTCTCATCTTCAGATTTTGAAATTTCTTTTTCAAACTCTGTAGCCTTGCACATTTAACATACTTGTCTCCTTCATGCAGAAGTTCCATTTTTTCTCAAATCTCAAAAGTTGTTTGTAGATCAACAACATTTGTAAGCTCTGAATCAAACAAGGCGCTTAGAAGGGCTTCTTTAGTTCATAGATTGTTTTCAGCATCTGTGATTTTATTTGCAGATTTCGGCCCATTTTGAGGAGGCATATACTTTGTTGTAGCCATGGTCTAGTACTGCATTCCCATACATTGTAAGTGGCATTGCATGTGACTTTTCCAAAGATTAAAATTGGTTCCATCAAACTTCAGACTATCCTTCTTGTAGCATGACATCCTGGATCTCCTCAAGTGGTTAAGCTCCTTTTAGAGGAACTTGGCTCTGATACCAATTGTTAGATTAGGACAAACAACTGAGAGGGGGGGTGAATCAGTTGTCTAAAACTTTCTTCCAATTTAAGCACTTAAATCCACTTTGTAATTCAGTAGCATAATAATTAATCAATCATGGAAACACAATGCATTAAATCAAGAGCAGAAACACATCAACACATAGACACCAAGATTTTGACGTAGAAACCCCAGTTAAGGGAAAAACCATGGGGTGATTAACCTAAGATTGTATTCTTTGTTAGAAGAATAAAAAAATGGCACATGCCAATTAGGGCTCACTACCCGAGCACACTACTCACAAGAGGCTCACTGCCTACAAGAGACACACTGTCTACAGAATAATAAGTACCACATACTTGAATTGGAAAGTAGCATCTTCACCATGCTTGAATCAGTTCCATTTAAGCCCAATACTTCTGCTCTGCCTTTCGCTTCTCTTCTCTCTACCACACTCTCATCTCCATAATCCACACTTTGAAATGACTTTACAACTCTATACATATACAAGATATTGACTTAGGAATAATCATCTAAGTCGGCAAACATCCACAAGATGTGTAACTCATCCAGTCAGCCAGTCTCAGGAAGAACACCATCATTTGGAAGTTATTCTTCAATTGCGAGCTTCAACTCCAATGCGGACCACCAACATGAACTAGAAATGATCCAAAGACCTCCACAAGATTGCCTAAATCACCAAGAACATCCACACTTCATCTGCTTATTGAAATCCTTCTCTCCTTCATCCGGAGCCTTAAGAACACAGTCTGTCATCACTGTCACAAAGGAATAGATGCTTGCGGACCTTCAAACCACAAACCAATTGAGTTGACACTTCACAAAGACTTCCTCAACATTCCCTCAAATTCACAGAATAGGATAATGTATTTTCAGATCTCACCGGACCTATCTGTGTCACTCTATCACCTCTGAACACCTATCGGAACTAGTTTTACTTGAGCGGCCACAACTTCTTTAGATCTTCATGCGGACCTTTGAAATCTTTACTGGATCATCTTAAGACTCATATCTACAAACCCTTTGAACTGCATCCTCTAATAGTCATCTTATCTTGGATCTTTACCTTACTGTCTTCATTGTTCTTCTTTGTTCCTGATATGACTAATTTCTCAATATCCTTAGCTCATAGCTCATCCAATTCTTATCGTCAATGCAACAGGAGTATGTTGACATCAATGACAACACCAGTTAGGCCCATACTTGCAACACATGGATGCTTGTCATTTGCTGTTAGGATGTCCATGGCAATATGATGTTCAATCCCAACATGATGGTAAATCTAACTCCTTCGTCATAACCAAGAATGGTAGGAAGTATAGAATGGATCCTTTGTCGGATGAGAATGTAGAGAAGAGTGTTGGGTCATGTGTCATGATTGTAAGTGGTAAAGAGTTTTTTAACACCCTTAAGGAGGAAGGAACCCAAGGGTATGCTCTAATTTTGAAGCCTAAAAATAGTCCTAATTTGCATCCTCCTAGTGAGGAAGAGGTTCCCAAGGAGGTGTAACAATTGTTAGAGAAGTATAAGGGTATCATGGTAGAGGAGATGCCTAATGAATCGCCACCTATCAGGGACATAAGCCATCAAATTGACTTCATACCAGGGTCTACTTTGCTAAACAAAACAGCCTACAAGATAACACCTTTTCAAAATGAAGAGATTGCCAAGCAAGTGCAAGAACTATTGGATAAGGGATTGGTGTTGTGATGTTCACAACATGCCCCATTTTACTCCTTAGCAAAATAGGGACCCTTGCTGTGGCTTTGCTTTTTGCTTCTTTTTTTGTGGGTCTGTCCTTGGTGGTAAAAGAAAAGAGAGTGAAATTTGCAAACCTTGATAAAATTAGCAAGAAAATGCATTTTGAGTGCCAATGCATGGTATGGTTGGATTCCTTGTCAAAAATGAGCCAGGGTTGCTTTTTGAATCATCTGAAAATTTGCCATATTTTGCAAGTTATGCCCATTTTGGTAAAATACATTACAGGGGTTTCAATAATGCAAAGTTTCAAATATTTCATTAAATGTTTCTAAATGTTTCAACAGTTGCGCGGAAGGAGACAAGTGTCACTGTCCACATTAGCCCCTTTAAAAATTTAAAAAAAATTACAGCCTTCGAAAGTTTCTAAACAGTTTCAAAAGTTGCGCAGAAGACACCATGTGGTGCCTTCCGCGATTGTTTCCTTAAAAGTTTCAAGCCGCAGAAGAGTCCCATAAAGTTTCACAAACAGCATGGAGCATGACAAGTGTCACTCTCCGCAGGTTTCTTAAAGTTTCAATGCCTCCGCAGAGTGCGCCACGTGTCACTCTCCGTGGTCCCTTCTAAAAGTTCCTTAAGGTTTTAAACAGTAGCGTGGAGTGTGACACGTGTCACTCTCCGTAGGTCCTTTCAAATGTTTCATAAAAGTTTCATGGCAGTTTCAAGCAAGTTTCTGAAGCTCCACAGAGTGTGACAAGTGTCACACTCCGTAAGACCCTCAATGGTTTCTTAACAGTTTCCAGAGTTGTGTGGAAGACGCCACGTGGCACCTTCCACAAGAGTCCCGTATTTTTTAAACAATCGCGTGGAGTGTGCCACTTGTAGCACTCTGCATGAGCCTTCAAAAGTTTCCAAAAGGTTTCAAGAGCAGTGCGGAGCATGACACGTGTCACTCTCTACTATTTTCGTAAAGGGTTTCTCACCGAGGATTATTCTCTCACCGATGTGTTTTTGCCATCGGTATAACTTGCACCATCGGCAATGTTTGAAATGGTCTCCCCGAAGGGGGGGTCTCACACCGATCGAACATAAGATATGTGGCGTCGGCAACACTTCACCGATAAAAGGTTATCAGCGTAACAAGCAATAGTCGGGACAACATCTGAAGCCCTCACCGATGAAGGAACTCACGCCGATGCAAAGGGCATTGGCATAACCAATAACTATCAAAGTGAGGTCATAAACTTTCACCGACGAGGAGTCTTATATCGATGGGAAAGAAAGACCTATGTGTTAAGGCCATTTTAGCCAGACAATAGCGATCGGTATAGAACTCGGAGCCCTCACCGATAGTATACACTCTCACCGATAGAAAGATATGAGGCTATTGGTGAAACGAAGGTTATCGGCCAGGGAATTCATGTCCTCGCCGATAAAGGGTCTCTCGCCGATGAAAAGAAACAAGGAGGAAATAAAGAAGTAAAAGGCCATCGGCCAAACAATGAGCATTGGCCAGGGTATTTTTGGACTCGCTGATGGCGAGTGTCATGCCGATGAGCGAGAAGAGGAGGAAAGCGATAGGAATTTTAAACACATTTTTAGGCACCCGATGGCATTTTTTGGTTAGTAGTGGTTGACCCGTGGTATTTTGAGCATCCTGTGTGCATTTTGAACGCAGTTTTTGCCAATTTTGGGCTCGATTTCCATATTTTTTGCACAGTCACACCTTGATTCATCAGATGTTTTCAATTTCCTACTGTTCATTTGTTGAAATGTGATACTTATTGCTTGTCTTGTTTTGCAAGCTTGCAGTTGAGGAAGGGGCTGGAACTTGATGACAGTGACATCACGGAGGAAATTTGATCTCAGGAGCAAGAAGATAAAGATGAAGTGCGAAGAAGTCAAGGCCATTCAAATAATAAGGACAAAATGCAGCTGAAGTATTACTGCAGCAAACAAATAGAAGTTATTGTTGAGCTGCTAGGGCTTCTCAGAAGGGGCATTTTTTCGCCCAGATTTGACACTGCTCAGAGGTATTATGGAGAACTGGTTCACCTGCATTTACTGTTGTAGCCAGGGGGTTTGAACTAGGGGTTTAGTTAGGGTTTTTGCTGTAGTGAGGACAATCAGAAAGTCTATATATTGTGCCTCTCTGCATTGTAATACTTTACAACAGGGAGTTTTAGGAACACACAGGGATTTTTTAGCTTAGCATAGTTTAGAAGTAGAGGAAGGAGGTCGCCTATTGTCTGCAATAAGGTGTGCGTGGAATGTTTGGCTTCCTTACTATATCTGTAAAGCTTGTAAGTTCTTTGTAATTTGATCAATGAAACTAAGAGTCATTCCAACATTGTAAATCATGTATGACTGTTTGTTTCTAATACAATAGAATCTGGAGTTCTGCACCTATCTTCTGAGTGTTCTCCTGCTCTTCTTTGTGTTTGGAAATATTATCTTTGAGAGCTTGCAACTTTAAATGTATGTTTGTGAAAATACTCAGAACTTACATTTAAGGTTTTTACTATGGATTTGATCAAATTGTTGTATGATTTATATAGTGCATAACAGAACAATTAGATCCTTTGGTAGAGTAAATGAGGTTTAGATTAGATCTTTCTAACTTTTCCCAACCCATCTGAAATATTTAGCTGAAAATGTAGAAATTCGAAGGAAGTTTGTCTCATATTTGAAGAAGCATGAACAAAAGAGTTAAAAGTAGACAAGTTTTCATAAATATATAAAGAGGAAGGCTGCAAGAATTTAAGACAACCATCTAAAACTTTGCAGCACAGTAACACTTTTATGCAAAGGAATGAAAAAGTATTGACATATCTCATGATCTTTTTGCATAGTTTGAGTCTAGTAAACCACAAAGAAACCCTAAACTACGTAAGGCCCCTTGAACATTACAGCTTCACATTGACCAACTGAATTTGACCAACAGAACCATTGTAGACTTGGGATAAAGTGAATCTTAAACAATTCCTTCTTATCTTTCAAGTATAGTTTCAGTTCATTATATGTGAATTTTAACTTATTGTTATGATTGCATCAAAACAATCACCAACAATTGATGAGAAAGAGCCTTAGGCCATGTGTTGTCCCAACAGTCCTAGCCCCTAAAAAGAATGGTAAATGGAGGTTGTGTACGGATTCTAGGGCTATTAACAAGATTACTATAAGATATAGGTTCCCTATGTCAAGGATTGAAGACCTAGTGGACTGTTTGGGAGGGGCTAGATACTTTTCCAAGATTGATCTTAAGAGTGGGTATCATCAAATTAGGATAAAGCAAGGGGATGAATGGAAGACAACATTCAAAATAAATGAGGGTCTTTATGAGTGGTTGGTGATGCCATTTGGTCTATCCAATGCCCCCAAGTAATTTTATGTGCCTTATGAATGAGGTGTTGCTATATTTCATTGGCAAATTTGTTGTGGTATACCTTGATGACATTCTTGTTTTTAGCAGGACCAAGGAAGAACATTTGCAGCACTTGGATCAGATTTTGAAGAAATTGCATGATGAGCAATTGATGATCAACATGGAGAAGAGTGTCAACATGAAGGAAGAACTCACCTACCTTGGTTTTGTCATCTTCCAAGGCAATTTGAAGATGGATCCAACAAAGGTAGAGGCTATTTTGCCATGGCCAACTCCTAAAATAGTAGGTGATGTAAAAAGTTTTCATGGTTTGGCAACATTCTATAGGAAGTTTATAAGGGGTTTTAGTCATATTTGTGCACCTATTTTGGATACCATTAAAGGGGGGCAGAAATGTAAGTTTTCTTGGACAAAGACAGCCAATGATTCTTTTGAAAGTCTAAAATAAAAGGTAGCACAACAGCCCATTCTTGTTTTGCCTAATTTTAATAAGTTGTTTGTGGTGGAATACGATGCTAGTAACCTTGCTATAGGGGCTGTCTTGAGTCAAGAGGGCAGACCAGTTGCCTTCTTTAGTGAAAACTAAATGATGCTAAGAGAAAGTATTCTACTTATGACTTAGAGTTGTATGCAATGGTACAAGCTTTGAAGAAATGGAGGTACTATCTCTTGCCTAAAGAATTCATTGTTTAAACTGACAATCATGCACTTAATTTTTTAAATTCATAGAAGAAACTCAGTCACAAGCATATGAAATGGGTTGAGCAACTCCAAGCATACACCTTTTCCATCAAACACAAGAAGGGGAAGGACAATTAAGTGGCAAATGCATTGAGTAGAAGGGTGTGTATGGTGCAAGAAATTCAGTTGCAAAGTGTGGGGATTGATGCTCTCAAACATATGTACTAGGATGATGAAGATTTTAAGGAGGTATATGAAGTTTGCTCTCAATTTTTGGATGCATATCATTCTGAATTTTCTGAGTTTTTGTTGTAGCAGGGGTTGTTGTTCAAAGGCAGCCAATTATGTGTTCCTAGGTGTTCCATGAGGGAGAACATCATAAGAGAAAAGCATTGTGGTGGTCTAGGAGGTCACTTTGGGCTAGATAAGACATTGGATCAGGTGAAAAGATTTTATTTTTGGCCTAAAATGCAATCAGACATCAGAAAATTTGTTGAGAGTTGTAGTATTTGTCAAAGAGCAAAGGGAACATCATCTAATGCTGGTCTATATCAGCCACTTCCTATTCCTCATAGGCCATGGGAGAGTATTAGTATGGATTTTGTCTTGGGTCTTCCTAGGACTCAAAGAGGCTTTGATAGCATTTTTGTTGTGGTGGATAGGTTCAATAAGACGGCTCATTTCTTACCATTTAAATGCACTAATGAGGCTTCACACATTGCTAGTTTGTTCTTCAAAGAAATTGTTAGAATCCATAGTTTGCCTCTTAACATTGTGACTGACAGTGATCCTAAGTTTGTGGGCCACTTTTAGCATACTTTGTGGAAGAAGTTGGGAACTCAGTTGTCATTCACTTCAGCCTATCACCCTCAGACTGATGGCCAAACTGAGGTAGTGAATAGGTCCTTGGGAAATCTTCTTAGATGTCTTACAAAGTAGCATGGAGAGGCATGGGATATGATCATCCCTCAAGCAGAATTTGCTTAGAATGTCTCCACCAATAGAATCACAGGTAGGAGTCCATTTGAGATTGTCTATGGGATTCACCCAAGAGGCATTCTTGAATTGAGAGATCTACATGGATTGGAGAGGAAGAGTGCTCAAGGTGAAGACTTTGCTTTGGCCATGAAGGACATCCATGATAATATCAGATAAACTCTTCAAAAGAAGAATGAGAAGTACAAGGAGAAAGCCAATGAGAGAAGGAGAGATGTGCAATACAAGGTTGAGGATTTGGTCATGGCACATTTGAAGAAGGAAAGACTTCCAAAGGGGCAGCCAACCAAACTCCTCATGAAGAAGATAGGTCCTTGCCAAATTGTACATAAGTTTGGGCCCAATGCCTATGAGATTGAGCTTCCTCAAGGCTTGGCCATATCTCCTATCTTTAATGTGTCAGATTTATTTCCTTATAGTGGTGGTAATGATGTAGATTCAGAGGCAAATGTGACAGCAGTAGGAGATGAGGAATGGGTTAAGGGTCTTCCACCCAATCAACCTTTACAATTGGAATGCATCTTGGACACCAAAGTCTTGAAGAAGATTAGGAAGAAGACCTACAAGCAGTACCTTGTCAAATGGAGTGGCCTACCTGATGAGGATGCCACTTGAATGACTGAAGAAGACATTTTGAAACATGGAACCACTGTTGCTGCTCTAGTTCCTCAAGGGACTTGAGTTTTTTTCCACCCCAGGGAGTCTGGTGCAGGAGCACCAAGGGGATCATGAAGATCCATGGTTGTTTTTTTTTTGTTTCATGGTTGATCATGTTGTAATAAGGTCTTGAAGACCATTCCTATGCTTTTTAATAAGGATCATGCCCAAAATTATCATGTTTATGGTTGGGACATTTATAAGAGTCATGCATTGTAATGGGGCAGTCATACATTGTAGCCTTTTTATGGCATATACGAGGTAGTCATGGGTTGAATGCCTTGTCAAAGGATTATCACTATTGAAAAAAAGGGTCTAAACATCCCAAATAGGGACAACACACTTGTAAACACAATGTAAACCCATGTCATTAAGTGACAAATGCTAACAAAATAGGGTAGTGATGGTTGAAGATCAGTTATATACCTTCCCATCGATCAAAACCACCTTCCAAAAGGTCTGTCAAGAGGTATGCAGGATTAAAAAAAGCCTTGAACGTGTTCATTTTGGATGATGATGAAGTTTGGAAGGAGAAATCAATACAAACAATACAGTTTTCTTGCCTATTTCCTATTTTTTGCATTTTTTTCCTGAACTTTACAATTTTGTCTGTACAGGGCATGTACTGTCATGAAGGCATCTGCATGATACTTGTTTGAGGGTTGAGTTAACTACCTTTTAGTGTTGGTAGGAGGTCTTGAAACATCTGCAGAAGGAAGAACTAAACCACAGTTTACAGACTGTCCTTAAAACCCTGCCCTAGGGTTTTATTTACAAATCGATGGAGTTGTCTTGCCTTCCACTGGACTGAATCAGCTTGACCAGTGGAATGGCTTTGTATTCATTTCATTCATCATTTCAAATGCATTCTAGGAGAAGGGAGACTATTGGAAAGCAATTTGTATGAAGAACCCTAGCAAGACCATGTGCTAGGTATGTGTAGAATGGAACAATATATGCCAAATTTGTTGTAGTCAATGGTGGGGCCTCAAAACCTAGAAAATCCTTAGTTTGGATATGAAATTGAGATGTCTATCTAGTTTAGAAAGTTTGATAAGACTAATAGAAGGTACTTGCTTTGAAACCTAGGCCTAATTAGGCCTCTTGGCACTAGGACAGTCCTACTGAAAGTGGCACATGCTCTTAAACAACCTATGGCAAGTTTTTGGCATGTTGTTAAGCTTCATAAAGGGTACCTCAAACAAAGTTGATCTAGTCATAAAAGTGTCTAGTTTGCAAGAAATCCTCTGTCAGACCCTAAAACATGGCTGCAAGGATTAGGACAGCATTGTGAGGGAAGTGTTGCTTGGGTAGTTGTAAGAACTCCTTGAGTGGTTTGGGTAGGTTGTCCTAGGTGTCAATGGACCCCACCACATCTGCCTTCAAGAGATTGAATGGTTTAAGCCATATAACATGTGAGTCTTTGGTGTAGGTTTATGGACCTTAAAGCTTGTGAAACCATACTTCCATTGAAATTGTGTTGATCATCCTTGGCCTCTACATCACAAAAGTACCATAAACCAATTTGTTTGGAAGGTGAACAAACAACAATGGATGAAGAAATCAAATTCAAAGAAATAGAAACTGGAAACATAGTAGAAACTATCAAAGAGAGAATCATAACAATCATAGTGTCCCTACAAGGATAAAGCAAGGATAGTCAACAGGAGGATAATGGTAAGTAGACCTAAAAGATGTTTGCAAATGAGCAGTAGACATATTACCACTATCATAGTGATGTATTACATATAAAAGGAGATAACCAAGATGTTGTGATGCCTAGACTAATGGTTGATGCAGTATTTGTTTCCTTCACAAGATATATGCATGACAATGATTGAATACAAACAGGTGATCTTCCATGATGAATGTCTGCACCACCCATAAGAAGGCTTAGGAGGCAATAGAAACCCTCAATAATCCAACAAAGTAGTGATACAGGGTCTTCTTACTAGGAGCAATAGCATTCCATTACCATGATCAGAAAAGAGAAACCCTAGAGGGTTTTGTATGAAGAAAAGCAGAAGACCTTCACAATGTTGTTCAAAATCAAACCCTAGTACTTTCATGATACAAACAGAAAGAGAAGAATAAATAGGAGTTCCTCTCTTTGTTTCTTCAAATCAATAGAATACACAAACACCATGAAAGGAGTAGTAGATTCTATAGTATGCACCAAAAGAAACAAGGAAAATAGAACAAAGAAATAAAAAATTTTCCACAGTTTTAGCTTAAAGAGAGGAACATATGAAGCAAAACCAATAAATTAGTAATATGTATGAAGCAAAAGATGTTTCTAACAACTTTAAGAGACAGTCATATATGAAGAAAGAAACATGAGCTTCATAGTTTTTCAAAATAGAAGCACGTACATGAAGAATAAAGACAAAGCTTTTCCCTTGTTTCATGCACAACAACCATAAAAAGAATAACATATTTCATAGTTTGCTTACCAACAGAACAAGGTAAAATAAAGTTTTCTCAAGTTTTGAAAGAGCATATGCAACAAAAATAGTAGTATATCTAAGAAGAGGTGCTCACCAGCTACCTAGAGCAATGAAAGAGATAGAGGAGCCTTCCAACAAGAAACATCATGCAAAATCTCCATGGCGGCGCTCCAAACATAGAAGGGCAAAATGAAAGGAGTGAATAGATCAATGATGCTCATGATTAGGGTTTGAGAACTTTTAGTTCAATGATACCCTAAGTCAAAAAATTGATGGAAGGAGGGTTTTCTAAGTCTTTTATGACTTTTAGAAGAAAATCATTACAAGTAATACCCCGAGGTCAACACCTTATCAAGTGTTAAGTGACTAGAGATGCATCATGAACCTATGAGGAGTAAGGAGTCATAAGGAGATCATGAGGTTTTTTGACCTTTTTGAAGGTCTTTTTAAAACCTTAATCAATCAACAAAGAAAATATGATTAATGTTTGAAATCAAAGAGTTATGATGGCCTTTTAAGGTTTTTTTCTTTGACTTAGGTCAAATTTTGCATCATAAAGCATGTTTAGAATCTTTTCACAAGGCAAGTGTAAGAAGAATCATTATAAACCTTGTGATTCATTTTGTAGGGGTTGGAAGCCAAGTCATGTGATCATGAAACCCCTTTATCTTTTGTATGTTTAATAGTTATTGTATTTTAACACTTAATAAAGGTAATATTCTATAAATTGCCTTAGTATTTGTTACATAAAGCCAAAGGTAATAATTATATAACACTTTTAAGGTAAATCATAAACACTGATTACCTTTAATACTTGTTAAGATAGTCATAGTTGCCTTCCAAACATGCAAAAGAGAAAAGAGGAGTCAAACAAAAGTTGCAAAGTTATGCAGGGGATATTTTTGCTTTTATTTTTGACTATTTTTGGAAGTCTATTTGGTCAACTACCTTGAGAAGAAGAGTTCAGAGCTAAAATAGCTCAAAATGGAGCAGTTATGAACCCTCTAATCTAGGCATTTTCCTCTTGCTCGCCCAGCAACTAGAACTTCACTATTTTAGGGTTGAGCATCTCTTTCCAACCTACTCATGCATTAGATGGAGTTTAGTTAAACTAGAGATGACTTCCCATTTCTTTTTGGAGAGATTTTGTATTATAGGAGAAAAAAAGCTTGTGCTTTTTTCTCATTTCTTGCTTTCTATTTTCCTTTGCACATTGTAAAGAGGGCTTTAAGTATTGTAACTCAACAATTTTTACAGATTTTGATATAAGAGCAGTTTCATTTTCAGCATATTTTACAGTTACTGCAGAGGTATTCCTACTATTTTTCAATAAAATCAGATGTTTTCCTTCTCAGATTTAGGTATTATGTTCTTTTGAATGATTTTGATAAGAAATTTATTGTGTTTTACATCAAATCCTTTAAGTTTCCATCTTATGCTTTGAAACATATATACATAAAAATAGTTGTTTATCATAGGTTGTAGGTTGTGCAAGTTACTTTCTCACTTTTCCAATTTGTGAAGACATCAGTTTTCCTTCAATGAAAGTAGAAGTTTCCAGGCCTTTCTATGAAATATTTGTGTTAAGATTGCCCAATCTGAGTTGTGTGAATAGATCTATTGAAAGATAGCTATGAATTAGATTAGCAAGTTAGAGTATTTTATTTGGTCCATCACCTCTTAGGATCAATTTTTAGTTTCATTAGTTATCCTTCTATCTATTTTCCTTGAAAGTACATTAGATCTAGGGGGTTTTTTAAAGGGAACTAACTCTTCTGGAGGTTCACTTTCACTATAGACAACCCATAGACTGAAAGTGATCTAATGTGTCATGGGATTGTTAGGCTTATTGCTTAACAAGGGTGCAATCCTTTGTGACAACAGCTTCCATCTCCATTTGTTTTTCCCCCAGTAGGTAGAGACTATTAGGAAAGCATGGGAGGCTCATCTAACAAAGCAAAGAACAAAAGAAGGCAAAGCCCCTGCAATTCCTCGCATGCACTCTCTGTATGATCATGGGCAGTAGGCTTTGATGATAGCCCATATGACTCCAAATGTTATTAAGCCTTAGGAGCAAATGTAGTCAGATGATTACTCCATCCATGTTGTGGGTCTCAATGTCACACAATCTAGGCCACATGACAAGGTGGAACTAATAGAGGAGACACAAAAGTCTATCACAATAGATTATATCAAAGTGAGCTAAAAATTCAAAAAATAGTCTCAAGAATTGGTTCGGGTCAACAAAATAGTGGGCCAGCTGAGGGTCAAGTCAAAGGCCAAAGAATCAGAGATCTCTAGGCTCACCTCTGAGATCTAGAGTTTGGTTTCCAAGGAGACATTTCAAGCAGTGCAGAACAAGAGTGCTAGTCTTAGCATGGAGTTGGGAAGAATAAAGACACAACTAGACATTTTAAAGTAGGAGAAGAGTTAGGTTGACCAACAACTCAGTGACAAGAGGAGTGAATTAACCTAAGTAAATAAGAGCCTAGTGGAGAAGTGCAATTTAAATAAACAATTGAAAGAGGATGCCCATGAGAAAGAGCAATAGTTCCTTCAACTCAAGAAGGAGCTTGCACAATAGCCTCACATGATGAATGTTATTCCTCTCATTCAAGAATTGTATATTTCATTCTGGAGGCATATTTCAGAGGAGACTTCTAAACTTAAGCATGTGCTTAAGTTTATTTTAGATGCCTAAAGTTTCAGTGCAGAGATTGAGGTCGTAGTGGAATAGACTCTATCTCTGGTGACTCCTAAGGTCATTGAATCCCATTAGTTGGTGCAAAATCTTTATAGCTCTTTGGAGGAATATCTTTTGGTAGATGGAGTGGACAATAGGTAGAATTTTGCGGTAAAAGTGAATGAGTTCCTGAGCTGAAATAAGATGGCTCTAAATGTAAAGCCCATGTGAAGGCTCTGAAGAAGGTGGTCTGAGAAATGAAGGGACACATTAAACATCTAGTCTAGTTAGGACTCCCCTCCTCATTTCTCAATGATTCAACGGTCCTCTCCAAGGATCAAATCAAGGCCCTATTGGTGAACAAGCAAAATGAACAAGCGACGCTAGCAGGTATGAGCCCAATACCAAATATCACAAAGGTTGAGGTAGTTTTGCTATCTCTCATGCATTTAGAATTCCAGATTAAAGCCACCATCAATAGCCTTCAAGGCTTTTCTTACAAAGAGATACTAGATCTAGATAGGGTGTTTGAGGCATTGAAGAAGAAGGAATAGCCTTTTGAAGCTTGTTGGACCACATTGCAGCAAGCTCTCTAGAAGTTGTGAAATGAGTCGTTTCCTTTTGTTTTCCCTTTTTTGTTTCAATTTTGGGTTCTTCTATGTAGGCACAGATTCTCTAGTGAGTCGCCAAGAACTGTAGAGAAAAAACTTTACATTTTGATGTATTTAAGGTTCATGGTGGATTCATTTTGAAGCAAGCGAGAAGCATTAATAGAAACAATGGCTGAATAGTTGGAATGGGAATAGCATGGGATAAATATAAATATAAAAAAAGATGTTGTCAGGGACACAAAATATACATATTCATGCTTCGAGGTTATACAAGTTTCTTTTGTTTCAAAGAAATATGTTGAGGGATCCACATGTCTTATTGGTGTTGCTTCAGAGTGGTATTTCTTGTGAATGATTCTTCTTAGTGCACCATTGGTTGGGGAGCTCCACGTGTTGCCTTCCCACATATTTTGAAGACTCTCAATTTTAACAAACTCTTCTCATTGTGCCATTAGCTAAGGTATTCATGCGGCACATTGTCGTTGTTTTAAGTGGGGCCTAGGGTGATGACATAGTTCCAAAGTTGCATTATTATTGGTAGAAATATAGTACACGCTACGTGTCATTTTTGTGCACTTCCTTTTGGGTCTTTTCTCTGACAAGTTCTTCCTAGTGTGCCATTGGATGAGGAATCTAAATGTCATTCTCTCACATGTTTTGAAGGCTTCTACTTCTGATAGCTTCTTATCAATGCACTATTGGATGAACGATCCATGTGGCGCCCCTGCATTACATATAAATTTAATTAAGGACAAGCGACACGGTGATGGTGGGTCTTAGCAGATTTAGATAAGGAAGACACTTGGCAGTAGTGTGCTTTTTTTAAGCACAACTTTTCTAACAGATCTCTTATGTTGCACTATTAGTCCATTTCTCCATGAAGTTCTTTGGATGCTTTTAACAGGTAGTTTTATATTGTAACTCAGGCTTTTCTATGCTTTTGCTTTAGTTATTTGTTTCTTTTTCTTGGGTTTTCTCCATCTAATTGTCTATTTAAGAGCGTGAGTTTTTGCAATAAAGTAGTGGAAAATTATTAGAAGTATAGTAGAGAAGAGGATTCGATCCTTAGTGGGTGTTTCTCATAAACGATTCTAAATGTTGTATGTCTATGCATCTATTAAGAGCCTTGCATACTCTATTCTCCTTTCACCAATGAAGAGGAATGACATTCTGTGTTGAAAATTGAGTCTTCTATATGCTTTATTTGTGATATTGTAATTCATTTTATCTATTAGCTGAAGTAATGAAATATGCAGTCTTCTATTATAACATGCACTTTTGCTCCTTTAAATAGTTGTGATTGTTTCATTTGTTAATCAGTAAAGATAGGAAGTGAGTTTTATTTCATAGAGAGTACTGAAACTGATATGGCATATCACCTTAGAATAGTTTTAAGTATTCAAAGTAGTTCTTTTATTCTATCCCTTTTCTCAAACCATAAGAAACACAGAAGAGTCAGCTTCTTTAAAACTAAAGGTTATCTCAAAACCAAGTCCCCATGTTTTGAGATTTCCCATTATTTCTAGTAAAGTGCAAATTTTACCATCAACAGAGACATTATTAATATAAGTAGAAATCATTTGAAGAAATTTGACAAGGTTTATATCCAACACATATTTAGAGAGGGCAATGGGCCAGCGGATGCCTTTGCAAACCTAGGCTTCACTTCCAAAAGCATTGTCACATGGATAGATGGGAAGAACCTCCTGAGACATATAGCCTCTATCACTAAAAATGAAGAGTTTAATCCCATATAAGTTTATCAACATTTTTGTCCTTGAGAGGATGCCTTACATAGACAAGAGAACTCATTGGAGAAAAGAAAAGGATGACAAGGTATGGATCAAAACTCACATTACCAATATCTAGACTGAATGGTCATCATTCCATTCTTTCATCACTAAAGCTAATGGTTATTGATCTGTTGAGACTAGGAATTCCACCATGGGCAGAGAGTTGATTCAAACAAAGTTGACTAACTATGAGAACTTTAAGAATGACACTGAGTTGTGGGGAGTGCTAGAGAGGGGGCACTTCACCTCATATTGTGAAACTATGAATGGTTTTGATACCCTAGTGTCCCATGAATTTATTGCTTCCTAGAAAACTAGTGTGGTGTATATAAGAGACAATTCATTTAGGGTGATAGAAAAGTTGATTGTAGTGGTCACCAGGCTCAAAATAGAAGGGACTTGACTCCCTAAGAAAGTTAAAGGGCACTATTAGGAAGTCATGCAAGAGTTTCTTCAACAAGGAGAAAAGATCAACAGTCTATAGAATGGGTATAGTAGAGATGACCTCTCAGGCATTTGGAAGAGGGTTGTTGAAGTCCTGATGAGTTGTTACCTTAGAAGGATGTTATAAAAGATTTCATGCCTAACTCTTTCCTTTGTTGAATCATTTCCATCTAAATGCTACTTTAAATTTTCCTTATTGGCTTTTTACTTCGTTGGAAGAGTCATTCCAAAAGGTGTTGATTGGAGAGAAAACCATGTCGCTTCACCAGGGCTTATCTACTCCATCTATAAGTTTGAATTGGCCTTCACTCCAACCCTAACTTTTAGACCCCGTATTTATAATCCTTCTCTTGTGGAGCATCCTCCTGCTAATCTATAGCCCTAAAAGAAACCCAAATTGCCCAAACCCTCATCCTTGGCAGACCCTATACTTGTTTAGGATCCTGTTGAGCTTCCCACCCTTCCCTCAGATAGGTAAGAAACTTTAGAAGGTGTCTTTTTGTGATCCCCTTGAGGATTCCCCTATTCAGGGTGACTTGACCCTTAAACCTCACAAAAATAAAGACAAAGGTAAGAGTAAGGTTTTGGGGAATTTTTAGGATGCTCCATCCTAGCTCAACCCACCTAGAAGGAGAAATTCATCCCTTCCAAAATTAACCTGACTACTCCCTCTCCCAACAGTGCCCCAATTGGTGAGAAAAGTTCCTAGTAGGATGAGAGTAAGTGTAATTCTTGTAGTCAGCTGGAAGAAAAGGTAATAAGCCTATACAAGGCAACAAATTTTCAAAATCAAGTTTTAAAATGGCAATTGGCCCAAATGCACCACATCAGAAAGAACATTCAACACTTGGAGATCATCACCCAATTGGAGACCTTTGAATGGCTTAATGAGAATGTTATTGATGAACTGTGGCAGGAGGTGGAAAAGATAGTCAATACTTTTGAAAGATGGAAAAGTATGGAGGAAGAAATGTATAAGATTAAGAATAACTAGGAAATCATCAAGAATAACATGGAGGAGATAATAGCTTTTAGTAAGGAGACTATCAAAAATTTAGCACCACTCTCTATGTTTTCCAGGCTGAGATGGAAAAATAAAAGCAGCTAAGGGGGTAATTCTGGTACTCTCACCACTAGAAACACTAATCAGCAGCCTAACATAATGGGGTCAGCCAATATAACCAAAGAGAAGAGTAAAAAAATCAAAGGGAAAGATGTGGTCATGGGGAATACCGATGACCAAGATAGTAGTGTGCAGTCAAGTCTACCTTTGAGGACAAGCTAGAGTTCCTTAATAGGGAGTGGTAGGCCATCAACATCTTGAAGATTCTTGTAGAATAGTAGGTTTCCTTCTACTGGTCCTATGTTGGTCTTTCTATTTTGTGGTAGTTCTGTGTATGTGATTAGTTGTTTCTTGTCTTTATGGGTATGTGCTTTGTATAAAGACTTTTCCTATTTGCCTCTTTGGCTTTTGTGTATGGGTTTGGGCCCTTCCTAGTTATCTTAATCAAAACATAGATTTAAAATATAATCAAGACTTAATCATTTAAAATCAACATGGATTTATAGGCTCATTACAAGTGTATAACATTGTATGATATAGAAAATATGAAATATAGAATGGAAATAATACACAATGAAAGCTCCTATTTCACACCTACACCACCTCAGATTGAGCACAAGACTAAGGAAATCAAATGAACAAAATAATGTTACCACACTAGTCCTTGTTGCTCCATGATGAATGATGGTGTGCTCCAATGATGCTTGATAATGATATTTGATATTGATAATGTTGATTACTCACACTAGTAGCATAATAGTACTTGAAAGCTAGATGGTTCTCAAAATGCTCTAGTTCTAGATCTAGGTGCTCTAGGGGAAAATGACTTGATTGATACTGATATTTATATGATCTTGGATGTGGGAAGGATGGGACCTATTTTCATGAGGTTAGCTAAGACTAATAGGTAGAAGTGTATAGGGATTAGGATAAGTGAAAAATAATTAATTAAATAATAAAATTATTTAATAATTATAGGACAAGGTAGGAGAATTAAATTAATTAATTAAATAAAATTTATTTAATTAATGTGGCTAAATGGAAGTTTGGACTAAATTAATTAAATAAATATAATTTATTTAACTAATTGCCTGATGAAAGAGAAATGAAAGGGACCTAGGATGAAAGTGTCACAAGGTGGGATGTCTAGGTGATGTCATAAGGACAAGGTCAATTTAGGTGTCTACACACATAATATAACTATAAAATTGCATACCCCTACAATTTCACGCTACGTCCTCCTCTACATTTTGGTGAACCAACTGCTTCTAAAAATTTTCTTAAATATTTAAACAATATCTTAAACACTTAAACAAAACAAGTCTTATTTCATCACTTTGCACTATGTGTTACGAAGCCAAAACTCTGTTTAAACCCAGTCCTCTAATACTCAATACATTATTCATAGAATTTTAAGACACCTTTCTATAATGTATCATTCTAGTACTCCTAGCACTTCTATCTGATCAGCACTTGACATTTCACACTTTTCTTATGATCCTACTATCACAACTCTTCCTTCTCTTTCTTCGTTCATGATTGTTCCAATGAATAGTTTCCATGACCTTGAGTCAACTTTCAACAACAAGGCCACCTTAGGTATTGTCCCACTTGAGAAAATTCATGAGTTAAATCACCATTTGGTAGATTTCCAAGATTTTATGCATCATGAGGACTTGCCTAGATTTGCTATTCCTCTGGTTGATGCTCTCTATTTGTTGTTAACTAATCATCGTAAACGTCTTGATTTCCTAGATGGCATCACCCATATTGTGCATAGTGGTACACCACTATTGGTGAGCTAATGTTTGGAACCTCAAGACTCTCATTCAATGTAAGTAGTAATCAACTTTCTATTCCTATGGCAACATCATATGTATAAACATTTACATCTTCACAAATGGCTACAGTGCTCCACAACATGGTAGTGTGGATACTAGTATTGGTTTGTTCCACCCTCGAGGCCCTTGTAGTTTAATTTTCCTATTGGGTCCCTTGGAGCTTCCCAGCAGTTATCCCTTCCCCTTACTTCTACTCCTTTTTATGTGTAACTTCTTCCAAATGTTAGTTCCCTTCAGTGGCAACTTGCTTCACTCTCCACATCATCCACACATCCTCTTGTTCCTATCTACTGCAAATGCAATCCAATTTCACTTTCTATTATTGCTATCCCATTCACTTAGGGCTTCAAGGCACCTAGGTTTGAAAAGTATTCTAGAAAAGGATACCCCTAAACACATGTATCTACCTTCATTCCCTTGTGTAGTGACTTTATTTTTCAGGATGCTCTATTAGTGAAACTATCCCATGGTCATTGAAAGATACCATGTTGGATTGGTTCTGCTCACTTCCTGATCATTCTATTGCTTCTTTTGAATAAATGTGACCTATAGTCCAATGTTAGCTTGGAAGTGTTGTATCACCAGAGAGCCAATGAAAACGTCATTGATTTCATCTGTCGCTACCAAGTGCTCATCTCTCAAATCCCTTATACCCTTCTAGATCTGATGTGCAATAGGTTTTCATTAGAAACCTAGAACTGTAGATCAGGGATAAGATTTTGTTGATTAAGTATCAATTATTCACACACTTATGCATAATGCTCTATAACTATCAACAATTCATTAGCCAGCTTGAGTTGTTCACCTCACTGGCTCTTGTTGGTCAATTTGATGCTTATTCTTCTTTCAATAATTACAAAAAGAACAAAAACTTCTTCAAAAATAAGATTTCAAATGTAATCAATAATGCAGTGATTGTAGCACCTTCCTAGGCTGCTCTAGTCTTCTCTGGTCCTAAATCACAAAATAATCATAAGTTTACTCCTCTCATGGGGTCTATTCTATTTTGCAGCAACTCCTTAATAATAATTTAGTGCAGCTACCACCCATTTGTTCTCTTAATACCCACAAACACTTGCCACCTTCTTATGACTCGAAGGCCTTTTGTCAGTTCCACAGAGTCCCTGGCCATGACACTGAAATATGTTTGCATCTAAATCACATAGTGCAAGATCTCATTGACCAAAATGTCATCTAGGTCTCTAGCATGAACAATAAAGGAAACAAGTTTGCCACTCCACCCAACCAACATCTATAGATCTATACTAACCCTTTGTTTTTCCATTCATCTAACTTCATAGACCTTGTGTCCTCACCCATGGAACTAGATACGACTTCTGACATTCCTTCTTCTTCCTTTTCCAAAATGGTAGACATGGTGGGAATTTATTCTGGCTCAACTAGAGAGTGTACTATTCCTGAACCTGTCATTTCTTTCTCCCCCTCTGATATCCCTATGAATATATATGAAGGTCCTCTATATATTGCCGCTAAGGTCAATAGGAAAACCATAAAGGGTGGCCTAATTGACCTTGCTTGTCTATTAAATGTTATTACAGAGGAGTTTCTATACATCCATGAGTTGTATAGGGACACATATGAGAAATCAATATGGTGCCATGATGGGATGTGAATCTCCCACCCCACCTTGGGTTCATTTACCCTTCCTATCTAGATTGGACCCAAAACCCTAGATGTGTCTTTCTCAATCATTCCTAGCTCAGATCATTTTTTTAAGCTGGGCCATACGTGGCTCACTTCTATGAGAGTGGTCCCCTCTATAATCCTGTTGGTAAATAGATTTGTCACTACATATTTGAATGTGACTCACCCAATAGGTAACGACAAATGTCCCAACAATTGGAGAAGCTATTACTAGATTAACAGCTTTCCTCTATGTTTGAGAGGGGCAACTCCCTCATATGATGGGGGTATTTGTAGTTTTTGTGTACTTTTGACCTAAAAGTATAAAAAGGAGGAAAAGAAAAACTAACAATAAAGATGATTTACTAAACCCTAACAGTAAACATACAAATATTGGTTTGGATTTCACAAACTCAATACATATTATGAGGGGATTTCACCACATAAGTTAGAAAACTACATTCCTAAACCTATATGATGAATTACAGAACAATAAGTTTTAATATGCAATGATGATGAAAAAAAGATGACGAATCTCAACATACGAAGAGACAGGTTTCCCTAGCACACTCAAATTGAGATACCAAGATATGATTGTGTTTCATTACATAAATTGCATGGTTTATATCAATGCTTCAATAGACGACCAACGATTTCAGTTCAATTCATAACACAATTCAGCATTGACTATGTTCAAGTCTTAATCCTTACATCCTTTCTATTCTTCAACCTTGGATGGGGATTTACTTGTCTAGGGTGCAATGACACCACCTCGAGAGCATACACCAAGATTCTGGAACATTTGTCCTTCACCCTTGGGGCCCATCCCATTGGATGGTTTTACTCTGCCTCTCCCTAACAATGCCTTGCCACTCCTAAGGTCAAAATTACTAGAAATAGGCATTGGGTTTGACACATCACTACCATAATTTATTGATGTTATCCTTATAGGTTTCGTAGCAAGTTTCACAATGCTTATATACATATATATATATACATATATATATATATATATATACATATATATATATATACATATATATATATATATACATGTCTAATGATAATCTTTCAATTATATGTATTTATCACTACTTACCACATGGCATTCATCATAATAGACATAGGGCTAGATACATCATACTGAGATAATCCTTACCTTTGTACTTTTGAGAACTCTTAAGAACTTAATTACTTCTTTCTTTGTTGTCTACAGTCCATGTACTGCTATACAAATATATTTTAGATTGGCTTCCAAGTATATTTCCAACTCAGAAATATTCTTTACTGGTCTGTATATGAATTGGATGTTTTCTCCTCTTTACACATCTGCCATAAATGATTCTTACATTCAAATCTAGTCTCCAGATCTACTTGTGCTTTCTTTTTCATTCTTCATGTATAAACTGCTCTAAATTGACTCCTCCTTTCCAAATCTACCTTGAATGTATTTCTGTGTATGATCAGAAGTCTCTTATTTTTTCTCTATATATTTTCCCCTTTGTTTTGGATTGTTGTCTCCTTATGTTTATTGTAGATTAGAACTTTGGAACTATTATACTTTTCCTTTTGATCGATTCTGATATCACTAGAGACAACTAGAGCATCTTGGGAAGGTGCTACAATCACTGCATTATTGATTACATTTTAAGCATTATTTTTGAAGAAGTTTTTATTCTTTTTGTAATTATTGAAAGAAGAATAAGCATCAGATTGACATTATTCTATATATTTCTATCTTCTTCTATATGTCGTATACTTGCTTATTTCAACATTTTAGGAATGATGCAAAGCGTTGGAAGATTTAGATACCTTCCATATTGACCCAAATATATATATTTTTTATTTCCTATGACATTCTTCCTTATTACTCATATTTCTACATGATTAGAGAATGATAACAATTCTATTAGTTATCCCTTGATGATTCCCCTCCCAAATGCATATTGACCCCAAAGCACTTAAATCTCTATGTTCTTAGTGATGTTGCTTGTTTCTTCTGACATGTGTTGGTATTTCAGTGTCATTTCATTCTTACATAAGCCTTTGTGTATCATGCTTGCAACATCACCCTTGTTGTCTCTTCTTTGGGTGCATCTTCTTTCTCTTGATGCATCTTTCAAAACACATCTTCCCACATAGATATGTTTCCTAAATCTCTCTTCCCCTTACTATACTTTAAAATAAATTATATAATGTTTCTTTATGCAATAATTTTAAGATGGGGACATACCTTTATGCTTTTCCACTTTCACACACACCACATTGATGGTACGCTATCTGAAGCAATCGTTGTTGGCAACATTTGTATATTGTGGTCCTAAGTGTTGATGGGTGTTTTTGTATGCAAACAACTTAGATAAAATACTGAGTACTTTATCCCTCTTGAAAGGAATAAAATCCCAATGAAACAAAAAATAACTACCCCAGGGTTTCTCCCAACAAGATCTTGGCCTTGTCAAATGACTCAGTGTTTGATGTTCTTATGTTATTTCAACAAGGGGCCTTAAGTTGGAACCAAAAAATAAAAGGGGTTTTAGAGTGATGTGCTGTAGAAGATATGAAATCCCACCTATATTTTTCAGACTTAAAATTTGAAAACAAAATTTTTAAAACAATCTCTAACATCAAATTTTACAGTATGGTGATGTTGGTCCTAATATAACACTTCAATGTTTCTAAAAAACTCAAAAGATAGGGGAGATAGAGAAAGGTTTAGAAATTCCTAAGGATAGATATAGGTGTGATTAACTATTTCAGATAGATAGACCTCACACAAACAAATCTCTTCTTAATTAGACAACTCACAATGCTATAGAGATAGTGCAATCTCCAAAGGAAATGAAAGATTTTTTAATTGTGAAAATTCAATAACACCTAGATTTTGGAACAATTTCATTAGCTTGCACAATAGAACTAAATTGAATTCTATTTAGACTAACCATATGCATAAACTTACAATCAACAAGTTACTAATGGTATGAACATAGGAGATCCATTAAATATTAGAAATTATTAATCAAATGCAACTGAACTCTAACAAAAAGGTGAAATGGAACCATGAAACCACTTTTGCAACCAAAAAAACAACATAACTGACAAAATCAAATGAATTTCTATTTATATGGATTAAGAAAAATGATAAGAGTCTCAATAGTTCTACTTCTTTTAAGTTCTTTTTTTCTCCTATAAGAGAGTGATTGCCTTTATATAGAGGAGGCGAGAGCACTTAGTAAACAATGAGTGGGGAGGATTAATCCAACACCAAGGGTCCATATTTCATGAGCATTTAATATTTGTGGCAAGGTTGTTATAACTCATTTTAGGTTTTTTTGCTTTTAGGAAAATTACACTTTAAAGCTACTTAGATAAGACAAAATAGCTCTTTTTGTATGATTTGACAAAAAAAGACAAAAGTGGCACATTTTTGGAGGAGGGGGCTCCATGTCTAGACTAGTTTTTTTGGAAAAACAAATGTGAACAAGGTCTGGAACTGAGTGCTTCCTCTATCTTCAGCAATCTAATTTTATTCCTTTATGATTTTTTATCTCAGAGAATTTTGAGTAGACCTCTAATGCTTTCCACACTAGTTTGTCCTGATCTAAAGATCTTCTTGAAGCCTTTCATTTGTTCGCACTTTATATCACCTCCAAATTTAATGTTTGACCTACAAAAAGGAAACTTGTAATAAAGAACTTTAACATGATTCATTTCATTTCTATTATCGATGCAGAAAATCCCATGTTTAATAGGATATCAATCCTTTAAGTTATTGTGATTCATCCTGTTATGTGGAAAAGAGTGATCTAGCCCTAGGAGTTAAACTAAATCAAACTCTCTTCTACAAACATTGAGACACAAACCAAGCTTGGCTTCTACGCTTGAGGGAGAGCCAAACTATAGGGGTTTTGCCTCTTTATTGTTAGATGAGTGTCAAACTGAATTCAACCAATCTAGCTAGGGTACAAGATCAAAACCCTAATTGAGAAATATTGAGTTATAGATACCTGACAGAAGCAAAATCTAAGAAACTAATTGAATAGTAAAGGTAAAGGAATAGTTCAAAACCTAGATCTAATAGCAAAATTGCCCAAGACTAGGGCACCTAGGTGTCCTAGGTCTCTTTTAGGGTTTACAGAAACTACAACTTTTGTCAGGTCTATGCCTATAACATCCTTTGTCTACCAGATTGATATCTCCCAAAACCTATTCATCTGATCTACACACAAGAAAGAAGGGAAATTTTTTTGTGGCTATATAGGAGCTTACCTCAATCAAGCCCTTGTTTTGGTATTCCTACCTCATGGATAGCCAATATTAAATCTAGATGTTGTGTGTACTCAAAAACCCTAAGTGTGAGAAGTAACATGCAAGATCTAACCAAATAATATCAAACCCTAGTCCTATATGACTCAAGAAAATAGGAAGGAATGATACCAAGGATGCTTCACTCAAGGAAGCTCACAACTTTACTTCAAGGATGAAGATTCATGGAAGGTTTGTTGAATAAGAAGGTGATGTAACCATACCCTTGGAGGGTACTCAAGCCAAACTCAAGTTGGTGGCTCCAACCCTTCTCTCAATCATGCAAAGTGCTTCAACCTAGGAACTAATGAGATAGACTCAAGATCTCATATCCTAGCCTTCATACAAATATTTCCAAGAGCAAAGTAGAACTTCACTTGATCAAAAACTTGCAATAACACAATATCATAGAGAGAAATAGAAATAGAGATATTTTTCACATCAAAATCAATATTGTCATCTAGTTTTAAAATGAGGTAAGTCACTTACTTTTATACAAGGCTATAGAAAAGAGTAATTTGAATTAAAATGCTGACATAACATGCCAAAAAACAAATTTGAAATTAGGGTCGGCCTAAATAACATCAAAGTTGACTTGTACCCTCAAATCGCATCCTTAAATGTGGGAGGGACCAAGGTGCTTGGGCACCTTGGGCCCTCAGCCAATTTAGGGCTCAATCCTGCTCCTCATGCAAGGCTAGCTCTAAATCTCAATTTATTTCTTGGGGTCATGACGAAACTTTAATCGAAATCATGATTTTTTCCATAAATAGGGTCAAAAGAGGGTTTTAAGGTGGACCTAAAAATGGACTAGGCTTGGGATCACTAAAGGGAGGAGATAAACATAGTGAAATTGTTCCTACACACAAGTGTACATAATTTACAACGTAACATTTAGCCCCCACTTTAGTGGTCATATGACACTATGTGCATATCCAAGCTAAAAAATAGGAAAGTAAAAACATATTAGAAAAAGGATATCAAAAGGATGCTATAGAGGACGTAGATCGCTATTGTGCCAGATGGTGAAGCCCCTAGTCTATGATCCTACAAACCACAATGTTAGTGCTATTCAAAAACTCTAAAGGGGAAAGGTGATGAGAGCGAAATTCATGGGTAGATATATGCACCCTATTTTTGCTTGCTACTTCAGGTTGTAGAAATAGGGTGGTGATCTTTCCACTTTAACTTTCTAAAGAGAGAAGGTTGATGAATATGCTCTAGTAGGGTCATTCTAATGAATAAAACCAAGACTCAAAACATATGGTTGTAGAGACAATAGAATAAGGATTAAAACACAATGAACGACACTCAAATCTAAGTTCATTAGCTTGAGTTATCAATGAATAGATGAAGAGAGGTTTTAGAGAAAAAGGTGGTCTTTGACCTTATATAATAATCAGGAGTTATTAATTTTTTTCTATAAATAGTAAAATTAGTTCTCACATTTTCCCATTCTATTATCATTTTTATTCTTTGAGGAGATAGAACAAGTAGGAGAGCCATCATGCTGAGCTAAAAATCGTATTGACCACAGAGGCTGGATGCACTATAGAGCTGAGTAGTGCAGGGATTTGATGAGCATGAGGTAGGCTTCTATCCAACTTGTAAATTCATTTATATGATTATTTTAATGAGTTTTTTTCTAATTTTGAGCCAACAATGGGCCTAGGGGACACTTTTTAGTATCCACCTGGGGTGCCATTATCTTCCTGGGGTACCCCAGACCCTTCTAAGTTCCCAGGTCCTCCCTAAGCACCCCAAACTTGTCTAGGTACCCTGGTCCAGGATCAAGGCTATGAATGATTTTTTGATTGTTGATGAAGTGATTAGAATTGAGGTCTGATGTATACTTTATTTTTCATGTTTGTGGATCTCCCAGGGATGCGAGAGCATGCTGCTGGTTTTCTATACACATTACTACATAGTCGATCAGGCACACTTACTGATGTAGAGATGGGACATCTATGAGATGTTGGATTGTGGTGGGTGTATACGATGCCCACGATGACATATCATCATTCTATGTTGATGGCATTCATGGAGCAGTGGAACACAGATACATCTACCTTTCATCTTCTGACAGGAGAGATGACCATGATCTTAAAGGATGTGTACTAGATACTACAATTATCTATGTGTGGCAAGATAGTTAGGGTCGTAGAGAAAAGGTCCAAGTACTATGCTTGGTTGAGCTAGTTATACTGTCTTAGATACACAGTGCCATCGAGCAATCAAGGATGCATCATCAGATTCTCAGAGCAGGCTGCAGTTGTTATATCAATTATACATCACATCATGATTGCTACTATCGCACTAGTTGTTCCACCGGATGGGTGAGACACACACCTTCATGGGGGCCTGGCTCATACCATTAGAGTAATGGAGGAGTAGAGGATAGTAGACTCTTGGAGATATAGTATGCTTGATCACTTATATTATGATTTGGGTTGCTATGTACACTATGAGGCACATAGCTTGATGATATGCATGATCCTACAGGTGTGCACATTCAAGGACATTACATGCACAAGGCCAGTGGGTTATTTGATAGAGATTATTGAGATAAATCCATGAGCACATGCCTACAATATGAGAGGACCATGGAGATATGGTGATTTACTATTTTGGAGGATGTTATTTGATAGACTATAGCCAGAGGTCATTGTGTGGAGACCATACAAGGGATGCAGACTATGGATGGTACAGAGGAGGCATCTAGCGAGGATGCAAAGGGATCAGTTGTTAATCGGTCATAGAGATCACATCATAGTTGCCTTCTACAATAATAATGTGATGAGATAGTTCAAGCAAGTGCATGGAGTTCCTACCACATGGTTTTCCTACATGAGATCATCACATTGTGGGGTACAGCCTCATGATAGGGCACTGTATACACCTAAAATTGGCTCAGGTTGAATTAAGTAAATATTTTGATATTTATCTTAATTCTTATTTTCTTCTGTCAATTAAATAAATATTATAAGTTTATTTGATTGGTTCATTATCCTACAATTAAATAAAATCATTTTATTTAATTAAAATCCCAAAATCCTTCTAATGTCCTAAGTCCTAAAATCCACCTCACAAAATCTACCTCATCAATCCACCTCATCTCTTCCATCTCACCATGTTGCACATATAATTAAATATTCTTAATATTTAATTAACTAATATCCTCCATTTTCCAAAATAAATCTTAAAATCAATTATCCTCCACCAAATTGAATATTTAATTCAATGTTCCCCACTATCCTTCACAAATTGAATATTTAATTCAATGTTCCCCACTCTCCTTCACAAATTGAATATTTAATTCAATGTTCCCCACTAGCCTTCACAAATTGAATATTTTATTCAATGTTCCCCACTCCCCTTCACCAATTGAATATTTAATTCAATTGTCATAATCCACTATCCTCCAATATTGAATATTTAATTCAATGTTCCCCACTCCCCTTCACCAATTGAATATTTAATTCAATTGTCATAATCCACTGTGAATAAAAGATTCACTTTTATTCCTAGCCATTGATCTTCATATCTTCTCTCAACCATTGATCCTCATTCTTCCAAGTCTATAAAATAAGCTTCATCCCTCCATTCTATTCATCCAGGTTATTTGTATTGTTACTCTGCAAGATTCTACCCACACACCTTTGGCATCCCAATACTATTTGCTTGAAATTATCCTTTTGCTTTGAAGCTCTACTTCACAGCAATATCTATCAATGTAGCCATTTACTATCGACATCCTACAACACAGCTAAAAGAGTGCACTCACTGAGGGCCTACTTCATCAGCAAAGGACAATTGTAATAGGCAAACAACAGAAGCTTTGAAACAAGGAAGGTTTGCATTGTTATTCATTTGCTTCATTTCCTTCTATCTTTCTTGTTTTCCTTATTCTGTTGATGTTTGGGTTTGATATTGTTCATTTGATCAATCCACATTGACCCTAACACAGGTACAATTTACCATCACAGATGTGGTGTTGAGTGATCTTGATGATGATATAAAGGATGATGACCCTATCTCCAAGGCATACAATGTAGGTGTGACCCCAACATATATAGTATGGTGGGAGACAGCATGCCCTTCTCCTATTTTTCCTGATGACCATCCTGCTAGCAATCCCAGATTCTAGGTTAAGCAAGGAGATGATTTCGAGGAGGGAGAAGGAGACAGAGGTGGAGATTATGTGAGAGATGATGATGATGAGGATCTACCCTTGTCAATGACGAGAGGTAGATGATGCTGGCTAGTAGAGGGTGTAAGTGTCGATGAGAAGGGACCTGAGGTCCAGTCTCATAGCCCTTGATCACGACACATAGCTAGAGAAGTACAATGCCACTTCGAGCATGGGGAGCTGAGTGGTGGTGCCACTATGGTGCCCCCAATAGCTAGGATGACTATAAATATCTACACAATTGCCATTCCACATGATCCATCATGGAAGGAGGGTGATCCAAGTGATCATTATATTTTTTATTGTACTTATGTTGGATTAACATGCATAATGTTAATTTGGTTGATATGTTGACATGATTATATTTCATTTTGTAGTTGGTTCAAGTGCATGTTGTGACTTTGTGAGTCGAATCATTAGCAGTGATGGTACCCACTGAGTTGATACAGAAGCCAGTGTAGGCCTGCTATAGGTGACCACATGAGGTGATTAGGCATGTAGAGATATTTGATCATGTTGTGCGACTTAGAGCAGCATTTGAGGAGGGACAGATAGAGAGAGATTAGATAGTAGTCGAGTGAGACCGAGTAGTTTAGAGGGTAGCATGTGCCGAGGAGACACAAGATGATCTTCAAACATAGCTAGATCAACATAGATTCATAACGACATTAGGTATTGAGCACAACCTACTGAGCTATCTATAGGCTGAGGTGGACTGACTAAGAGTTAAGAGAGATCAACTCTAGTGACTATACACAGAGTCTAGGCAGGAGCTGGATGATCTTAGAGGTGAGCTTAGGGGCTTATGATCGCAGAGTGTTTCTGGGAGTCACTCATGATCAATACCCTCACATAAGTAGCCATCTATTACTTAGGAACTTCCAAGTCTCAAGGGATCTGGGTCTAGCATATTGACGATATCTTATTATATTATGTTATGTTTCACCCCATTTTGATGTAGTGGTGAACCTATGTACACAAACTCTTATGATATATATATATATATATGTGTGTGTGTGTGTGTGTGTGGTTTTGATTCATGATTTAGTGTGTTTATGCTAGATTCCATTTTTTATCTACTTGTGAATTAAATGCAATAAAATATCTATATTTGTCTTACACATGTATGTCAAATTAAATGCTAAAGTGATTTGTGTAAACAACTATGTGTAATTGTTTAACAAATGTAACAATGGTATAAATGATACCTGTTCTAATGAAAACACACATATGCTTAATTAGATTTTAAAATAAGATGGTGAAATAATTTAGTTACAATCCAATGAAACAACTTTGTAACATTGTTAGATTAGATTCAATAATGATTATTGAACATGGTGCACATCTTATCATTTTATATGCTAACAACCAAGTAATTCTCTATACTAAGAAAACTACTTTAAATATTCAAGAAAAACTACATATTTTGTCAAAACTAAAGCAAATAATGAAATAGGAAATTTAAATTTACTATCTAACAATCATTTGTTTTGTAAAGAACGTTATAGCATACAAAGACTAAGAATAATATCTACGTAAATGAATAGTGTCAATAGGTTCTTTAAGCAGCATACCATGCATATCGAATAGTCTATATACACCCGATCAGAAGACTTCAATGATGATGTCAGGTCCTAACCAATTCGGCCTAAACTTCCCTTTTTTGTCAGGAGGTGCATTGACATTGCATTGATTTTCATAGAGTACAAAATCTCCAACCTCGAATGAATGATAAATAACACGTTCATTGTATGAGCGTGGCATAGACTTTTGATGAGCTTGAAGATGTTCAAGAATGTTTATACGCTATTCATCAAGTATTTCAGGTTGTTGATATTGTAATTCCATTTGAGTATTTTCATTGAGGATGCCCTTGAGAAAAATCAAAATGAAGGAATTTCTAACTCCAAAGGCATAATCGCATCGGTGCCATACACAAGGTTGTATGTGGTAGTACCTATAGCCATATGAACACTTGTTTGAAAAGCCCATAGTATGTATGATAATTGGGTATGCCAATCTTTTTGAAGTTTGTTAATAATTTTTTGAAGAATTTGTCCAATTATTTTGCTAGAAGCTTATGCTTGTCTATTTGATTGAGGATAATATTGCATAGAGAAGTGGTGTTGAATATGTTATCTTTCAAGGAATTTCTTCACATCTTTGTTCTTAAATGAAGCATCATTATTAGAAACCAGAGTGGAAGGAATACCAAATTGAGAGATTACATTATCTTGAATGAAACAATAGATTACTTTAGCAGTCATGGATCGAAGAGGGACCACTTTGACCCACTTTGTAAAGTAATTAGTAGCTGTGATTATGAAAGTGTGTCTTAGAGAAGGAGGAGAAATTTTTCCAATAAGATCCAAGACCCACATGGAAAATGGCCAAGGTGAAACCTGAGCATGAAGTTCTTGGGCAGGATCTCAAATGAGATTATTATGTTGTTGACACTGCATGCACTTTTTGACGAAGGCAAAGGAATCTCATTCCATTTCTTGCCAATAATAACCCATACAAAGCAATTTTGGAATGAGAGATCTGTTGGCAAGAGACACTGCTTTGCTTGATAAGTGTTGTCATTGATGGCAACCAAGATCATTCCAATCATCCGCATAACACAAATTTTTCATACTGGAAGTCAAATTCAAAATTTGTCTAAGTTTGGGCAGTTAGGAATAGAGCAGTAACAGGGTCCAGTATTTTGGTCCAGATCTCTCTGGTGAAAAGCCATGATTAGCTACAGATCTAGGGGAGTTATATGCATTACCAATACAATCTAAATCCAAATTTTTACCCTCTGGTGATAAATGATTCAAAAGATATTAGCCTTTGAGTACTTGGTTCCAGTTTGACAAAGTAGACAGAAGAAGAACAGGATGACCTTACCGAAGATCCTGATTCTGGATGTATGGAAGTTGTTTGTTGGGAAAATTGTGATGATCAGTGATAGTGACCAACATGAGTGAGATTCTTAGGAGAAAGTTTTGGTCTGCACCTAAAGTTATGCAAAGATCTAGCCGAAAGAATAGAGCATTCATAAAAATTCTAAGTGTTGTTGCAAGCCAACTGATAGAACGATTATAGATCTTGTTGCGGATATATATATAGTCGATGAAATTGGATGATTTAGTGTGTGTGGTGTGTGTGAATAAGGTGTATGTGAGAAGAGCAAAAATCTAAGGTGTGAATGAGGGCAGAACAGTAAGAAGAGCATAGCAAGGATGAAATGTGTAAGATCGGTTTTTGTACTCAACTAGAACTGAAATTTCTGCATGAGTAGATGCTATCAATCAGTTCATATCTCTGTCTTTCTCTTGTAATATTGTTTTAGGCAGTGAGCCTTCAATTAAACAGTGAGCTCTGGGCAGTGAGCCCGAACGCATGTGCATTCCCATTTTGTAACAATACTTTTAACAAGGTATTAATTTTTCTGGGTTAACCCCCACCGTGGTTTTTCCCTTAACCGGGTTTCCACATCAAAATTCTAGTGCCAAGTGTGTTATTTATATTTTCTACTCATGTGTTATTGATTGATGCTGAAATGTTTATATCACTAATTTGATTATAAGTTGCAAAATAAAATCAAATGAAAGAAAGATGAAAATATATGACAACTGATTCACCCCCCCCTCAGTTGTCTGGACCTAAACCAACAATTGGTATCAGAGCAAGGTTCCTTTGGAAAAGTTTAACACCTTAAGGAAGATCTGGGAAAGCAGTAAAATGGATGAATATGATCTTCAAGGATAACTTAATCTCGCTTTAGATGATCTTGAACAATCCAAGGCAGAAGTACTAGAGTTGCAAGAAATCCTCAAAAAGGCTGAAGACTTCATTAAGATCTCAAAAGAAAAGTTTAGAAAATCCAATACAAAAGGAAATGAACAACCTCTTCAATTGGAAGACAAGGCCCTAAAAGAGAAGACAGAAGAATGTGAAAAGTTAGCTAAAGAAGTTGTTGTCCTAAAATATGAGATGGAAACTGAGGTGATGAGACTAACCAAGGAGATTGAAGATAGGAAGAAAACTAAAGAAGAAATGAGGAAAATTCTAAAGGAGAGAACTAAAGAATGTTGCAGATTGGATGGAATAGCCGGTCTCCTAAAATCTAATTTACAAGAAAGCAGAATCAGTGAGAGAGAACTTAAAAGACAAATTATCACTCTCAGACATGACCTAGAAATTGCAAGTGAGTATAAGGATAAGTTCAAAATAATCTCAGCCAAACTTGAAGCACTAATTGAAGAACATAAAAAGGATGATGACAAGCATAATCTTCAATATGAAAAGGGTGAAATCTCTAGATCTGGACAAAGAAACTCTCAACTAAGGAACAGAACTAGAAAACCTCCATTAAGACAGCCAAATGCTCAAAGATATCCATCATTTAATGGAAATTGTTTTAATTGTAGTAAATTTGGTCACGGAGCCACTTAGTACAAAAGTAGAGCAAATCAAAATGATCCATCCTTCTCTGGTCAATGCTTCAAATTCAAGAGGTATGGTCATAAATCCAATGAATGTAGAAGTATGATAATGAATAACTCAAATGTCAATTTCTTCAATGGCTATTGCTTCACTTGCAATGGATTTGGACACATGGCTAATCAGTGCAGATCAAGAAGAAATCAAGTGTGCTTTAATTGCAATAAATCTGGTCATATTGCAAGATTCTGCAAAAGAAGGAACAATGGGAGAAGAGGTCTAGTATACAGAAAACTAGATGAACAAAGTCAAGACAAAGGTAAAAGAAAAATTGATGTGAATAAAATATGGAATGAAATGAACAAGACTTGGGTAAAGAAAGATACAATAAACAATTGTGATGGGTCCACACCGAAATCTGGTGCTAAGAATTCCTCTGGGAATTGATTTGGAGCCTTGGCTCAAGGGGAGCAACATTGGAAATCAAATTCCCCCAACCAGGAAGTAAGTGCCTAAATCTGGCACATTAAGAAATGAAATCATTGATTACTTCAGATCCCTTGGAAGGATTGTCAGAAGAAAATATGTTGATATGAGATCTTGCGGAGTGATTCATGAAGAACTGTCTAAAACAAAGTAACCGGATACAGTTAGGGCAACACATTTATTACAATGCCAAAATTAGGGTTGGCAAAAGATAAAAGGTCATTTATATGGCCCCCCTTTTCCCTCTCCTTCTTTCACTTGCCTTATCTTTTGTTTTTTTTACTTTAGCTTGCATGTGGCTTGTGTGTTTTGATTGTTACCCCTTTACCCCCTCTTTGATCTTTTTCCCTCTAACCCAACTTTAATTTTTCCCTCCTCACCTTCTACCCTTCATTTTTAGTGCTTTCTTCCTCTTTCACTCCTTTATAAAGTTCAAGTCTGCTATCCAATTCCTAACTATCCTCTTCCTGATGATGGATCATTGAGCATGATCCGAAACGTTGATACAAAAACATACACAGTTGTTTCCAGAAGCACTTACACATTACTGATATGGACTATGGAAAACTCATGCCTTCTAAAAGGTCATTTTTCACTCATTTGAATCACTTTGCATATGGAGAAAACAAGAAGAAGAGCAATTGAGCTGTGGATCCAGAGACTAAGGCACAAAAGGTGAATTCAACCAGAATTTGATCAATCCTAACCCCGCGAAAGAAAAAGGTACCTCTTTATAGAAGATTTGAATTTGAAATCCATAGAAATGGCTACTACTCATGTTGTTAACATTATGGAGAGACCTCAACCCGAATTTAAGAAGCATCCTCACAAGTCAATAGAAGTCAACCCGTTAGGTGCTTTTTCAAGTGTTCCGTATGGTGTGCTGCATGTTGAAGACATTAGGGTTTATATTCATGCAAACATAGATGAATTCAGAGATTCAAGGTATGTAGACCTATTTGAGAAACATCTTATGGATGAAAATCAAGAACTTAAACCTGAGTATAAGGTACTACAGGATAAACACTTTATTCAGAGTATGGGGTTTCCAACATTTGATGAGGATGAATGGGTCTGGTATGTCTTGTGTAGGATGCATGAAAAATTCATTTGGTTGTTAAAACCATTCAAGATTACCAGGGATGTTATCAGAAATGTAATCGGATTAAACTCAACTAGAGGATTGCCCATGTTGAAAGCCGTGAAAAATCAGATAGTGACTGATGCTATCGGTGCCAAGTTTGACAGAAGGGTGATGACCATTAATGATATTATAGAACCAGATGTCAAATTCGCCTCCATGGTGATTGGGTACAAGATTTACCACTCTAGCAGAGAAAACTTTGTCTCAGGAACAACCATATATGTTGCATACCAGATGATAAAAGAAAATACTAATTATGACCTGTGTGAATTACTACAAAATCAACTAATTGAAAATTTAAACAAAATAAAAAAGGACAGAACACTTTCAAGTATGGTACATTGGTTCTATGTCTATTCTTTTACTTTATGAATGAGGTACCTGGGGTAAAAGGTGTGCACTGGACTAAGGATGAGCCAGTTGCCATTCAAATCAGAAATCATCTTCATAGCACTGGTGATTTCCAGGCTCAGAAAACTGCTATATGGGGTTACTTCAAGAATTTTCAGAGTATGATGCACTTAAGGGAAAGAAACTCTATGTCAATTGTTGAGAAGTACAAAAATGAAATGTGCTTCATGGTTGATACCGATCAGTGTCTAATGGAAGTAGTGGAACCCAAGACTGCTTGGATCATGCCCATGGGGTATGAAGTGGATGAAAATATCTTAAATATGTATGCTCAACATCTTCTAAGCAAGCCTAATGACACAACTGCTGAAAGATTTGGAACTTATGAGGAACTTGATTCAAAATTGCATACTGATCTCAAAGAACCTGAAACCAATAAGAGAGTAAGAAAAGAAGTTGAGCAGTTAGCTAAAAATTTGGGTCTAACTAAGGAAGCTGTGAGGAAATTCAGAGAAAGAACCGAAAAGACTGAGAAAGAGAAACAAGACAAGAAATAGTTAAGTGCTTTGGTGGAACCCTCCTCCACCTCAAGAACTACTAGAAGCTCTGTTACTACCCGTGCTCCTTCCAAAGCTGCAAAAGTGAAAGCAGCAAAATCATCTAGAAAATGGGAGAAAAGGAAGAAAACAAAAGCATCCCGGACCTATGAAAGCATAAGAGAAGAAGTAGAAGATACAAAATCTGACATTGAAATCAAGGAACTAAAGGCAACTGGAACAAAAGTTGCAAAAGTAGCCAAAGATAAATCTTCTGAAAGAAAAAGAGCTAGTAAAAAGTAAAAGACATAGGCATATGAGGAATATGTTGAGAAGCCCATACTTTCCCTGGAGGATGTGATAAAGTCAGTCACTATGGATGGTAATCTAATACCCATGATTGAGTTCTATGATGATTATAGTGATGCAGATAAAAGGGTCTTGGAGGAGCAACTATCAAATATCTCAACATGTACAACAAGGCATTGATTGAGATAACTTCTAAGTTGCCACAAAGTCTAGCAAATATTTTGGAGCTGAGAAAAGAAAATGCCAAGAGTAAGGACATAGAGATTAGAGAACATGAGCTAATAAATCTGTATCCTCAGATTTCACCTAATCAAATTGATATGATTCTCAAGGAAGTCAAAGATGACTTTAGAAGCAAAAAGAGAATGAACAAACTTATGCTTGGAGAAACAAGTGAAATTGTCAAAGAAACCTAAGAAATCCTTTTGAAAGCAATGAAAAGGCACAATTTTCCCATAGTCACATAAAAAGTTCCAGATTTTGAAGAAGAGAACATCATTGAGCAGCAATCTGAGATGGGTGAAGCCTTTGTTCTGGAAGTAGAACAAGCAAATCAGGAGGATACATAATTGATGGACAAAGTAGTTGATGTAGGAAATACTCCTAATCCACCGGATATGTTAGAAAAGGAAGATAATGTTACTTCACAGAGCCCTTCAGATCAAGCAACTAGTGGTGAACAAACAATAAAGAGTCCCTCTGTAGAGAACACACAGAAAAATAATGCAAAAAAGGAGGAAGAAAGAGAACAGAAAGATAAAGCAGAAGAAGATGGTGTGAATGTTGAAGCACCTAAAGTAGTCACTGAGAAGTCTGGTGAACAAAAGGAAAGTTCAAAAAATGTTGCAAGAGACACTGCAAATGCAGTGAAAAGTCTTCTTGGAAAAGAAGTTTATGAGCTTGATGAGCCTGGACTGCTCCAAGGTCTAGCCAATCCAAATGCTTTCTCTCTAATTCAACTGATGAAAATAACATCATTCACCCAAGTAAAGGCTAGAGAAAAGATGTTAAAGTTCCACATGTAGGACAATGAGTTATTGGGGCTTGCATCTGGGATTTTGGAAAAGCTAATGCCTACTTACCAGAAGAATCCATCTGATTCCCCCTCCAAACATCTAAAAAATCTTGTAAGTTCTATAAATACCCACTTTGAGTCCCTTGAGAAGTTTACAGAGGCAAAAGTTCAAAAAGAATTCTTGGATAAGAAATTTTGTGAAATAAAGAATTTGATGGGAAATGATAGAAGAATACTTGATATCAGCATAAAGAGTATTCATCATGCTCTAAATGATGGAAGAGATATGTATAAATTCTATCTATTATGACCCAAAGTAAATGAGGATATTGAGAAGAAGATAAAAGAACAAGAATAGAAAATATCAGTTCTTTCTCAAAATTTTGATCATCTAACTACCTCTCCTATAAGCCAAGAGTGTCAAGTAATTAGCCTGATAGATGAGATTAAAAGGCTTGGTAAAGAAAATGGTAACATTATGAAGAGAATGTGCGAGCTCCAGGGATTGATTGCCCCTAAGTTAGAGACAATGTATAATGCCCTATTTGAAGCTCATACCAGTGATCCATCTGATCTATCAAAGGTAGAAGCGTACTCTTTTTTTTTTTGAATGGGCACATCTCAATTCTAGATGGAATGAAGAGTACTTGGGCTTCTGAATTTGTGTAGATAAAAGCTAGTTTTGCAGACATTCTAAAGTTTATGTAAGTAGAACTTGAAGATTAATTGTACACATGCGGTAGTACAAACATTATTTTTGAAGAATTTTGGCTTGCGGTCCCCACCCTTTGCCATTGATGTCAAAGGGGGAGTGAAGGGCAGTGAAAAATGAGGTATTCAACAAAGGGGGAGAACCAGAATAAGTGAAGGGCACAAGTGTACAGACAAAGTGGGAGTTTCTCTAAAACACTTAGTTATTTTTCACTAAGTGTTGCCATCAATGCCAAAGGGGGAGATTGTTGGCAAGAGACATTGCTTTGCTTGATAAGTGTTGTCATTGATGGCAACCAAGATCATTCCAATCATCCACATAACACAAATTGTTCATACCAGAAGTCAGACTCAGAATTTGTCTAAGTCTGGGCAGTTAGGAACAGAGCAGTAACAGGGTCTGGTATTTTGGTCTGGATCCCTCCGGTAAAAAGTCATAATTAGCTACGGATCTAGGGGAGTTATATGCATCATCAAGATAGTCTAAATCTAGATTTTTACCCTCTGGTGATAAAGGATTCAAAAGATATTAGCCTCTGAGTATCAGGTTCTAGTTTGATAGAGCAGACAGAAGAAGAATAGGTTGACCTTGCAGAAGATCCTGATTCCAGATGTATGGAAGTTGTTTTTTGGGAAAATTGTGATGATCAGTGATAGTGACCGACATGAGTGAGATTTGTTAGATCTAGGGCACACAACTAAGAGGGGGGGTGAATCAGTTGTACAAAAACTTGCTTCTACTTCAAACACTTGATTCTTCTTTGTTAGTTAATAGCATATCAATTAATCATTCATGAAAGCATAAAACATTAACACCAGAGCAGATAAACATCAACAAATTAGTGTTGATAACTGAGAGGGGGGGGTGAATCAGTTATCCTAATTATTTCCCTTATTAAACTTTCCTTTTAATTGATGCAGCATAAAATCAAACATAAAACATTAACCATAAGACAAGAAACACATGACACAGTATTTTTGACGTGGAAACCCTGTTAAGGGAGAAAACCACGGGGTGATTAACCCAAAATTATTCTCTGTTAGAAGAATAGGAAATAACAAAGATGGCACTTGCCAATTAGGGCTCACTGCCCGAGCACACTGCTCACAAGAGGCCCACTGCCTACAAGAAGACACACTGTCTACAAAGTGATGAGAATCACAGTCTTGAACTGATTGGAAGCATCTGCATATGCTGGAGTTCAGTTCCGGTTAGGCTTAGTACACTGATCTGCTACACTTCATCTTTCCTCTGTTCTTTATTCTGCTATCTTTCACATGCCGGATCCTTTTTGCTACCTCTGCTCTTTATCTGGACTTATTCGCATATATCTCCACATCAACACCACCTTCACAACTAAATCCATCCTCTATATATATCCGCACAAGTAATTTCATCACCTTTCTAGTCGGCATCCGGAACAGTCTAGTTTCTTACAAGCTCTCATTCTGTCGGCTGAATCCTTCCTCACCAAGCAATGCGGATCAAGCATGTACTTGTAGATATCATTAATCATGTCGGCCAAACATGATTCATGCCTTCACAACCTCTGTCATCAACAGTAACCCATCCGGAAAGCAGTCTGATACTCTGCCAGTCAGTTCTTCCTCTGTTTTCACTATCTCTCAGGAATCCGGTACTCAACCATTCATATCTTTTTCCTTGTCCATCACCGGAGGCTAAATCCTTGGAATATACCACTCAAGGTAGTCCTCTTGACTTCCCCAAATCTGCATTGCACCAAGACACTTCCTCTGAGAGGTCCAGACCAATCTGTCGGACCTTGCCACATGCTCTGTTCTTCTTCACCAGACCACAACATTCTTTATTCTGACTTCCGGTAGAGACACATCATGACTTGCGGATATGTGGGATAACCTTTGTTGCCATCAATGACAACAACCATGAATCCATATAGTGTCTCTTGCCAACAATCTCCCCCTTTGGCATTGATGGCAACACTTAGTGAAAAATGACTAAGTGTTTTCACTATGCTCCCCCTTTGCTGATGTTCTGTCCTTATATACAATTTCCGGAACTCCCCCTTAGTTGGATCCCTCATTTTTCACTGCTCCTCACTCCCCCTTTGACATCAATGGCAAAGGGTAGGGTCCGCACACCAAAATTTTCAAAAATTTTCTATATATAGCCGCATATTTACATACTCACATGTACTGAAGAATGTCTGCAAAGGATGTCTGCAATTGGATCATTTCTGTAGCCCAACTTTGCTTCATTCTATCCAAAATTGAAATGTGACCACTTAGCAAAAATGCAAAAGCTTCTGCCCGCTTGAGATCTGTCGGATCTTTTGTTTGGGCGGTGGTCTGAGCATCACTGATGGCCTCATGCATAGTTTCCAACTTAGGGATTATAATCCTTCTAAGTTCTCCCATCCGGTTAGTGATGTTCTTCCTTTCCTTCTCAAGATTTTTTATTTCATTCAAGACTGCAATGGTCTGACATTCCTGATTTATTATAGAGGAAGAGAGAGGATCAAAACTTTGAGATAAGCTTTGTAGCTTATCCTGTTCCTCTTTTATTTTCTTGTCAAATGCTGCTGTTGCCTTTGACCAGGATAAACAAAATTTGTAGATGTCACCGCCATCCTTAAGAGCATTCTCTAAGCTCCTTATTCCAATGCTTATAATCTTCCTATCCTTAGAGATTAATTCTAATATTTCTGAAAATCTTTTATCCAAAAATTCCTTCCGGACCTTTTCTTCAGCTGATTTTTCTAGAGAATCAAAATGTGTATCAACACTGCTGACTAAGGTTTTTAGATTACCGGAAGAGGAGGCTGTCGGATCTATCTAGATTGATGGCATGATTTTTACAAGTACTCCGGAAGTAGCCTCTATCAACTCACAGTCTTCCATATGAGACTTCAGGAGCTTTTCATTTGCCTTAGCATTTGCAAATGAGGATATCTTCATTGTTTGTACCGGAGAGAGAGAGTCAAAATCAAATGGACCTTTTAGAAGCTCCAGTTCATCAATCTCTAGAGTTTCTTTGCTCAAAAATTGTTGAACAGTTTGTGCAGTGTCTCTTGCCGGAGACAGATGTTTCTTTTCTTCTGCAGTCTTAGAACTGTCAACCTCTTTGTCTTTCACCACTGCTTCCTTCTCCTGTAATTGCTCTTCTTCTTTGGATCCGGAGACTGTAGGGGAAACCGGAGGAGAGATGCTAGTTTGTTCATGAGCCACTTCTTCTGGAGCAGAGGGTCCCAAGTCCTCAGCTGTTTCTGTACCTAAATCCTCTACAACCGGAAGATTGAACCTTTTGAAGGCCTTCCGGAGGATCTCTTCTGTTTCTTGGGCCACTTTGTCAGTCTCGCCAAGCATGAGTTGATTCATCCTGGCTTTGCTTCTGAACTCATCTTTGCAGTCTTTGAAGATAATGTTCATTGTCTTGGGATCAATTTGAGGATATAGCTGAATAGCTATCTGCTCCCGGATCTCAAGATCTTTAGCATGAGCATTATTCTTTCTTACTTCCATTTCCTTTTCTAGGCTTTTAGGAATAAGAGATATTATTTCAATGAAAGCCTTATTATATATGTTAAGATATTTTACTGTGGCCTCCTGCAGAGTCTTTTGGTCGGCCTCACTGAAGTCATCATATGATTCAGTCATTGGCTGAAGGTTTCCATCCACCGTGACCGACTTGATTATGCTCTCTAGAGACAGAGTGGGCTTCTCAACAGATACCTCTGCCATTTCCTCCTTGTCTTGGCCTGTGGAGGGCTTACCGGATCCTTTCTTCTTCTGTTTCTTTACTTCTCTTACTCCCTCATCTGATTCTGTTTCCTCTTCATCCTTTTGGCTTCCATAAGCCCTTGTGGCTTTTGTCTTGGATCTCTTACCGGATGCCTGAACTTCCGGTTTTGAACTTTTGGTTGTGGGAGGTGCAGGTCTCTTTGATGATCTGGTCCGGGTGGGAGCTTCAACCGGAGCACTTTCTTTGCTTTTCTCTTCTTCCTCGGCCTTCCTCCTCTTTTCCCGGCTGGCATCAAGTGCCTCCTTTGAGATACCTAGGCCTTGAGCAATGTGCTCTACTTCTTTTCTTACCTTTCTTTTAATCTCAGGTTCCCTGAGTTCTACATGTATTTTTACACTCAGCTCCTCAAAGGTTCCAAACCTTTCTGCCTTAGGATCTTTGGGCTGACTCAGCATGTGTTGAACATGCAGCTCCACTATCTGTTCATCCACTTCATACCCCATGGGCATGATCCAGATAGTCCTTGGCTCCACTGCCTCCATTAGGCACTGATCAGTGTCAACCATAAAGCACACTGAGTCCTTGTATTTCTCAATGAGAGACTGGGGAATTCTCTCTCTTGCTTGCATCATGCTCTGAAAGTTTTTGAAGTATCCCCATAGAGCTGTATTTCTCACTTTTGCATCCCCAAGTCCATGCAAATAGTCTCTTATCTGGACTGCAACAGGTTTGTCATTCTGCCATACCCATCCACTTGTTCCGGGTAGCTCATTCATGAAGTAGAAGAATAGACATACAATAAGAGTACCATACTTAAAGGAATTCTTCTTATCCTTCTTGATTTTCTGTATGTTTTCCATTAATTGGCTTAGCAGTAGTTCGCAGAGATCATATTCTGCATTCTTTCTTAGCATTTCATAAGCAGTGTATATTGCAGTTCCGGATACAGAATTCTCCCTGCTGGAGTGATAGATCTTGTATCCTATTATCATTGATGCATATTTGATATCTGGGTCCGAAATATCTTCAATGGTCATTGCCCTCTTGTCAAATTTTGATCCGGTGGCCTCAGTTACAATGTTGTTCTTGACAGATTTGAGGATAGGTACCCCTCCGGAAGAGTATAGACCAGTTACTGCTCTAATTGCCTCTTTTGTGATCTTGCAGGGTCTATCTAGCCATAGAAAGTTATCATGCATCCTGCTCAGTACATACCGGACCCATTCATCTTCTTCAAAGCAGGGGAAATGAATAAATTGCTCAAATTGTTTCTTCTGAATATCCTTATACTCTGGTTTAAGCTCAAAAGCATTGTCTATCAGCTGCTTGTGATAGAGGTCTCTTAATTTGAATTCCCCAAATTCCTCAATGTTTGCATGTATGTAAACCCTAATGTCTTCGGTGTGTAAAACTCCGTGAGGAACACTAGAGAAGGCTCCTAGTGGGTCTACCTCCAATGATTTGTAGGGATGTTTCTTGAATGAGGGGCGAGGTCTATCAGAGATCTTAACTATGTTTGGAGTAGCCATTCTTCAAAGATTTGCAGTGAGGTAATGAAAAACGGAGAATACCTTATGCGCCTTCGGTTTGCACGGAGTGGTTGGATTGATTTCTTTATGCAATAGCTTCGGCAGGAGATCCTTGGTGTGCTTGATGAACCTTGTTGCAGAGCTCCACTTTTCGCTTCTTCTCGAGTGTAGAATGAGTAAATGACCTTTGAGAAATCCCTTAAATTGCTCCGCGAACCCTAATATCTGTCTACAATAAATGCTTCACCTACATCATTCTGGTTTGCCTTGTCTGGATAGCTTGGAGTATCCCGGATTAGTCCTGATCTGTGGATATCATCCGGATCTTTCAATCATGAATAAATCGAGGTAACATATTACAAGATCATCCCAAACACTCTGTCCAATCCGCAGAACAAGATAGTGCATTTCCGGATCTTTCCGGACCTTTTTGTAATCCTTTATCATACCGGAGCATCTCCCTGAACAGGTCTTATTTGATCGATCACAGCTTCTTCATAACTCCATGCGGACCTCTGAAAACTTGACTGAAGTATCTCAAGACTCATATCTACAAACCCTTTGATCCGCATCTTGTGCCACATCCGGCACCACTTGTTTGGCTGGGGGAACAAGATTTTCTTTGAGTCTCCCCTTGATCCTGAGCTCACTTTTTAATTTCCGGAAGAACTATCAGCACCAGAGTCTGGTGCGGATCCAACTTCTACATTCTCTGAGCTTTTCTTCACCCAAATCTTGCTCATTTGATTCCTAACCTCATCCGCATTCATCTTTTGTTTACCCTTGTCTTGAATCTGATTATACACCGGACCTCTTTTGTCCTGATTCTTGTTTCTGCAGACTTTAGCATTATGACCGGACCTATTGCAGATTTGGCAAATAACATTTCTTTGCATATTTGACTGATATCCTCTTGATCTGCATTGATTAGCCATATGACCTACTCTATTGCATGTGAAGCATCTACCTTTGAATGATTTGTTTACTTGCATAATTCTGCATTCATGGGATTTGTGTCCATACCTTATGCAGTTGAAGCACTGTCCGGAGAAGGATGAATTAATCTGATTCATTCTCATTCTGCACTGATTAGCTTTGTGACCAAAGTGGTTGCAGCTGTGGCAGTATCCATTGAAGGATGGATATCTTTGAGCATTTGGCTGTCTTACCGGAGGTCTTCTAGGCCTGCTCCTTGGATTTTCTGATCCAAGATTCTTCTGACCGGATCCGGAGCTTTCTCCTTTCTCATATCCCAAACCATACTTGTCATCTGTCCTCTTTTGACTTCCAAGAAGAACTTCAAGTTGAGCAGAACTTATCTTGAATTTCTCTTTATATTCATTTGCTGTTTGAAGGTCTCTTTTGAGAGAGGCAATTTGATCCTCAAGTTTTCCTTCATTATCTTTGGCATCTTCAAGATCAGATTCAAGATGTCTGATAATCCTGTCCATCTGGTGGCATTCTTCTGATTTTTCTTTTAGAGATTGTCTTAGATTGTCTTTAGCCTTTCTTTTTTCTTCAATCTCTTGAGTAAACTTTATAGTTCCTGATTCCATTTCATGTCTTAACATAATGACTTCTTTTGATAACTTTTCACATAACTTGGTTTGCTCAGTCAATTCTTCATTTGTATTGCTTTCTTCACTTTGTCTTGCCAACTGTTGAAGCAGCTCCTTTCTCTTTTTCATAGAGAGACTTAATTTGTCTTTTAATTCTCTCATGAATTCATCAGCCTGTTTGAGTCTTTCCTTTAATTCACTAACTTCAGAATTTGACTGTTCAAGATCCTCAAGAGCAGTCTTGAGTTGCTCTCTTAAACCATATGCATCCATTTGAAATCCCAGATCTTCCTCAAGCTGTTAGGCTCTATTAGGAGGAACTTAGCTCTGATACCAATTGTTGATAACTGAGAGGGGGGGTGAATCAGTTATCCTAATTATTTCCCTTATTGAACTTTCCTTTTAATTGATGCAGCATAAAATCAAACATAAAACATTAACCATAAGACAAGAAACACATGACACAGTATTTTTGACGTGGAAACCCTGTTAAGGGAGAAAACCACGGGGTGATTAACCCAAAATTATTCTCTGTTAGAAGAATAGGAAATAACAAAGATGGCACTTGCCAATTAGGGCTCACTGCCCGAGCACACTGCTCACAAGAGGCCCACTGCCTACAAGAAGACACACTGTCTACAAAGTGATGAGAATCACAGTCTTGAACTGATTGGAAGCATCTGCATATGCTGGAGTTCAGTTCCGGTTAGGCTCAGTACACTGATCTGCTGCACTTCATCTTTCCTCTGTTCTTTATTCTGCTATCTTTCACATGCCGGATCCTTTTTGCTACCTCTGCTCTTTATCTAGACTTATTCGCATATATCTCCACATCAACACCACCTTCACAACTAAATCCATCCTCTATATATATCCGCACAAGTAATTTCATCACCTTTCTAGTCGGCATCCGGAACAGTCTAGTTTCTTACAAGCTCTCATTCTGTCGGCTGAATCCTTCCTCACCAAGCAATGCGGATCAAGCATGTACTTGTAGATATCATTAATCATGTCGGCCAAACATGATTCATGCCTTCACAACCTCTGTCATCAACAGTAACCCATCCGGAAAGCAGTCTGATACTCTGCCAGTCAGTTCTTCCTCTGTTTTCACTGTCTCTCAGGAATCCGGTACTCAACCATTCATATCTTTTTCCTTGTCCATCACCGGAGGCTAAATCCTTGGAATATACCACTCAAGGTAGTCCTCTTGACTTCCCCAAATCCGCACTGCACCAAGACACTTCCTCTGAGAGGTCCGGACCAATCTGTCGGACCTTGCCACATGCTCTGTTCTTCTTCACCGGACCACAACATTCTTTATTCTGACTTCTGGTAGAGACACATCATGACTTGCGGATATGTGGGATAACCTTTGTTGCCATCAATGACAACAACCATGAATCCATATAGTGTCTCTTGCCAACAATTAGACACCAAGATTTTGACGTGGAAAACTCGGTTAAGGGAAAAACTATGGGGTGATTAACCCAAGGATTATTCTCTGTTAGAAGAATAAGAAAAGTGGATGGCACATGCCAATTAGGGCTCACTGCCTGAGCACACTGCTCACAAGGAGGCACACTGCCTACAAGAGACACACTGTCTACAAGATGATAAGTTTTACAAACTTGAACTGGAGATTGACATCTTTACCATGTCTGGATCAGTTCCATTTAAGCCTAAGATACTTCTGCTCTGCCCTTCGCTCTTTCACTATACCACACTCATCCGCTACACAACACACTACGAAATGAATCCACAAACCTTTATTTATACAAGGCATCAACTTACGAACAATCATCTAAGTCAGCAATCATCCACAAGAACATTTGCAAGATGAATAACTCAACCGGTTAGCCAGTCTGATTAAGAACATCTTCATCCAGAAGAATATCTTCAATTTCAAGCTCTAACACTAATGTGGGCTGACAACACAACCTCAACATGATCCAAGAACCCTCACAAGCTTGCCTGAATGACCAGGTACATCCGCACTTCCTCTACTTACAAGAATCTCTTCTCTCCTTTATCCAGAACTTCAAGAACACAGTCTATCACCATTGTCATACTGAAAGTGGTGCTTCCAGACCTCCAAACCATGAACCAATCGAGATGACACATCAAAAGGACATCCCAAACACTCATTCCAATCCGCAGAATAGGACAATGTACTTTCAGATCTCACCAGACCTTTTTGTAACACTCTGTCACTCCAGAGTATCTCCTGGAACCGGTTCTACTTGATCGATCATATCTTCTTCAGATCTTCATGCGTACCTCTGAAATCTTAACTAGAACATCTCAAGACTCATATCTACAAACCCTTTAATCTACATCCTCTGATCCTCAACCTATTGAGTACTTTTGCCTTCTTCTCATCACTATTCTTCAATGTTCCTGGTTGAGACTAATTTTCTCAATATCCTCAGCACACAGCTCATCCAATCCTTCTTATCAATGCAATATGAGTATGTTGACATCAATGACAACATTGGTTAACCTTATACTTGCAACAATCTCCCCCTTTGTCATTGATGGCAACATATGATGTGAAAAACCATCAAGACAAGAACTTCTCCTTTCTGTCACAGCTCCCCCTATTAGCAACAACTCTTCACATGTCTTCTCTTCCTTTATTGCTCCCCCTTTGATCATCAACCACTTGTTTTTCACATGTCTTCTCTCTCCCTTTGACATCAATGGCAAAGGGCTCATACTTGCAATTCTAACACATCAGAATCATACCAGTTGCTCCCCCTTAGTAGTAGCTCCCCATCATCAATCCGGATCACAAGATATGACTGTGATATCCACTGGGCTGATGCACATCAGTGCATCCTAGTTCATCACCGGAGGGGCCATGACCCCTAACTTCTCCCTAAGATACTCAAAAGACTCCTTGGGAAGAGGTTTAGTAAAAATATCTGTAATCTGATCCTTGGAGGGTACATACTCCAATCTGACTTCATCCTTGTTCACTTGTTCTCTCAAAAAGTGAAACTTGATAGATATGTGCTTGGTCTTAGAATGCAACACCGGATTCTTAGAAATATTTATTCCACTTGAATTATCATAGAAAATTGTGATAGGCTCTTCATATTCTACTTTAATATCTCTTAGCATCTGCTTCATCCATAAGATTTGAGTGCAACTACCTATTGCTGCAATGTATTCTGCTTCAGTTGTAGACAGAGATATTACCTCTTGTTTCTTGCTCAGCCAAGAAACTAATCTTTTTTCCCAAAAAGAAAGCTCCACCACTTGTGCTCTTCCGATTATCCACATCTCCTGCCCAATCTGCATCTATATATGCATGAAGAGAGAAATCATGATCTCTAGGGTACCATAGACTATACTCAACTGTCCCCTTTAGATATCTAAAAATCCTCTTGATTTCCATAACATGAGATTCTCTAGGATCAGCTTGGAATCTAGCAACAAGACCAACAGCTTGCATAATATCTGGTCTAGTTTGAGTGAGATACAATAGTCCTCCAATCATTGACCTATATTTTGTCTGATCCACCTTGGGAGAGTCATCATCTTTGCTCAACTTACATCCGGTAGCCATGGGAGTGTTCATAGGCTTTGAATCTTCCATTCCAAAGTTCTTTAAAAGCTCTTTCACATATTTGGTCTGAGAGATAAAGATTCCTTTCTCTGTCTGAGTAATTTGCAGACCCAAGAAGAAATTCATTTCACTGAGCATTGACATTTCAAACTCACTTTTCATTTGATTTGCAAAAGTTTTACACATGCTATCTTTTCCTCCAAAAATGATATCATCAACAAATACTTCAACAATCAAGATGTTTTCATGATCAATTTTAAATTATAAGTTATTGTCAGTAGTACCTTTGTTGAAACCAATCTACACAAGATGCTTATCCAACCTTTCATACCAAGCTCTTGGGGCTTGCTTCAATCCATACAATGCCTTCTTTAATTTGCAGACCATATCACCATGCTCAGATAACTGAAATCCATCTGGTTGTTCAATATACACCTCTTCTTCTAAGTCACCATTCAAGAAGGCAGATTTGACATCCATCTAATATAATTTGAAATCCTTGAAGGCAGCAAATGTAAGAAATAGTCTGACTACTTCAATTCTTGCCACCAGAGCAAAGGTTTCCTCAAAATCAATCCCTTCTATTTGAGAGTAGCCTTTGCAGACTAATCTGGCTTTATTTCTGATTACTTCACTAACTTCATTTAGTTTGTTCTGGAAGACCCATTTTGTTCCAATCACATTCTTGTTACTAGGTCTAGAAACAAGATCCCAAGTGTGATTTTTCTCAATTTGCATCAACTCTTCCTCCATTGCTTTGGTCCAATTTTCATCATTGCAGGCTTCATTTATTGTCTTAGGTTCAATCTTTGAAATCAGACAACATTCATCTGAATTTTGAGCAATTTTCCTCCTTGTTTGTACCCCTTTGCTTTTGTCACCTATGATCTGATCTTTAGAGTGATTTAGAGTTACATACCTTAGAACTTTGGGAGTTTCTTGTACTACTGTTTCTTGATCAGGCTCATCCAAACAAACTTCTTCTTCCTGATTTACTTGATTAGTCTGAATCTGACCTTCAAGAGGGGATTGAGTTCCTTGAATCAGAACATCATTCTGATCATCTTCATCATACTCATAAAACCTTGAGGGCTTCTCAATTCCTTTATCAACCTTCACATTTGTACTTTCTATCATCTTTCTCAGTCTCTTATTGTAACAACGATATGCTTTGCTTTGAGTGGAGTATCCCAAGAAAATTCCTTCATCACTTCTAGCATCAAACTTTCCTAGATCTTCATCTCTTTTGATGTAACACTTGCTACCAAATACTCTGAAATATCTCACAGTAGGAGTTATACCAAACCAAAGTTCATAAGGAGTCTTATCGGTATTGCTTCTGATTTGAACTCGGTTGAGAGTGTAGACTGCAGTGCTGACAGCTTCTCTTGAAAACATCTAAGGAACATTTGCTTCCATCATCATTATCCTGGAAGCTTCTTGGATACTCCAGTTCTTTCTCTCAACTACTCCATTCTGCTGTGGAGTCCTAGGAGCAGACAACTGTCTCTTAATACCATGCTTCTCACAAAAGTCTATGAATTCACCGGATGTGAATTCACGACCTCTATCAGACCTTAGACACTTCAGTTTCAATCCAGTTTGATTCTCTACCATAGCCTTGAAAATTTTGAACTTCTCAAAAGCTTCTGATTTCTCTTTTAGAAAGGTAACCCACATCATCCGGGAATGATCATCAATCAGTAACATGAAATATCTATCACCTTGCATACTCTTGATTCTTGTCAGACCGCATAGATCAGTATGAACTAATTCCAGTAATCCGGTAGAGGACTGATCCTTGTTTTTGAAAGAAACTCTGCTCTGTTTACCTAGCTAACATTCTTTGCACAATCTATTTGTAGGTTTCACCAATTTTGGAAGATCTCTTACAGCCTGAGTGTTGCTTATCTTGATGATGTTCTCAAAATTTACATGACACATCCTTCTATGCTATAACCAACTCTGATCAACTTGAACAAATAAACAACTTTTATTAGAACCAACCAGATGGAAGATATTACCTTTTGTTTGAGTACTGGATGCAATCTCAGTTCCGGAGCTTTCAAAGATCCTGCATCTTCCATTTTTGAATCGGAGATCATAACCTTTGTCTACCAGCTGTCCAACACTGAGAAGATTGTGCTTCAATCCTTCAACATACAATATATTACTAGTTTTGCTCTTTCCATCAAAAGAGATAGTTCCCCTACCTCTGATTCTACCAGCAGAGTTGTCACCAAACTTTACCATTCCTCCTTCATACCTTTCCAAATCTAAGAACTTGTTCTTGTCACCTATCATATGGTGAGAGCATCCACTGTCAATAACCCAATCATCCTTTTCTTCAACTTAGGCAGCCAAAGCTCTTTCTACAACCTTATGATTGATAGATTCAGAGGATATTGGTTCTTCTTCCTTGATGGCAATAAACACCCATTCATTTCCGGATTTGTCTCCCATCTCTGATTCATCATCTGTTACTCCTTCATTATTAACTTCTTCATGAACATAGTAACAATTCTTTTGGAACCTTTATTTGTTAGAGTTTGACCTTGTGGATCTTTCTGGACATCTTGAGGCAAAGTGACCAATCTTATTGCAGTTGAAGCATTTAAAAGGTAATTTTCCTTCATACTTACCGGATCCTCTTGGCAGTCTTTTTGCAATGAGGGCTTCAAGTTGAGCTGTTTTTGCTTCTTCCTCTTCCATGTCTTTCCTTGCTTGATCATACCATGACAACTTCCTTGAAGAGTTTTCTCCTGGATCAAATCTTTGTTTGCCTTTCACATAGGCACTGGCTTTGAATGTAGATTCAGTCTTGGGGGGATCATCTCCAAACTCGGTCATTTCAAATGCAGCCAGTTTGCCAGCCAATTGCTCTCTTGTGACAGTTGTATGGGCTCTGAATTCATCAATGGCAGCAACCTTGATCTTGTAGGCAGTAGGAAGGGATCTGAGAATTTTGCAAATAATCTCATTTTCATCCAGAACTCCACCAGCATTCCTGATTCCACACACCAGCTCATTTACTCTTGGCATAAAGGTAGTGATATTTTCATCATCTCTCATCTTCAATCTTTCAAATTTTCCTTTGAGACTTTGCAACCTTGCACTCTTAACAAACTCATCTCCTTCATGCAGAAGTTCTAGTTTAACCCAGATCTCATAGGCAGTTGGTAGATCAATAACATTTGAGAGTTCTAAGTCAGTCAATGTGCTTAGAAGAGCTTCTTTGGTTCGCAGATTATTTTCAGCATCTGTGATTTCATTTAGAGTTGTCAGACCACCCTATGGAGGTACATATGCTTTTGTGACCATGGACAAGTAAGTTTTTCCCATACACTCCAAGTGACATTTCATGCGGCCTTTCCAGAGCGAGAAGTTGGTTCCATCAAACTTCGGACTGTCCTTCTTGTATGACAATATCCTGGATCTCCTCAAGCGGTTAAGCTCCTTTTAGAGGAACTTGGCTTTGATACCAATTGTTAGATCAAGGGCACACAACTGAGAGGGGGGTGAATCAGTTGTACAAAAACTTGCTTCTACTTCAAACACTTGATTCTTCTTTGTTAGTTAATAGCATATCAATTAATCATTCATGAAAGCATAAAACATTAACATCGGAGCAGATAAACATCAACACATTAGACACCAAGATTTTGACGTGGAAAACCCAGTTAAAAAAAAAACCACAAGGTGATTAACCCAAGGATTATTCTTTGTTAGAAGAATAAGAAAAATGGATGGCACATGCCAATTAGGGCTCACTGCCCGAGCACACTGCTCACAAGGAGGCACACTGCCTACAAGAGACACACTGTCTACAAGATGATAAGTTTTACAAACTTGAACTAGAGATTGACATCTTTACCATGTTTGGATCAATTCTATTTAAGCCTGAGATACTTCTGCTTTGCCCTTTGCTCTTTCTCTATACCACACTCATCTGCTACACAACACACTACAAAATGAATCCACAAACCTTTATTTATACAAGGCATTGACTTAGGAACAATCATCTAAGTCGGCAATCATCCACAAGAACATTCGTAAGATGAATAACTCAACCGGTTGGCCAGTCTAAATAAGAACATCTTCACCCAGAAGAATATCTTCAATTCTGGGCTCTAACACTAATGTTGACCAACAACACAACCTCAACATGATCCAAGAATCTTCACAAGCTTGCCTGAATGACCAGGTACATCTGCACTTCCTCTACTTACAAGAATCTCTTCTCTCCTTTATCTAAAACTTCAAGAACACAATCTATCGCCACTGTCATACTGAAAGTGGTGCTTCCAGACCTCTAAACCATGAATCAATCGATATGACACATCAAAAGGACATCCCAAACACTCATTCCAATCCATAGAATAGGATAATGTACTTTCAGATCTCACCGGACCTTTTTGTAACACTCTGTCACTCCAGAGTATCTCCCGAAACCGGTTCTACTTGATCGATCATATCTTCTTCAGATCTTCATGCGGACCTCTAAAATCTTAACTGGAACATCTCAAGACTCATATCTACAAACCCTTTAATCCACATCCTCTGATCCTCAACCTATTGAATACTTTTGCCTTCTTCTCATCACTGTTCTTCACTGTTCCTGGTTGAGACTAATTTTTTCAATATCCTCAGCACATAGCTCATCCAATCCTTCTTATCAATGCAATATGAGTATGTTGACATCAATGAAAACACTGGTTAACCTCATACTTGCAACAAGATTCTCAGGAGAAAGTTTTGGTCTACACCAAAAGTTATGCAAAGATCTAGCTGACATAATAAAACATTCATAAAAATTCTAAGTGTTGTTGCAAGCCAAAAAATAGAATGATTATAGATCTTGTTGCTAAGTCGATGAAATTGGATGATTCTGTTGCAAGTATGGGTCTAACCGGTGTTGTCATTGATGTCAACATACTCATGTTGCATTAATGAGAAGGATTGAATGAGCAGAGAGGAGAAATGGAGACAGTGAAGTGGAGATCCCAGCTAAGATGCAGATCAGAGGTTGCAGTTCAAAGGGTTTTTAGATATGAGTCTTGAGATGATCTAGTCAAGTTTTCAGAGGTCCGCATGAAGATCTGAAGAAGTTATGGCCACTCAAGTAGAACCGGCTTTGGCAGATGTTCAGAGGTGACAAAGTGACACAGATAGGTCCGGTGAGATCCGGTAATGCATTATCCCATTCTGCGGATTTGAGGGAGTGTTGAGGACGTCCGTGTAAAGTGTCAACTTGATTGGTTTGTGGTTTGAAGGCCTGAAAGCACCTATTCCTTTGTGACAGTAATGACAGACTATGTTCTTAAAGCTCCGGATGAAGGAGAGAAGAATTCCAGCAAGCAGATGAAGTGTGGATGTTCTTAAGTGATTCAGGAAAGGTTGTGGTGATCTTTGGATCGTGTCCAGTTCATGATTGGTGGTCCGCATTGAAGTTAGAGTGCACATTTGAAGAATAACCACTAGATGGTGGTGTTCTTCCTGAGACTGGCCGACCGGATGTATTACACGTCTTGCGGATGTTCTTGTAGATGTTTTCTGACTTAGATGATTATTCCTAAGTCGATGCCTTGTATAAATAAGGGATTGTGAATTCTTTCCAAAGTGTGTCTTGTAGTTATGAGTGTGTGGTAGTGAGGAGAAGAGAGAAAGGCAGAGCAGTAGTATTGGGCTTAAATGGAACTAATTCAAGCATGGTGAAGATGCTATTCTCTAGTTCATGTATGTGATACTTATTTCTTTGTAGACAATGTGTCTCTTGTAGGCAGTGAGCCTTTTGTGAGTAGTGTGCTCAGGCAGTGAGCCTTAATTGGCATGTGCCATCTTGTTCCTTCTATTCTTCTAACAGAGAATACAATCTTGGGTTAATCACCCCATGGTTTTTCCCTTAACCGGGTTTTCCATGTCAAAATCTTAGTGTCTTATGTGTTGATGTGTTTCTACTTTTTATTTGAATGCATTATGGTTCATGATTAATATTTTGCTAATCACTAAGAAGATTTAAGTGTTTAATTGGTGTAAGTTTTACACAACTGATTCATCCCCCCTCTCAATTGTGTGCCCTAAGTCTAACAATTGGTATCAGAGCTAAGTTCCTGAAAAAGAGCTTAACCGCTTAAGGAGATCCAGGATGTCGTCCTACAAGAAGGATAGTCCGAAGTTTGATGGAACCAATTTCAATCTATGGAAAGGTCGCATGAAGTGTCACTTGCAATGCATGGGAATGGCATATTGGACCATGGTTACAACATAGTATGTACCTCCACAAGGTGGTCCAAAAGCTGCAAATGAAATCGCAGATGCTGAAAATAATCTGCGAACTATAGAAGCTCTTCTAAGCGCATTATCTGATTCAAAAGTCTCAAATGTTATTGACCTACCGACTGCTTTTGATATTTGGAAAAAATTGGAACTTTTGCATGAAGGAGATCAGTATGTTAAATGTGCAAGGTTACAGAGTCTGAAAGGGAAATTTGAAAACTTGAAGATGAGAGATGATGAAAATATCACTACCTTTATGCCAAGAGTAAATGAGCTTGTTTGTAGAATTAGAAATGTTGGTGGAGTCTTGGATAAAAATGAGATTGTTGGCAAAATTCTCAGATCCCTTCTTGCTTCTTACAAAATCACGGTTGCTGCCATTGATGAATTCAGAGCCCATACAACTGCCACAAGAGATCAATTGGCTATCAAATTGGCTGCATTTGAAATAACCAAGTTTGGAGATGATCCCCCCAAGACTGAATCTGCATTCAAAGCTAGTGCCTCTGTAAATGGTAAACAAAGGTTTGATCTAGGAGAGAACTCATCAAGGAAACTGTCATGGTATGAAAAAGAAAGAAAAGACCTGGAAGAAGAAGAAGTAGAAACTGCTCAACTTGAAGCCCTCATTGCAAAAAGATTACTAAGAGGATCCGGTAAGTATGAAGAAAAATTGCCTTTCAAGTGTTTTAACTGCAATAAGATTGGTCATTTTACCTCAAAATGTTCGGAAAGATTTTCAAGGCAAAATCCTAACAGATCAAGGTTCCAAAAGAATTGTTACTATGTTCATGAAGAAGATGATCATGAAGGAGTAACAGATGATAAATCAGAGACAGGAAACAAATCTGGAAGTGAATGGGTGTTTATTGCCATCAAGGAAGAAGAACCAATATCCTCTGTTTCTATCAATCATAAAGTTGTGGAAAGAGCTCTGGCTGCCCAAGTTGAAGAAAAGGATGATTGGGTCATTGACAGTGGTTGCTCTCACCATATGACAGGTGACAAAAATAAGTTCATAGATTTGGAAAGGTATGAAGGAGGAGTGGTGAAGTTCGGTGATAATTCTGCTGGTAGAATCAGAGGAAGAGGAACTATTTCTTTTGATGGAAGGAACAAAACTGGTAATGTTCTATATGTTGAAGGCTTGAAGCACAATCTTCTCAGTGTTGGACAGTTGGTGGACAAAGGCTATGATCTTCGGTTCAAAAATAGAAAATGCAAGATTTTTGAAAGCTCAGGAACAGAGATTGCATCCGGTACCCAAACTAAAGGTAATATCTTCCACTTGGTTGGCACTGATAAAAGTTGCTTATTTGTTCAAGTTGATCAGAGTTGGTTATGGCATAGGAGAATGTGTCATGTGAATTTTGATAATATCATCAAGATAAGCAATACTCAGGCTGTAAGAGATCTTCCAAAATTGGTGAAACCTACTAATAGCTTGTGCAAAGAATGTCAATTGGATAAGCTGAGCAGAATCACATTCAAGAGTAAGGAACTGTCTTCTACTGGATTATTGGACTTAGTTCATACTGACCTTTGTGGCCTGGCAAGAATCAGGAGTATGCAAGGTGATAGATACTTCATGTTACTAATTGATGACTATTCCCAGATGATGTGGGTAACTTTTCTGAAAGAGAAATCAGAAGTCTTTGAGAAATTTAAAATATTCAAGGCTATGGTAGAAAATGAAACCAGATTGAAATTGAAATGTTTGAGGTTTGATAGAGGTGGAAAATTCACATCTGGTGAGTTCATAGAGTTCTGTGAGAAACATGGAATAAAGAGACAGTTGTCTGCTCCTAGGACTCCACAGTAGAATGGAGTAGTGGAAAGAAAGAACCAGACCATACAGGAAGCATCTAGAACCATGATTATGGAAGCAAATGTTCCTCACATTTATTGGAGAGAAGTTGTCAGCACTGCAGTCTATACTCTCAATTAAGTTCAAATCAGAAGCAATATTGGTAAGACTCCTTATGAGCTTTGGTTTGGCATCACTCCTACTATGAGGTATTTCAGAGTTTTTGGTAGCAAATGTTACATTAAAAGAGATGAATATCTAGGAAAGTTTGATCTAGAAGTGATGAAGGAATATTCTTGGGTTACTCTACTCAAAGCAAAGCATACCGGTGTTATAACAAAAGACTGAGAAAGATGATAGAAAGTACAAATGTGAAGGTTGATGAGGGAATTTGAAAAACCCTCAAGGTTTTATGAATATGATGAAGATGATCAGAATGGTATTCTGACTCAAGAAGCCCAAGCCTCATATGTTAGTCAGATTCAAGCTAATCTAGTAAACCAGGAAGAAGAAATGAGTTTCAATGAGCCTGATCAAGTATTAGAAGTGCAAAAAATTCCTAAAGTTCCCAGGTATGTAAGACTGAACCACTCTGAAGATCAAATCATAGGTGATAAAAGCAAAGGAGTACTAACAAGAAGGAGAATTGCTCAAGATTTAGAAGAGTATTGTTTGATTTCAAAGATTGAACCTAAAACAGTGAATAAAGCTTGCAATGATGAAAATTGGACTAAAGCAATGGAGGAAGAGCTGGTGCAAATAGAGAAAAATCACACTTGGGATCTTGTTCCCAACCTAGAAATAAGAATGTGATTGGAACCAAATGGGTCTTCTGGAATAAACTAAATGAAGTTGGTGAAGTAATCAGAAATAAGGCCAGATTGGTTTGCAAAGGCTACTCTCAAATAGAAGGAATTGATTTTGAAGAAACTTTTGCTCTGGTGGCAAGAATTGAAGTAGTCAGATTATTTCTTGCCTTTGTTGCTTTCAAGGATTTCAAGGTATATCAGATGGATGTCAAGTCTACCTTTCTAAACGGTGACTTGGAAGAAGAAGTGTATATAGAGCAACTGGATGGATTCCAATTGTCTGATCATGGTGATATGGTCTGCAAGTTGAAGAAGGCACTGTATGGATTGAAGCAAGCCCCAAGAGCTTGGTATGAAAGATTGGATAAGCATCTTTTGAAGATTGGTTTCAACAAAGGAATTGCTGATAGTAACTTATATTTCAAAATTGATCATGAAAACATCTTGATTGTTGAAGTATTTGTTGATGATATCATCTTTGGAGGAAGAGATAGTATGTGTAAAACTTTTACAAATCAAATGAAAAGTGAATTTGAGATGTCTATGCTTGGTGAAATGAATTTCTTCTTGGGTTTGCAAATTACTCAAACAAAGAAAGGAATCTTCATTTCTCAGACCAAATATGTAAAAGAATTGTTAAGAAAATTTGGGATGGAAGATTCAAAGCCAATGAATACTCCCATGGCAACCGGATGTAAGTTGAGCAAAGATGATGACTCTCCTAAGGCAGACCAGACAAAGTATAGATCAATGATTGGAGGATTGTTGTATCTCATTCAAAGTAGACCAGATATAATGCAGGCTATTGGTCTTGTTGCTAGATTCTAGGCTGATAGCAGAGAATCTCATGTCATGGCAATCAAGAGGATTTTTAGATATCTAAAAGGAACAGTTGAGTATGGTTTGTGGTATCCTAGAAATCATGATTTTTCTCTTCATGCATATACAGATGTAGATTGGGCAGGAGATGTGGATGACCGGAAGAGTACCAGTGGTGGAGCATTCTTTTTAGGAAAGAGATTGGTTTCTTGGCTAAGCAAGAAACAAGAGGTAATATCCCTGTCTATAACTGAAGCAGAATACATAGCAGCAGCAGGTAGTTGCACTCAAGTTTTGTAGATGAAGCAGATGCTAAGAGATATTAAAGTAGAGTATGAGGATCCTATCACAATCTTCTGTGATAATTCAAGTGCAATAAATATATCTAAGAATCCGGTGTTGCATTCTAAGACTAAGCATATATCTATCAAGTTTCACTTTTTGAGAGAGCAAGTGAACAAGAATGAAGTTAGATTGGAGTTTGTGCCCTCCAAGGATCAAATTGTAGATATCTTTACTAAACCTCTACCTAAGGACTCTTTTGAGTATCTCAGGGAGAAGTTAGGGTTATTGCCCCTCTAGTGATGAACTAAGGTGCACTGAGGTGCATCAGTCTGGTGGATATCATAGTCATATCTTGTGATCTAGATTGATGGGAGCTGCTGCTCAGGGGGAGCAGTAGGTATGATTCTGAAGTATTGGAGTTGCAAGTATGAGCCCTTTGCCATTGATGTCAAAGGGGGAGAGAAGACATGTGAAAAACAAGTGGTTGATGATCAAAGGGGGAGTAGTAAAGGAAGAGAAGACATGTGAATGGTTGTTGCTGATAGGGGGAGTTGTGATAGTAAGGAGAAGTTCTTGTCTTGATGGTTTTTCACATCAAATGTTGCCATCAATGAAAAAGGGGGAGATTGTTGCAAGTATGGGTCTAACCGGTGTTGTCATTGATGTCAACATACTCATGTTGCATTGATGAGAAGGATTGAATGAACATAGAGGAGAAATGGAGACAGTGAAGTGGAGATCCCAGCTAAGATGCAGATTAGAGGTTGAGGTTCAAAGGGTTTTTAGATATGAGTCTTGAGATGATCTAGTCAAGTTTTCAGAGGTCTGCATGAAGATCTGAAGAAGTTATGGTTGTTCAAGTAGAACCGGCTCCGACAGATGTTTAGAGGTGACAAAGTGACACAGATAGGTCCGGTGAGATCCGGTAATGCATTATCCCATTCTGCAAATTTGAGGGAGTGTTGAGGACGTCCGTGTGAAGTGTCAACTTGATTGGTTCATGGTTTGAAGGTCCGGAAGCACCTATTCCTTTGTGACAGTAATGACAGACTGTGTTCTTAAAGCTCTGGATGAAGGAGAGAAGAATTCCAGCAAGCAGATGAAGTGTGGATGTTCTTAAGTGATTCGGGAAAGGTTGTGGTGATCTTTGGATCATGTCCAGTTCATGATTGGTGGTCCGCATTGAAGTTAGAGTGCGCATTTGAAGAATAACCACTGGATGATGGTGTTCTTCTTGAGACTGGCCGACCGGATGTATTACACGTCTTGCGGATGTTCTTGTAGATGTTTGCCAACTTAGATGATTATTCCTAAGTCGATGCCTTGTATAAATAAGGGATTGTGAAGTCTTTCCAAAGTTTGTCTTGTGGTTATGAGTGTGTGGTAGCGAGGAGAAGAGCGAAAGGCAAAGCAGTAGTATTGGGCTTAAATGGAACTGATTCAAGCATGGTGAAGATGTTATTCTCCAGTTCATGTATGTGATACTTATTTCTTTGTAGACAGTGTGTCTCTTGTAGGCAATGAGCCTCTTGTGAGCAGTGTGCTCGGGCAGTGAGCCCTAATTGGCATGTGCCATTTTGTTCCTTCTATTCTTCTAACAGAGAATACAATCTTGGGTTAATCACCCCATGGTTTTTCCCTTAACTGGGTTTTCCACGTCAAAATCTTGGTGTCTTATGTGTTGATGTCTTTCTGCTTTTTATTTGAATGCATTATGGTTCATGATTAATATTTTGCTAATCACTAAGAAGATTTAAGTGTTTAATTGGTGTAATTTTTGCACAACTAATTCACCCCCCCTCTTAGTTGTGTGCCCTAAGTCTAACAGATTTAATGTGTGTGGTGTGTGCGAATAAGGTGTATGTGAGAAAAGAAGAAATCTAAGGTGCAAATGAGGGCAAAACAGTAAGAATAGAGAAAGGATGAAATGTGTAAGATTAGTTTTTGTACTCAACTGGAACTGAAATTTCTGCATGAGTAGATGCTATCAATTAGTTCATATCTCTGTATTTCTCTTGTAATATTATTTTAGGTAGTGAGCCTTCAATTGAGCAGTGAGCCTGAATGCATGTGCATTCCCATTTTGTAACAATACTTTTAACAGGGTATTAATTTTTGTGGGTTAACCCTCACCGTGGTTTTTCCCTTAACCGGGTTTCCACGTCAAAATTCTAGTGTCAAGTGTGTTATTTATGTTTTCTACTCGTGTTATTGATTGATGCTGAAATGTTTATATCACTAATTTGATTATAAGTTACAAACAAAAATCAAAGGAAAGAAAGATGAAAATATATGACAACTGATTCACCCCCCCTCAATTTTTTGGACCTAAACCAACAAGATCTTCCACTAAAATGTCCTCCACAAGCACATGAATGTTCCTTCTCCAAGGCAATTGGGATCTCTAAATTATTAAGGCAATGAAGAAGAAGACCTTCATAACTTCATCAATATAGAACATTTGATAAGATGATGTACCACACTACAAGTCTGCATATGCGAATCTGAGCACTTCTGGATGCTAGATCAAGAAAGGTACCATCACACAAATATTGAAGTATATGGGAGCACCATTATCTTGAATCTATGTTGTCACAAAGGCAACCTCAGGGATTATTAAAGGTATTGTGAGATTATAGATGATGAATTGATAGCTCCCCAAAGAATCGTCAAGGGATAGGAGGGAAGTAGTGCTTACCATTGCATCCACATGTCGATTGTCCTTTTGTGGAATTGTGTTGATTGTGTAAGATAAGAAATTATTCAATAAATATAAGGCCATGTCTCGGTACTGAGATAACTTATCTTGCTTTTCTTGATAAGATCCATCAACTTGTCTTATGATCAATTGAGAATCACCAAATATTGAAATGTGTTTAACATTGAGAAACAAAGCGGCACACAAGCTAGCAATAAGAGCTTCGTACTCTGCAATGTTATTGGTACATAGAAAATTGAGATGGTAAGATAGAGGAATCAACTTACTTGAAGGAGGTACTAGTATAACACCAACACCGGAGCCAATTCAACATCTAGAACCATCGAAGAATAATTTCCACTTATCATCAACATCCATGAAAAGGATTTGATCATCAAGGAAATATTCTTGATTCACAATAGTGAATGTTGAAGGAGCTTCCACTAAGTGGTTGGTCAATGCTTTCCCTTTAATTGTCTTTTGAGAGACAAATTTAAGGTCAAATTATGTTATAGATGTCATGAAATATTTTTTTTAGCAAATAGATGCTTTAAAGGATTGAATTTAACAATTACATTAATTTCAACATTTAAGAGATAATGTCTCAATTTTTGTGCTACAAAAACAAGAGCTAGGCATTGCCTTTCTATCGCAATGTATCGCATTTCATAATTGAGCAATGTTTGGTTGATGTAATATACAACACATTTTTTTCCATGGTCATCATGTTGTGCTAACAAAGCTGTGAGAGCATTAGGAGATGCCGATGTGTGGAGAATAAACGATCATCTAAAGACGACTGATTGTAATATAGGCGAATTGGCAAGATATCTTTTGAGATCATCAAAAGCTTTCTGACAATCACTATTCCATTTAAATTTAGATTCTTTCTTGAGTAGTGTGAAAGGAAGAGTCTGATCTGTGAGTTGTGAAACTAATCAATGAATAGCCTAAATCTTCCCTTGCAAACTACAAAGTTGTGAAACATTTTTAGGAGGTGGCATGTTAACAATGGTGTCAATATTTTTTGTGCCTACTTCAATACCACGATGCGAAACAATGAATCCTAATAGCTTACCACTATCAATGCCAAAGACCTATTTATGAGGATTGAACCGTATGTTGTATTTACATATACGCTCAAATATTTGACAGAGAATTTTGATGAGGTCCTAGTGCAAAATAGATTTGGCTAGAATTTCATTGGCATAATCCTTTAAGATGTTATGCATGAAATCATGAAAGATAAGTGTCATAGCATGTTGATAAGTCACACCAATGTTCTTTAATCCAAATGACATGACAACCCAAAAAAAGTTCCCCAAGGAGTTACAAAAGTTGTTTTATATTGATCATGAGGATTGATGAATATTTGACTATAACCAAAGAAACCATCCATAAAGGAAAGTAATGCATGGCCAGTGGTAGAATCAACAATCATATCAATAGGAAGAGGAAAATCATCCTTTGAAGATGCTTTATTCAAATCTCAAAAATCATTACACATTTGAATATAGTTTTTAGATTTAGCGACAACCACAATATTCGAGATCCAAGGCGAGTAGTCAATAGGGTGGATAAAACCTGCTTGTAAAAGCTTCTCTATCCCATATTTGACCAACAATGCAACCTTATGATTCATCTTGTGTATCTTTTGTTTTACTGGTTTAGCATCAGGATGAATTACAATATTATATGTTACCATCTGAGGATCTATGCTAGGCATATCAGAGTATGTCCAAGCAAAAAGGTTAGGATATTCATGTAAGAGAGATGTGATTTCTTGTTTTTCTTATGTGTCTAGAAAATTTCCAATAAGGATGAATTTTTCAAGGTCATCCTTATCCATCGAAACATCGACAGTCCTCCCATGAATGAGAGTATTGCAGTCTTGAATGTCAGGAGGATGAAGGGATTCTATAGGTGACTCATGAGATGCCAAGATATCATTAGATAAACAAGTGTGCTTCCCAAAGTATTCTTCCACATTTGAATAATAAGGAAGTCCATGATCATTATGGTAATGAGGCAAGTGATCATAAGCTCCTAAGCATTTAGCTAAAGCTTCATCTTTTAAAGACATATCCAAGGAATATCTTGAAATTAGAATTTGTATCAACTGATTCTGGATATACCCATTTAAGTGTAGATTATGAAATCGTGTTGACATTTAGATTAGGACAACAAGTAGCTTTAGTGGACTTTGAAGGATGATATCCATGTCCAAATGAAGAGTAATGTTGATTAGCCTCCAAAGGGACTTTAATATCTTGCTCCTTTATACCACAACCATTACCATTGTATCCACATTGAGAGAGGATTTGAAAACCTCAACCCTAAATAGATGTCATTTCCAAAGAGGAAGGAAGCAACCCATAGGCCTCATATTCAATAGTATAAGAATAAGTGTTGTCATCGTTACTTTTCAAAGAAATTTTAGGTGATCTAGGAGTAGAAATTGAAGCCACCTTAGAACTTTTTAGCTTTGACAATGAGACTATATACTCCCCTACAAAGGTAGGTGTAAAGTCTAATGAACCCCATCATCACCAAAGAGTGTATTGGAAGGTGAATCGGATTCTTATACAATAATCTCCTCAAGAGAGGGAGAAGAATTGATTTTAGAAAGAGGAGTAGTGAGAGAAAAGGGCTTAAAATATCGACTATTTTAGCCTCAATTTATAAACAACTTTCTAGAGTTGGATCAACTTCAATTGTATGGAGTTGATTGTTATGAACAAACTTAATTGATCGATGAAGGGTAGACAGGACTTCCCCCATGGCATGAATCCAAGGTCTACCAAGAAGAAGATTATATGAAAGAGCATTAGACATGACATAGATAAGGGTAGGAAATGTCACAAGGCCAACCCTAAGAGGTAGAGAGATAGTACCCAATGATTGCCTACCAACACTATCAAATCCATGAATGTTGAGTTTATATGGTTTAATGAGAGAGGTGTCAACATTGACTTTATGTAACAAGTCTATGCCACATACATAAAGACCTAATCCACCATCAATCATGGTACGTCTAACTCTCATATTATGAATGAAGATTAATATTAGAAGAGGCTCATTTTGGTTTTGAACTTCTATGGGAGGTAATTCATGTGGTTGAAATATCATATCTAATTGTCACATGCATACAATCTAACAGACCTCCTACATCATTTGACTAAACAGTAGGTGGAACAATCACCTTTTGTAAAGCTTCTTGGAGCATTTTGTGCTATGTAGGTGATGTTTGTATCAAATCCCATAGAGATGTCTTTGTTGGAGTAGCTCAAATCTGCTCAACAAGATCATAATCTCTAGCATTATGAGTAGGAAGATGAGGTGATTGAAGAAGAATAGGTTGAGAAGGTGGAAGAGAAGCAGGAACAAATTGTATTTGTTTCTTTTGTTTATTGTTTCTAGTGTTATATGCATGAGCAACCTCATGATGCATGGGTTGATGCGACACATTTTAATTGAATGGATTGTTTCTAGTGATTTGTTTTGCATAATTGAATATATAACTAGGAGGTCTAGGTATTTTTCAAAGAACCGCCTATTGTGATAGATGATAGAGGATTATCATTGTGAAGATGCACAATAATTTTAGGTTTCTCAGGTTCTTTTGGAGAACCAGGGACAAAAATTGTATTTATGATTCTTTGAAATAGAATTGGTTTAGGAGTTGTAGAGGATGATTTTGTCAAGATGAATTCATACAAGGCTTCATCTAACATATCAAAATCATCACTACTAAACATCTCATTAAATTCACTAAAATTTTGAATAAAGTAATCTGACATGGTTGTATATCCTACTTTTTCAAAATTTATAATGATAAAGCAAAGAAGAAGGAATGAAATGAAGTACCTTAATGCTCAATGTTAAATTAACGAAACTATGAACAACAATGCTTCAATTATGTTATCTGACAAATAGCTAAAACATACTCAAAATTTATCAATTTCCAAGCTAGAATTACCATAAAATAAAATTTTAGGTAACCCTAATCAATATATATAAAACAAAGCAAGATGTATGACTAAAGAATGTATATCAAGCTTAATTTTAATCATATCTAAACATCAAATCAGAAAAATGATTTTCACTATAATGATCTAATTTCATGAATTGTAAACAATATCACAAACATAGGCTATATTCAATCTAAAAACACATGATTATTTTCCAAATTTTCAAATGACAAAATGCAAAGCATGCACTAAAGACAAATAATGACTAGGTACAATAAGTAAACTTACTTTAATCAACCTAACAATACTAAAATGATCCAAAACAACACACTAATCTCTAAACCCATGGTTTAAGACTAGCTAGGTTTTTATGAAATGCAAGGGTTGTGTGACCCTAATGATGAATTTAAATGGAAAATTTTCTATATGAAATCAAGGAAATGATGAATGCACTTAGTCTAAATCAAATCTATAATAGAAAACAAATTTTTTCAGAATGAAGAAGGATGAAAGAGTGTAAGAAGAGTCGAGTTCACCAAAATGTTATGTGGAAAAGAGTGATCTAGCCTTAGGAGTTAAACTAAGTCAAACTCTCTTCTACAAACATTGAGACACAAACTAAGCTTGGCTTCTACCCTTGAGGGAGAGCCAAACTATAGGGGTTCTACCTCTTTTTTGTATAGATGAGTGTCAAACCAAATTTAACCAATCTAGCTAGGGCACAAGATCAAAACCCTAATTGAGAAAGATTAAGTTACAAATAATTGTAGGAAGCAAAATTTGAGAAACTAATTAAAGAGAAGAAGTAAAGGAACCATTGAGAACCTAGATTTGATAGAAAAAATGCCTAGGACTAGGTGCCTAGCCACCCTAGGCCTTTTTTAGGGTTTACATAAACTGCAACTTTCATTGAGTCTATACTTGTAACATCTTCGATCTCCCAAACTGATATCTCCCAAAACTTGTTCGTCTAGTCTGCACATAAGAAAGAAGGGAAAATTATTTGTGGATGTATAGGAGATTTCCTCAATCAAGCCCCTTTTTGGTATTCCTACCTCATGGGTAGCCAATATTAAATCTAGATGTTGTGTGTGCTCAGAAACCCTAAGTGTGAGCAGTAACATGCAAGATCTCACCAAATAATATCAAACCCTAGTCCTATATGACTCAAGCAAATAGGAAGGAATGATACCAAGGATGTTTCACTCAAGGAAGCTCAAAACTTCACCTCAAGTATGAAGATTCATGGAAGGTTTGTTGAATAAGAAGGTGATGTAACCATACCCTTTGAGGGTACTCAATATAAACTCAATTTGATGGCTCCAACCCTTCTCCCAATCATGCAAAGTGTTTCAACCTAGGAGCCAATGAGATAAACTCAATATCTCATCTTTTAGCCTTCATAAAAATCTTTCCAAGAGAAAAGTAGAACTTCACTTGATTGAAAACCTACAATAACACCATAGCATTGAGAGCAATAGCAATAGAGATCTTTTTCATATCAAAATCAATCCTTTTATCTAGTTTTAAAATGAGGTAAGTCACTTACTTTTATACAAGGCTATAGAAAAGAGTAATTTGAATTAAAATGCTGACATAACATGCCAATAAACAAATTTGAATTTAGGGTCGGCCTAAACAACATCAAAGTCAACTTGTACCCTTCAATTGTATCCCTAAACATGGGAGGGACTAGCGCCCTGGGCCCTGGGGCAATTTAGGGCTCAAGCCCGCTCCTAATGCGAGGCTCTCTAAATCTCAATTTATTTATCAGGGTCATGATGAAACTTTAATCAAAATCACACCATTTTTTTATAAACGGGGTCAAAAGAGGATTTTAAGGTGGACCTAAAAATGGACTAGGCTTGGGCTCACTAAAGGGAGGAGCTAAACATAGTGAAATTGTGCCTACACACAAGTGTATAAAATTTACAATGTAACACATCCATAAACATGAAATAATCTACTTTAATTGCAAAAACACAACATTACTCTCAACAATTTGCAAGGAGCTTGCTATGAATTCAATTTACCAGTTTGAAAAAGGCATAATGCTTAAAAACTAAGCTTAATTTACCTTGCATTAGATCGATAATTCATCACAATTAGAAATTTATGTGAAGATCTAATAGCATTCCCTTATCGATTTCAAGTTTTTGTGAGTTTTGAGGTCTTAATGTTGGTTTGCAGGAGTTAGAGGGTCTTCAGGATATGCAGGTGTAGGGATCAGTTAGGAATATTGCAAGGAAAATGGGGCTATATGGATAATTCCATGTGTATATCAGCTTCCTACAATTTGATGAACAAGTATAGTTGTGGAAGTATATGCTTCACATGGATCTGCAAAATTGAGGACTCTAAGGATATAAACTAATCTTAGCCACAACCCCATAAAAGGTCAAGCTGAGCATCATGACAGAGATTAGAGATCTTCTAGGATTTACAAGCATTTCATTGTATATTAGATTATGGGACTTTTGTGGGCATCGAGATATATCCCTATCTCATATGAAACTCTGCAAAAGGTTCGGCCTTTGTTCTTGGCGAAAATATCGAGTGGCCAAGGGTATTATGGGGGTTACTAGGTATTCAGGACATATCTATGTCCGTGTTAGAGATCTGCAAGGTAACAATGCAACAAAGAGTGAATTTTCGAAGGTAAGTCAATTTTTTTGGGAGTTTCGACATCTTTGGGACATATCTATGTCCCTTGCAGAATCTCATGAAGTGATGTTAGCAAAGGTGTTGGCAGAGATTCAAGGGTGGCGAGACTTTTAGTTCTTGTTGTAAATGTCCATAAGTCTATAATGACTTTGCAATTTAGTTTGCAAAGGTACCTTTCCAGTGTAGAGGATACTTTAGGATATGTAGGGGCTAGAAAAGGATACTTTAGGATTATCCATATCTTGAGGAAAAGTCTACACAACTGGAAAGGGCCAAAAGTTCCACAAAAAGGGCAAAAACGATTAGGAAACTTAGGATATACATGAAATATAACATTTAAGTATAAGTAACATTCCCATATAGAAATTTACTTCCTTATAATTTAAGTTATATTTCATGTATATAGTTTTAGGATGTTTGAGAGTGGTTTTGGATCTCCATGAGTTAAAATGCAAATTCTAGGTTTTGGAGGATCTTATAACATTTTAGACTTGGTCAAATTTCAGTGGGCACACCATCCCAGATAAAAAAAATGAGGCAAACACAAAAGGACCTCCTGAAACCATGCCAAGCATCAAATAACCTTGATCCAACTCAAGCACGTCAAATTGACTCAATGGATCACAATTTTCACAATTAGGCCAAATTGGGTGACTAGAAAATGGAGTAATTACAAGTTGAAACACCAAAAGAGGGTGTGAAAACCAACCAAAATTGCATTTAAGTCATGCCATGACAAATGCATGCATCTAGAAACATACATGCTAACCAGAACCTCATAAAGCTGTGAGGATTGGAACTAATCATGCTCAAGCCACCAATTCCAAAACATCAAGATGCTCCCAAAATCAAAAGAACCACTTTCTATGGCACAATACTAGAAACCTGAGACTCAAACCAAACAATCCAAGAAAAAGAGGGGATCCACATTTGTGACAATGGGCCGTGTGCAAGGTACAACACTAAGCAGATAGACTTGCTTAGCCTAACCACCCTCTTCAACTACTCTTATTTAGTACTCTTTGTGAGTCACCTAACAATGCAATTTGTTAGTTCTAGTGGCCCATAAGATTTTGGTATGGTTCCTAGATCTCATAGTGTGCTAGCCCTAGAACCATACTTGGCATCCTTCTAGCTCTCGTAGTGTGCTAGAAATGCCCCTTTTGCATTACTTTCTTTGCTTTCTTATGTGTGATTAGTGTTAGGTAGTTATAGAATGTGTATTAGATCATATGACTTGCTAACCTTGATGTTTAGGAAAACCATATCTAATCAATATTTTTTATCATAGATTATATATATGTAGTTCTAATAAATTACCTCTTGTGCAGGTTTTTGTTGTCTAATATTGTGGTTTTGCAGGTTCTCAGCCTAGGGGCTTCACTCCTCTGCTTGAAGAACTCTTTGTGGCTTCTACAGTATCCTTTTTTAAGGTAATACTTGTGATGTTATTTCCTTTCTACTTTAGCGTAGTCATAAGCCTACTAAAGGATTAAATGTAACATAAAAAATTGCATACACTTGCAATTTCACACTACATTTTGTGCTCAATTTGGTGTCTTCTCCCCTAGCATGTTTTTAGGATCATTTTAGCCTTGCCTTAAACTTTTTTCCATAACCACATGTGCTTTTGTGTTATTTTCAATCATTTGTGTTCATTTTTATGAAACTTTTTTTTAGTGCTTTATCTATCTCATTTTCTAATGGTGTTCCATGTGACCAGGAATTGAAGTTGCCTAGATGTGAGTGCTTAGCACGGATGTCAATGCGACGTTCTAGCATCTCGTGCCTATGTGGCACAAGGTGACCATTTTTGGGCATTACTAACCACCTCTAGAGATGATTCAAGATTCCAATAACACTATTGCACCACCCCAAATGTCTATGTTTGACCATATCTCTTTATTTTCCCTCTCACAATGCAATTTTTGAATTCCATCTTCTATTCTCACGAAATCTTAGTGAACTCTCTCTTGGCTTTGCAACTCTTGTGAAGTTTCTATGAAGCTTGGCTCTATTGGTGATCGCCTACAATGTTCTATTATGCTCCTTCAAGTTTATTTTGTAGTTGTACTCTTTTGGTGCATTTTCATGTGAATTCTTGAAGATTTTGTGCTTTCCTTTGTAGGGTTTTATGAAACCATTGTTTGTTGGTTAATTTACTCTAGTTGGGTAGATTGTGCTTCATACAGTAGGTGATTGAGTTTTATTTTACTCTTTTTTTTCTTCTTATTATTGTGTAACCCATTGTCATTAGTTGCATAGTGTGGTTATCTCTCATTTTCTCTCTCTTTTCATTGTCATTGCACTATTTTTCTCACTTAGCCTTGAGTAGATTAGTTTGTTTACAAATTTCATTTGTCATTGTTGTTTATGTCTTAGACACACTTAAGAAGCAAGAGCACACACACTCTTTTTCAAGATATTTCATCTTGGTTTCCCGTGGAGGTTGGAGAAACCAAAATAGGGGCTTGACCTAAAGGCAAGCTCCTTAGCAGCCCAAACCATTTCCTCTATTCTATTATAGGTTGTTGGTTTTAGTGAGGAGATTCATCACTTTAGTATTGGTTTTGTGATCTCTTTCGAAAACCATCTTCCATTTCCTTGCTACTTTATTTTGTTCATTTCAATTTTATTAAACATCTTTCATCTTTGTGTTGTGCAAGTGATACGGAATCAAACTGAGTTAACACTTTTTAGTTTTCAAGCTCTTGAGACTATACCATGACAAGCTAGCATCCCTAGCAATGAGCTCTATCCTCTGGTGCCAGGTTCCTTTGTGACCCCTCTTCTTGGTTCTATACTTAAAAAATTTTGTAATTTTGTTTGTAGTTGTTCATTTCTAGCATTCAATTAGTTTTCCTTTATCTCCCAAGCATTTAGTTTAATTTCTTTTCTCATATTTCTTAGGACAAAGTGGGTCTGTTAATGTTAGTCTATCTAGAGGAGTAAATAGCAAAACCAAGGACCTTAGTGTAGTTGTAATGAAAAGTTCCCTTGATTAACACGTTAGTCAAGGTGTAATTTTTTTCTCCTTGACAACATCATCGATCTTCAAACCTAGTGAGGAGAGTATCATCCAGACATTTTACCACCCAACCACGAAGCAATAAGCTTCCCTAGCCCTACTCCCAAACTAAAGAAACTCACCCTTCATGAAGGGTCTAACAAATTGAAGCTGATATGCATGAAGGAATCTGGTGCACCATATGAATCACCGACAATCTAGCATACCTATATGCTCATGCAACATATATCTAATGCACATGTCTATTGATAAACATGTTATGGGAGATAATATAAATCAAACTAAATATTAAACTAATATTTGATTTCAAGGTATGGCCATACCATCTTTTGTCCATAAGTAGATTAACCTACAATTCTTTGATTTCCCATAAATGACACCTATCCATACTCTCTCATGTTCTACTTATAGAAATAACTAAAGTAAAGATAACAACATATAGTTGAATCATAACCATTCCTTAAAATTAACATAATAATCCATAAAGGATAATCAACATTGAAAGATGCAATCATTAATGTCCTAATCAAATATTTATATAATCACAGAATGAAAAAAAAAAAATTTCCAGAAGAGAAGTCACTATTTGACAATTTCATAGTATTCAATCAAGTTTTTCCAATAATTATTAAACCAAGTAAGAACATCCATTGATCTATCTTCAAAGATGTTATATCACAAATTTCGGTATCTTCACATTCATAGATTCAATTCACTAATCCACTCAATTCTTGAGAAAATAGAATTCTAAGGTAAAGAATAACACTTAACAATCACATAAGATCTCACAAGGTTTCACATGATTTAATTGGAAGCAAACTAGCTTACACATAACCATCTTCTACAACCAAAATTAACTAGGCTCCTGGATTACCTCAAGAGAATTCATAAAGCCATATTAGTTCTATCACAATCAATCTATCCCAGTATATAAATACTTAAACTTTTATTTACAACACTAAGGTCCATTACAAGAACCTTCTAGTACTAAATCAAGAGAGCTCTACTTACAAGAGCCTTTACATTAATAAGACACAATAATTCTTGTCTAAGAGTAGTTTAATGGAGAATAAGACAAATGGAAATACTCTCCAAATTTGTGAAATAACATTCAAAAAGGTAAGTGGAAATTGATATTCTCCAAATTTGTGATACTGAACAGGATGATGTTGAGATTCTGGAGACACCCGAGAAGGAAGTACAAAGTGCCAGAGAAGGAGATTCAAACAGGAAGCTTGTTCAGGAGTTCGATGAGGTTAAGTCCCGGCTCTCAGCTATGGAAGGTAAAATTAAGGTGTTAGCGACAGTTTGTATGAAGTTCATCCACAGGGCGGGCACCACTTTTACTACTCTATAGGAAGAACACACAGCTAAAAAGGATGCGAAGACTGAGAACAATGAGGAGCTACTTAAGTTTCTGAAAGATTATTAGAAAAAACTATTTAATTAGTTTTTTCTTATGTTCTATTTTCTAGGCTTTGTTTCTTTTTGATACTGGTATGAACTATTGTTGCTAGTAAGCTATTGCTATGTTGTTGGTATGCCTTGGGCCTATTTTGTTGCTTGTTGAGTTTTTGTTATTGGGATCTGCACCTGTGTTTGCAACTTATTAATATCAAAAACATTCAAAAAGGTAAAACCTATCAAAGTCATGTATAAGATAACCAATACTCATAGCATACATAGACATAAATGATAGATAGTCATTATGCAAGCATCTTATTCTCTTAAATTTCAAATTATTCCACATATTAAATGATAAATTTAGATTGCAAGATAAAAATATTTTCCATATGAAAGACCTACATTGTCACATGCTTGATTCATGAAGGGTTGGTCTACATATCTTTTTACAAAGGTTCATAAAAGCATGAATAATACTATTTGTTGACACTCAAAACTATAACTTGACAAACCCTGAGATGTAACTCAAGATCTAGACCCAATGATGCATGTTGATTAGGCAAAACTAATGATTAGACTACAAAATTTAGAGGCTAATTGATAGAAATGGGATACTTCTCTTCACAATTGGCTTTGTACAACCAACAAGCCTTCAACAAGCCACACCTAATGTATAAGAAGACCCCAAAGGTTATTATCTTACTTATAACAAGACCAACAAACCTATTCATAATAGATAATAGTAGGCTACCTTTGTAGCAAAAGATACAATGCCAATTTATACTCTCTTAGGTTAATCCCCTTAAAATTTACTCACCTTATATGCAACTTGGTAACCACATAAGTATAACTATATAAGAGCTATCATATATCAGATCTTAATGATTTAGAATAAATTAAAAGCATTAATTTATAATTGTGGGAAAGTCTAACAAGCATGGATTTCTCAATGTATATCATATTAACATAAACTATTAATCATATCAATCAGGAGTAAAAATCAACATTAAACTTGATTTAATTCTATTTTGTTTCTACCTCCTTACCCCTTGAGAAATTAAGAATAAACAAATGCTACCACTTCAACCCATGGATACCCTAAATTGACTCCTTCTAACTATTCACCAAACTTTGGACGGACAACATGAACTTCTCGAAGCATTTTGGCAACCAACCAAAATCTCTTCATAAGTGGGAATAATTTTTGGGGAATATATTCATCTTTAAGTTTGCTTAATTTCTTTAAATTGTATGTATATTTACACTGACAGGTCCAGGGTGGACTTTGAACTATTCACAGAGTTGGCTTTTCAATTAGTATAGTGTTTTTAGTCCAAAATGAATTTACTCCAATGGCATGGCCATTCTACTTAAATATCTTCCATTTCAAGGTCAAACAATCATTTATTGGCGAAAATTGACTCTTGATTGTTGAAGTGGAAGATATTTAAGAATAGTCTGACATGGCTTCAACATGTTTGTGTGTATTGTCATATTATGCGGGGGTTCGCAACCATAAGAAAGATGCGGGGTTGCCAACCATAGATGGAAGGGGGTTGCCGTTTACTCTCGATTCAGCGCGCTGTCGCCCCCTTGTTAATATGCATGGAACATACTATCCTCCCTTCCCGCGTACTATAGTTCGCGAGCGCGACAGGTGGCGAAAAAAATTCATGATGACTTGTTCGCATATGCACAACCTTAGATATAATGCAAAAGATGGATTCAAAATAATTAATAATTAGGTCATAAATATTCTTGATACTAAATGTGAAACTCATTTTAACTGGGGGTGAAAGTAATTTAACATACATTAGAGCCAAATTACAATATTTCCACAACTAGATACCAAACTAAAATTAATGAACACTTCAAATTTGAAAACCTCCCACAATAGGTGGAGAACTACTTAGACTCGAAGCTAAATAGAAATGTAATTGAAATGCATTTTAAATGTAAGAAGGATAGGAAAATCATGACATGATAAAAACTATATGTGAAATCTTATGAGTGAAGTCAAAATTAGATTTTGAACCCTAACTTATCAACAAGATAAACTAGAATAGAAAATCCTTAAAAACTTTCTAATAAAGGTTTCGAGATGAAAAAAGGAAACTTTTTGTTTTTTTAGATAAAAGGGAGGAGCCCCAGACTATATATTATATTAAGGGAAGTATTTGCATAGAGTATTATAGAGGGGGGATCAATATTTCCTCGCCCCTCACAACGAAAAAACCCCTAACTGCCGGTATAGAAGAAAAACGATTTTAAATGAAACAAAAAACCATCATCAATAGACAACAAAAAACGAAAGGCACCAAAAAACGCCACCACCACCAAGCACTTGAAACATCAACTATTCGATAACCCTGGCCACGGCTCCTAGGATAGCGACCATTTCGTCATCTTCCATCTAGTCCTGGGGATCCTTCGCTTTTGCATCGGAAGCGTTTTCCATCTCCTCAGAAAGCCTTCAAAGATGTGGAGCTAGGTCGGCTGCATGGAACCTTAGGAACCTCATGGAAATAAACATGGCTTTGCACCTCTACCTGACCTCCTTAGGGACCAAGTGAGCATGCCCTTTGAGGGCTCTTTCAAGCAAGCAGATACAGCCGCAACTGAGGCCGTGCTACATTTTCTTGTAGATGCATTCATAGGACCTCCTAGTGCGCAACTTCTCAGAGGGAAACAAGCTGCCAACTCAAGCATCACCAACCATAATATCATAATTTCGTATCGCCGCATTCCACCTTTCGATGCTAAACAACCGACAGTTAATAACTCCCATTGCTATAGGAAGAATAAAATTTGCATCTTGCACAATGTCCATGAGATTGGATAGGAACACCGACACCATGTCAGACCATTTAACTTCCCGCTTTGGGGTCCCTAGCAGCCATTTCTGGTTGCAAATGGTTTGAACAACGAATTGGGCGAGAGTACAGTAAAGCTGGAAAATGCTGATGATGTCCACAGTGCCCACGGTGCCCTTTATAGTCGGCTCCCACTGAAAGGGGGGAAGGAGATTCTGAAGTTTGCTACCTCGCCCTACACAGAAACCACAACTGCAACACCATGACGGCAGCGGCTACGGGGCATTCAGGATGCACCTATGGCATCGATGGTGGCATAGAAACTGCTGATGCCCATGCATCCATAGTCATACAGCCTGCTCCGCCAGTAGCTGTCTCATCGCCGGCGCCCAGTACCTGTAGTTATATGCCCGATGCAATTATTGGTCCGGACAGCAGAGGGTGATGTGACTATTAAAAATTGGCATCATCTGCCGCCAGCTCAGTTTCAAATTTGCCCGCGCTCTATTACATTAAATGGCAAGACGGGGAAGAATCAAACTCAGAATTCTTGATTTAAAGAATTAAACTGAGAATTTGCCCGCGAATTTGAGAAGACAGCGTTTGTTAAGCAAGACGGGGAATGTGAAGTAGTTGAGAGCTGATCAAACGAATATACTTCTGACCTAAATAACATGGAGGAAATAATGTGAAAAGAGGCAAGTAGAATCTGAAGAAATCCGCTTCCCTCCGGTTAAAAGATGGCATAATGTAATCGTCTAAAAATTGTTCGTATTTTTTGTAATATCTTCTACAGGTACATGTACTCAACAATAGCTGCAGCACCTCAATAATGAAGTATTACAGTATCTGTGGTTACAATTTCTTGATTAGAGGGTTTGTGATTGTGTTTCTGTTAAGAGAAAATGAGCTGGGAAGACGAGAGAATAGGCCCGGATGTGAGTGCTGTGGGGCGTTTAGTGAATGATTGCATAAGCAGAGGCTGCTACACTTCTCCTGATTTGGAGGAAGCCCTCGAAGCTTTCAGATACTCCAGTCATCCTTACTCTTCTCCTCGTAAAGATGTAAACAAATGCCACCCTTTTGTATTTCTCAAAAATTTGAACTTCACAAAAACCCACACATTTTTTAACCTCTCAAAAACCAACCAAATTTCAGTTCACAAAAAAGCCCAAATTTCTTTACTAAACAAAACGACTAAAAAAATATAACTTTAAGAAAATGCCCAAAAATTTGAACTTTGCAAAAGCCTCCAAAATTTGACTTAACACAAACACCAAATCCTCTTAAACTCAAAAAAATTATGCTTACAAAACCCCTGAAAAAATTCTGAGGTTTTAGTAGGGTTTGGAGTTCTGCAATTGCTTCTTCATGTTGATATTCTACATTCGATAAATCTCGTGTTTTAGGGTGGGGGGTGGGGAATATTATTTTTATTGTTGCTATTCTCCATTTGACAAGTTTCTTTTGTTGTAAGGGAAAAATCAACCGGGCTAAACTAAGTGCCCGAAGGCTCCTTTGACCGATATGTGGTTGTATTTATCACAGCATCAGGGAAGGACTTATATTTTATAGGATGGAGTACTTGTTCTATTCTGCATTATAGAAATCTGCTATATTTTAGGGGAAGAATTGGTTGAGCTGCACTAGGTGACTGTGGCTACTGTACCCTATACTTCGTTGCTTTTTTATACTGTTAGGGCAAGACTTGCAATAAACTAGATCAGATGCATATTGCCATACTACAGATCCACAGCTTCAAAATTGACCCAAGCCCAATTCCAATTTCACATAATATCCAAGGATATGTTGGTGGTGGATATCATCATCGACAAGACATATAAACACAGAAAATACATAAACATGCTCAAATGTGTGCTACTACACAATTCCATTAACTCAAAATGTGATTATATTACAAATCACTGAATGCTGTTGCATTCATGATCATTTGATCATTACACTTGACTTGCTTACTTGATCATTACCCGCACTTCTTGACTTGATTACATTGCATTACATTATGCCTCTTTTATAGAGGTCTTTGCTCATGCCTTGCCTTTCTAGGCTCTTCCATTCTTCATCTAGAAATAATTTGTTTCTAGAAACTTCCTCTAGAACTTTCTAACCTAGAACCTTCTTTCTAGAATCTTGTTTGTCTTATCTAGACTATTTTAGAAACTTTCTAATTTCCTCTTTTGTCTTTTTGCCCTTTTGTCTTTTTCATTATGTGGGAGAAATTACTCTCCAACACTCCCCCTTAATTTCGACCACATATATTTTGTCTTCCAAGTCTCATCTTCCAAGTCTGCTGACTTATCAATCCTTTTCTTACATGACTATTTTCAAGATCTGCTAATCTCCCACTCACTGTTGCGATAGTCCTTCAAGCTTTAATCTTAAATTTTCAGAACTTCAAACTGGAAGTCCTTTCTCTATTTTTATCTTTCCATTTTGGATGATGCCTCAAACCTTCAAATCCTTTTTGATTGTTATCGTCTTTCACAAATGAACATCTATACTTAAACAAACTTTTCAGCATACCTGTAATTTGTTGCCAACTCGATCCAGAAACAAATCTACAATCCATTTTTATGTATTCTGTCATATTTTTCAATTCTCTTTGCCAATATATCTTATCACAATGATTTCTTAAACCACATATGCTACATGGATGTAGATCCCAACACTTGTCCTTAGTATGTCCTTGCCTATGACAATGAGAACAATGCATTCCTTTGACAAATTTCCTTGAACCTATTATACCTATAACATCTTTTTCTTTAACATATCCAATACCTTCATACTTTGGCCTTACTATCAGCTCTATTTAATTTTTTTTTACTAGAACAGCAGAATCTGTTTCTATACCATAGCATCAAAATCTACACTGCATCAAATTTATCCGTCAAAAAGCAAGTGCCCTAATAATTTGTTTCATTCACTTTTCAAATAACAATTATTATACGTTATCAATTTTCAGCTGTCATACTAATTAATCTATTTTGATTTGTGCTTGAATTATATGCATTTGATTTGCTTCATTTAATCTATGTTGATTTGTAGAGCTACATTCTTCTAATTTGAGTAGGCTAGAATAAGCTTAGGGAAAGGTTATTTTCATTTGCAACAATTTAATCAATCTAATATTAAAAAACTACAGTCAAACCCACCAACCTAGCACCAGTAAAAATGTGTTGTCAATCCCATTTGTTCTAGCATTCCACAAAAACACACCTTCAATCTGATGTCATAAAAAAGAAATACCCCATCTATTAGTCACTTAGCTAAAATGTGCAATGCGTGCGCTCCATCTAGTCACTGATATCTAAAATAAATCTGTTTCATATCTAGACAATCTGATAACAAAAATGTCTGCTCATCTCGGCACTATAGCATCAACGAGGATGTGTGCTCCATCTAGTCAAACCGGGAGCATCAATGTCTCCTTGGGTTTAATCTTCCAATTCTAATCACTAAAGATGTGTGCTCGACCACGTCAAAACTAATATCCATCTAACCCTTTCACCTTGGTTTAATTTTTCCAATTTTTGAAAAATATATTTAATTTACTGTTCTGTTAATAATGTAAATTACCTTCACAAAGATAGAGCTCTCTTTATATCTTATTTTACTTTAATTTAAGGAATACTCTTGTAGTGGTTTATATAAAAAAGAGTGCTTCTGACTGTAACTGTGTAGTAGTTTTTTTCATCATCATTTTAGATGACGCGCTGTCATCCATCATCAGGGAGAGGAAAAAATCATTTTGTGTTATTCAAATGCAAAAAAAAACTACTACACGGTTTCAGTCAGAAGCACTCTCTCTTACTACTGTGGACTTTGTAAATATGATATCTCTATGTGACTAATAAAAGTAAAACCGGAATTGTCTGTATAATTTCATCCACAACATTTCAAATATACCATGATAAAGAAAGACTCAACCAAGTCATCTAAAAAGAATAATCACCAACAATTGATTAGTTTCCCACCCATCAGATTTTACAGTTAATGAGCATGTAAAGAACCACACTCCTCTATTCAAGTTTTAGACATAAACTCAAACCACCAATGTCTCATTTACCCACTACAGAAATCAGTTTTAGACAGTCATGCTCAAACAATATAAAACCCAATATCATATGAATTCATAAAATTCCAATGACTGTTGCAATTACATTCAAACAAATGCACAATCCAAAACATAAATTTTCATAGGTGTAGTAATTGCAGTGAAACAAAGACAAAACCCAATATGAATATCAATACTTAAATATCTATGTCCATTGCAATTGCAGAAACACATACCACTTGATACCATGTAACAAAATGTCTGTCTCTAGCCTTATCAGGTTTCCATGGCTTCTATATTTTATCTTATGTTTGTTCCAATGGGCGCTTGAAGAAATTTACTATCATTATCATCATCAGCAAGAAAGATTGTTGTAGTATTATGAGCAACAACACTATGCAATACATAGATATAGAAAACAACACTAAACAGGAAACTGGGTCTGAATATATGGTGGTGCCCCCAAAACAATAAAAACTAGTGTTTACATTTGGCACTAACTATGGACAATTGTCAACTGCAATGAAAGGTATACAAAACACCTGTCCTCTGCACCCCTCCCACACAAACACCTACATGTAGCAGGGAATAAAACACAACATTTGAAATTGTTTTGATTTTTTTTAGGTTCATGCTTAATTCAATGAATGTTGTTGTAGTTTATTATTTTATGTATTGTTAGGTGCTCATTTAAACAAGGGCTGGAACTTGAAAATTGGGACAAACACAAACACCTAGATGATGCATGCTCATTTTTTGTGTGTACAGAGTTTTGTGTTGATGTGTGCATGGAGTGTTCCTATCTTGTTCGAAAGGTAAGAGATATTGTAGATGACTAACATATAGCTTTTGATGAATGCAGACACACAAGGAATTGAAAGAAATGGTGAACATACTCTCTTTAGAAAAGAGTAGATTGAAAAAGGTTGGCTTGTTTGTCACTGGTTTCTATCTGCGGGGCGTCGAGTCATCCGTCTACAGGATGTGGATTCGGGCATGATTGAGTCTCCTCATCTGTATGAGAGGTACTTGGTCCCATGTGGTGCCATCCCTTCGAGCACACATGATGATACTCCATATGATTACACTCTAGTATCTAGCACCTTAGCAGTTGTGAGTAGTACCTAACCTATGACTTGGATGAGTACACCTATATTATGACTTTGACTATAAGCATTGTTCTCTGTGTCTGCTCTGTGTTTGATGTGAGTGTTGGCCATCTTGTATCCCCTTGTTGTTGTTCATCTGTTTGGGCCTTGTGACTATCTCTGAGCATGGTGGGGTGGTCTCTTAGGAGTCCACATGGTTGGGAGGCATTGCCACCACCATTGGGGACTAGCGAACAGGTTTTGGAGCACTAGTTGGAGATGATTTCTCTTTCCATTACTTCATTAAACTATTGTAACAATTCAGCCCTTGTATCATACTCAGGACTATGTTATTGTACTTGTATCATATTCTAGAATATATCATTGTAATTATATTTTTAGTTACGTAATTGAACTCTCTTAGGAGAGAAGATTGTAATCATTGTATTTAATGAGAAGAAATGTGATATTCCTTTATTACTTTATGGATTCTAGTGTGGGTATCGGATCTGCCTGTATTTTATGCTTATGGAGTCATGTTTTTATCAGATGGGATTAGGAACATTTACTTTGGTGTTTAAAATGAATGCTATCGATCTATTATATTAGCAACTGAATATGTGTGTTGTCTACTTATGTCAAAAAAAATTATCTTGTCCCCTTTTGGCTCTTACCCTTCGAGGTTACGTAGCAGGATGTTACATCTGGTATCAGAACCCATGTTCACACACTGGGAGCTCTGGTATACTTGAGCCTTCTATGTTTTACTGTGTTTGGTGTGTGTGGCGTGAGCTTGTTATATTGTTCTATAGTCATGCTGTTATGCTTTCATGCCTTAGTATGGTGCTTAGGTCATCTTTGTGATGATCTATTTTGATGTGTTCTTTGTTCCTTTAGGATGCCTTCTAGGGGTAGAGCCAGAGGTAAAATTAGAGGTATAGCCACTGTTCTTCAATGTAGCACTCGACATGATACCAATCAGGGTAATCAGGGCAATTAGGGCAATTAGGGTAATTGGGGTGAGTGTCAAGATCAAGCTAAAGGGCTCGGGGGTGCTCCAGTTTTAGCTCTTTTATAGTAGATTATGGACCGATTAGGACCTCATCACAAGGTATCTCATGAGGCAGAGTCACACCCTTTTTGTCAGGATGGTCAGGATGCTGGAGCTGAGTGTGAGCGTTCTTGTAGTGCAGATCATTCAAGAGTAGTTGTTGTGAGGGATAGGGTGGATGGAGATAGTGTTACTGTAGGTCACATGAGGGATCTTCTTAGGGCTCACCCCTACTTTTGATGGTTCTGGTACAGGTACCGAGATAGAGACTTGGTTGATTGATCTTGATCGATGCTTTGCTATGCATCCTTATAGTAGCAATACTAGAGCTCGATGTGCCATTATGCATCTTAAAGGTTTTGCATCTACATGGTGGAGAGTAGAGGAGCAGAAGCTTCACCTAGATATTGCTTCTGTGTCATGGGGACTATTCTTAGAGAGGTTTCGTGCACAATTTCTTTCAAACTACTATCGACAGAGATGTGTTGATGAGTTCCATGAACTTCATCAGTTGACTATGATAGTAGATCAGTATGAGCACCACTTCTTTGAGCTAAAGCAATATGCTAGCATTTCTGATGATGAGTCGATGTTAGTACATCATTTCATCAGTGGCTTGAATGCCCGTATTAGTGGTCGTGTTCATGTGTTTGAGCTAAAGACCTTAGAGGTTTCTGTGGAGAAGGCAAGGTTGATAGAGGAGAATTTGACTAGAGGCTTTGGTGGTCAAGTAGGTATTTAGATTGGTAGTGCCTCTTCTTCAAGATCAATTGCTCAGGGTACACAGTCTTAGGGAGCTAGATCATCTAGATCTCATACTGAACCTCCTAGACATGGTCAGCGACAGAGGCATAGGCCTGCTTAGTCTTAGCAGAGTGGACAGAACCCTGGTACTCCATTTTCTAGAGATCCTTCACGTCATCGCTCTTGGAGTAGGCAACAGAGTGGTCTGTCATGGTGTTTTTAGAGTGCTCAACAGAGTTCTAGGGGTGGTGGATCCCAGCAGTCACATGCACCATTTTTAGGTTGAGGTTTTGGCAGGGGTGATTGTTATGCTTGTGGACAGCATGGTCATATAGCTGCTTTCTTGATCTCTTCCTTGGAGAAAGGTTTGAGAAGGGAGTCATTCATATCTTTTGAAACCAGATTGGGAATGTTATCAAGCAGTCTCGCTTCTGCCTCCACATCACCCTCCTCAATGTTTCCCAGATGTGCCTGGAAATTATTCTTTCCTTCCTCCCTTATTGCTTCCATATATTCTAACACAACCCCATCTAGATTCTCTATCCTTAGAATTTTAAAACTCATAAATTAGCTAATGTGATTAGAGATGAATGGAATGTATAATATGGAAAATTTCCTACTAGACTAGTGGATAGCTGTCTTTTGATGCAAGATTTCATTTTCCTAACCTTGAAACCAAATTCAAATTATATGTATCCCTTTTGGGCTCATATGATATTCTTCAAACTGAATGATTGTGTGATCACAAGGCCAGTTCATTACCACACCAAGAATGCTAAGAGTATTGGTTATCAAGGAAAATTATTAAATTTACATGGGATAAATAATTTAATCAGAACAAGGAAAATATCTACCATCTAGCTTAATAAATCATAACATAAAGCTTTATATACATCTCGATTGTTCATACAAAGAAAATAGACAATGAGAGGCCTCTTACATTTGAGGAGTATATCATTTTCTCTAAAATTTTAGGGATGTTTTAATTGTACATTTCCCATTATATATTCTTAGGATAACTCTTCTAAAAGAATTTTGACTTCATAATTGATATTTTCTAAGAACCCAACCTATTTCAAAGTCTCTCTATTCTATGACAACAATACAATTATTCAAGCTTAAGAAAAAGATACATGAGATGCTAGACAAAGGATTGATCATAGTCTAATGTTTCATAGAGTTGCAGAGGGAATTTGAGAAAAGATGTATTGAGAAAAAGAACATAATTAGAGTTGTAGAGGGAATTTGAGGAGGTATGACTTGCAATGTACTCCTCACCACTAGTTCATTGTAATGATGGGACTAAAAAGGAATCCGTCAGAATGAAATGGGAAATTTGACACATCACCTAGTGTGAAAACAAACTTGATTCATAACCACTCCTTTTCTTGACCAAATAACTTATACCCAACATGAGAGAGGGTCCATCTTTTGAGGATTTGTAAACCATGAATGAAATAGACAACCACCTTATCATATAGGTATAGGTTGTAGGTTTTTGTTGCATAGTCATGGGGCATATTATGTGTTTCATTTTAGGATGGCATAGTGATGTTTAAGTTGACCACATAGAGTGCCTTTCCATCAACAAAACACCATTGATATGAAACATCTTTTTAGTTTATCTAATACTCATTAGCTTAATATATAAAGTAACAGACAACAAATCCCATTGATTAGAAAACTAGAGAAAAATAAGGAACGCGAATAGTAGGCTAATATTTTAGAAGCAAAATATTTTGGTTTCCAATGCTTTGGAAGGTCACATTTCTACATATATAGGATTTCAAGAATGGGAAGGGTAATCACAAAAAATTCATACCCCACAATTTTCATGTTATGTTTTCCACCCATATTAGTGTCCATTTCCCATAGTGTGTTTTTAGGTTCATATAGCCCTAACTTAGCCTTTCTCCCACTCTTGGTGCCAACATCACATTGTGTTTTTGTATTGTCCCAACTTTTTGGTGTAAGTAAATGTCTTTTTTATGTTAATCCATTGTTTTGTTGATGTGCCAAGTTTTATCTAGCCTTATTATACTTGGACACTAGCATCACACATGAACGTCCATGCAGTGCACTAGAGTCCTCTAATTTTTTAATCTTATAATGGTTGTTTCCTTCTATTTTCACTAGGTCTTGCTTCACCTGTGCATGCAAATGTAACTAAGTATATTAGATATGTTAGGTGAATCCCCATAATTTGTTTACTTAGCATGCCTCCTCACCTTCCAATCTATCTCTTATTTGAAATTTTATCATTCTCTACTAATCTCATACACTATTTCAAGCTATCTTCTTGCACTCTACAACAATGTACAACACTCTTGAGTACTCTTATAAATATCCAGCATTGTCTTCATGAGATTTTATCTTCATTGAGAACAACCATTGTGATCTACATGTGATATTGTTCAAGTTTTCATTTTTATTTATGCTCACTATCATTGTTTTTGTTATCATTACAAACTTCCTTTGTTGGCACATTGAGAATTTTATCACCATCTTCTATATCTCCACACACATGCACACTAGGGTGTTCATCCCCATAGGCCAAGGATTTTACATTTATAGATTCATTTATAGTGTTTTTCTTTTTTTTCTAGATGCACAGAAGCTCAGAGAAAAGACTCTCTAATTACATTTTTCTATGTTAGCTACCCATGGAGGTTGAAAGAGAAAAATAGGGGCTTGACTTGAAGGCAAGCTCCTATGGATCCACTTTCTTTTATCTCTATGGTTGCTAAATTTGAACAAATAATGAGATCTAAGTGCATTCAAACAAGAAAATCAATTCAAATAAACAAACAATTTTAGTTTGAGAAAATGGAGGAAATAAACAACATGCAAGTACCACATAAACATAAGAATTATCCATCCATGATATTTGGGATTTCCTTAGAGATGAATTGATATGCTATGCAATGTATGTTGGTTGTTCTCTTGCTTGAAGTTGCTAAATTTGGCATCATGTACTTAGTTAAGGGTGATTGTTTGATTGTACTTTGGGTAGAGTTCTTTAAATAAACTTTCTACCATGGACATGGAGGGCTGGGATTTGATCATTGGATGAAGGCCTAGGATTGCCTTGCATGGATGTGCTAGCTAGCCTCATGATAAGATGACAGAGAATATGAAAGGACTTAATGAATGGAGGAGATTTTCATAAATTACATGGAGAGGGGAGATGCAAGCATGTGGGAGAATGTGGAGGAGGCAAGTGGATGAAGGAGATTGAATCTTGAGATGAGCATGAGGATTGTTCCAAACTACATGACTCACACATGGAGCATGAGGAAGAGATAATTTGTGGAGGAGACATGTGTGAAGATGAATGGTCAAGATGCATTTGGAGTTTGAAATGGATGGTGAGGATTAGAGGGAAGATTTTTTTGGATTGTAGTGAAAGAGGGCTTGAATATTTAATTAGATGGAAAATGAATGAGGCTAATTAGCTTATTAATTAAACAAGCATGTCTTATTCAATTAATTATTTGGAGGAAGGTTAGTTTAGGTTAATATGATTTAATTAATTACTAAGGGGGTTAGTTTGATTAGTTAAATAAATATGCTTTATTTAATTAATCATTAAAGGAAAGATGACCTAATTAATTAAATAATTTTATTTAATAAATTAGTGAAGATTTGATGTAGGGCAATGATGGGGATTAATAGAGGCATCATAATGTTAGGTTAAAATGTGGAAGTAGATTTTAAGTGTGTACATTAAATTCCCCTCTTTCAAATGGCATTATGACTAAGAGAAGTGGCGTAGTTTGAAAGAAGATAAGCATAGACACTTGGTGAGATAGAATTAGTGGTAGAATGCCCAAGTCATTTAGAAGAATGAGGGTTAGGAAGTGGGCCCCTTGAGAGAGAAAGTAGGTTTATAGGTACTTGGGTGGTCACTTGAAAGGAAAGCCAGGTCTGAAGGGATGAAAAATGGATGAGAGGTAGTTAGATAAATAGAAGGGGAGGAAATGGTTAGATGCATAGGGATTGAAGAAATTATGATATGTGGGAAAAGGTGTATGGATGAGGATATGGGTAATGATAATTAGGTATGGTTGATGGTAGGTACATGCTAGGAAGGAAATTTCCATGTAGAGAGCACCTGACAACGTCTGTTGTAGCACTACCCTTATGCATCATGATATAAGGGATCATGATGATGATGTGTCAAGTGTGTGAAGGATGGACCCAAAAGAAAAGGTCACAAGAAAGCATTTGACCTATGGCACCATGATATGGAAGATCATGATATTTTTATGGCAATATGCTAGAAGGACCAATATGGATGTAAAACAAAAAGATAAAACACACAAGAAAGAAAGTATGTATGCCAAAATGATACAAAGACAAACAAAATTTTCCCTTAGTCAATCTAAAAAGTAAGTTTGATTGATTATGATGATAGGATTGTTGACATGGGATTGATATATCCCAGAAACAATGCAAGAATTGTGAACTATATATCCTAGTGATGAGGAGTTTCTTAGAACTAAGCAAGGCTTGTAGCAAGGTTGGGAGCAAAACCTATAGATGTTTTGGGATAATTTGCTAGATTGCTTGGTGATATTTGTGCAGATTTTTTTACTTTCTGGCTATGTTTGGATTATGTTGCTAGGATTGTTTTGTTGTATTGTGCTATGGATTTGGATGGCTTGCATTTAGAGGGATGACTTTTGGTTAGGACTTCTTTTGCTTATTTTACTATAGGATTGTTGCCTCAATGTTGTAACCAATAATTTATTGACATAATTTTTTTCCCTTTATTCTTTTGATTTTTTTAAACTTTCTAAATTTTTTTATTTAAATTTAAATTTGCAAGTACTAGGGTCATTTCCACACCCCAAGAAATTGAACTAGGTGAATTCCATGCCTACATATTTGACCTAATGCAATAGATAAATAAACTAAGAATCAAGACTGATTCTTAGAGATATATGTAGATGGATTTAAGTAAGGTTTAGGTATTTACCAACTTCTATGCTGAAATAGACCACCTATATACTAGGAATTACATTAAGAACAACACAATCAATATAAACTCAAAACAAAAAGTAAAAATACTAACATATAGTTTTCACCACCACAATTATAAATCTTTAAATATCATAGTTTTAACATCATAAATATAAATAAATAATATCCTTAAAAACTAAATTTTAAATTCATTATTTGAAATATTTTAATATAAAAAGCTTCTTTTCAAAGCATTGGATCTTCAAATAAAGTGGTTTGCCCAAAACTATGTGTAGAAATAGAGTTTGCTTAAAACCTAAGCTACTAAAAAATTGATGTTTGATCATGCAACTTTTTTTGATTCTATCGAACTTGGTGGGCCTTTCCTACCTAATTGTAATCAAATGTGGCACCTTTTTTATGGGTTTCGAAGTACTAGGTGGGCACCGGGATCATACCTTATTAGCAAGTTGGGGGATCATACTAAATTTTCACTTATTATAACCACATTTATGTGTGGGTTTTCTTGAATTCATGTATTTACATAGTTTTTGAAATCAGGATTTTCCTTTTTTTTCTTGAAATTATGTTGTGTTGGTTATTTCTTTCTCTCCCAACCACATTTTCTACATTTGATTCAAAAACACAAGTTGATTAAGACATGGGGATGGAGACATTTGCACAAATTCTTCTGCTGTGAGTGGACAGAAACTTTAGAAGACAATTATTTCCATCTGTGTTCGTACAAGCCACTTGATCAAGGGTTAATTTGATGGTCATATGGTTGTATGTGTATTTTCATGGTGAAATACAATCAAAATTTTAGGAGTGTATTGTATGGAACGTAATATTTTGGATGAATTGTAATTTTTGTAAAAAATCAATTGTAGTGTTTTTATATTGAATAATGTTATAAATCTAGATTTTTCTTTTTTCCTTGAAATTATGTTGGACGAATACACAAATTCTAGTGGGAATGGCAATGCCCATCAAACAAGCACACAGTCATAATCAAACAAACAAAAAATCAAAATCAGCTGTGAAACCTAGATATTGGACCACCGAAGGATAGTGAACGCCCAAAAAAACCTAACTACTCGCTCAGCTAGAAGCTTATTTTCTTCTGTGTTGTTCATCCACTACATTCGAAAAGGCCACCTCTATAAAATCCCCGTGAGCGACTTTTGTAATCTTTTAACACGAGGGAAATAGATTTCTTCAGACTCTGCTTGCCCCTTTTCACATTATTTCCTCCATGTTATTTAGGTCGGAAGTATATTCATTTGATCAACTCTCAACTACTTCACATTCCCCGTCTTGCCTAACAAATGCTGTCTTCTCAAATTCGCAGGCAAATTCTTAGTTTAATTCTTCCCCATCTTGCCATTTAATGTAATAGAGCGCGGACAAATTCTTATTGCATTGAACAAACATGTCTTAGAAATGCATTAGGATAAACAACATGAGGATATTGGTATATGTGAGGATAATGTACTGACACCACAAGCCATTACTCAAGTCATATTTTCATGAGTCCTATTAATATTCCAAGTCTTTCACCCTTTGAACCCTTGTTTTTGTGTCTCTTGATGGATTTTTTGACATTCATTATTCTCATTGCTTTCTTTCATGGTGTTGTATTTATTATTATGCAGTTATTCCATTTTGAGCTCAATTAGTGGTTGTCATACCTTGTTGACATGTGTTACTTTTTGTAATAAATGGTCCATACAAGGCAATCAGTAGTTGTCTTTAAGGGACTTAATGTTTAAATTCCTAAAGTCTACACAAAGCGTTATGTCCCCATTCCTAAAGGCATTGAATTTTGAGGCCATGACAACAAGGGCATTAGCTACGACATTTTCATTTCTATCCAACCACTCGATATCAAAAGCATCAAACATTTGAATAGCATCTTGTACAACATTCCTATACATTTTTAATCTTATATCTTTGGTTGCATATGAGCTTCTAACTTGAGACACTACTAACTCAAAATCACCAAACACACTTATCAATAAATTGATTAGTTCTTATCAATAAACATAATCATACTATGTTAAAATAATCACAATCATCAAAGTACTAATCAAATCATATAATTATAACATAAAATAGACTATTAATAAAATTGATTGAAATCACAAACAGCATTTTTAAAATATTAATACCTCAATGCATTAGTGCCCTAGTCACTATAATTTATAGTTTAACTAATAATAAATAATATTTATCAAATTGCAAGTATAAGTCACACTAATGACTCCCCCAATAAATATAACACAAATAACCTAAAGCTTATTACAATATAAAAAATGCATTTAATCATTTAGAAGCATTTGTCCCAAAATTGAAATTGTGATTGTCTTTTATAACTCTTTATCCACCTTGTTGGATCAACTATAAAGAGTTTGAACACGTCAAGTCTTGGACTCAAACTCTCATGTTCATGCATTTGCTCTATGATCTAGATTTTCCATAAAAAGTGATATGGGGTGTTTTCACATCATAACCAATGGTAACATCTGTTACTTTTATAAGTGAATAAGTGCATAGTATCCAAATACAGCGTGGGTAGTTTTTTATTGTTCCCTAATTGCAATGCTTGCACAAATTTTCTTAGTACCCTCCTTATTGTATAATTTAAATCCAAACATGACCCATCCCAAATTTGTTTCTTGAATGCCATTGATATGTACAATCTAAACCCTCAATAGTGTTCATTTAGGTAACATTGAAGAATTGGTCTCATATGCCTCCTCTAGCCATATTTATATTATATACTTGGGAACTATATCAATTTCATAAAAACCAACGAGATCTTGATAATCTTCCAAAATATATTGATAGTGAGTTGAAACACTCAAGTGGAATCGAGAATAATGATGTACAAATTCAAAAGTTGTCTATTATGTCAATTTTTAAATCTTTGAATTTTCTACAAGGATCTAACGATGTAATAAGGGAAACCACTTAAGTAGATTTTAAATTGATGTTTCTTATCATCTAGAGTTGTTAGAGTCAATGGTCAATAATTTTGATTTTTATTTTTATGTAAACATTTGCTAATACTAAGTAGTATTAAATCCATGTGTGACATTCACATTTCAATTTATTAGATTATTGTAATTAAATTATTTAATGGTCATTTAATTATGTGTACATCTCCAAGAATTATAGAGAAGGGTCAACTTAGACACTCACATGAGGTTGGGTATTTATAATTAATTATTATTCTCTAGGTGACTTTTGTGCAAATTCTTTTGCTGTGAGCGGACGGAAACTTTAGAAGACAATTATTTCCATCTGCTGTTCATAGAAGCCACTCTAATATTTTGGATGAATCGTAATTTTTGTAAAAAATCAATTGTAGTGTTTTTATATTGAATAATGTTATAAATCTAGATTTTCCTGTTTTTCCTTGAAATTATGTTGGACGAATACACAAATTCTAGTGGGAATGGCAATGCCCATCAAACAGCTGTGAAACCTGGATATTGGACCACTAAAGGATAGTGAACGCCCAAAAAAACCTAACTGCTCGCTCAGCCAGAAGCTTGTTTTCTTCTGTGCTGTTCGCATTCGAAAAGGCCACCTCTATAAAATTTCCGCGAGCGACTTCTGTAATCTTTTAACCGGAGGGAAGCGGATTTCTTCAGATTCTACTCGCCTCTTTTCACATTATTTCCTCCATGTTATTTAGGTCGGAAGTATATTCGTTTGATCAGCTCTCAACTACTTCACATTCCCCGTCTTGCTTAACAAACGCTGTCTTCTCAAATTCGCGGGCAAATTCTCAGTTTAATTCTTTAAATCAAGAATTCTGAGTTTGATTCTTCCCCGTCTTGCCATTTAATGTAATAGAGCGCGGGCAAATTTGAAACTGAGCTGGCGGCAGATGATGCCAATTTTTAATAGTCACATCACCCTCTGCTGTCCGGACCAATAATTGCATCGGGCATATAACTACAGGTACTGGGCGCCGGCGATGAGACAGCTACTGGCGGAGCAGGCTGTATGACTATGGATGCATGGGCATCAGCAGTTTCTATGCCACCATCGATGCCATAGGTGCATCCTGAATGCCCCGTAGCCGCTGCCCACCAAGACAAACACAGAGACCAAAGACACACAAGCCCGAGAAAAAACACGAGAGCACAGAGACAACGAGAAGTATGTGAGGAAAATGAGGGTGACGGGTTTAAAAAGGAGAAGTGTCGCTCGTGAAGTAAATGCAAAATGCAAGCAGTGAATAAGGAGGCACGGGAGGATGACGCCATTCATCCCCCGCAGGCTATGCTATCGAGAAATATCTTTTGTTTCATATTCTGCAAAGCCCCTTGTGTTGGTTTTTCCCTTTATCTCTCAAAATATATAAAGACCAACAACTCCTACTTGAATCAGGGTTTCATAAAGTACCCCTCATCCTCTTTCCCGTTCAAGTTTCCAATAAATAATGTAAAAACTGGATTTCAGGCATCTTGAATGAAAGAAATACCAATATCCTTTAACAAGAACTAGATTTAGCTCCTTTCAAACTCAACACTAGTTCAACAACCCTCAAGCGATCATCCAATATACTAACAGAAAACAAGCCTAGACTAGCCTAGATATAACCTATATACTTAGCCTAAGTATTGCAGACACTCGTGACAAAATTATCAAATCCACAATACTTCTATATACCTTCTAAGAAAATAAAATCACACTAGAGTCATCCTTTCTATATTACGAAAGCAATTGAGGCACTTGAGTAAAGCTTAACTTAACTCTGGCCATTTTTGATGCTTGATGTCAATGTTCAGTTTACATCCTTTCATGAGGCGGTGGCAGTCAAGTTGATAACTCACAGGCCATGGGTGTTGATATGGGTGTAAAGGCAACTAGAAAAATCATAATCAACCGCTAAGAAAGATATGATGTTGAATAATACCCAAGGTGCAACTACAACTCATAGTGTAATCGACCATTATTCTTCCTCCTCTACAACTGACAAGCCTTTCGCAGATCCATCCTTACACTGCTCTTTTCACATTCACTGTGTGTTTTTTTTTAATCTCTCTCTTTGTTCTTGGTTTATAGCCTAAGGATCTTCTCTTCTGGATTTCTCCAAAACATATGTTCAAAATAAAAGGGGAAAAAAAAAAAAAATTACTCTCCATTACTCCACCTTCTCACTCTGTCATCTGTTTTCGAAATATAGCCTCCCAAAATTAGATAAGTGGAAAAACAATAAATTCCTAAGGTTCCCTTCATTATGACTTGTAATTGCCACAAGGCATTAAAAGAATCTTTCTTCTGCTAAAAATTAAAAATGACTCTATTGTTTTATTAACAATTTGCAATTAAAAATGACTCTATTGCTTTATTAACAACTTGCAATTTATTACATAGCGAGGATTTCCTATACTCAGCACGGATGGGAGCTAAAAGATTCCATAATTTAGATATGTAAACTTATAAGATTCCAATCTAGAATAAAAATCAAATCTCATGATTTAAGAAATTGAAATTATTTTCTACAGACGTGCACAGTCGAATTCAATTGTTCAAGAGGAATAAAATTCTATATAAACTTATCATTCGATCTGGCCCGAACTAAGATGGCTGGGAGCGAGAGCAAATTGGAGGGGAGCGATGGAGATGGGAAGATGGCAATGGGGGTGATGACCTAGATGACTGGGAGCTTTACTAGGCAAAGAAGATGAAGTAAGGAGGCACTAGGGTGGCCCGACAAAGATGCTGGAGTTTTTTTGGCTGCTTGAAGCACTGGCTAGTTTTCTGGTTTTTTTTTGGGAGGATTTTTGGGACTGGGTGGAGGCCCTGGAGGCAGATGAATGGCCGCACTAGTGTTGGTGTTGTACATAGGTAATGGATGAGTTGGGTTTGGAGGAAGAGGTGGTTTGGGGAGATTGGGCAACGTGGGAAACTCAGATCCCTTCCTGGGAGAGAAGGCGCTAAGAGGATGTATGATAGGGATGCATTGCTATCTGCTAAAGAAGGTGGTGTTTTAAGCAACTAGAGGCGCAGACCCCTTGGTGGCATGAAACTTTAGTTGCAGGACAGGGTTGGATCTACCAACATATTGTGGTCCTCTATCGATTGTAGGGTTGCATGCTAGCCCGAGGGCTCGTCTTGGATGAGGGCTAAGTAGTGGATTTTAACGAGGGGATGGCGATGGAACTGTTGAGAGATCTGCAGGTAGACTTAGACCTGGCAGAGACCCTGTGGGCTTCAGCGGAGGCACAGATGGTAGTGCTGGAAAGGCTGGAAGAGATGGACCTGGTAGGAGAGGTGGCATTTTCAACAAAGCAGGTGGAGAGTCTAGTACGTTTGATGGTGTCTAAGCTACACAGGTGTCTAAGTCCAGCTCATCCATGCTTCCCATATGGGATGGAGGGGAAGCCGATGGTGGGATAAGGTGCAGTGGTGATTGCTGGCGACTGGGTTGCATTGATGGTGGCAAGGCGGGAGGAATAAGTGCATGGAGGTGCGATTGGTACGAGAAGAAGCTTTGTTTTGTGTTGGGTCAGGCAGCATGTGTTGATGGTGGGTCTAGTGATGGCTACAAGTATGGAGTGGAGGAAGGAGGTGTTGAGGGAGTTGTAGTAAGATTCGGTCTTGGAGGTGGCTCTAATGGTGCTGAGAGGTCATTTTGGTGGTTGTTGGTGGTAGGGTTACTCCGTCATTTGAGGTCCTCTATCGATTGTAGGAGTGGGATGGTTAGAGTGCTGACTTGAGGGCTTGTCTTGGATGAGAGGTATGTAGTGGACTTTGACAAGGGGATGGCCATGGAGCTGTTTAGAGATTTGCAGGTAGACTTTGACTTGGCAAAAACCCTGTTGGCTTCAGCGGAGGTACTAATGGTAGTGTTGGAAAGGCTGGAAGAGGAGGACCTGGTACGAGAGGTGGCGTTCTCAATAGAACAGGAGAAGCAGAGGATGGAGGTGTCGAGTGAGTTGTAGGAAGACTCAGCCCTGGAGGTGGCTCTAGTGGTACGGAGAGGAGACACTAGCGGTTGTTGGTGGCAGGGTTGTTCCGTCTCTGATGGGAGTGGTGGACGTGGAGCTGAAGGTGTCTGTGGTGGTGGTGACATTTGCGGCAGAGATGGGATCTTGTTGGGTGGTGGAAGCGACCTAGGGAGTTGATTGTTGACGTTGGGTGGTGGTGTGGAGTTGATTGTTGACCAAGTGGCGGTCATGGCAGTTGTTGAAGATTTTCAAATCTCAACATTTATGATTTTGGGCAGACATCCCCCTAGGACAGTCACATCGGTGACAAACTGTTGTCCTTTGTTCCAATGGGCAGATATTCGGTGGATGCTACCAGGGCTTAAATTTGACAGTCAACCTTGTCTGTCAAGCAATATTTTAACAACAGTTATCTTTTCAATAGTGCCTGTAAAATATTATGACATACTTCAGTATAAGTAAATTATATAAAATTAAATATATATATCTTCATAATTCTATATAAATTTTGACAGTTTGTCGAAAATCTCTCCTTTCATATGATACAGTCTTTTCAGAAATTCAGTTGTATTTTACAGTTAAAATACTTAAATACAGCTATACAACTGTCAAATTTAAACCCTGGTATGCTACCATTTATTCTTGTCAGTACAATTAGCAAATTAGCAGATGTGGTTGGTTGGCTTTTTAATGTCTTCACATTAAAAGTTTGTGTGGCTCCCCGGAATGTTAGTTGAGCCACTTTTTGGGGAATTTCTTATGACTCTGCCAATGTATTTACTTTTGCCTCAATTTTCCTTGTTTTGGTTCTTTCATCTCCATTCCTCGTTGGGTTTCTTAGACTTTTGATGGGACGCTTCCTTGTAAGCTAGTTGGGTTATGTTGTTGGCCGATGTGCCTTTTTGCCTTGGGTTATGTTGAACATTATTTCCAATTTCTTTTTTTTTCATTTTTTGTAATTTTCTCCACCTTTCTATTCTTCATGGTTTTTATTTTTTATTTTTTCTAATTTCTTTTTTGTTTTTTATTTTTATATTTATAGTTTAAAAAATATATCACCGAGGATATCTTTTTTTCCATAGTCTCTTTGATTTTCTCATATTTTTTCTTTTTTTTGTTTCTATTTTTTAATATTTCCAATTTCTTTTTTGGTTTTTTTTTTTTGTTTTTTCCAATTTCTTTTTTTTTTTTCCATTTTTTTTTTATTTCTTCACCTTTTTATCTTTCATGGTTTTTATTTTTTATTTTCTCCAATTTTTTTTTTGGTTTTCAATATTTCCAAGTTCTTTTTGGGTTTTTATTTTTTATTTTTTCAAATTTATTTTTTGGTTTTTATTTTTTACTTTGGTGGAAATTGGTGCCTCAAAAGGATATCTCTCGGCATACTTTAGATATATTTTTTTGAATATAGGTATACTAGTTTATTTACAACTAAAATATCTAATTTAGTTTACCTTTCAAAATTAATATTCTATATGTATAAAATAATTGCAAATATTTTCTCACACACATGTACACACTTATGTAAATTTATCTATATGATAACTAAGTGGTGTGTGTTGATTCACTTCAAACAATTCACCTTCTAGTTGGCTACACACCACTTCCTCAATGACACACACTCTCTCTATGACCTAGAGAGTGTTGATCCTGTCGCACTCACAAAAATATAGTTAGTCAATTAAAAATCATAATTTAAAACTTTTCTAAATAATCAAAGATAATCGGCATAATCCTATTGATTATTTCTCAATAACAATTAAACACATTAATCAAATATTATAATCGGGCAATAAATTTAGGGTTGTTACAACAAGTGAACAAAAACAATGAACACGAAAAAGTAAAATAGTACACTAAGATTCTTCTCTCAAAATTCTCACTCTTCCATCATTCAAGCATCTCACACCTAATGTGTCCTAGAATTAGGGAGAATTGTATTGAGGTGGTACTAAGTGAAATCCAAGAAAATCAACTCACACATGCAACTCTTGATCAAGGGTAGGTCCAAGAACAAAAATAGATTCTTAAGCATATCCAAGAAACTAATGAGAGAAGGAGCATAAGAGAACTCATTATTTTAGAGGAACTCACCAATCTTATTGATGTTTGGATCATGACAATAACACATCAAAGGTTTATAAGAAAGCACTCAAACACCTCAATTGTCCTAGCTTTCATCAACACCATAATCTACCACTTGGTACTCCTTCCTTGGGAGGTGAGTGAACCCATTGGTGCAACCTCCTCTTCATGACTATCATCCAAGAAATTGACCATCCATGTGAAGAGAGTGATCCACTAGTTACTCCACCACTTGATTGGATTTTTCCCCAAGAGCATGAGTAATTTGGTCCATGCCATTTGCAAGGGTGCAACACATGTGTCATTATGTGTCCACCTCATTCACTTTTGTGGCAAGTAGATTTAGAATGTCACATATTTTGGTGAACATTATGTGAAAGGCAAATCCTTTTGGACAAGCTCTTTTATTTCCATCTTTATTTTATATTTTCACATTTCTCTTTCTTGTCATCCATGTATTTTGCAATACCCATGGTACGCATGAATATGTTTGGATTGATAACGCAATAGGGACATAGTCTCTCAAATGAAGCTATCCCTCCTTCATTTGGTCGATATGTCCTCGTCAACCCCATGACACGTATTACAAATAGGTACAATTATGAGGCCACTGACTCAAAGGGTGGGAGGCTAGACCATGATAATAACACCCATAAGGGTAATGAGTTTACAAATTTCAACAATCCTACATGGGGTGATTATAAAAATTTTGTAATATGAGTAAACTTGGGCCAACTGAGAGCTTGTTGTGTCTTGGTTTGATAAAAAATTAGATGGAAAGACCTTGCCTATGAGGAAATGAATTTGCAAATGGATAATGAGGTTGTTCAACTCAAAAGGAATTTAACGAAAGATCAAGTAACATGAACAACCCTCAATGCAAATTTTTAAATTGACCAAGTCTCTACGCAAAGGGGGAGGCTTAACAATCAACTTGAGATAACAATAGATGGGGCTACTCAACCCCCACATATGAAGCAAAACCTACCTCATGGTGGAGAAATGCAAAACATATGAGAAGCGACACCTGAAGTGCTTATAGCCACCTTGGTCCAACAAGTTAGGACTCTTGAAGATGGATTGTTGAGTGCTTGATGTATAATTCAACCCAAGCATCTAAAAGACCCAAGTCTTTGAGGCATCAGCCTTGGACCAACCCTTTTCTATGGAAACAATTGAACAAATCTCAAGGGTAGCTCAACTAAGTTCCATATGTTAAATTTCACTTACATAATATGAATAGTAGGGCTTTCATGCCTCCCTTGCCCTTGTAATTCAATATGTCAAGCTTGAATCAACCGGGTGAGATACCTGTCATACAAAGTAAAACTCAAAAAATGCCACGTAGCTTATAAAATTTAAACACAATGTTGCCTAATTATCCATTCTTCATGAAATACCAATGACCTAGAACACCCTTACAAATGCAACAAACACAATAAGTTTTTCCCATAGGGCTTATGCTTAGAGGAACTACTCCTTCAATGCATAACCCATTTTCAAGAACATGCCTAGAATATGTCAAGGAGTTACTAGACCACATAATTCACAATGTCATGATGCAACATCCCATCCTCGAACTTCCAAAGTTTAAAGGCATGGGAGATCCCAACTCACACATCAAGGCTTACACCATAGTTGTGTGGGAAATCCTTCCTTGGGATGTGGTGGTAGAAATATTTTTTTGAAGACCTTGGAGGGTATGGCTCTTAATTGGTATTATCACCTCCCAAAGGCATCAATCTACTCCTTTCAACAACCCATTGGTGAGTTCATCGCCACTTTCAATATGAACAAGTTAGTAAAAGTAATAATTCAAGAATTCCTAACTGGTAAACAAGAAGTGAATGAATCAATTTTGTAGACTTTATCATGCAATGGAAGCAAGCCCTCTATTCCTCAACTTATGTTTCAAACATAGATAAGAGGGAACTATGTGATCTCTTCCTACACGCCCTTAATAGGGGCACATGGGAAGAGGTTCAGAAGATTCCCCATAAATTGCATGAAGAGGTTCTTAAGAGCACTCCCAAAATAGATTAGGATGCTATTGATAGTAAGATAAAGGAGTATGTCACCAATGGAAGGTTGGTGACCCATGACAACAGCAATAACAATAATAGCACCTTAGTGCCAAAGATCTTGAATAAAAACAACCACAATACAACTATTGATCGGGTTACAAATTTCCTACTACCAAAGAATAATAATAATCATAACTAGAACAACTACATGAATTTGGGGGATCAAAATCTCAACATTATTAACTATCCCCCATAAAATAACTATGAGTAATGGGGTAGTCAAAATGACTGATCTTACAAAAACAATTAGTATGATACTCATTAAAACCTCGAGAGTATGACCTTAACAAATTATATTTCTCATTTCATAAGAGATGGGGGCATGACACCGACTCATGATGAGAGTACAAAAATACATATCAAAGCTCCTATAGAAACAAAAGCATCTATTTTTAGATATATTCCTCCACCATCAAGATAGATGTGGTCAAATCATGGATGTAAGCCCAATCGACCATTTCCAACAAAATACAATAATATAAAAAACTAAAATAAAAATAGTAACTCATCACGTGGCTACACTTCTATAAGTTACTACATGTTTCACTAGACTAGGGGCATGATACTTAAACATCTAGATAATATAACAGAATCATCGAATGCCTCCCAAAAAGTCAACAATGACCATTCATGAACACATTCCTACATAGGTCCAAAAGTTGTCAACAAAATCATCAACATACAATTTGATCAAAACATTATAGGCCTTATAAACTTGATATAGATTAGGAATTTTGCACCCTATGGATCTAGACAAACCTAACTCTACCCCTAATGAGCTTCATGACTCATCTTTCTTTCACATCGTACTCATAGGAGTTCCCTCCTTGGTGCCCTAGGTTTATGCCATGTGATGCAAGTCACTTAAACCTATCACATCAACAATGTTACATGTAACCTCACCCTCTTGGCCTTCCTACTAAGGACACAACTTTCAAATTCAAATTTAGACAATTACCTTCAAATGATGACATAGATAGGCAGGGTGACCCTGGTCTTTACCTACAAGTGAAGTTTATAATAAATTTATTAAGTTTGTCATTATTGACAATGAGGTTTTAGTCAATATAGTCCCTCTTTCCCTCCTCCAAAGGATGTGAAATCACACTAATGATACCCAAAAGAGGCTATGATAATTGTAAGATCCCTATCATTGCAAAGGTTAATCTCCCTATCACCATCAATCCTAAAACCCTACCTACATAATTCTTTATCATGGATGGGGAAGCTAACTACAACATGATTATGAGAAGACATTGGATTCATAGTGAAGGCCATTCCCTTTATCCTATTTGAAAAGATATAGTTTCTCTAACTTTGTCAAGTCCACTTCATCAAGGGGGACCTCGATCCTTTTTATATTTAAAATTTTGAACAAAATAAGAAGGCTAAGTCAAATTGAACCCATTATCCCTCTACAAGACAAAATGGAGTTAGTGTGGAGCATTATCAATTCCCACTAAACCTATTGTAGCTAAGGCTTGCATATGACTTGATGGATGGCCTCATCCTTGATCAAGCATCTTGGTGAGTGATGACATACTACATTTAATTTATCAATCTAAGGACATGTTTCTTGGTATGGTTTTGATACTATGTGTACAGCTAAAGATTTCTGGATGTGGAGTTGTCTATAGCTAGTAAATGATAATTAATATAAGCTAAGAAAGGAATGCAATACAAAAAATAGGGAAACTATCTTATAAATTATGAAGGTAATCTTGTTTACTACTTTTCAACCAAGACATAATAGAAAACTCAAATAGAATCAAACAAATCTATCTAAGATCTAATTTTGATTGCATAAATCTAGTGCTAATAGGTTGTAGTCTACCTCAAGTGGGCCTTGACTTGGGTTGACTACTTCCCTTTTCCCCTTTTATCAGTTACTTAATGAAATCAGTTCATCCATTCATTCACCACCAATCAAGAATAATCGTAAAATAATCTGCGATAAAAACTTTGTTTATTGACTATAATAATAATCTAATATAGTCATAAAGAAAATCCAACTCTCTAGATATGTTGGGTGAGAAATATATATACACACCCAGCAAAAATTCATGCATTTATGAGCATTAACAACTTAATTAGTCCACTTCCCATTATGGTGCAGGAGCACCTAGAAAATCATGTTTTCTTTTGTAATAAGGTCTATTTGACCAATGCATTTTCATTTCAATTTATCTCTGGGTTTATTTTGTAAGTCCCAAGTGACTTAGGGGACATGTGTCAAATTGTAACTGCATAATGCCAAAATAGGGTGTAGGGCAGTTGAAGGTTGTTTTAGTCAGTTGTCTCCCAGCCACTTGGAGTTAGTTCAGTACTACTCAGGGCAAGTTGATAAATGCCTAGAGGAATGAACCAAATGATCATCAATTGCAATCTGATCAAAAAAGTAGTGTGATCGAATGTGATTGTATTGTGCTTAGGAGAAATAAAGCAATTCTATTCTATCCATTTGATTTTCTATTTCTTATAACTATAAATCATGTAACTATAGATTTCCATTCATTCTGCATTTTCCATTGTTGCCGTATGTTGTCGTGAAGCATTCCACTGGTGAGATTTCTATCAAAATCAGTGGAATGGATTCGTTGTATGAATATTTGTTTTTGTTTTTGTTTTGTTTTTCCTGTTCGGCAATGCAAAGGATCCAGACAGGGCGCTTTGCATAGTAGGATGACCTAGCATCTCCATGTGCTAGGGTTCACAGGAAGTAAACTATGCAACGATGTATTGGCGCATCAGCCAAAGGTTACAAGTGTTCACCGACGGAATGAGTCTCACCAAGGGCAAACACCATCGAGGCATTGGCAGAAGGATGAGAGACTTGGCCAATGGAGTTGAATCAGTGGCTCATTTGTTAGTTTGATGACTATGAGAAATTATGGCATTAGTCTGTGGTTTCCGTTGTGCGCTCCCCATCATATTGGTATTAGAGCTTGGAAAAAGATTTGGGTGGCAAGTCGAATTAAGGATTTGCAGGAGTGTTGGCGTTTGGGTGCTGTCTGTGAATGTTTATGTCAGATAGAGAAAGTGAGACAGAGGCAGAGAGGATGCCTCCCAAAAGTATGTCGCAGGATGCCGTTAAAAAGTTGATCAAGGAGATGCTTGAATCCAAGTTGGGAGAGTTCAAGCAATCCAAAAGCAAAGATAGGGAGGATGAAAGTGATAGTGATAAAGGCGATGCAAAAATTGCTAAAACCAATAAAAAGACAGAGGAGATACTAGCAGACCAGAGGGCATTTTTAAATGCATTAAAGTCAGTCAATAGGGACACCATAGATGGGTTACCTATGTATAGTGGATGTATGGAATCTAAAGAAGTGATTGACTGGATTGAGGCATTGAACAATCATTTCGAATACAAAGAAGTCCCTAATGATAAGAGGGTTAAGTTGGCAAAGGCAAGATTGAAGGGATCTGCTCTTGGATGGTGGAATTATGAACAAGGAGAGAGAGTCAAGGAGAGGAAGAACATGATAACCTCCTGGGAAAGGATGCAGACCAAAATCAAGGCACAATTCTTACCCCTGGATTATAATGTGCAGATGTATAAGAAATTGTAGAACCTCAGACAGAGAGACCTTGATGTGAATGCATACACACAAGAGTTTCATAAACTCAGTCTCAGATCAAAGAGACAAGAAGAAGAGTCAAAAAAGGTGGCCAGGTATTTGAATGGCCTAAGGATGAACATCCAAGATAAGATCAACATCTTAGCACCAAACACAGTGAACAAGTGTTTCCAAATGGCCTTAAGGGCTGAAGAGAAGATAAAGAGAAAGAGTAAGTAGAATAATAGAGGTAGACGTGGAAGGAATTTCAGAGGCAGAGGCAGTTTTGGAGGAAGAAGTCCTAATCAGAGGCCTAGTGGCAAGTCTATCCAAGAAGAGCAAGTTGGGGACTCCAGTAGTAGAGGAGGCTACCGAGGAAGAAGGCCTAATGGAAGAGGTGGGACAAGTGGATCAGGTAGAGGATCCAAATTCTCCAATATGAGATGTTATAACTTTAATCAGATAGGGCACCCAGCATACAAGTGTCCAGAGAAGGCCTTAACTTCTCATGGTGGTGAGAAGAGAACCACTTTGATTCAAGAAGATGCAAGGAGTGTGACATCTCTTGAAGTGAATCTAGCATCAGAAACAGGAGAGAATTTGATGATCAAGAGGACGCTACTCAAGGAACCAGTATAGACTGAACCATTGCAAAGAAGGGCTTTGTTTAGAATCAACTGCAAGATCCAAGGTAAGGTTTGTAAAGTTATTATTGACTCTGGTTCTACTGATAACATTATATCTTTGGAAGCAGTGAATAAGTTGAAGTTAGAAAAGATACCCCATAGCAGTCCATATAAAGTCAGTTGGTTGAATAAGGGGCAACACATACTCATCAATGAACAAGCATGGGTAGAATTTAGTATTAGGGGGTATAGAGATAAAATCTTGTGTGACATCCTTCCAATGGATGCTTGCCATTTTTTGTTAGGCAGACCATGGCAGTTTGACATAAAGGCTCATCATGATGGAGAAAAGAATGCTTACTCATTCCAAAAGGATGGTGCGACTTATAGGATACAGTCATTGGTAGAAGAGGATCCACAGCATGTAGGGTCTAGTGTAATGATGGTAGGAGAAAAAGAATTCATGGATACACTAAGGGAGGGTGATGGAGTAGGTTTTGCTTTGATTGTGAAGCCTAAGGGGGAAAAGAAGAAAAGTGTGAGAGAAGTAGGACCTAAGGAGGTCAGAGATTTGCTTGAGAGTTACAAAGGAGTGATTGCAAAGGATATGCCTGATTCCCTACCACCAATCAGAGACATTAGCCATTAGATAGATCTCATACTAGGAGCAGTACTTCCTAATAAGGCATCATATAAAATGACCCTACAACAGAATGAAGAGATAGAAAATCAGGTTCAAGAACTCCTAAACAAAGGATTGATAAGGAAGAGCCTTAGCCCATGTGCAGTACCTATTGTTTTTGCCCCAAAGAAGGATGGGAAATGGAGACTGTGTACTGATTCTAGGGCAATAAATAGGATAACCATCAGGTATAGGTTTCCTATTCCTAGAATAGAAGATCTAATGGATTGTTTGGGAGGGGCTACTTATTTCTCCAAAATAGACTTGAAGAGTGGGTACCATCAGATAAGGATAAGAGAGGGGGATGAGTGGAAGACAACTTTCAAAACCAATGAAGGGTTGTATGAGTGGCTTGTGATGCTGTTTGGTCTTTCAAACGCCCCTAGCACCTTTATGAGGCTGATGAATGAGGTGTTGGAGGAATTCATAGGGAAATTTGTGGTAGTCTACCTTGATGATATCTTGGTGTTCAACAAGAGCAAGGAAGAACACTTGGAACATTTGGAGATAGTCTTGAAGAGGATGCAAGATCAGAAGTTACTGATAAACTTGGAAAAGTGTGACTTCACGAAACAAGAATTGGTGTACCTAGGTTTTGTCATCTCTAAGGGTGATTTGAAAATGGATCCTTCCAAGGTAGAAGCTATTTTGAATTGGCCTACACCCAGGATAGTAGGAGAGGTCAGAAGTTTCCATGGTTTGGCCACATTTTACAGGAAATTCATTAAGAACTACAGTGACATCTATGCACCTATGTTGGAGACCATCAAGGGTGGAGGTAAGATGAAGTTTGTGTGGACGAGAGAAGAAGATAGGAGCTTTGAGAGTCTAAAATAGAAAGATGCTAAATTCCTTGTTTTAGTGTTACCTGATTTCAATAAGTTTTTCACAATTGAATGTGATGCAAGTGGATTGGCTATAGGAGCAGTGTTGAGCCAAGAAGGCAGACCAGTAGCCTTCTTCAGTGAAAAGTTAAATGAAGCCAAGAGGAAGTACTCCTCTTATGATTTAGAGTTGTATGCTATGGTACAAGCTCTAAAAAAATGGAGGCACTATTTGCTTCCTAAAGAATTTATTGTATACACTGACAATCATGCTCTCAATTTTTTGAATGAACAGGAAAAGCTTAGTCATAGACACATGAAATGGGTGGAAAGTCTTCAAGCATACACCTTCATCATCAAGCATAAGAAAGGAATAACCAATAAGGTTGTTGATGCTCTAAGTAGAAGGGTGTTGACAGTGGAAGAAGTGTAGCTACAAAGTATGGGTGTTGAGTCACTCAAAGGATTGTATGAAGAGGACCACAATTTTAAGGAGATTTACAGGGTATGTAGTGAGTTTGCCAATGCTTTCCACAGTGACTTTTCAGATTATACATTGCAGGATGGACTTTTGTTTAAAGGTAGTCAACTATGTATCCCCAAGTGGTCAATGAGGGATAATATATTGAAGGAAAAACATAGTGGTGGTTTAGGAGGACATTTTGGGCTCAATAAGACCTTAGATCTTGTAAGAAGGTTTTACTTTTGGCCAAGGATGCAATCTGATATCAGAAGGTTTGTTGAGAGTTGTATGATTTGCCAGAAAGCAAAGGGAGTCTCAACCAATGTAGGCCTGTACCAACCTTTGCCCATACCAAATAGACCTTGGGAAAGTTTGAGTATGGATTTTGTGATGGGATTGCCCAAGACAAGGACATGTTATGATAGTGTGTTTGTTGTGGTAGACAGGTTCAGTAAGATGGCTCACTTTATTCCTTGTAAGACCACCAATGATGCTAGTTACATTGCAGGTTTGTTCTTTAAAGAAATTGTCAGAATTCGTGGATTACCTTTGAGTATTGTATTTGACAGAGACAACAAATTTGTGGGACATTTCTGGAGAACCTTGTGGAAAAGATTGAGTACAAATTTGTCTTTTAGTTCAGCATATCATCCTCAGACTGATGGCCAAACTGAGGTTGTCAATAGGTCATTAGGCAATCTGCTGAGATGTTTGACAAGAGAACATGGCAGTAGTTGGGATGTGGTACTCCCACAAGTAGAGTATGCCTATAATGATTCTACAAACAAAAGTACAGGTCTAAGTCCTTTTGAAGTTGTTTATGGTAATCATCCTAGAGGAATTTTTGAATTAAGATATGTTCAAGGGTTGGACAAAAGGAGTGGACATGCTGATACATTTGCAGAAGCTATGAAAGCGATCCATCAACAAGTCAGAGATACTCTACACTAGAACAGTCAGAAGATCAAGGCTAGAGTGGATCAAAGAAGAATGGATGTGCAGTACCAAATAGGAGATATGGTCATGGTTCATCTCAACAAGAACATACTGCCCATAGGAAAACACAACAAGTTGATGATGAGAAAAATTGGACCTTGTCAGATTCTAGAAAAATATGGTCCTAATGCTTACAAACTTGAACTCCCTGATGATATTACTATTTCACCTATATTCAATGTTTCTGATCTAACGTTATATAGGAGTCCTGATATAGGAGAAGGTACAACAGATTCTGTCCAAGACAATACAGAGTGGGTGCAGCATTTACCACCTAAGGAACCACCAAAGATGGAGTGCATCTTGGATAGCAGGACAACTAAGAAGACCAGAAATCAGACCTATTTTGAGCACTTAGTCAAATGGCAAGGACTTCCAGACTCAGAAGCCACATGGATGCTGGAAGTAGACATCAAAAAGCAGGGTGGTGATTTGCAGCAGTTAGTCTCTAAGAGGACTTGAGACAACTTTCACCCGGGGAGTATGGTGCAGGAGCACCTAGAAAATCATGTTTTCTTTTGTAATAAGGTCTATTTGACCAATGCATTTTCATTTCAGTTTGTCTCTGGGTTCATTTTGTAAGTCCCAAGTGACTTAGGGGACATGTGTCAAATTGTAACTGCATAATGCCAAAATTGGGCGTAGGGCAGTTGGAGGTTGTTTTAGTTGGTTGTCTCCCAGCTGCTTGGAGTTAGTTCGGTACTACTCAAGGCGAGTTGATAAATGCCCAGAGGAATGAACCAAATGATCATCGATTGTAATCTGATCAAAGAAGTAGTGTGATCAAATGTGATTGTATTGTGCTCAGGAGAAATAAAGCAATTCTGTTATGTCCATTTGATTTTCTATTTCTTATAACTGTAAATCATGTAACTATAGATTTCCATTCATTCTACATTTTCCATTGTTGCCGTATGTTGTCGTGAAGCATTCCACTGGTGAGATTTCTGTCGAAATCAGTGGACTGGCTTCATTGTATGAATATTTGTTTTGCTTTTTGTTTTGTTTTTCCTGTTCGGCAGTGCAGAAGATCCAGATAGGGTGCTTCATGCAGTAGGATGACCTAGCATCTCCATGTGCTAGGGTTCACGGGAAGTAAATTGTGCGACGGTGTATTGGCACATTGACCAAAGGTTACAAGTGTTCACCGATGGAACGAGTCTCACCAAGGGCAAATGCCATCGGGGTATTGGCAGAAGGATGAGAGACTTGGCCGATGGAGTTGAATCAGTGGCTCATTTGTTACTTTGACGACTGTGAGAAATTAGGGCATTAGTCTGTGGTTTTCGCTGTGCACTCCCCATTACATTATATAGGGGAAGGACTTTTTATTTCTGAAGAAGCAAAACAAAACTAGGAAATTAAAACTAAACAACCAAAGAGGAGAATTTCAATCACGACTCTAGAATGAGAAAGCTTATTCAAGAAACGTGGAGACAACTATCTTGAACTTAACCAATCTCTACATGTTCCTAGTTGATGGATAAATTCTTATTTATTGCACATTCCTTTCTGACCACTTCTGTAACTTGTTCTTATCAGCAAAGGAGTCGACTGCTATTAGATAACTATAACTAGCTGCATTCTTTACTGGAGGAGCTAGTCCCTTAGCTGTAGGAGGCGGGTTCTTCAACTGCATGAACTAATCTGCTAGCTACAAGAACTTCTATAGTCTTAGCTAGAGGAACTTCCACAACCTTGGTTGTAGGTTAGTGTTCTTAGTTGATGTAGGAAAGAGTTAGTCTTAGATAAATCTCCATTTACTGAGATCATTGTAAATAAACTATCATACCACATTATATTTTTAAAACAACTACTTTAATCATGCAAACATCCATTAAAACATAATATAAATAATATAGTGCTTTGTCCATATATAAGTAAACTCTTGACTTAAAAAGATGGAAATGTTTATAGGAATGTGGCTTAGAAATAGGAAAGATAGAAATTAAAATGACAATTATAACACTCATTACACCCCCCAACTTAAGATTTTTCTTATCCTTAAGCAATTATAGCCTTGTGTTGTACATGAGGGCTAGGTTCCTAAAGTCACATGGTTTTGTATGTCCCTCTCCTTCCTTCAAGAAGAATCCATTTTGCCCTACAATTCATTCCCATTTGGTATCCTCTTAATTTGCAGTGTAGATTTTTTTACCACACCAATGCAGGATTGGGAACCAAAGAATTAGTGACTAGAAGGCTTGTGGTATCCATACTAATCCATTTGACCTAGCTAGGTTGATATAGCGGTGTCCCTTGATTACAATTACATGGTAATTGTGTTGAAAGTATGTGCCTAACTGGTGTTGTCATTGATGTCAACATATCAGTGTTGTCATTGGTGTCAATTGTGCTCTTGTTTACAACAAAATAGTCCAGTAGTTTGCTCTGCATTTCTTGTAGAACAAATATATTTGTCTACGGATTGGAAGTTATTTAGAGGCATGTCTAAAGATGCTATGTTCCAAGTTTGAGCTTCCAGTATGAAGATTCGAGTGAGTTATGTTCACCAGAGGGAAAATTGCTTTTTCTGTATATTTGGTGGTGATGGGGAGAATGTATTATGCTTTGCATTCCTCCACATTTAAGTATTTCAGTTTGTGGTTCTAGAATCAAGTTTGTAATGATGATAAGTGCCTTCAACTCCAATGGTTCATGATTTGGTGGTCTGTAAGCAATCTTTTCTTTATGACAGTGGATAACAGTTATGTTTAAATGCTCCAGATTGAAGAATCTTCTTGATAAAGTGATTAAAGGTTGTGCAGATGTTCTTGGTGATTACAATGTGCTTGTGGATGTCTCTTAATCATGTTCCTACCTTTGGATTGGTCCACGAAGTGAAATTTAGATCATGGATGAAGATTGTTCGTAGAAGACTTAGTGTTAACACCAGTCTTGGCCAACTTGGTTGTTTTCACTACTTGTAGAGATACATCAAAGATTGTGGAAGCATGTCATGGTGTGGAAGATTGCATTTGAGTCCCAGCTAAGGCATAACATGATCCACATGCATCTTTACCTTAACAAATTTTGTTTAGGTCCAGACCTATTTCTATGTATGTTTGTAATGCCAACCTTAGAGATTGTTCCAATGGTTTATGAATGTAATGCCGACCTTGATGTTCATTCCAAGTTTGAGGAATTGTATAAAACTATGTAATGTAGTTGCAAAAATGTGAAGATAAGTGAAAAGGAGTAAGAAGAGCAGAGTAGAGGAGTTATATTGTGCTTCAATGGAACTGAACTTAGGCATGGAGTAGATGCTATCAAATCAGTTCACCAACCCTTGGCAGTGAGCCACCCCTTGGCAATGAGCCCCAGCATTTGCAGTGAGAATTTTGGGCAGTGAGCCTCTATTTTTTGGTATTGTTATAACATATTTATTTCTATGGGCTAGCACCACTGTAGTTTTTCCCTTATAGGGTTTTCCACATAAAAAATCTAGTGTCTCATTTGTTATTGTGTTGAGCTTCTTGTTTCATGCTTTCATGGTTAGGTCTTAATAGCAGTGATTGAACATTTGATGTGTTGATATTGTGTATGAGGAAAAATTGATTAAATCAAAACTTAAAAAAAAAAAAAAACCAATCACATAAAGCGAACCAATCTAAGTAAAAGCCATTATCATAAAATCAAAGACAAATGAAAGCTCTTACCAAAATCTGTATTGTTCCCTTTTGGAGAAGTGTGGATTGCTCAATGAAGTTGCGAAGCCATAGTTGCAACAATCAAGTAGTGTGCTTAAGAGATCAATGTCAAAAGATCGTAAGTTTGCTCAATCGAATCGTTGTATGCTCAAAGCGCTGTTAAGTATGCCTGAGAATAAAATCGAAGAGAGAGGGGCTTAATGAAGGAGATGAGGGGGGTTTATATAGGTTTCAATGAAGATCAATCAACGGTCCAGATAATTTAGAAGAATCAACAGAGGAGAATAGTTGAGGAACGTGCAACGAATAAGAAGAAGACAAGTGTCTTGCTTTCTTTTGCATGAGAGGAGTTATCAAGAATAGAAGAATGAGTTAAAGCAATTAACAGAATATAACAATCAGTCAAGTGATTTAAAACAAGAAGAAGGGATTTGCATGAGAATAAGAAGATATTTTGCTTTATTAAATATTAGAAATATTTAATTGCATGAGCAAAAAAGCTTGAGTTATATTAGAGATAACTCAATTTAGAAGAAAAAGCAATTTAAATAAATATTTGATTTATTTAAATTTAGAGAAGATATTATGGAAGAAGTAATTAAATAATTAGAATTATTTAATTTAGAAGATTTAGAAAGCAAATTAAATAAATAAATTTATTTAATTGTTGTGCATGATTTTGGAAGAATGATTTTGATTTAATTAAATAATGTAAATTATTTAATTATAGATAAGATAGAATTTGTGATGAATTAATTAAATAATGGGATTTATTTAATTAATGTGGATTTAATTTTTGGAAAGAGGATAATGATCTAATTAAATAATTAAAATTATTTAATTGTGGAAGAAAATCAGAGGAATTTAATTTAATTAATTAAATAATGTCGAAAGTATGTGATTTAGAAGAATTTGGTGAAATTAATTAAATAATTAGATTATTTAATTAACGTTGAAATGTAGGTGATTAGATAGATTATAAAATGCAAGTGATTCGACGACACGACCATTTTAGGGTGTCTACATTTTGCCCCTCTTTGATGCGATGCAGTTTATAGCGTTGCATCAAAGAAAATGATTGTTGAAGACATGATATAATTTTGATGCCCCAGTGTAGGTAGTTGCCCCAGCATATGCCCCCTCGAGCGGGAAGACAAGGAAGTGACAGAAGAACTGGGTTGACACTTGACTAGAGGAGTGCACGACAAAGTAGGAGGAAAAGAAGAGTGGGCTGGGATAAGAAAACATGAGGGAGGGATGCTATAAATAGGTCCCATGGGGACCACAATCCTCATTTGTACCCTAGGAGCTTCTAAATTTAGAGAGCAGAGCCTCCAAGCTTAGATTGAGAGAGTTGAGCAGATAGTGAGGAGAGATGCCGATTCTAGCGCACAGGCATCGGGCGGAGTTAGTACGGACATACAGGAGGCTAGCAGGAGCGTCGGCATCGGTAAGTGATCGAAAACCCCATTTTATTTTGTCATTTTTAGGGTAGAGTAGTGCTAGGTCTAGGGAGGGTTTTCAAGTTAGCCAAAAGCGCTTTGGGGTTTCTTGGTGCTTATGGTAGTCGGGTAGAGTGCTTTTGGCGCGCCACAACGCGGTTGGTAGATGAGTGTAGCGCTTTTGGTAAAAACGCAGCGCGTATGGTTTTCTGGTCAGTGTCGCAGCGCATTTGGTAGGATGCCGCAGCACGTATGGTTAGGTAGGGAAGCGCGTTTGGTATGGTAGACTAGCACGGTTGGTAGGGGATAGGAGAAATTGAAGTGCCTCTGGTAGGACAGAGCAGCGCGGTTGGTAGCATAGCACGGCGCACTTGGTAAACAAGTCACACTTGGTATAGAAAATGTAGCGCCTTTGGATAGACAGTGTGGTGCTTTTGGCAGGGAGGTACAGCACCTTTGTAGAGAACAAAGCACTTTTGGCTAGTTAAAAGAAAATTAGAATTGTGGGGTTAAGTAGAAGAAAATGAGAATTGTGGGTTGAGAAACGGGATGCCAATCCTAGGTTACAAAAGAGGAAAAGGATGGTTGGGGGTTGCATAGCATAGCATATGTGTAGATAGGACTGGAGGGATCTGGTATAGAAGAACTGACAAGTGATTTGTTGTGGATGCAGAGGATTATGCCACCATTGATGTTGCGAGAGTGACACCACCCGATAGCGCATGAGGTTGTATAGTTGACCTAGGAGGAGGATGCATTCTTGGAGCACGCAAGATTGTGGCATGTGGCCCACTTGACGCACATTAGGGTGAATCTCGCCCTAGTGACAACAGTGATAGAGAGATATCACAGCGAGACCTCATCATTTCACTTTCTGATAGGGGAGGCCACAGTGACATTGGAGGACGTATATCACATCTTGAGGATTCAGATTGATGGAGAGATAGTAGATTTTGACCTGGTGCAGGGCAATGCAGGCTTGATGGAGGTCTTCTGCACAGATGACCTTTAGATAGATGACAAGGAGATTCGATGGGCAGATGTCTCGAGACTCTGCAATAGGATCAGATGGATAGTGGTGTCACTGATTGGCAGCTTCCTGTGTCCAGACAGGAGATCCAGAGGATTATCGGTCGGATGGGGCACAGTGTTATCCGGGATGTTCACACATGGCCGACAGTATGCGTGGGGCCCATGTGTGCTGGGACAGTTGTATCACGACATGCATCACTGCGTGTATAGGAGAGGCAGGAGCCTCTCAGCAGGGGTGGCCTTGTTACAGGTATGGGCGTGGGAGCATATCCCTGTGATCAGACCCATGGCACAACGCCATTGGGATAGAGGCGAGCCCTATGCATTCCTATATGATGGAGTGATTACACACCGGAGGATGGGGTCTGTTAGCCACTGGAGGCAGCAGATCGACGAGATGGACTTGTTTGTGTGGAGGCCCTGGCTACTTTGCGAGGAGTGGGAGGATGAGCATGAGCAGTTGATGTATTGCAGATAGGCTCGTTATCTATTCGGGAGAAGAACAGATGCTATAGAGAGGTACCTGCCAGAGCGTGTACTCAGGCAGTTTTGATTACCACAGGGACTACTAGTGGGGGAGGTGACGCACGCCAGGACGTGGAGGGAGGTTGGAGACTGGGATGTAGAGATCCCAGTGGCTATAGCTTTGGTAGAGGTACGGGGACTTGTCCCGGTGAGATGGGATTGGGACACAGGACTGGCAGACCCAGGGATGCTGCCCGAGTACGATACATATTGGCAGACTCACAGGCCAGTGTGGCTGACGACACCAGGGGTGGCAAGGGCAGTGGGGGAGGTATTGGTCCCAGGTTCCGAGGCCAGAATCAGACGCTAGGCCAGAGCGGCCAGACAGCAGGTAGTGGGAGAGGCCAGGGGCCAGCAGGCAGATATAGAGATGGCGGAGGAGGAGGAGCTAGCTGTCGATACAGATTTGGTGAGAGCCAAGCATTTATTTCAGGAGGAGATAGCCTGGAGGACTCGATTAGAGCTCTAGATGGTACAATTAAGGAGGGACAGGGATGCAGCTAGGGTGGAGGTGAGACAGGCCGAGGCCCTAGCACAGGTGCAGACACAGGTGGTAGCAATAGTGCAGACAGCCTTGGCACACTTACAGGCATAGGTGTAGGCATAGGTATAGGCAGCAGTGCAGGCAGCACTACAGACCTAGGCACAGGTAGCACCTGCATCGACAGGGGATGATGGGCAGCTAGCCCAGACTATGCGAGAGAGGGATGCAGAGGTACAGCTGTGGTTGACAGCAAAGGCCACACTATTTAGAGTGAGGTGAGAGAGAGATGAGGCACGCCGTGCACTGGGTGCGGATCAGAGGATTCTATACAGTGAGCTTGTCTAGGTGCAGGGAGAGCTAGTATCAGCCAGCAAGGAGGCAGAGTACTACAAGGGTCTGTATGTGGGTGCGGTGCCAGCAACTCAGCAGGCATCGAGTTATAGAGATAGGAGCAGATCTGGGGCATCTAGATCCCATAGGACAGGGCAGTCAGTGTCCTCAGTGAGAGGACCATTTCTGCCACCAGGGGGAGGAGGAGGACCAGTAGGGGGACCCCCACCGAGCACAGGGGGAGGATAGGGACCACAACAGGAGGGGAGCTCTATCCACTAGAGCACATATATTTGTATATTGTATCATATTTGTACCATACTTGTATCTCGATAGACACTTGTACCTTGTACCATTTTAAATCATTTTGGACAGATGCCTACGTGCATCTTGATGTATATTTTGTGGGCTCTTGATAGCCTTGATGTACTATACTGATGTATATTTGGATGTATACCCATTTTGTATTATTGATGTAGACACTGACATTTTGTATTATGATGACCATTACATGATGTATATGATGATCTATTCGGCTCACTGTTGTGCATGCTTTTGTGTATGCATTCCTTGATGTCATGGATGTGATGATATGTATGTATGATTATGGATTCAGGTGATGACATATGTTGCTTATATGATGCTTATAGATGTATGATGATAGAGATGTAGGATGATATAGATGTGATGACTAGTGATATCTGACATGTGGGTTTTGTAGATATACACCAGAGAGGAGAACAGGAAGAGATGGAGACAGAGACTATTGATCGATCTTTGTAATGAGAATGATATAAAGGTTGTGGGAATAGATGAATGAGCTTGTTGCAATGGTTTCGCATTTGTATATAAAGAGCAATCCTTATTTTTGATATAGCACGTGGATAGTTCGCCACCAAGGTAGAAAAGACCAAGGTGCAGTAATATCCGACTGCGTGGACGTTGACTCTACAAGCAAGCGGTTTGAACTTAGATCCCTTAAACATAATATAACCTTGTTGGTATATGTGAATGAGCCATAGTCTTGAACATAAAATAAACTTCAATACATGTAAATGCAAGAAGAATATTAAATATGCAAGATGCTAGGTTGTAACACACACAAGATAAATAGAATGCTAAGAAAAGATGCTAAAGATCATTCCTCAAACACGGCACACAAAAAAACAATGACTATGCCCCCAATCTATACTGCATCGCAACATACCAAGATTATAGATAAACCAAGGTAGCCTTGAGTAGGTATTGGATAAAGGAACAAAAGATAAACCATAACACAAATTGACTGACTTACAAAGTAAAACATACAGCCAACATATTCTCTTGCTAAATAGGTTGCTCAGGATAGATTGGATAGGAAAGATAACAGCCTTATCGTAGGAACTCTGTGTCCATTAAAGGGTGCTATCTACCTAAAAAGACAATGTCATGCTGTAGGAGATGCCACATGTCGTAGGAGACGCGTGTGTTGGTCTAGACAATGGAACATTCTATAGAAGACAAGCTTGTTGATCTAGGGCTTTGGTTAAGCAGGATTTAGCTAATGTTGGCAATTGATATGCAGGACAATAGATGACTCTGGAAGTAAGCCACTTTGCTTCAGGTTTCTTAAGGAAATTCGCTTTGAAAGGATGCGCTAGCTTGTTGCTTGAGTTAGTCAAGTCGAGGTGAATGGATATTGATAAATGGAAGACTAGAAGGATGAAGTGCAACTGGATTGAGACGGGTGGAGAATGATGGATCATGTGTGCCTGAGTACTAGATACATCCTTCGTATTCCAGATTGCCTACATACCCTGTATCCATGGGATCAAGGCACACAACGATGAAAGATGAAAATGATAAATATGTAGTTCTGGATAGAGTGATGAAATGGGTCAAGGTGGAAAGGAGGGGATCTTATGTACCTGAGTACTGGAAACTTCCTTTGTATTCTAGATTGCCTACATACCCATATCCATGGGATCAAGGTACCTTAAGATTGAGAAGAAATGATAATATGTAGTTCTGGTTAAAGTGATGATGTAGGAAAAAAGCGTTGAGAAGATAACAGCCTTATCGTAGGAGCGATGTGTCCATTAAAGGGTGTTATTTGCGAGAACGAGAAAGATTGATGTGAGCACGTTGTGAACCACAAACAAGGAACCAATCCTAGACCTAAGTTAAGGAAAGAGTTGCCCCCATTCCGGTAGAGGAATTTGCATAGGTGACTGACAAAGAAGACATAGAGAACCATGACCTAGGACAAGACAGTGTTAACTGTAGACATAGATCAAGACGTAGGATGACGATGATGGACATTGACAAATTTCCAAGCTATACTAGATAGGGAGATGGAAATGCAAACAAGGTCAATGGTTTTATTATGGATGGGTGAAGGGCGTTGTGACATGGAAATGGAATGAACAGGACTCGATAGAAGATGGATGCTGACTCTACACATAGTGCCTGTTTGCCAGGTTTTCACTATGGTACTTATCCAAGGTGCCTGTTTACCAGGTTTTCACCAGAGGACGGATTATTTTATTTTTGTTGTTTTTTTTTGGAATACTTTGAGGATCAGGCATAGAACTTTTTGAGATGGACACTGTTAAGTGGCTCATCTAGAGGAATGCCGTCAGGTGTAGCTAAAATATAAGCTCCTGATCCGTATGTTGCTGTCACAATAAAGGGACCAAACCAGTTAGGCTCAAACTTGCCCTTCTTTTCTCGATCTGCTTGATTTCTCTTATTCTCTTTAAGGACAAGATCACCAACATGAAACCGTCCTTCTTTGATCTTTTTGTTGTAATTATGCTGGAGGCGGTTTTGATAGACATGGAGGTGATTAAGCGCTGCAAGACGCCTCTCATCTAGTAGTTCAAACTCAGCTAATTTGGAAGTGCGATACTCCTCTCCATTAATCAGGTCCTACATAGATACTCTGAGGGATGGGATCTCGACCTCTATAGGTAAGATGGCTTCAGAGCCATAGACCAAGGCATAAGGTGTGGCACCAGTTGGTGTTCTGATACTAGTGCGGTAGGCCCAAAGGGCGGGATTGAGTTGCAAGTGCCAATCACGACCAGCTTCATTAACCATTTTCTTGAGGATTTTGAGAATGGTTTTATTTGAAGCCTCAACTTGGCCATTACTCTGTGGATAGTAGGGAGTTGAAAAGCAATGTTGGATGTTGTATTGTATGCATAAGGCATGGACATCTTGGTTCTTGAATGGCTTCCCATTATCAGTGACAATGGCATGGGGGATACCATACCAGCATATGAGGTAGTTAAGGATAAACTTGGCTATTTGCTTACTGGTGATATAAGTCATAGGAATGGCTTCAACCCACTTCGTGAAATACTTAGTGGCGGTAATAATAAACTTGTGGCCATTGGAGGAGGAAGGGTGGATTTGTCCTACAAGGTCGAGACCCCATTGAGAAAAAGGCCATTGAGTTGTCACAGGTTGTAATTCATGAGCTGGTGCGTGAATCAAATCTCCATGCTGCTGGCATTGTAGATACTTCTTAGCAAACTGTGCAGCATCTTGCTCTATTGTAGGCTAGTAATAACCTGTTCTGAGTATCTTCTTAGCAAGATTAGGACCGGTAGAATGTGCGCCACAGACACCTTCGTGTATGTCTCGTAAGGTAGCTTCAGCTTCTTCCGCGTTAAGACATCATAAAAGGATACCATCGAGACTCTGACAATATAGTGTATCACCCCGAATGGTGTAACGGGAGGATCGATGAATAAAGGTTTTGCGTTGGGTGGAGGAAAGGTCAGAGGGAAAGGTATTGTTTTCAAGGTATTCATAGATATCTTCATACCATGGGGAATTGGGACCAACAAGTTCGCAGATGATTTCAGTAACAGGAACATCGACGATTGGTAACAACAATTGCTCAATCAAGAATTCGCATTTCTGTGTATTAGCAGGCATGTCAATCAGTGACCCTATAGAAGCCATAGAATCTGCTGCTTTATTATGCTCTCTTGGGATTTTCTCAAATGTGATGCAAGAGAAGTGTGGTTTGTAGGCATCCACTAGTTGCTTGTAGGGGACCAACTTTTCATCTTTTGTTTGGTACTCATCTGTGACTTGGCGAATGACTAGCTGTGAGTCTCCATATACTTGTAATTCTGTGATGTCCCATTGAACTGCTGTATTGAGACCTATGAGGAGTGCTTCATACTCGGCTATGTTGTTGGTGCAGGGGAATGCAAGCCGATATGATTTTGGAATATAGTCATTTTGAGGTGTGACAAATAAGATGCCGGCTCCTGATCCGTGCTGTGTGTAGGAACCGTCAAAATACAACTTCCACATTATGGAGTTAGCAAGAGTGAAGAGATTCTCATCAGGAAAGTCTGCTACCATAGGATGTGTATCTTTCATAGGTGCTTCTACTAGTTGATCGGCGAGGGCTTGTCCTTTGATTGCTTTACGATCCGTGTACTCAATGTCAAACTCACTAAGGATCATGACCCATTTAGCTAGTCTGCCTGTGAGAGCTGCTTTCTCTAGTAGATACTTCAAGGGATCAATCTTGGCTATCAGATTTGTGTGTTGGTTCAGCATGTAATGTCGCAACTTTTGAGAAGCAAACACTACTGCTAAACAAGCCCTTTCCATTGGTGAATAATTGAGCTCATATCCCACCAAGGTTCTACTGATATAATAAATGGCATGCTCCTTTCCTGATTCATCATTTTGTGCTAGCAGGGCCCCTAGGGCCGAATTTGTAGTGGAGATATATAATATCAAAGGTTTGTCTGCAACTGGTGGAACCAATACAGGAGGTGTAGCTAGATACTCTTTAAGTTGGTCAAATGCTGCCTGACACTTGTTGTCCCATCGAAATGAGACATCCTTTCAGAGCAAGTGTTAAAAGGGTTTACATTTATCTGCTAGCTGTGATATGAAATGCCGAATGGACTGCAACCTTCCCTGAAGGCTCCTTAGTGCTTTAAAGTTCTTGGGTGGAGGCATGTCCACTATAGCCTTTACTTTTGCTGGATCTACTTCGATGCCTCTATGAGATACTATGTATCCCAACAGCTTCCCTGATGTTACACCAAATACACACTTCTTTGGATTGAGTCTTACTTGGTATTTTTCGAGCCTGTCGAAGATCTATCCTAGAACCTGTTTATGTTCTGCCCTAGAAGATTTAGCCAGTATATCATCCACATAGTCCTCCATGATGTGGTGAAAGAGATCATGGAAGATCACTATCATTGCTCTCTAATAGGTTGCTCCTGCATTCTTCAGACCAAACGGCATGACGCACCAACAATAATTACCCCAAGGACAAGTAAAGGTTGTTTTATATTGATCTTCCTCTGCTATCCTTATCTGGTTGTAGCCTGAGAATTTGTCCATGAGAGAAAGCATCTCGTGACCTGCTATCAAGTCCACTATAATGTCAATGTTTGGTAGTGGAAAGTCATCTTTGGGACATGCCTTGTTGAGATCTCTGAAATCGTTACACATGTGGATGCGCCCATTGGGTTTAGACACAGGTACATTTTTTGAGACCCAATCTGAATAGTCAATGGGTCATATGAACTTTGCATCTAATCATTTCTGTATTTCCACTTTTACCAAGAGAGCTATCTTTGGGTGCATCTTTCTCAACTTTTGTTTGACTGGTTTCACTTTGGGATCAACTGTGAGATAATGAACTACTAGCTTGGGGTCTAGACCTAGCATATCTACATAGGTCCATGCAAAGTTGATGGTTCGTTGCAAGAAGAAGGTGTTAAGATTCCTGTGCTTTGTGTCAGATAATGATGTTGCTAGGAATGTGGTCTTTGGATTTTGTTTTGTGCTAAGGTTTATCTCTGTAGAATCTTCCACTAGGAGAGCTGACTTCTCTTGGTACTTAGATGGTAGGGGAAGGTCAAATCCTCCATCCTCAGGTGCCACAGTTGGGTTTTCACCTTTGGATACGTACTTTATTTTTACTATTTTGTGATCGGGAGGTGCCACAATGTGGTTTTCACCTAGAGATCTTTCTTTATTTGTAGTTTTGCAATTGGAGGATTTGGCTTTCTCACCAAAATAAGCCGTTGGCTCTAGTTCCATTACAAAACCTGCTTTATGATCACCAAGAGGGATACCTTCTCGAAGTCCCATGAACTCAGCTAAAGCTTTGTCATTCTAAAATATATCTATAACAGGGGACCCTTGTTGGTCCCAATCGACAAGTTCAGGGTAGACAAGTGTGACATTCTGGGTGTTTATGGTGGAGGTTAAGGATATGGAGGAAAGTGTAAAAATGGAGGATTCTACAAATAGGTTGGTCATATGGAGGGAAGAGTCATCGATGATATCCTCTGTAGACGTCGAATTGGCGGGAAAAGTGTCATCTACCTCGTCGAGGATATACTCGATGTCCAAGGCGTGTGGTACCTCTTTACCAAATCCTAATCCCTTCTTGTCTAGCTTCTTTGTCACAACAATGGGTTCCATAGTTCCTTGATTTTGTTTCCCAAGGCCACCTTTGCCTTTATAGCCCATGTTTTTGACTATCCTTAAGCCATTGCCATATTGCTTGACTGGTATTGTGACTGGTTCTTTCTCCTTATAGAGCCAAGAAGAAATGTCCTCAATAGTTTCCTCTTCCAATAACTTTCCCTGTTGGAATTTGGTTAGGAATGTTGGGGGAGGAATAGCCGCTTGTTTAGTTACTTTGGCAATGGGTGGTTGGCCGTAAGATTTTGGAGATAAAGGCATCCGCCCTACACAACAAGATTTTGAGATATCATAGGTTCCAAAGCCTATATCCCGAATGTGAGCTGTGATTTTGGGGAGGGGTGTAGGTTCACTTGTAGAGGCTTGTGTCAGAGTTTCAGGATCAACATATAGTGGGGATTCAAGGGCTTTGTCATTTTTAGGCACTTGGTTGCAATTTTTATAGCTGCCTTGCAAGACATGACAGAATTCAAAAGGATTAGGGTCTCCTGGGATGGTGATCTCCGTACCATTGAATGGGAATTTTAGGGACTGATGGTACATGGAGGGAACAGCTTTCATTGCATGAATCCATGGGCGGCCTAGGATAATGTTGTAAGGCAGCTCAATATCAAGGACTTGACACCTAGTTTCAAGCATGACAGGGCCCAATTGTATAGGCAAGTGGATAACACCTTCTGAATAGCATTCAACATCATCATACCCTTTGATTGTAATACTATGATCAGTGTTGACATGATCCTTAGAGCATCCCAATTGCTTTAGTAACTTTAAAGAATAGATGTTGAGACCAGCACCACCATCTATGAGTATACGTTTGATTTTGCGCTTATGGATGAGAACCTCAATATGAAGGTCATCATTGTGACAAGGATCATGGGATGGGAGGTCCTTCTTAGAGAAGACCACATTGTAAGGCAAAGTAATATTACCCATTATAGCTTGGAAATCTGTGACTGCTATGTTGTTAGGAACCGAAGACTCTTGGAGGGCTTTTTCTAGCACGACATTATGTGCAAGTGATGACCGTAGAAGGTCCAAGATAGAGATCTGTGTTGGTGTTTTCCCTAGATGTTTGACAAGATTATAATCAGATGGAGTTGGAAGACTAGGTGTAGGACCACGAATGGTGACATGACCACGACGAGTAGTAACAACACAATCCGTAGATTTGCCTTTGATTGTGAGGGTAGACACTCGACTCTCTTCAAAAAGACCCACAATGGAATCAAAGGAAGTGGAAGCATGATTAATACCTTTACCTCTATCCTGAGGAGGAGGTGGACCATGATGAGGGAATGGTTCCTTGTACATGTCGAGGTCTTTGTTCATGTGTTGGGCTGGTGGATCATTTTCAACAGTGATTTGATTGCCATTGATGAGATTTTGGATGAGGTGCTTGAGTTTCATACACGATGCGGTTCTATGCCCTTTGCTCCTATGGAACTCACAATACTCATTGTCTCTGTAACGTGCAGTTTTGTAAACAGGTTCTCCATATGGGGGAGCATTAGGTAAGGTGATGAGCCCTCTCTGCAAAATTTGCTGTAAGACTGATTCGATAGGCACTCCCAAGGGGGTGAATTGACGTTGCGGAGGGTAATCTTGTTGAGGCCGCTCTTGTTGTCATTGCTGTTGGTTTTGATAAGGTTGCCTTTGTTGCTGCTGTTGTTGAGGTGGCACTTGACTTGGTTTGGAGAGCTATAGAAGTGTTTGCAACATTTGGACATGTTTAGAATCGACCACCCCATCGTTTACCACGTTTTTGTTTTTGTTCCAAAATTTGGGTTTATCACTCAATTGGTGATGAGGAGCATTTTCTTTCGTTTCTTTGAAGATTTTGACCACACCCTTAGCAATGAGGGCTTTTTCAATGTTGATTCCCTTGTATGTGATTTCGTCAAAGGTTGTAGCACTAAGAATTTGCAAATGGAAACCTAACTCTTGGTTGAGGTTCTGCACAAATATGCTAACAAGCTATTTCTCAGGAATCTTGAAAGGGAATTTGCTAGCCATTTGTCTCCATCGTTGAAGGAAAGAAATGAAAGTTTCACCATTTTCCTGTTTATTGTTGCATAGATCGGTCATGGAAATCTCATGCTCCGCGTTGTAAGAAAAGTGGGTGGCAAAATTCTCTGCTAGCTCGTTAAAAGACTTGATACCCGTGGGTAAGTGTGAGAACCATTCTATAGCTTGACCTCCAAGACTACGAGGAAAGAGACGCATAAGATATGTGTCGTTATGTGAGACCTCGAAGCAAGCAAGATAGAATTCCCTAAGATGGTCTTTTGGGTCACCTTTTCCTTTGTATTTATCAAACTTGGGAATAGTGAAATTTTGAGGAAAAGGGATCATTGGTAATGACCGATCAAAAGGATAAGGACACACTTCCTCTAAAGAGAAGGTCTTCTTGGTGTGGCCAAACGTAAGATCAGATAGCTATTGTTGAACTTTTGCGATCTTTAGCTCCATCGCCATGGGCAGGGTGGGAAACATTTCCTATTGTCCTAGAAGTGGCTGCTATTGCCCATACGGAAGATTATACTGTAAGCCATGAGCATTGGTATTATAAGGGTCGTAAGATTGGTTGGGATCATATGCGTTGTACGTTTGGTTCAGATTGGGTTGGAATTTGAGGTTTTGATTTGGCAGAGGTGGAGGTGGTGCTAGGTAAGAATGTTGGCTTTATGATGGTTGAAGAAAAGAATATTGTGGAGGAAAGCTAAAGTGCGTTGGATTAGGTTGCGATGGCGGCACATAGCTTTGGGAAACTTGGTGTTGGGAATGTTGAGGGTGGATAGGTAAGGTGTTGAAGAAATTTAGCGTGGATGAACGTTGTGGAGGAGGGACATAGGTAGATGTGATTTGTGATGGTTGAGGCTGATTGGTGATGAGAGTAGAAGAATGTTGTGGTTGGGGTTGCATGACTCTAATTGGTTGAGAGACATGAAGGTTTAATGATATAGGAGGTGGTATTTGTTGAGACCCTTGTTGCATGGCTACATAGTTGTTCCCCGGATTGTAATTTGGTGGGAAACCTATTTGTGAAGGGGTAACCAAGATTCCACTTGCGATTGGTGTGGACACTTTAGGAGGTTGTTGCGTATTTGATCGAGCTAAGGTGGCTTGCTTAGCTAACTCTACTTGACGTTGGAGAGTTTCTTGTTGGTTTTTGTAGATTTCCATAGGAGTCAAAAGCGGTGATACGACCCTCTCTTCTGTTGGGTTTTGAAAAAGGGGATTCCTATACTACGAGCCTTGTGTAGGTAAGGGCGTAGTCACCGTGGACATGGTTTGCACCGCTTGTATGGCACTCAACGTGTTGTTTGTCTCCTTGAGAGAGGATAAATCAAAATCTTGAGGTAACTTGGCTCCTTGCTCTGCAAGTAAGCGAAAGAAATGATCCTGGTTCTCACTAAGGATTTTGTCAAAGGCGGCCATGACTCTAGGCTCTTGTATGAATTCATCAAGATCTTTCCCATCTTCTTGAGAGGATTGACCTATTTCAAAGTGTCACTCTTCTTCAGATGGGGCTAGATCTGCAATATAACCTTGAGGGACAAAATCTGGAGGCAAGCCGGTGGTGTATTAAGGTGTACTTATCAAAGGGATCCTATCCTCTTGAGGATTGCTTGGTTGGTCGACGTGCGGCGTGCTTGGCGAATTGGTAGATCTTGACGCGGGTGTTCTAAGAGTGACCTTGGAAGTACTGTTGAGATGACCTGATTGCGGTGTGTGAGGAGGTGACTTGCGCTTCTTGGAGACAACTTGCTTGGGCTTCATAGTTTACTAGAGCCTAGTGGTTACCATGGAATACACTAGGACAAGAAAGGTAATGCTGAGTTTCTATTTGTGATTTGGAAAAGACAAATTCTTGCTACATAGTACACTGGACCAAAGGCACTGTACTATTTGACCAGAGGCGCAGGACTGTGCAACCAAAAGCGTGCTACTGTAATACCAAAGGCAATGGACTGAGCTACCAAAGGCGAGATACTGCTATACCAAAGGCGAGCTACTGTGACCAAAAGTGAGCTACTGTTATACCATGGGCACTGAAGTAGAGTTTTGCTAGAGGCGAGGTACTATTATACCAAAGGTGATCTACTGTGCTACCAAAGGCCAACTGCTGTAATACCAGGGGCGCTGATGTAGTGTCTGATGTTTTGTAAAGGCAATTTTGACAGATTTGGTTATGGTTCTGATTAGATTTTGTCTTTGGCAAGAGAAAACACAGCAAACAAGTGGTAAAAAAATAAGGACTGACACAACAGATAGTGTATGTTTGAGGCTCAAACAAGCCCAATGTTTCCACAGGTATGAGACAACTGCAAACAATAACAAGTACTTTTTATCCCTAGAGACAAGGTTTCATTGCAATAGATCAGCTCATAGCTTAATACTCCGTCGATAAAAATATCATTCCAGAAAGGTGTTAGATATTTTGTATCTTTGCGAGAGACAGTAGGTAGGGATATCTCACCCTCCCCTTGGAAAGCTCAAGTAGGTCACAAGAGCTTTATGGCCAAGGGAATACTATCTCTTCTCAAGGGAGCCAATGGTGAGTATCTTAAGGGCTTAAATCGATTCCCCTTGCACTGATGATTAAGGCAATGTTCGGAGGTAGGTCAGGTAGTCTCTATCTAAAATGGTTCTTAGTAACTTTGAGGGACCAATGCCTTACGAGCAATGTGACAAGCTACTAAAAGCTTTAACCAATCCTACTAAGAGTATCAAACACTTCATTCAATGTGAAAATCATTTCCACAAAGAGCTAGTACACCTCTTTTCAGTTTGGCACCACAAGGTAAGGCTGACGTCGGTTAGGACTTGGCTTTCGCCTTATCCCTCTTATATAGCAGTTCAAAGGAAAACTCCGCTTAGGGTCATCCCTTTTGGATGAAACGCAATCCAAAAGTAGGCCCTTCTAAAGGAAGTACTGAAATGTAAGAGCAAGCACGTCAAACAAAGGTTTAATTGTCCCGTTATAAGAAAAATAAGATGCAACTAATTTAGGCACACACACATTTGTAGTTGTCAATTGTCCCTTATGAAATTGAAGTGTTTGGCATTCATGTCCATTGTCCCTTAGAAAATTGAAGTGTTTTTGCATACATGTCTATTGTCCCTTAAGAAAAGCAATATGTTCCTAAGACTTAGATTTGTAAAAAAAAAATTTGTTCAGTTATCCCTTTAAGAATGCAATGTGTTTCTAAGACTTAGTGAGATAAATCAAGATTTCTTCAACGCTTGTCCTACATGAACATGTTAAAAACACCTATTTGCTCTGTGTGAGTAGTAAGAAGCTGCAATAATTCTGTTAGTTCCACAAAAATTCACCAGTTAGCAAAAAACAAATGGATTGACCAAAAGCAAGTTACTGTCATACCTAAGGTGCTGCACTGTGTTTCCGAAGGCACTGTGATGCATACCAGAAGTGTAATAAAATAATACCAGAAGCGCTGTACTATGTTGTCGAAAGCGTGATACTGTATACCCAAAAGCGTTGCGCTGTCTTAGATCACAAAAAAAGTTATCTTTTGTCAAAATAACCAGATCCAAAATAAGATTCCATGATTGATCGACTGTTCTGAGAAGTAGTATCTGAGGGATCTATATTATGAAATCTAGAAAACTGAGAAGGTGTAGTAACACAATAGATTAATACAAAAATCAAAGATACTCCTAAATAAGTCAGCTTAGGAAGTATTAAAAGCGGATTGAAAGACAAATACAACAGCTTGTCAGACAAATCAAAAGATATGTGGCAAAAAACCCTGCCAAAAAAAATGGTCAGAAAACCCAAGTAGCCAAAAGCACTAATCGATACTACCGGGAGCGCCGTGCTATGATACCAAAAGCATTGCTCTGTTCTACCAGAAGTGTCGCAGTGCAGCGGAGGGCGCTGTACTATGCCTCCAAGAGAACTTAAGGATACTGCCAAAAGCACTTTTCTGTGCCTTGTGCGCTGTACCGTACTGTGACTTCAAAAAGAATCAATTTCTCAAAGAAAAAGAGGGATTAGTGGGTCCCACCATGTGTGCCAGAATGTGTATGAGGAAAAATTGATTAAATCAAAACTTAAAAAAACCAAAAACCAATCACATAAAGCGAACCAATCTAAGTAAAAGCCATTATCATAAAATCAAAGACAAATGAAAGCTCTTACCAAAATCTGTATTGTTCCCTTTTGGAGAAGTGTGGATTGCTCAATGAAGTTGCGAAGCCATAGTTGCAACAAGCAAGTAGTGTGCTCAAGAGATTAATGTCAAAAGATCATAAGTTTGCTCAATCGAATTGTTGTATGCTCAAAGCGCTGTTAAGTATGCCTGAGAATAAAATCGAAGAGAGAGGGGCTTAATGAAGGAGATGAGGGGGGTTTATATAGGTTTCAATGAAGATCAATCAACGGTCCAGATAATTCAGAAGAATCAACGGAGGAGAATAGTTGAGGAACGTGCAACGAATAAGAAGAAGACAAGTGTCTTGCTTTCTTTTGCATGAGAGGAGTTATCAAGAATAGAAGAATGAGTTAAAGCAATTAACAGAATATAACAATCAGTCAAGTGATTTAAAACAAGAAGAAGGGATTTGCATGAGAATAAGAAGATATTTTGCTTTATTAAATATTAGAAATATTTAATTGCATGAGCAAAAAAGCTTGAGTTATATTAGAGATAACTTAATTTAGAAGAAAAAGCAATTTAAATAAATATTTGATTTATTTAAATTTAGAGAAGATATTATGGAAGAAGTAATTAAATAATTAGAATTATTTAATTTAGAAGATTTAGAAAGCAAATTAAATAAATAAATTTATTTGATTGTTGTGCATGATTTTGGAAGAATGATTTTGATTTAATTAAACAATGTAAATTATTTAATTATAGATAAGATAGAATTTGTCATGAATTAATTAAATAATGGGATTTATTTAATTAATGTGGATTTAATTTTTGGAAAGAGAATAATGATCTAATTAAATAATTAAAATTATTTAATTGTGGAAGAAAATCAGAGGAATTTAATTTAATTAATTAAATAATGTCGAAAGTATGTGATTTAGAAGAATTTGGTGAAATTAATTAAATAATTAGATTATTTAATTAACATTGAAATGTAGGTGATTAGAGAAATTATGAAATGCAAGTGATTCGACGACATGGTCATTTTAGGGTGTCTACAGATATTCATAAGTGGTTAAAGTTTTTGAGGCACCTGATTCACCCCCCCTCTCATTGTCTTGTGCATTTCAACAAATTGTACATGGAATGGGGCTCCTTTTTTTGTAACTCTACTGTGAGTTCTTTCCATCTCCCTTTGCTAAACTCAAATGATTCCTTCCCTATCTTCCTCAAAATTTTCTGATACATTGTGTAGATAGTTTGTTGATTCCGGTAGATTTTTTCGGTCACTATTAGTTTTTATGTCATGTACATCCATTCTTCTATGACATCATTAGGGTTTCTTGCTTCCCTTCTAATCTTCAAGGAAATGGATTTTTCTTGTTCTCTATATTTATGCATCTGAATCCACCTATTCTATTCATTCTGCACAAAATAAATTAGTTCCCTAATCTGCATGTCCCCCACATAAAAAATTGGATTCCATGATAAATTATAGGGAACAATCATATCGTGTAGGTAGAATTTGTTAGAGTAATAGGTTCTTTACTTAATTAATTTAATCATATTGATTAATTAATTAAGTCACCTTTACTTTATTTCACTTAAGCTAAACTTAGGAATCCCCTTTTTAGGGTTTTATAACTTGCTACTATAAAATCAAATTCTCTCATGTAATTCATTAATCCATTTCATTAATTGCATCCTTTTTTGTGTAAATTTCTCTTTGCTTTTTTCTTTTGTGGAAGGTTTCTTAGGTTTTGCAGGTTTTCATTGGGATCTGTGAGGTTAGTTTATCAACTTCAACATGGAGGTCTCTACATTTAGTAGCAGCTCTATATTTGACAAAGGTTGCTTTTTTGCCCAATCTACCCCTCTCCATTGGGTTTTTCATTTTTGCACTCCATCTTCCAGAGACCATATCTCAGTCATACGATGGTATTTTTCAGTGCAATTTTTTTTGAAATAGGGTAGAATTTCAATCTCTTCACAGTGGTGTAGGTATTTTTTAGTTTTGACTTCTAGTTCTTTTTCTAGAAATCAATTTTCTCAGTGTTTTTATTGTGTAGTTCTCATTTTGGGAACTTCGACGGGCCATATCTAAGGTGTACGGACTCCTTTTTGGGTTCCACATGCATGATTGTTTGTGTACTTCCCTATGGTGCTATCAGTTTCCTCTTTTTCTATTCGAGAATTATATTTTCAGCATGTGGTCCTTTTTTAGACATTATAAACTTCCATTGTAAGTATTTATCTTATGTAAACACACTGAAATAAAGTGTCATCAGCGTTGTACATGTATTCTTGAGATATTGGACATCATTGTGTGCCTTATTGTACTTGCACTATGATATAAAGTGCCATGGGGGGTTGATGTTTGCCTTTTATTTTGCCATCACACCTTTGTCATGTGAGTGTGCCTTGGTTTGCACACCCTTTTATTTGCTGGTATTTTCATGTTTGCACGTTCAAATGTTCTTGTTTCTTCTACATGCACTTTTTAGTTTCACACAATTTTAGTGTACTTGTCATGGCTCTCCCTTGTCCACATTATGGGGTGGTGTCTACTGTTGGTGCTAATGCTTCCTTGGTTTCGCGTTAGAGTGAGTTATGTATCTAGTATTTGTTCCTATGTACTAGGTGAATGCAGTGATTGGTTACCCATACATTTCAGTGAGATGGAGCATTTACCATATGAACACTCTTGCATTCCTTTTGTGGAGGTGACCTATTTTCACTTGATCAGTTCTTCAGACTTTTGGTACCTGTGTCATTTGTATCTTCGAGTTCCAAATGTTTTGCCTTTGTTTTCCATCCAATTCAAGTAGTGTCGTTTGGTGTACTCATGTAGATTCTTGTTTTCTTGATCCTAATCTTCATCTTGTTTTAGAGGAGGTTCTTCTTCTAGCACTGAGCAACTAGTCTTTGACAATGTTTGCAGCTTCTTCATGCTTCCGTGGAGTTCTTCATGTTCCTATTCTTTTGGGATATCCTTTGTGAAAGCTTCTTAGTCCTTCACTCTCTCTCTCTCTCTTGTAGGGAGGTTTGTTTTCTCTTTTGGGGAGGAGCTTTTCCCACGTGGTTTTCTCCTTTTCTCTATTTGTGAGAGACTCTTTTGTACATGGGTACCTCATCAGGCCTAGTTGTCGGGACCCATCTTTGCTTTCATGCATTTTTCCTTAGTTTTTAGCTTCTCCCTAAGTTCATGATCTTAAGGGGGGTGTTAGAGTAAAAGGTTCTATACTTAATTAATTTAATCATATTGATTAATTAATTAAGTCACCTTTACTTTATTTCACTTAAGCTAAACTTAGGAATCCCCTTTTAGGGTTTTATAACTTGCTAATATAAAAGCAAGTTCTCTCATGTAATTCATTAATCCATTTCATTAATTCCATCCTTTTTTGTGCAAATTGTTCTCTTTTCTTTTTTCTCTTGTGGAAGTTTTTGCAGGTTTTCATTGGGATCTATGAGGTTGGTTTGTCAACTTCAATAGAATTCATAGAATTAATTTTGTAATTCAACAGTGGATGCTTGAAAAAACTTACAGATATTGCTAGTTGTATCTATTTTAGGTAAATGATCATAGAAAGTTTGCATAAACTACAAACTCAAAAATTGTTCCTTCAAAAATAAGGCATAAACCCTTGTGGGAGGTTGACACTATATTATCTGATTGGTTAGATCTACCAGACTTTCAATTTTCAATTTTCAATTTTTTTTTTCCACATTCTTCTCCTCTAATTCCTTGGTAAACTTCTACTCCATCTCCTCCATTTCTTTCTCATAGATATTATCTCCTTATCCCTTATCCAAAGCAATAGCTCCAGAGAGGGCCCATCAATTTGAGTAGTTGTAGATTGCTTATCCATAATGGATGAAATAGACAGGATATCTTATTCCTTAGACTAAGTGACAAGAAATACTTATTCCTTAGTTTTTTTTGTTTCTTTACCGATTTCCTCTATTGCTATCTAAGCCATTTAATCTAATTCATTGTCTTTTTGTTCATATGCTCTAAGTTGCTACTCTAATTGTTTAATTTTTCTCAAGGAAGCCTACAACTCATCCCATGTTTCTACTTCCATGGGAAACAAATCCTTGCTCGTATCTAAACTAGAAAATTCATATGAAGAAGGGGTGGATTCACCTTCCAGGTCAAACCCTATGCTACTAGAGGTATGAATTTGGTTCCTATAGACAAACATCTCCTTCCTCTTAGATTCAATTTTAGTCTCCAGGAGGACCAGTTTTGGTGCTGAGGCAGTAGCCATGGTTGTTACTCCTCTAGTTTTAAGGCATTGGGACTGACTTGGCTGGTGTGATGTTGGAGTTGGAGCACCTTTCTATTTCTTCTTGCTTGTTTTGAGAGGAGAAGGAGATGCCTTCTATTTTATCTTAGGCTTGAAAGGAGTGGTAGTTGTTGTAGGTTTGTCGGGTGAGGTGGTATGTATAGATGGAGGTTTTTCTTGCATAAGTGAAGAAATTTTAGTCTTTGGTGAAATAATTTTAGGCACAGATAGAAAAGTTTCATGTGGGGATGTTGCATGCATATGGGAAGATGTTGCAAGATCTCTAGAAGATGTTGCAAGGTTAAGGGTAGATGTTGTAGGATCCCTATAAGATGCTCCATGCATATGGGAAGAGGTTGCAGAGTCAACTAAAGATGTTGCATGCTCAACAGAGACTGTTACATGCTCATGTGATGTACCTACATGCCCTTCTTCCACAATTTCTTCCCTATCTATCTATATATTTTTTAATTGGATCCCTTGGGTCTTCCTTACCCTGAGTCTCCTGCCATGTGGCCCTACATCTGGCCTATTTCTAATATTGTTTAGATCCAAAAATTCTTCCCATGATACAACAAATTTTTTTTTCTCATTTAAACTCTTCTTCACTAACAATTTAATAAGACCATGGTGGGATAATGCAGCAATCATGCCCTTTTGATACTCTTTTACCATTCTTTTTAAAAAATTAATAAAAAATGAGAACATTTACTTGTCTTTCATACTGAAGATGGCTTAGTAATTTAAAATGTATAGTGTAGAGAAAGTATTGCCTACCTTCACTAGTAAGATATTTGATGATGTGGATGGCCACTCAAGCCCAACGGGGTGGCAATGATAGGCACTTGGTCTCCTATAATGAGAATTGGAATTGCTCCCCCACCATTGCAAACTCATCTTGGGTTGTGACTACATTTCCTCTCTCTAGGAAATTTTCTCCAATTACAGGAAGCCCTATAGCTTTCACTATAGCAACTTCTGAGGCATTTACTCTCAACCCTTTTACCAATGCTTCCCCATTATTCAATGTTCATGAAAATTCATCTATAATTACCTCATTATACCCTTCCATCCTTTGAAACTAGTCCATCCAACTTGCTCATTGAAAAATAAGGAAACTTTCTCTTTCATCCTAAAGTGGTGTATGATCTATTGGTTCCCTTCTCACAAGGTCACCCCCATTCCGTATTCTCTATTTTATTATAGTGTTTCCCAATTTAAACAAATTCCACCCTTATGTTTGCTTCTATTTTGTCAAACACTTGTTGTTGGTAAGCTAGGGTTTCTTGTGTTTGGTTTGATGAGCTAACGACTTTTTTCCTTTGTTGTGGCTTTTGAAGCAAATGTAGGTAATATTCGAATACTTCCAGTTTGAATGTGTTGTATGTGTACAATTCATTATGGGTTGTGAGGGTGGAGAAGTGTGAGTATGATAGTTCATACAAGTGAGCTGGGAAGGTGAGAATGGTAGTTCAAACTAGTGAGTGAACTAACAAGACAGTCACCCCCAACTAAGCATGACACGTGTTCTAGTGTGACAAGAAGGGTAGGAGATTAATTAGAATGATGGGAGAGTGTGGACAAGTTAAATGGAATAATAAATGGAAAAGCACAACATTAAATACAAAATATAATAATAAATGTTACAGTTAAATTAATCACTAGCAAATATAATTAGCATAAAAGTTGTTACGTAGTCTTACAAGTGGCAAAAGTTGATATTGGTGAGAGTTGATGACATAATGATCAGCGGCTAACATGAGCATATCATTTATGGATGGGGCATCATGATAACACACTGTGATATAATGTGTACATTTATTGATGAAGCAATAGGATCAACAATGGATTTATGGTTGCTACAAGATCAAAGAAATGTGATGTAGCTACAAGAATGTTAGTGAAAAGGATGCAAGAAGTTGGAAGGTGGATACATCAAGAATTACAGAGAGTAATGTTGTGGGAAATGTTGTTGATGTTATAGGAACTTAAAGAGTGATCCTACAAGGAATGCAGCTAGTGACACTACAGGAATTGATGGACTGGATAAACTGAAGCTTGGAAAGGTTGAAATTGGTTGGTATCATTATTTGTAAAGTGTATTAAGAACTTATAGTGCCTAAATGGATTTTCACTATTGGGTTTTTTGTGATAAAGCATTGAAATTATACCAAATTATTGATAGGCGTTGAGCTAGAAGGCTCATCCTTTATCATTTCTTTTGTTTGTTGGTGACCCCATCCTTTTATCATGTGCTAAATGTTAGATAAATTGTGCCCTATTGAGTGGCTTCATATAAAGCTTAAGGTAATGACCATTGACCATTAATGAAAATATGATAGGATCTATGGTTACCAACTTTACTGCTCCATTTGAAAATTCTTCTTCTATCTCATAGGATCCTAACCATCTTGTCTACAACTTACCCTTGTGATCTTTATATCTTGAATCATTTAGTAATGCCCAATCACCTTGTTGGAATTCCCTAGTTTTGATAAATCTGTCATGCCATTTTATCCTTCGTTTTTGCACAACCTTTGTGGGATGGAAACCTTCCTTCCATAGTTCATCTAGTGTATTCAGCTGAGTGATCCTTTCTTGTTGTGTTGCTGAGAGATCTATGCCTAGCCCTAGTGTTGTTCTTAATTTTTTGTGTTCAAACTCAATAGGGAGCATTGTTGTCTTACCATATATCAACTCATAGGGTGTGAACCCTACTATTGTTTTCCATGTTGTCCTATATGCCCAAACTACTTCAGGAAGGCGGTTTGTCCAATCCCTGTGATGCAAGGCTATAGTTTTAGTCAAGATTGCTTCTATTTCCTTATTGGTAACCTCTACTTAGCCATTAGACTGAGGATGATAAGGAGTAGACTTCATGTGTTTGAGTGCATATTCCTTGACAAGTGTAGCAATCAAAGTTTAGAGGTAAACAATGGTCCTTGATTAGTAATAATTTCCTTAGGCGCTCCATACCTTATGAAGATCACTTCATAGAAAAACTCTGCTACCTTTTCATCCCTTGCATGTTTGAGAGCCTTAACTTCCACCCATTTTGTTAGTTAGTCAGTGCATACTAGTATGTACTCCTTATTGTTTGACTTAGGATCAATAGGGCCTATAAAGTATAGACCCCATTTATCAAAAGGTTCTCATACCAACTATGGCTATAGAGGCATTTCATCAACCTTGGTTGGTTTGCTCATTCTTTGACAATGGTCACACCTCCCAGTATATACAACTGCATCCTTATGCAATGTTGGCCAATAGTATCCAATTTTGAGTATTTTTAATGTTGTCCTCTTTGCTGCAAAGTCTCCTCCACAGGGCTCATCATGGAAGGGCTTCATAATATAAAAAACCTCATCTTCTCTAACACACTTGTGCATAATATTATCAAGTCCAATATAAAAGAGGTGACCTGAGATCCAAGAGTATGGAAGACTCTTTTCTACTAGGTTGTGTTTTTCTCTAGGTGAGAAATGAGGATGTGTTTTGCCTATAATCAAGTAATTAACAATATCTACATGCCATGGAATCTGCACTATTAAAGAAAATAAATACTCATATGGAAATGAGTCATCAACAATGGGTCCATCTATAGCAAGGGTTAGTCTAGAAATTAAATCTTCAACTACATTAGATTTACCTAGTTTATCCACTATTGTTATATCAAATTCTTGTAGTAGTGGTAGTCATCTCACTAATCAAACAATAACTATGGGCTTGTTCATTAGATATCTTATGGCTACATCATCAGTGTGAACAAAGATACGGTAGCCAATTATGTAGTGCCTAAACTTATTGATTGCAAATACCATAGCTAGGAGTTCTTTCTTAGTCACAATATAGTTCATCTCTACTGCTTGAAGATTCTTACTAATGAAAATATATGGCATATTCTACTAAACCTTCCTTTTGGCCTAAGATAACCCCTATAGCATAATCAGATGCATCAGTGTGTATATGAAAGTGGATTTTCCTATTTGGTCCTCTTAACATAGGTGTTGTAGTCAAGGAGTCTTTTAAAGATTGGAAGGCCTCTTGACATGCAGGTGTCTAAATAATGTCAACATCTTTGGTAAGTAAAACAAACAAAGGTGCAATTGTCTTGCTAAAGTCATTTATGAATATATGGTAATAATTTGTATGGCCAAGGAAACATCAAACATCTTTTTGTTTTTGTGGTATAGGTAGATCAGTGATGACTTCAATTTTAGCTGTCTACTTGGATACCTGCTTGTGAGACATAGTTCCCTAGAACTATACCCTCTTCCATCATCATGTTGCACTTTTCATTGTTGAGGGATAGGTTATGGTCTTGACACCTTTGCAAGACCTTTTCTAAAATGTATAAGGCTTCATCATAACTATTATCATAGTTGTGAAGTCATCCATATAAACTTCTAAATAGTCATGAGTAAGATCAAAGAAGATAATTGGCACTACCCGTTGGAAAGGGGCAGGAGCATTACACAAGCCAAAGGTAAGGACTGCATAGGAATATGTGTCCCAAGGGTAGGTAAATGTTGTTTTGTCTTGATCTTCATGTGCAATTCTCATCTAGTTATATCCATTGAATCTATCCAAGAAGGAAAAGTACTTCTTTCCTTCTAAAGAGTCTAGAACTTGGTCAATAAAAGGTAAAGGAAAATGATCTTTGTGCATTGCAACATTAAGTTCTTTGTAGTCAATACAACACACCATTTTCCTCCTTTCTTTGGCACTATTACCAAAGGAGAGACCCATTGACTATCTGATATGGGGTATATGAAGCCAGCATCAAGGATTTTTTTAATTTATTCCTTAACAATGTTTTGGACCACAAAATTCATTCTCCTTTGAGGTTGGCTCATGGGCTTACAATCATCCTTAATGTATATACAATGTGTGTAGAGGTTTGGATCAAGTCCTTTCATGTCATGATAGTCCCATGTGAATGTTGTTTTATGAGCCTACAACATAGTAATTAGTTCATCTTTTTGCTGCAAGGTAAGCCTGTTATTGATGTTCAATGATCTATCAAGAGAAATTTCAACTTGTTTTGTCAAGGTTTGCATGGAGGAAACATTGGAACATGAGGTGTTGAGGTAGCAACTATGGGGTAGTGAGTGGTGAAATACGTTGATATCAAATTCATAGTTTGACAAATGTTCTATAGAGAAGATGTTATGTATTATGACACACAAGTAAAACTAGTATCCAATAGAGTATCCACTTCATATTTGTTTTGTATTATGTTTGAAATTAAGTATCCCCATTCTCAGTGTCTATCAGAGAGCTTCTCCCCATAGTCATTAGTGTTTAGATAGAATATTGGTCATTATCATTAGGGTATGGCCACAATGATTGTTCAAAGTTAGCAAAAGGTTGAGCTAGAGGATACAAGACTAGTTTCTTTGTCACATTTCAATTGGAAATAATCATATTACCTGACCTACAACCAATGAAAGCATCAACGATTGCTAACCATGGTCATCCTAAAATGAGTGGATATCCTCCCAGGTTAGCATTTGGTTGTAGGACCATAAATTTAGCATGATATTCCCAAGAGCCAATCATAATAACCAAGTCTTCAATGACCCCTTCTGATTTAACTATTGATTTATCTATAAATTGTAATATTGTAGGTGTTAGTCTTAAGTCAACTAGTTGTAGGTTCGTCATAGTTTGTTTGGTCATGACATTGATGGCATCACCCAAATCAATTAAAGTATTCTTTATAAGGGTGTCATTGATGTGCACATCCACAACTAGACTGTCAGGGTTATGTATTTTGGGACAACTATGTTGCCCAATTTGATGTCAACAAGTTGTCCAATCACATGAATAATTTGTGGGTCATTATGCCTCCTTCCTATCTTCTTTAAACATAGTTCCCTCATGGTTTTAGTGTAAATGAACACATCCTTAATAGCTTGAGATAGGTGAATTTTAACACGAACATTTATTAATTGCCCAAATAAATCAAACTCAAGCTTAGGTTCATGTTTTTTCATGGTCAATCTCTCAAGGGATGAGGTTCTTTGTTCTTGTTCAGGGTGCTCATTCTAATTATTAATATGTAAATTAGCATCATTGGAATTTTTCCCATCTAGAAGTTCTGTGATGAGTGGAGAGGTTAGTCCAGAGAGAATTTTTTCTTAAACATAGATAGACATCACTAACCTTGACCGCATAAGTCGAGTATTGGACAACTTCGTTAGCATAATCCTATTAGACATGCTTGTTAGGATTTGGTGTAGGTTGAATATGCAATTGCATTGCTCTTGGTGGTGTAAGAGTAGATGTAACAACATTTAGCATAAGGGCTTATTGCTGAGGCAAAGCCTGATGGGGTCATGGGTAGCCAATGTTGGGATTTTATCAAGGTTGATTTCCTCTCCATTATTGCGACCATGTATTTTAAGGTGTCTGTCATTGTTAGTTATTATTCCATGGTGCATTATACCAATTAGAAATATTTGGAGATGAACTTGGAAATGAAGCATTATAAGATAAAGGGTCCTAAGAAATACATTGTCTTTGCTTCCATGGCTTGTATTGGGGCAAGTAGAATACATAACCTTTTTCATCTTCTAGAGTTCAAAAATCTATCCTTTCATGCTTGTCTTCGCTAATGTTGGCTATCCTCTTGCATTTACAACTAGTCTTCTTCTGTCTGCAATGTGGACAATATTCTACCAATGTTGCTTCTACTTCTTCTTTCTTTTTCTTCATATGTAGGGTATCCAATTGAGTTGCTAGATGACTAATAATGTCTTTCTTCATGTCCTTCAAGAGTTTGTTGAGTTTTATTCGGGAGATGCCTACAATAATCTTTGTAGTGGATAAAGCTCTGAGGCTGTGGGTTTTTCATCATGGACCTTGAGTAGTTTCTACATATCTAGCAAACTTCATCAAATGGAAGTTGAGAAATGTCACCACCTCTAATAAGGTCTAAAGAATCCATGCATTCTTCATTTACTCCTCTCAAAAATACAAGTTTGAGTGACTCTAGAGAGATCTGTTTTGGCATGACTTTTAGAGGAAAAATAGGAACCTCTACATAATATTTGAGGGGTTCATCTTTCATTATATGACATTCTAAATATGTCGTCTCCCCTCATAACTCTACCATGGTAGTAATCCTAGTATTTCTATAGGAACTTCTCCCTCCTAGTTCTCTAATCTACCATTGCATCTATGCCCAATCCCATAAACCACCTCAAAGCAACATCTTTGAGGGTGGCTGGGAAAATATTTAATATGTGTGTGTTGGTGGTGTAATCATAGCTTTGACAAAGGACATTGAACTTAAATAGGAATGTGTCAATGTCCTCTATAATCAGACCATGAAAGTTTGGTAGAGTTGAAGGAGGAATGTTCTTCATGGCGGTTGCTCATTCTTGGTTAGTGATAGGAAACTCAAAGCTAATTAGTTTAGTAGGATTCTCAACTTCCTCATCAACCATTGTGTTGTGATGCCAAGTGGTTATATCCTCTAGGTCTGTAATGTCTTCTATTGTGGTAGGTATCTTAGCTTGGTCACTTGTTTTTAGACTATTTTCCTCATTTGGAAGGAATCTTCCCAAATAGTCTCTTCTTTGTTGCATGAAATGTTTCAAAGCTCTTCTATTGTTGCTTTCTACACAATCTTAGTGACGGTATACTTTCTATTTAAATTTTTTTACTATTATGCACTTGTAAACAACACAATAAAGAATGCTAAATAAAATAAAACTATCTTATACCTAGAAGCTTCTACAACTTTGACACTAACCCTGACAATGGTACCAAAAAAGTTGAGCATTATCAATTCCACTAAATCTATTATAGCTAAGGCTTGCATATGACTCGATGGATGGTCTCATCCTAGATCAAGAAGCTCAGTGAGTGATGACATACTACATTTAATTTATCAATCCAGGGATGTGTTTCTTGGTATGGTGTTGATACAATGTGTACAACTAAATATTTTTAGATGTGGTTATAGCTAGTAAATGATAATTGTTACAAGATAAGAAAGGAATGCAATACTAAAAACAAGGAAACTATCTTATAAATTATAAAGGTAATTTGTATAACTACTTTTCAACCAAGACAAAATAGCAAATTGAAATAGAATCAAACAAATATAGCTCTAAGATCTAATTCTGATTGCATAAATCTAGTCTAACAAGATGTAGTCTACCTCAAGTGGGCCTTAACTTGCATTGACTACTTCCCTTTTTCCCTTTTATTAGTTACTTAATCAAATCAATGCATCCAATCATTTGCCACCAATCAAGAACAATAGTAAAGCAATTTGTGATAAAAACTCTATTTATTGACTACAATAATAATTTGATACAATCATTAAAGAGAATCCAATACTCTAGATACGTTGGGTGACAAGAATATACACGCCCAACAAAATTTCATGCATTTATGAGCATTAACAACTTAATCGGTCCACTTCCCATTGTACAAGGGAAGGGCTATTTATTTTTGAAGAAGCAAAACAAAACTAGGAAACTAAAACTAAACAACCAAAGAAGAGAATTTCAATTAGGATTGTGGAACGAGCAAGCTTATTCAAGAAACATGGAGACAGTTATCTTGAACTTAACCAAACTCTACAAATTCCTAGTTAAGGGATAATCTCTTTCCATTTGTTGCACATTCCTTCCTGACCACTTCTATAACTTGTTCTTATCAGTAAAGGAGTCAACTACTACTATATGATTGTAAGTAGCTTCGTGCTTTGTTGCAATAGCTAGTCCCTTGGCTGCAATAGGTGGGTTATTTAGCTGCATGAACTGGTCTGCTGACTATAGGAACTTCTATAGTCTTGGTTGTAGGAACTTCCACAGTCTTGGCTACAGGAACTTCCATAGCCTTGGGTGCAAGTTAGTTTTATTAGTTGCTAAAGGAAAGAGTTATTCCTAGAGAACTCTCCATTTACTTAAATCTTTGTAAACAAATTAATCAAACCACATTATATCTTGAAAACAAATACTTTAATCATGCAGACATAACATGGTGCTTTGTCCATATATTAAATAAAGTCTTGACTTAAAAAGATGGAAATGTCTACAAGAATGTGGCTTAGAAATATGAAAGACATAGATTAAAAAGATAATTATAACACTCATCAATAAGTATAAAAAAACCTAGAGTCAATAAGTGTGAACCTTTTCCTAAGTTTGAACCTAAAGCTAAAACCAAAAATAATGAGACCCCTCAAAAAGGCCCTGACATAGTTGCTATAGTTTCCTATGAGATTACCACTTCTAAGATGATTAAACTACTAAAGGAGAAGAAATATATCATCTTTCCTTTTGATCCTCATTTGATAGGAAGCTATGTACTAATAGGCCTTGTTGTTATTCCTATCTAGGATACCTTAGATACTTGTATGGTTGGGACATTAACATTTCAAAGCTCTCCCTAAGGGATAATCATCTTCTCTCTACAAACCCCACCTTAAATCAATAGGTAAAATATCCTAATGACATGAGATCCACTATTTAAGAAGTTGTTCCTCAAGATTTTGACCCATCATGGCCTTACCCTAGTCAAGCCCACATAAGTCAACAATACAACAAGAAAGTCCTCAACCCTTCAAGGTTGAAAACTTCATACTTATAATTGATAATCTTATTTATAGAAGATTCGGTGAAGGCTAGAAGTTTAGACCAAATCAAAAGGGTTCATATCTAGTAAAGGAAGATGTTGGAAATGGTGCTTACATCTTATGCACAATAGAAGGCAAATAATTTGGTGAAACTATCTATTGGTGCTCAAACATGTAGCTTTACAAATCTTAAAGACCAACACCAAAACCTAAGGAAAGGGATATGTCATCAAAGGTGATGGGAAGAACTTATGCTCAGACAATGGCATGAATGGACCAATTGTTGTGAGTGGGTAAATTTTCCTTCATATTTAGGGTGTACAAGGCTAAGGGGGGTATTCCCTGAGGTCTCAACAATTAAGAAGCCATACCTAGTGATGAGGGTCACTGCAATCCTCATCATTTAATTATAAATGTCAATCCATGGTGGTGTCCATGGAGATATGCAAGAGGGAGAAGAAACCATTTGCATGACAGTCTTTTTCTACAAACAAAATTGAAATTAAATGAATGAAACAAATTAAACATTGTTTCAATCAAATTTAATCTAAGAAGCATAGAAATGGAAATTCTGGAATCAAATATATCCTGAGAATCTTGTAAAGGAAAATTCTAGAAATGTAAATAAATAGGGAATGGAAAAACTACTAAAAAAATAAACTAAGGAATGAAAACTACAAACAAATAAACAAACTACTGCTGCTAAATTCTAAACTATATTATTTCATAAAACTCTCCCTATCTTGAATTCTTGTTTACAATGAACTTATAAAATTCTTATTCTTAATCAATCTACTAAGAATGTGGATCTGATATCCTATTCTTGGGAGACAAAATATATCTTCTTCCTTCAATCTCATTGCCTTCTATCACACCACTTTTATTTTAGTCAATTTCTATCACAAATTTCTCACTTGTTTTGAAAAACTATCTCAAATGCTTTCTGGGTTTTAAGCCCCTTGTTCTTATCTTTCCAGATGATTTTGAAATTATAAATTTAATTAAGAAATGAGGGACATATCACCATTTTATTGAGACTGGATTTTTAACTTCCTCTTTTCATGCTTCTTTCTAGGAAGTTTTATGGTGCTCCAACTTGACAGAATTTATTTTTTAATTCACTAATTATTGATTACAAGAAAAAAACATGAATATCATTAAGACATGAAATGACACTAATTGTGTAAAAGACATACTTTTATTTAGCTAAAGGATAAGATGGTTTATGGTCTCATCATCTCCCCCACACTTAAGATGTTGTGGGTCCTCCTGAAACTCATAGTGAGCTTTTAGAGGTAATATCTTCACTTTTATTGAATGTGTTCTAAGAGGTGCACTAAATATTCTCTTAGAGATGTTTTGAGTTACTCTGGAGCTATCTAGAGCTAGTTGTATGGTCAACTGAGTTACTCCAAAGCTCTCTGAAGCTAATCTGGAGCTATTCAGATCTAGCTATCTTTTCTCCATGGGCAGCTCCAGAGAGATCCAAAATATTCTAATGCTAGAAATAGAGCCCATGGGTGGCTCCATAGAGATCCATAATGTTTTAATTATGGAATTAGAGCCCAATTTTTCAATAACCAATCATCCAAGATGCCTTTAAATGCCAGAATATCTACAAGAGTTCTTGGAAGCAACAATTTGTATAGAAAAGTGGATGTTTGTAGCTTTAGAGAAGAGGAAATAACATGTTCAGAGCACTTATTTGTAGAAAAGAAACTACCCTATCCTACTTTACTTAGTGATGTAGAGATAGGTTACACACAACTATTAATTGGTTGTGGAAAATAACTTCCTTTTCTCAAAATACTGATCCATGCATTCAACTTTTTGAAAGAAGAAAACCATGAAAAGAATATGATTGAAGATTTGAACTCTAATGCTTCACCTTCCTTTGAAATAGTAGCCTTCTTTATAATTTTTGATTCTAGTAGATGAATGGGCTAACTGGAAAGATCTTACAACCCTTCCTCACATTCTGGTACATGCATGACTAGAGGCAACTCTTTGTTCTTCAAATATCCAATTGGGCAGCCCTCTTTGGACTTTGAAGGCATTCAAATAATACTCTACCATACAAGCTCCTCTAGTAGAGTTAATATTTCTTCATTTTTCTCATCACTTATTGCAAGCAATAGGCTATCAATGTCTCCTTCTTCAAAGAGTTTTTCCTTGTTGGAACTTGTGTTGGCATTACTAGCATATCGTGTGTTGGCATTGATGTCAACAATATGAATAAGGTGTTTACATAGGAGCTTGTGTTTGTCCTTGATTGGACTTTACCATTAAGAGCATGTCACGTCATGATATGATGTCCATACTTTGCCTTTGCTCATGATATGATGTCCATGCTTTGTCTTTGATCATGCAAGGTTTGAGTACAAATATGTTGATCAATGGTAAGATGTTATGCATACATTTCATGGTAAGTTTTGATGATGCTTGGTAAAGATGTAAAAAGATATTAGAACATTGTAAAGGTACTTGTTCATTCATTATTTTGTCCATGATATGGTTTTAAGAGATCTCAGTTCTTTGATGAAGCTGAAGGAGTTTGTTGTTCATCAGGATCTTGACAAGGTTGATTTGTGGGATGTTGTCAGATGATGATCATTGAAGGGTTTGTCTTTATCTCATAATCTCATTCGGACATGCTTAAAGAGTTCCTATCTTGATTATGCTTTTGGTTCATACTTGAGTTCATATTTTGACAGTGTTGTGTTGATCATTGTGATGATGTTTAGTTGAGGTGAATTCAGGACATGCTTGATGTTGGTCATTGGGTTGATGATGGTACATGCACATAACAATGATGTTTTTCCTATCATAGTGGTGTTCTTAATATTACAAGGATGTTCCTCACTTATGCTTATGATACTTGTTCACATTGTGTGATGAAGGTATGTTCACAAAGGCACAATGTTTTAAGTGTTCAAAGGTTCTTGAAAGGTATAATATTCTATATCAAAGGTATTGTGTGTATATCAGCAGTCAGGGAGTATTTACATGTTGGAAAATACATTGAAGTGTTGGAATCATTATCTAAAACCCTAGACTATTATTCCTAAAGCACCCTTCACTACCTGTCACATATGAAAGCAATTTTTGTTTTATTTTTCTGTTGACTTGCTACAACAGATCACTGCCACTTAAGGCGACCCACTAGAGGGGTCATCAGTCATAGAGATGACTGGTCCTCTCCCTTGCTTAACCAATGGCATTAGTCTTCTCTTTGAGCACTTGGGCACCAAAATAAAATCAATGGTTATGTTCAAATGTTGCAAAGGTTGATCAAAGGCTGACTTTTAAACTTCAACTCCCACTCCCTGAGCTTCATGATTGATGTGCATTGGAATGCCAAAGGTTTATGACTATAGTGTTTTGTTTTTTTAAGGCTAATTTTTGCCATTCTTTAAGGCAGATTCTTGTGGGATATAAAGCTCTAGTTTTTAGGAGATTCCTTCTAATTTTATTCTCCACTCTCATGACATTGAAGGCCAAATGGAGGATCCTTTATTGTTTTTTCTAAAAGTGAGAAAATTACATTTTGGAGACTTTATTTTCTTATGAGTGTCGTTAAGGGGTTTTATTTTTTCTAATTTTTTTCTCCACATGCAGGGGAAGTTTCAAAAGTGGATATGAAGATGGGAGAGGGATATTATTTCCTATCAAGGTTGTTTGATTAAAAATATTATTGAAGACTTTTATTTGTAAATGGTGGAGGCTATTTTATGGTTTTTATTTTTGAAAAGGGGAGAAGGAATATGTAGAGAAGAGGAAAATGAAAAGACTTTTATTTTTAATGAGATTGTAGGTTCATTATGAATTTGATTTTAGAACTGATATATGCAGCATTGAAGATATTTTTTAAGAGAAAATGTAGGTGAATTAGATGATTAAAAAGGTGAATATTTTGTCTGAGAATTGAGAGATGTATGAGATATTTTTGTAGGTGACATATGCATAGGATGAAGATATTATGTAGTAGTGACATAGAGTATGAATGCAGATAAATTGTTTTTCAGGTTGAAGAAGAATGATATGATCATATGAGCATTATAGTGAAGTAGAGAAACCCTCTGTAAGTTTTTGTTTTTCCTTCTAAGATTGTATGTATTTCCAGTGAGGCACATTGTAGCTAGTGAGGCTTGCATGGTCAGTGAGACTTGTTTGTAGCCAGTGAGGCTTGCTTGGTCAATAAGACCTCTTTGTAGCAAGTGAGGTTTACTTTGTCAGTGAGACCTGTTTGTAGCCAGTGAGGCTTGAATGTAACCAGTGAGGTTTTGATTTGCCAGTGAGGCATAATAAAGTGTAAGGATTCAAGAGTGGTTTTTATCCCTATGAGAGTTTTCCACTCATCAAAAACATGTGTTATGGTTCATGTTGTTTATCTTTATGTGTGTGCCCTAATGTTTTGTCTTTGAGGTCTTGATCATACTAATTATCATCATATTTATGCATATGTGTTTGATAAATCTTTAAAGTCTCTCTCGTTGTCTATCTAGTAGATTAAAAGGTGCAAAAAGTTTTAAATTTTATAGACCACTGATTCACCTCCTCCTCTCAGTGGTCTTGTACTCCAACAAGTTGTATCAGAGCATAGGTTCCCTATAGAAGTCTAATAGGCTTGGGTAGGTCCTGATAGTGGAGTACCATGGGAATGTGCAAAAGAAATAGAGAAAAGAAAAATTCCAAGCCACATAATGATCAAAAGGTATCATCTATACCAAACTCAAATGGGGATCTAGAATCGGTTGATAGAAATGTCTCGCAATTTGAGTTAGGTATAAAATTAGAGGAAGAGTTTTCTGGGGTTCTTTTCTTTGATGGTTTAGATTTCTCTATTTAGGGTATGGTGTGTGGATGTTAGTTGAGAATGGGTATTTTATTTTCTCTCAATCACCTAATACTACAAGTAACAAAGAGGCTTATGAATGCAATCATATAGAAAATAAGGCTATTATGTTTGTATTATCTAATGAAGTTTCTTGTGAAGTTATGCCCTCTGAAACAACTCAAGATGTGTGGAAGGAGTTGATTAGAATCTATCAAAGTGATGCACTTGAAGGAGAGGACAACTTGGTGTCTGAGAAAAGTGACAATGAAAGGAGACATTCACATAAAGGAGATTTCTTTGTAGGTGAAGATGACTATGAATAGGAGTATGATGAACATGAGTGTGAGGTTGATGTTGAAGGAGAACTCGTGTGCCCTAGGTAAGATCATGAAATTTAAAAAAGAGAACCAGAGATTAGAGTTGGAGCTTCAACAAGAAAAGGACTCTAAGCACAAAGTTGTTTTAGACCTTGAAAGGGCTTTATCAGACCTTGAAGAGGCAAGAAATCTGATTATGGATTTAAAGGGTCAAGTTGATGAATTAGACAAATTGATTATTAGTCTAAAGACTGAGATTAAAGAGGCCAAGAGGATAATAGATGTTACTAAGTCTGAATCCAAAGTGAAATCAATTGAATACCTAAAACTAGAGGTTGAGATAGTCTCCTTGAGAAAAGAAATTGAAAATCTCAAGATTCAATAAGAGAAAAATCAGAAGTTTGAAGACAACACCAACAAGTTATATGAAATGTTGGGTAAGAAAAAACAACACAAGGACACTCCTGGCCTAGGATATGAAGAAGGGCCTAGACTTCTAAAGTTAGAGAGACTCCTAGAAAGAAAATTGATCTAAGTTATCATGCTACTTCTCCTGAAGGCAAAAAGAAGATTGAAGCTAAGGTGAAAACTAAAGATGAGTTTATCAAATGTACAACCAAAGGAGAAATATAAGAAGAGATGCTCCAGCAAGGCAAGCAGGACACAAAACAATTGATTGTAGAAGAAATAGTCAATTTGCTTCAATAAGGAATGCTAATCTTATGTGTTTCAAATGTAACAATGTTGGTCACATACTAAGAAACTTTAGAATGCAGGGAGATATGATCATACATAGAATCACAATAGAAGTGGTCATAGGCAATCAAAGATGAATTATCATTCATTTGATTTGGATTATAATATAGTTTGCTATATATGCAACTCTCTTGGACACAAAGCACACAGTTGTAGAAAAGCTTCACCTGGTTTGAAAGGTTGAAAAGAAAGGGCCCATACAGGTTTGGAGAAGAAAACTTGAGCAAAACATGGAGGATACTAAACTTTTGCATCTTGCACAAGTCACATCATCTGTTGCATGAGATGCAGTGTGAGGTTAGGGGGAGTTGTTCAAAGTCATATCTTTTACCCCCAAGGAGTTTCAAGAAGTTTATTAATAAATGTTTGTCAAAGAGAGTTCATACTTTATTTTTTTGGTGCATGAGATCTCAAAGGATATCAAGAAGGATGCTTCAAGATATGGTGTAACATCAGACTCTGCAATCTTTATTAGTATTCTTGAGCCTATGAATTCTTGGATCAGGATCATGATAGTCAGTTTTGATGAACAAAGGGATGTAAAAGGCAATGATCTTCAAAATAATTTCATAAGTGCAAACCACAGTATTTTTGTGATGAATGATAGCTTGAAGTCATGCAAACATCTGTGTAGTGATTGCAGGATAAAATCAGTTAATGGGATATCTTTGTGAGTAAGTATAGTGATGATTAGAGAAGTCACATGTTTATCTGATATTGTTTTTGCATGAAATGATCTTGTGCTATAAGATGTATATTTGTAAGATTGTTTGTATGTGGTCAATGATGTTAGAGTGCAGAGTTTGCAGAGGTTGAGACAGTGGTTTCTCTCTAAGATCTCATGAGTAGCATAGTGCTGATGATAACATGGATGCATATGCTTAAGAGGTTATTCATAGAAGTTAGAATAGATGACTATCATAAGGCATTCTTGACTGTTAATGATGTTCTTTTTCAATGCTTTATCATAGGACAGTGTATCATTCTTTGAATAATTTTTGTGCTCTATCAAAATGGTCTTATTATGTTTGATAAGTGTCTCAGAGGGAGATTTGTTGATATCTATATGATGTTCTTATTGGGTATCTTTGTTTAAAGTTTATACTAGTTTGTGCAAGGACTGTTCATGATAGTCACTATGACAGTCATAAAAATTACATCATAACAATCATAACATTTAATGTTTCATGATGTAAAATCAGAAATTACAAATGGAAAGATGTAATTTGAGTATCAGAATCTTTAGAACAAGGTATGGCTTCCAAAACAGGGTAAAATCAGTCATGACAGTTAATGATATCTTGGTTGAACTTGTTGAATATAATGAACACTGAGAGGGGGGGTGAATCAATGTTCTATAAAACCATTTATGCACTTTCTCTTTTATCCATTTACCAAATTCAATTATGTGAAAGCAGATTAAACAAATGAATAGAAAACACAAAGACATAACACAGGAACACTAGGATTTTTACGTGGAAAACCCAAGGAGGGAAAAACCACGAAGAGTGTTAGCTCTCAATATATTATTATAACACAATACTAAATTACTAGAGGCTCACTGCCTTAGAGCTCACTACCCAGAGCTCACTGCTTAAGAGAAAAGGTTCACTACCAATTAGAAGAAGAAAGAAGAAGAAGGGTGGCTCACTACCAAAAATGAATTATTGTGATTGCATCTACTTATGCATGGTTATAGTTCCAATTAAACTCATGAACATTGACTCAGAACTCTTCATTTAATTCTACCTCTGTTTCTCTGCTCTGTTCTTACATATGCTCAAATCTCTCTTAATTTGTTGTAGCCATTCTATCTTCGCATATTTCCAATCCACATACATCACATCACATACCACACACACAAATACTGAAATGCATCCTCTATTTATATTCACAACTAAATCTTTCTCATGATCAAGTTGGCAAGCAAACTGTGAAATGTGTATACTAAGTACTATATCATGTTGGCTTGTTCTTGTGTTAAATCTTTAATGCAGATCCAAACCATCATGTACATGTCTTCATATGTGTTGTTTCTAATCATACAACCACTTACATTTATCATGCAACTAAAATTTCTTCTCTGCATAAGGATTTAGCCAGCCTGTCCACTTGTTCCTTAATAACATATATGATAGGTTCCTCTGTCACATCACAACTCATGCTGCAGACCAAATGGGACTTCATGAATCATAATCAACAATCATTATTGATCTCTTAACATGTCTTCATCTCCACAGATCAAAACATGCCAATGCAAAAGAATGTGGACCACTTCACTCTACACTGTTCACTATTTTTATCTTACTTCTGCTGACTTGGACTTAGCCTTTTCATCAGATGACTTCTGGAGGAAGTCATGACTTGATTATTAGAATATAAGAACAATAGGTATCTATGAATATCATACCTAAACTGTATCTTCACATCTTATCTTGCGGAAGAGTACTGATCCTTTTTTTGTCTCATACCTGAACATTTTCCATACTTAGCCATTTTAGGACTTCTGAACCAAAATGTTTGTACCTTATGGCCAGATTAGGATTGTCTTCTGGAGTAATGTGTCTTCACCTTGTTGCCATCAATGACAACACCCAAGTCTAATACATATTAGTGTCTCTTGCCAACAATCTCCCCCTTTGGCATTGATGGCAACACTTAGTGAAAAATGCTTGTCTGCTCCCCCTTACTATATATTCTATATGTATTTTTGCTCCCCCTTAGTTATTTCTCCTATTTTCACTGATCTTCTTCTCCCCCTTTGACATCAATGGCAAAGGTGTATGTGTCGGAGTCAAAACTTGTGTCAAAATTGCAAAAATTTCTATATTTTGTCGCCTGGATACATTCCTTGACTTACTTCTTTGTGGGTTAATAAATGTCACTGAAGATATCCTTGATTTGATCCAGTATTTTGTCCCAATCTTTCTTTTTGTTATCTAACATTTGAATTTGGCTGTTCATTTGGAGTATTTGATTCTCTACCAACTGTGTATTTGGATGTCAGACAATCTTTGAATTTTTGAGGCCTCTGAGATTAGTTTTTCCATGAATTCAATTTTAGGGGTTGTTAGTCTTCTCAGTTGACATAATCTATTTTTCATTTCCTCCTTTTTGCTCAATAAATCACTTATATCATTATGTATGACAGCTATTTGCTTTTCTATATTTTTTATGGGGTCAGTTAACGGATCATAAGACTTAATGATTTTTGTCAATTGGAGCTCCATTTCTTTGAATTTCTCATCAAGTTCCTTGGAGACTTTAGGTCAAGACAGGTAAAACTTATACACATCACAAGCTTCCTTGAAGGCATTCTCTAATTCTTTGGCATGATTGTCTAATAGTGCTTTGTCATTACCTAGTTTGGTTTTTAGTTCTACCAACCTTCTATCTTCAAATTCCTTTTTGACTTTAATATCAGTGGACTTTTCAAATGATTCAAAGTTAGTACTTACAGATCTTATTAAGCTCTTAAGTTGATTGGATGATGATATAGATGCATCCTTACTATGTGAAGCTACCAACTTCTCCAAAATGTTAGATGTTATATCAATGATCTCTTTTTCTTGTATAAATGTCTTCAACATTTCTTCTTGGGCTTTTTCTTGCACAACCTTTCCAAAATTCAACTTTTGTAATGACATTGAGTTTAGGTTGATTGGGTCCTTCAGTACTTCCAAAGATTTCAAGATCTGAGCATTCTATTGTTCATCCAGAAGTTGTCTAGCATAATCAGTCGAGACAGGGATGGATGGAGTGTCTCTTGCCATTTCCTTCAATCCACTTGATAGAACATTTTTTCTTTTGTTCTTCTCAGCCTTCTTGTCTTTCTCTACGTCAGTGATGAAAGATGAATCCCTTACTTTTTTCCTAGAAGTTGTAGTGGGCTTTTCTGAGTCAGGCTTTTTAAGTTTTCTTTCTGTAGCTTTTGATGTCTTGTCTTTAGGAACACTTATGGTTTCTAATTTGGTTCTTGACTTCTTTTCTAATTTCTTTGTCTTTTCAGGTTCCATGCCAGACTTAGAAGTTAATTCTTTGAATGTTCCAAACCTCCCTTCTTTGTTATCTTTTGGCTTGCTTAATAATGTATTGGCCAACTCAGTCAACATATCTTCTGTAGTCTCATATCCCAATGTAGGAACCCATGCAATCCTTGGTTCCATAGCTTCCATGAAACATTTGTCTTTGTTTACCATGAATACAATGCTCTTCTCATATTTCTTTATCACACTTTTAGGTATTTGGACCCTGCATGTCATCCTCTCTTGAAAGTTTGTAAAGTATTCTTCTAGGACTTCATTTTGCTTAGCTACATTTCCCAGATTCTGTAAGTGATTTCTTATTTGTGTGGCTACCGGTGCATCATCTACCCAGTCAACTTGTTCCAATCCAAGAATCTCCTTCAAAAAGTAGAAAAGTAGGCAAATAATTAATGTTCCATATTTGAAGGGATAGTTGGTTTCCTTTGTTCTTTTCATGCTTTCCATCAGTTCATCCCAGAGTAGTTCACAAAGGTTGTAATTAGTTTTGTTCTTGATCATATCATAAGCTATGTAAATGGCTAATGCAAATACATAGTTCTCACAATTTGAGCAGTATATTTTGTATCCAATAACCATAGAGGTGAATCTAATAGCTGGATCCTTAATATCATTCACAGTGAGTGCCTTTTGGTCAAATTTAGCTCTAGTTAGTTGCATTACCAGATTATTCTTGATTTTCTTCAATCTCGGGATCTTGCCAGAGTGACACATACCTGTTATAGCTTTGATTTCTTCTTTGGTTATTTTGTATGGTTCATCAAGCCACATAAACTCATCATGAATTTTGCTCAAAACATATTTTACCCATTTTTCATTTGGAATTGCAGGAAAATTCAACCATGCATCTAATTTCTTTTCTCTCAAGACTTTGTACTCATCTTTTAAATCAACATCAATTGTAGTCAGCTCACCCAAATAGATTTTACCCCACATGAATCTTGTAAGTTCGCATGAATGTAGGTTTGCATATCTTCCAAACACAGGGCTTCGATTGGGATGGTTGAAAAAGCACCAACATAATTGTTTTCTAGTGATTTAACAAAACTCTTGTTGAGTTTAGGATGAGGTTTTTCAGTTATCTCAACTAATTGAGGAGTAAACATTTTGCCAATTCAAAAACTTAGCAATTAAGCTTTTTAACCGGAAAAATACCTCTTTCGTCAAATTAGGGTTTGCTTGAATTTGCTTAGAATCACTGAGAATCACTGTAGATCCTCTGAGACTGCTTCGCCTCTTCCTCAGATGCTGGATAACTTAACTATAATGTGATTATTTCATGAATCAAGACCCTTTTTACTTTGTTTGTCAAACCCTATCCGTCACTAATGCCGATGCTCCAAAAAGCTATCAAACTTCTTTTGACATACATAGTAAGCTAGGATTGCTCCTCAATTCATCATACTGAACCTATTCCTTCTGGTTTTTCCTTTATGATATTCTTCAGGCAAATTCTTCATCATAGCTTTGTGCTAGATTTTAGCACATATCATTTTACTGGGTGATTTATATTTTCAATGCAGCTCCCCCTAAGCCAGAACTTCCAATTTACTTCCTGGAGGAAGTATTTGCACCGAATGTTGGTGCGGATCCATCCTTAACCTCATTCACATCCCTTTTGATCCAGATCATACTCATCTCCTTTTTTGATTCCATTGGATCAACCTTCTTCTTGTCTTTATCATCTCTTTGTTTCATTTTCCTTTGTTCTGCAGGATAATCTATTTTCATATTTTTGGTTCTGTAGAATCTAGCAAAGTGTCTAAACTTGTTGCAATTGTAGCACATAATATTTCTTTGACCTTGGTTTGTCCTAACATTTGAATTTGGCATTGATCTACACTAGTTAGCCATATGCCCAAATCTATTGCATGAAAAATACTTGCAATTGAAGGATTGACTATTCGTTGAATAGTTTGGCATATTTCTTGACACACATCTACACTCATTTGCTTTATGACCAATCTTTTTGCAATTGAAACATTGACTAGAAAAGGATGGAACATTTTGATTCATTCTACTTCTACACTAAGTTTCCCTATGACCATACTTATTGCATTTAAAACAATAGCCATTGAAAGATGGGTACCTTTGAGAATTTGGTTGTTTGACCAGAGGTTTTCTAGGTCTTCTTCCTTGATTCCTTGCTAGATGGTTTTTGCTTCTTCCTTTCTCTGATCTGACATATGAGCTTTCTCCCTTTTCAAATCCTAAACCTTGATTATCATTGGGACTCTTTTGACTTGTAAGTAATCCATCAAGTTTTGCAGAGCTTGTTTTAAAATTTTCTTTGTAACTATTGGTTGCTTCTAGATCATTCCTCAAGAGTAAAACTTCTTTTGTTAGTTTGTCACATTCAACAGACTTGTCCTTCACAACTTGATTCAGATGTTCCTCAGTTTGGTTCTTTTCTTCAATCAATTTAAGGAGTTTATCTGTAGACTAGTTTGCTTGATTTAGTTGCTCATATAATTCTTTCTTCCTTTCTTGAGATTTGTTAAGGTGCTCCTTTAGTTTCAGAATGCAATCATCTACTTCCTTGATGTTTGCTTCTAACTCCTTGATGTCTACTTTAGAGTTGTCAAGATCTTATAGAGCCACTTGAAATTATTCATTGTCAACATATACATGATCACCAATCTGAATTCTAACATGATGACTTGCTTCAAGATAAGTGATATACCTTTTGGTTGCCATGAGAACACCTTCCCAGATCTTCCTCAAGTTGTTAAGCTTCTTCCAAGGAACCTTGCTCTGATACCAATTGTTGAATACAATGAACACTGAGAGGGGGGGTGAATCAATGTTCTACAAAACCATTTATGCACTTGATCTTTTATCCATTTACCAAATTCAATTATGTGAAAGCAGATTAAACAAATGAACAACAACCACAAAGACATAACACATGAACACCATGATTTTTACATGGAAAACTCAAGGAGGGAAAAACCATAGAGAGTGTTAGTTCTCAATATATTATTTTAGCATAATACTGAATTACAAGAGGCTCACTACCTTAGGGCTCACTGCCCGGAGCTCATTGCTCAAGAGAAAAGGCTCACTACCAATTAGAAGAAGAAAGAAGAAGAAGGGTGGCTCACTACCAAAAATGAACTATTTTGATTGCATCTACTTATGCATGGTTACAGTTCTAATTAATCTCATGAACACTGACTTAGAACTCTTCATTTAATTCTGCCCATGTTTCTCTGCTCTGCTCTTACATATGCTCAAGATCTCTCTTCATTTGTTGTTGCCATTTTATCTTCACATATTTCACATCCACATACATCACATCTCATACCACACACACAAACATTGAAATCCATCCTCTATTTATATCCGCAACTAAATCTTTCTCATGATCAGGTCAGCAAGCAAACTATGAAACGTGTATACCAAGTGTTATATCCTATTGGCTTGTTCTTGTGTTAAATCTTTAATGTGGATCCAAACCATCATGTACATGTATTCATATGTGTTAGCTCTAGTCATACAACCACTTACATTTATCATCTAGCACAAATTTCTTCTCCACATAAGGATTTAACTAGCTTGTCGACATGTTCCTTAATAACATATATGATAGGTTCCTCTGTCACATCACAACTCATGCTGCGGACCATGGGACTTCATGAATCATAATCAACAATAATTATTGATCTCTTAACATGTCTTCAACTTCACAGAACAAAACATGCTAATGTGGAGGAATGCGGACCACTTCATTCTACATTGTTCAATATTTATGTCTTACTTTTGCCAACCCAGACTTAGCCTTTTCATCAGATGACTTCGGGAGGAAGTCATGACTTGATTATTAGAATATAAGATCAATAGGTATCTATGAATATAATTCCTAAATGCATCTTCACATCTTAACTTGCAGAGGAGTACTGATCCTTTTTCTATCTCATACCTAAACATTTTCCATACTTAACCATTTTGGGACTTCCAGACCAAAATGTTTGTACCTTATTAGGATTGTATTTCAAAGTAATGTGTCTTTTCCATTGTGATGAATGATCTTTGCCTTGTTTGCATCAATGACAACACCCAAGTCTAATACATATCAGTGTCTCTTGCCAATAGAATTGTTAATGATTAGTCCATGGAGAGATTTGATATTTATGAGTATGTTTGTTATGCATAAAGGAGAATTAGGATATTTTTTTTTAGTATGCAAAAGGTATGAATGTTGCTGCATTTTTTGAAGCTTAAAAGTCATTTGCATGAGCTTATTTGCTGCCCTTTTCCATTGATGTCAAAGGGGGAGAATGAAGTGGAGTTAGTGGTTGTTGCCATCAATGCCAAAGTGGGAGATTGTTGGCATGACTGGCATATTGTGTGTTGACATTGATGTCAACAATATGAATCAGATGTTTACATAGGAGCTTGTGTTTGTCCTTGATTGGAATTTACCATCAAGAGGATGTCACTTCATGATATGATGTTCATACTTTGTCTTTTCTCATGATATGATGTTCATGCTTTGTCTTTGATCATGCAAGGTTTGAGTTCAAAGATGTTGATCAATGGTAAAATGTCATGCATACATTTCATGGTAAATTTTGATGATGCTTGGTAAAGATGTCAAAAGATATCAGAAAATTGTAAAGGTACTTGTTCATTTAGTGGTTTGTTCATGAAATGGTTTTAAGAGATCTCAGTTCTTTGATGAAGTTGAAGGATTTTGTTGTTCATCAGGATCTTGACAAGGTTGATTTGTAGGATATTGTTAGATGATGATCATTGAAGGGTTTGTCTTCATCTCATAATCTTATTTAGACATTCTTAAAGAGTTCATATCTGGATTATGCTTTTGTTTCATACTTGAGTTCATATTTTGATAGTGTTGTGTTGATCATTGTGTGATATTTGGTTGAGGAGAATTCAGGACATGCTTGATGTTGGTCATTGGGTTGATGATGGTACAGGCATAGAATAGTGATGTTTTTCCTATCATAGTGGTGTTCTTCATATTATAGGGATGTTCCTCACTTATGCTTATGATACTTGTTCACATTGTGTGATGAAGGTATGTTCACAAAGGCACAATGTTTAAAGTGTTCAAAGGTTCTTGAAAGGCATAATATTCTGTATCAAAGGTATTGCGTGTATATCAGTAGTTAGGGAGTATTTACATGTTGGAAAATACATTGAAGTGTTGGAATCATTATCTAAAACTCTAGACTATTATTCCTAAAGCACCCTTCACTGCCCATCACATATGAAAGCACCTTTTGTTTTATTTTTCTGTTGGCTTGCTACAGCAAGTGACTGCCACTTAAGGCGACCCACTAGAGGGGTCATCAATCATAAAGATGACCGGTCCTCTCCCTTGCTTAACCAATGGCATCGGTCTTCTATTTGAGTGCTTGGGCACCAAAATGAAATCAATGGTTATGTTCAAATATTGCAAAGGCCAATCAAAGGCCAACTTTTAAACTTTAACTCCCACTCCTCAAGCTTCATGATTGACGTGTAGTGGAATGTCAAAGGTTTATCACTGCAGTGTTTTTCTTTTTAAGGCTATTTTTAGCTATTCTTTAAGGTAGATTCTTGTGGGATTTAAAAGCTCTATTTTTAGGAGATTCCTTCTAATTTTATTCTCCACTCTCATGACATTGAAGGAAAAATAGAGGAGCCTTTATTGTTTTTTCTAAAAGTGAGAAAATTACTTTGTGGAGACTATTTTTTTATGAGTGTGGTAAAGGGGTTTTATTTTTTCTAATTTTTGCTCTTCATGTAGAGGAAGTTTGAAAAGTGTGTACAAAGATGGGAGAGGGATATTATTTATTGTCGGGGTAGTTTGATCAAAAATATTATTGGAGAATTTTATTTGGAAATGGTGGAGGCTATTTTATAGTTTTTATTTTTGAAAAGGGGAGAAGGAATATGTAGAGAAGAGGAAAATGAAAAGACTTTTATTTTTAATGACATTTCTAGTTCATTATGAATTTGATTTGAGGACTAATATATGTAGCATTGAAGACATTTTTTAAGTATGGTTTTTGAAGAGAAAATGTAGGTGAATCAGGTGATTAAAAAGGTGAATATTTTGTCTGAGAATTGAGAGATGTATGAGATGTTTTTGTAGGTGACATATGCATAGGATGAAGACATTATGTAGTAGTGACATAGAGATGAATGTAGATAAACTATTTTTTAGGTTGAAGAAGAATGATATGATAATATGAGCATTATAGTGAAATAGAGAAACCCTATGTAACCTTTTGTTTTTCCTTCTAAGATTGTATGTATTACTAGTAAGGCTTGCTTGGTCAATGAGACCTGTTTGTAGCCAGTGAGGCTTACTTGGTCAGTGAGACCTATTTGTAGCTAGTGAAGCTTGAATGTAACTAGTGAGGTTTGATTTGCTAGTGAGACATAATAAAGTGGAAGGATTCAAGAGTGGTTTTTTATCCCTATGAGGGTTTTCTAGTCATCAAAAACATGTGTTATGGTTCATGTTGTTTATCTTTATGTGTGTGCCCTAATGTTTTGTCTTTGAGGTCTTGATCATACTAATTATCATCATATTTATGCATATGTGTTTGATAAATCTTTAAAGTCTCTCTCATTGTCTATCCAGTAGATTAAAAGGTGTAAAAAGTTTTAAATTTTATAGACCATGATTCACCCCCCCTTGCAGTGGTCTTGTACTCCAACGACTTGAAGTCATGGTCCTCTAGTTGAGGAGGTTGCACAAGAGTTGTCACATTATTTGCATGCAAGAACCTCTTCCTTTGGATTTATTGCTTTTGGGGGGTTTCCAAAATAATAAACCTAAAAAAAGATAGCCAAACTAATTTTCCTTTTTTACCTACTATCACCAAATCAAGAACTCCCTAATGACACCTATCCTCAGTAATGGTGCTAAAAATGATGATGGTCACTACAGTCATCATAATTTAATTTTAATTGTCAATCTAGGGTGGTGTCCATGGTGATATGCAAGAGGGAGAAGAAATCATTTACATGACAGTCTTTTACTACAAACGAAATTGAAAGTAAATGCATGAAACAATTAAACTCTGCTATAATCAAATTTAATCTAAGAAGCTTGGAAATAGAAATTCTTGAATCAAATCTATCCTAAGAAACTTGTAAAGGTAAATTCTATAAATGTAAATAAATAGGGAATGTAAAACCTACTGAAAAATTAAACTAAGGAATGAAAACTAAAAACAAGCTACACTACTGCTACTAAATACTGAACTATATTATTTCATAAAACTCTCTCCATCCTAAATTTGTGTTTACAATGCATGTATAGAATTATTATTCTTAATCAATCTGCTAAGAATGTGGATCTAAGATCCTATTCTTAGGGAGACAAACTATATCTTCTTCCTCCAATCTCGCTACCTTCTATCATGCCACTTTTAGTTCAGTCACTTTTTGTTACAAACTGCTCACTTATTTTCATGAATTTTCTCAAATGCTTTTTGGGTTTTATTTCTTAACTTTCCAGATCATTTTGAAATTCTAAAATTTATTCAGAAATGAGGGATATATCACTGTTTTATTGAGACTACATTTTTAACTTTCTTTTTTCATTCTTCTTTCTAGGAATTTTTTTGGTGCTCCAACTTGACAGAATTTATTCTTCAGTCCAATAATTATTTATTACAAGGAAAAACATGTAATATCATTAAGAAATGTAATGACACTGTTTGTGCAAAAAACATGCTTTTATTTAGCTAAAAGATAAAAAAAATTATGGTATCATCACCTAGTATGTTATGCACCCCAAGATTTGTCACTAAGTTCATGTCAACATTGGTTGCATACAAACCTACAAAACCTCCAATAAATAGATGATAATCCATTCTTACGCTGCACCAAAGGATAAAAGCTAAATTGTATTGTTCCCTAATAGATGAATCCACCTAACATTGTATACATATGGGTAATAGGGAGAAACATACCAACATGATCCTCTAACAATAAAAAGTTTTAAGATTGCCTAGGATATAACATAGATTATAATGTTAAATCATGTAGGTATGGTGGAACCTAACCTACTCCTAGAGATAATAAGAGAAATGGATTATAATTAAAATGTGTTTCGTCTCTCACCAATTAGACCAGTGCCTACTCCATTGGGCAACATAGTCATGGCTTACAAGGAAAGAGGAGATACACTAGTTGTTATGTTAGAAAAAGTAACCTTGGGGGCTTTTTACGATTAAGGTTTAGCTCACGGGTCCCATAATTGCATTTAGAGCATCTTGCATGTTATTTCTGACTCCTGATGAGAAAACCCTTGGGTCTTGTGACAAATAGGACCTAGGGGGCTGTACTTTAATGAATTCTGAGCAAAAATGGCAGGGTGGACTTGGGCACTATTGCCCTAGTCCAGCCCTATTTTGGGTTTACCCTAATTTCAAATGTCAGTTTAGAGGCTGCTTTTTGGGTCCTATGCTGACATCTAAAGTTTGAATTACGAAATTCTTAGCAAGAATCTTTGTAGTTACACATATAAGGATGATTAGGTTTCATTTACAAACTGGATGGACTTTATGCGTACTTGTGATCATAGAGCATTCAAACTATTCATTGTGTTGTAGAATAGAACATTGTTATTGTGTTTGTAGTGCCCCTCACCTCATCGTCTGTCTGATTGATAGTCGCTTACTAGGATCTGACATTTTGATAGTATCTTAGATCATTTGATGATGGATTCCTTGTTATTTGCTAGTTTGACTATGGAACTAATCATGATGATAACAGTTGTTGATGTTGGATTCTGTTATTTTATGCTTTACAGTTGATAAATAAATTAGATGTTTAGATGTTTTAATGATAATTGCTATAGTTGATGGAGAGATAATTGATTGTTTTATGTTGTTGATAAGAAATCTTGTTGAATGTAGTGATTTGTTATACAGGAACGTGAATGGAACAGTGTCGTACTACTCGCTCTCGAGTACCCTACCCCACTGCGACTTCCATTCACTATATGACTGCATCTGGATATATATATCTTGTATGTTTAACCATGTACTGGCTGCAGGATGCAGGTACTAGGCACCGACTCCACCTGATTTACTAGGTTTGAGTGTGCCTTCGCCAATGGAATGGTTGTATGGAGTTAACGTGGGGTCCCCTGTCATTCTTGTCTAGTCGTCAGTTCACCTTTGTGGTCATGATTGTCGCTTGATTGTATCTTGCAAGCAGGTGTTGTTACACCCTGATGTCTTACTAGGTTAGAAGGTGTTTTGTGTGTAAGGGAGCATTGTGCATTGAATAGAATTACTTTACAGAAAATATAAGGTTGATAATTAGATATATTGTTTAATGTTGATAATTGTTGCGGTAAATAAATTAGGGTTTAATAGACTTTATATTATTAAATATAATATTTAATTTGAATATTTAAATAAATTAATTAGATGTAAGTCAAGTTGAAATTCGTAATTTATGTTTTAGCCAATAAATAGGTTGCAATGTCACAATTTTATTAATAAAGTAGTTGGTTGGTCATAAAGTGGTTAAAACTGGTTAGAATCTTGCATATATTAACAAAACCATAAATTTTGAAGAATAACTAACTAACCGATCCTTAGAAGAAATATATATATATCTCGAGGAGAAGGGGCGGGGAGAGAGTTTGGACCATATCGGTTGAAGTAGATTTGTCGATTCGATGTCAGAATCAGGTTCCTTCAAATGCTTATTCTCTTCCTCTGTTCTTTTGTTTTCTTCTAAATTTTTTTACATGTTGCTGTTGATTGCTTCTTTCATTCCAAATAGAATTCTTTTGGTTGGACTGCCTTCTGCCAGATCAATCTGTCACTTCTGTGTTTATTTTTTTTAATAGACGGATTCCTGGTGGATTGTTAGGTCTGTGCCGTAGAGTAGAATCTTGTATTACTCTAGTCGTCTTTAACCTCTTAAGATGGATGGCGTTCAATCTCAGAATTAGTTGAATTGGTATCTGAGGCATTAACCAAGGTAATTACGCTGTCATTAGGTTTTAACCAGGGGTAGTGCCTTAGTAATTAGTTACGGGATACTCTTGGATGAGACTCCCACACATCTGTTAGGTAACTGGCTTCTTTTTTTAATGGTAGAACAGTGTAATCCTTGTGGATCAACATCTACCTTGGTTGTTTATCTATAATGACCCTAACATGGTTGTGAGGGAGTATATCTGTAAGTTCTCTCGGAAGCTCTCCCTTAGATTGGCACTTAGTTGATAGGTGTGTAGATACATTTTAGGTGTCTCATTAAGGCCCTTTAGACTATTCCCTTGTAAACTCCTTGCGCGAGATTATCATGGTATTTCCTTCTACAATTTTTGCATCCTTTCAGCCATTAAGCTGTTAGGTCAAATTTGGCACTGCTATCTATAAACAGTTCTCAGCTATCGACTTAGTAAAGCGGCAACCATTCCATGTTCTGTGTTGTCTGGCGCCATTGAAGTTATAAGGATGTTTGAAGATTTCTCCCCCCCTAAACCACGTATCTGGAAAAAGAACACCGATAAAGACATTGGATTAGCATTTGCAAGTTATAACTGCTAAATCCTTTTTAAGCCTTGCAACAACCCAATGCAATACGTTGTCTCTACTAGCAATAATCGTGTTCCCAAACCAACACTGCTGCACCCCACCTTATAATGTTAATCATTTGTAGGCATATTTTGATGATGAGGTCATCTTCACAGAATAGTGAAAGTTAATAATACAGCCAAGTGTACCAAATCACTGGTATTAGAGATTAATTCTCTTATACGTTCTTTTGTATACTTCCTGCATACATTCGTGTAATGAGACGTTGTCCCATTTTTTTCCCTGACAGCCAACATCTTGTGGCTTTTGACCAAACGCTGCACCATCTCTGGAAATTGCAATCATGCCTTGGGAAGTCTGCACAACGTTAGAAGTAGCATTTGGACGCTGGGTACAAGCAGGTCGCCTATAGGAATCATTTTTTGCTTATTCAACAAATCCCAGTCTCTGTCATCATCACTGTTGATGAGATGTTAAAAAAGGGAAGAGGAATTGTTTTGAGCCAACTACCGTCGAATAACAGTCATGCATTAGAATGCAGCCACACAACAGAATTCTTGCCTCATTAGTTTAGATGATATTGACCACACTTTTTAGTGCCTCTTAGATTTGTATTTCATTTTTATTGTATTGTTTCAAATAAGATGCTCAAAATTAGATTTGTTAGTTAATAAAATCGTCTGCGCTACTACAGAAAATGTATCACACTTTTGGTAGATAACGTTATGCATACAGATAAAAGATGTTTGCTACCCAATGATCCACAACTATTATTGTTCTATCATTAATATTGCTATTATTTTTCATTATTATTATCATTATTATTATTAGTATTTCAAACAAAGGAAAACCTCGTTAAATGTTTAACTTAACCATAGGGCACTATTGTTGCAATGGTTAAATTACATGATAGGGCACGGAGTGGTATATTTATATCTTGAATGAGGTTGTCATTAAGAGTAGATTCAAACTAAATAATACAATTAAGTCGAGAGACTCTTTTGGGGGAATTGTAGAAATTTGTTTAGTTAAACCTTGTGATGAAAGGAATAAAATGAAGTGAGTTTCGATGGTTTAGGTTGTATGATTATGGCATTTAATTTTTTAAAATAATAATAATAATAATAATAATAATAATAATAAAATCAATTGATATAGTTACAAAATTAATGTAATTTAATATTGATCTTTGTTCTTTATGAGAGTCATTAAGTAAAAATAAAAAAATTGGCATATTGGTTATACACTGTAATAAGAAGAAGCTTAGTTTTGACTCTAGCATGTGAATTGAACTACATGAGTTAAATAAACTTGTGGTCACAATAGGATAGATTGTCAGTAGTTAAGCTCTATTCCAGAGGCATAGTATGTCGTGTTTTGAGTACAACCAACTTGTGGATAGGTGTTCCAGTGTTGTGGTGTTTTTTAACATGTGATTCTAATTGAGTATGAAGTACAATTTATTACAAGTGTAGAATTGTCGAAAGTTGTTAATGTATTTTGTGGATATAATATTCTCAGGATGAGATATTTAACCACTTGTGACTATCTTGTATCCGTTGTGTTGAAATTGTCGTATGGAGAGACTTGGAATCTGTAAAAGAGTAAAGTTTTGTAATGTTATAAGCGCTGGATAACAATTGGTGTTATGATTCTGTTTGTAATGCAAGAGGGTTTATGCCTTGCAGTGAACATGTATGTGTATTGTTATAATACCTTGTATGATGTTTAAGGTTTACTAGGTGTTAGGAAGGAGAGTGGCTTTCAATGTGGGGCCGGCGCCCAAAGTGGTAGCCAGGGTAACCCATTGAAAGTGGATTAATTAAGTGATAACCTAAAATGAACTAGGGGGTTAAGGGTAGATTTCACATTAAACAAGATAAATGGATTCCTCTCCCATGGCCTGTAGTGCTCGTTTAGACTAAGGATGGGTAGAGAAGGCCTGGTCGGCAAGATTGACTTCCTTGTCCTCATGAAAGGAAAGTCAATTCTGCATGTGTCACCCTATGGGGCCAGAGTCTAGTGAGAGACTGCCAAGGTAACCATAGATGGGGGCTGGAGTCTAGTGAGAGACTGCTAGGGTAACCCATGCTAGGACTGTGTGATGACACTCTCCCTACTACAACCTAGCATTCCTTGTATGCTCTCTCCACTTATGTTATGTGTCACCTCTGGAAGTTGTGTTGTGCTATTTATGTTATTGCCATGTGCTGTATTGGAGTTTGGTCATCCTTTGTTCATGTTAGTCTTTGTCTACCTGACTATTGTTGTTTGGGACCTCATGTTAACTCCTAACTCGGGGGGTGGACCTTAGGGTTCCACATGGTCGGGTGGAAGAGCTTTCTTATCCATTGGTTAATCCTTGTCAAAGTTCATGTGCAGAAATGATTAACCTCAGTTTACAAACAATTGTACTTGTACCAGTTGATGAAGATGTATGTGTAATCTTGTACCAGACTTGTATAATAGATCATTCATAATGTATGTATTTTGATGTAGTCAGAAGATGGCATTGTAAACTATGTAATGATGTACTTATGTGTAAGGAAAAACATTTCAGTTATGTATTTGATCATGTAGATTAGATTATGCGATGTCATGCAATGAATAAAAATATGTTATTTAATTATGCATTGGATTTAGATCAGTTATTGATGTTAGTAATGTATGTTAAATTATGTTAGTTGAATTGTTAAGTAATGCAGCCTTGAATCCTTAGAAAGCATGTCGTAAGTGCATTGGTGTAATTAGTTAAGTTAACATTACTTTGTTATCTTAATCTTTAAAAAAAAAAAAATTCTGTTCATATAGCATAAATGTGAATTTTTTCTAAGGTGTTCAAGGCGGGGCGTTACAGTGTTTGTATTTGTAGATTTGGTATTCATCTCCTCATGGCATGAAGAGCATCTTCTTTCCATGAGATCTTCACCACAAGGTAATATCTATTATGTTTTCATTTGTTTATCATTTGGATTTTTTCCTCTATCTTGCTGAGATACACACTCTCATCTAACAATGGTGTTCGAAAGACATGAATGTCTCTCTAGGGCTTGACTGAGGCAAGCCTCTAAACACCACAACCCCCTCCCACACTCCTTGTGATTGTAGGTTATAGATGTCGAGTCCCATGGAGTGGAGTTGTAGGAAGGAGTAGCAGACATCTAGGATTCAGGATTTGAAAAGAAGTAGGACACTGGAGCTTTTCCTGGACTAGGGTGCTAGTCTTCGTGTCCTCCATAGTTGAATTCCCAGAAATGAAGGTTGTAGTGTAGATCAATGTCAAAAGGAGATCAAGATTCCGCAAAGAAATAGGTACCTTAGATTTGGGCACTAGTCCTCGTGTCCTTGACTTTTCCACCTTCTGAACTTCAAAAAATACTAAGTTAAATATATCTGTCGTTTACCTTAGTCTAAAAGGATTTGTCGTAATTTGATAATTTGCTTACTGATTTGCATAATTAGGGTTTCTAAGTACAATTGAGCATTAGATAGAGACTATTGGGTATTTTCCAACTGATCAGTCCTTAATTCTCCTACAATGTAGCATCTCTTATCAATAGGGTTCTTAGGTCAGAGGCCAACAGCATAGGAGATAGACTCTAAATGTCTCCTCTCCTTCTTTAGGCTCTACAAAACCTAGGGGGGTATTCCCTAATCAATACCTATAGGATAAATCTTTGACAATGACCAGGTATTGACACAAAGCAGATAAATCCTTTCTTATGAAGGCCAAAACTGTAAGATAAATGCAAAGGGGCTAGCTTTGGACCCTACTTCAGTTGTGAACCAAAGGATTTGAACCTAAACTACTCCTAAAATCCTAAAAGCTTATAAATATTGTTCAATTTTTTGTTTTGTGCTTGGGTATAAGACTTGGGTTTTGATTCATAAACTCAATACCAACACTGACCGGTACTTATCTTAGGGCATGGAATCACATTGGCATATATGTGTGAATGATTTGTATAAACTAAACTAACCATCAAGTTTCAAGGGGTTAGTCAGTATTTGCCTTACAGATACACCCAAAATAGTATATCCTATTAACTCTACTTACACATATCCCTACTACAATACATTCTTCCCCATACTTAACCCAGAACATTTAATCTATCCCTTGAATAGAAGTAAATGATTAAGCATGCAATATAGAAAACCTATATTATAGAATCTTAGATAACCCTTAGTTATTAGAATCAAAAGAAGAACACATACAACCATGGAGACAGTTAACAGAATACATGCATATAACATTTTTCATTTATAATCAACATGAAACTGATAAAACTTATGCAAAAAATACATTCAACACATGACTCATTGACTTAAAAGACAAAATATGAGACAACCCAAAAAAACTTGTACTTTATTCACTCTCCAAAAGTTCCCAAAATCTTCAACAACAATAAAAATGAGTAACACAGTTCTTTTATAAACCAAGAACGTGTACTCAACATTAATTACAATGTCAATTCAGAGAACATTTGATACAATGCACCACCCAATTTGGTGTTGAGAACATTTACTACATTGGAGAGAAGAAGAGAAAAGGTAGATGGACTTGGAAAATGTGCAGCCGCTTGAAGGAGATTTGCCTCATCAATATAGGGTAGGTGGTGGTTGGCCTTTCCCTTCAATCATGTAGGCTCATAGTTTTCTCTCCAGTCATTGTATGTCTTTTTAGATGGCTATTGGAATGAAATTAACTCTACAATTCCACCATTATGAGTAATGTATCAAGCATCCAATATTATCTTTACTTGCAAAATATTTCAAAATTTATTTCAACTATATGCATCTTATCAAGTGCTAAGTTCAACATCTACATAGTTGGATCACCATTGGTACAAGTGGGAATTAGTTGGTAGGCATTTTCTTTTATTTCTTCTTTCCACTTGTCTAAATCTTTTGTTTGCCCATCACCTTCCAAAATATTCAAGAACCACCTTGTATCCATCTTTTCTATAGCTTGCTTCTTATCTACCAAAACTTTATCTAACCTCAACTGAAAAATGGCAACTTCCTCAAAATGTTGCAGCATATCCATTACTACCTTTAGTTCATGAGGTGCCTGTGTATCAAATCTTGAACATCTATGGAGATCCCTAACTTCTCCAGTTCTTGGTAACCATTTTGCTTTCAAAAATGAGAGCCTTTCTTTATCTGATTCATGCTTCTCATAGGCTATCCTTAGTTGTGAATAAGACCTCCAGGTCTCATACACTCTTGCCAAAAGTTTAGTCACCCTGTTATGTATCAAATTGGTGACCATATCCTTTACTATATTCTTTTTATCCTCCTCAAATTTCTTCACCTCCTCCGTCAACTCTCTGATTTCAGCCAATAGAGGCTCTTTTTCAACTAGGAAGGACTCTTCTATTGGAATCACTGGTGGGGGAGCTAAAGTGCTAGCCCCTAATGACAATTGCTGCTTCAATCTATTTATTTTTACAACTACCTGGGCATAATTGAGTTATATCTCATTATGATCTCTCTGCAATTTGTTTGTGACTGCTTCAACAAATTGTGCAGTCTGGACATTCAAACTTGTAGCTTGGGGGACAGGGTTGTCAGATACCCTCTTTATTATCACATCTCCTACTAACTCCCCCAATTCAACCCTGGGCTTATTAATATTTGGGGCTAGAGCCCATATAGCTAGTGTTTCAAACCTAGGATTGAAGGCTACACTAAAGAGAGCCTTCTCTATTTGCTCACCTATTGTATTAGAGTCTTCTCTGGTAATTGTTTCAAATACAATTACATCTGAAATGGTCCAGTGAGGAAGGAGTAATATATTGCTCTTTGTAACCAATGCCCTCCCCTCCTCTGGAGTCATTGAACTAATGAATGATTAAATTCTTTTAAGGCCCTCTAGGTTATAGCCTCATATTCAATAGGGTCAACTCCACTCTTAGCATCTTCAATTCTTTTTTGGAACTATTCACTTCTTACTTTCAATACATAACTCTTGAATTCAGGAGTGTTTATAAATTCATCATCTTCTAAAAATTTATTACAAGCCATTACCCTAACATCTTCAATATCTACATTTTGGCTTCTCATTGTTCTCACTGCCTTGTTTTCAGTGGATGAATAGGGCCTTATTCTATTGGGTGAATTCACCTAATGGGCAGCTTCTTATACATGTTCTTTTGTCCCCCTTCTAAATCTACTACTTCAATTTCTTCAGGATTTTCCAAATCAATAATCTTTATTTTCTTTGCAATGGAGGGGTTAGTTGGTTCCCTCTTAGCACCATATCCTCCTCTTGAGCTGCTAGGTTGATATGAGGTTCTCTCTTCTCTTACAGGAGTAGTAGCAATTAGTTACTCTGATTTATCCAACATTTTTTGAATTCTCTGAATAGGGTCTTGCATTTCTAAGAAGGCACCCTAATATGCAACATTTACATTTTTCCTTATTCTCTCACCTACCATTATTGTGTCCCACTTGATTCTCAATTGGTGGATATATCTTGGCCTTCCCTTATTGACCCTTACCTTGTTAATGAAGCCCTCAGGGTCAAAATTCCTTTGATGCTCTAAATACATCCCAAAACATTGTATCACTGAAAAAAATCTTATCAAGACCGCTCTTATTAGCTATTAAAAAATTACTAAATCTGAGGGAAGAAGGAAAGAATGAGCCCTTCTTATGTCTCCTCAGGTGCTCCTTATCTAAATCATTCAATTGCCTAATGATTCCTAATAACACAATTCTCTTAGGCACATACTTAGGCAAGATATGGGGTGGTGTCTCACATCCATAGACCCTAATGCAAGTAGCGTGTTCATGAAAAACCAGTCACCCCAATTGTGGTCAATACCCAGGTGATGAGTCTTGTCCAAGGGCCTTAGAAAATCCAATACATTTGGGTGTAGTCTCTCACCCTCTTGCTCCAAGAAACCATGAATCCTCCTCACAAAATACTCCTTAAAATTATGTAATCAGAAATAGTGCAATGCATATCCAGCATGTAATTCCATACCTGCACTCGTAGCATATTTCCCTGGGCATCTGTCATCTTGACATGCAAATTGTGGTGCCACATCCCAAACAGAGAAAACAGAAGTGTGTGGCACAACATGGAATACCAGGTGAATTCAACATGGGAATCTGGGGTAGATAGATTGCTTTTGATCTTTGACATTTTCTTGTGCATTTTATCAAAAATGTAAGTGGCATAATCATATGGCTCTTTGATCTCTTGACTCTGAATGTCAACTACCATCATCATTAAGGAGATGGGCATCTTATTTGAGGAATCCTTGCCTAGTACTTGGCACAAAGTTTGATAAGTTTTGATGAAATAATCTATGAACATGCTATAGTGAAAGAGCTCCTGTTCACTGGCCAAAATCTTCACCAGTTTGCCATCAACACCCCTTGTCCTATGCTTGGCAAGGTTGTAATCCATATAAGCACATTTAATAGTTTGATATTTATTCTTTAAAGCAGCTAGATCAATTGGCTTTTTAGCTGCAGGGTCTAAGTTAAATACAATGGCAATGTACCCTTCGGTGAGTTTGATCATTTTTGAACCATTTCCTGCTATGACTGTCCTTGTATTAGGATCATATCTCATTGCTATTGCCCTAACTAGGTCAAGGTTAGGGAAAACATTGGAGCATATAAGCTTGGCCAAATCAAATCGCCAAGCATGATAGATGGGGGTCTTATAATCCATTCTTTTATGCCAGTGTTTGAACAAGACCCAACCAAGAATAGGCAGTATAGCATCTCTATAGTTGTAGAAATAATCAGGGAACTTGTCATCAGGCCCACCTGGACCATGCAGATTCAAAGCTCTTCAGCAAAATTTGGAAGCTTGATCATAAGATCCTCATCTAAGTTGCATTTAGAGGTGGAGGGCTGGCTAGCTTGATTCATTTTTTCAAACTTAACATAACAAGCTAGGGTTCCTTACATAGGCAACTATCTACCTCCTCAATCAATTAGTCAACTTAAAATATGCTAGGTACTAGAAGATAGAATAAACTTACTGGTTTGAACTTGCAAAGTTCCAAATTTTTGCTCTTTTCTTGCTTGAGAACTCTCTGGATGCCTAAAATTTGCATGTGCTTGAAGAAATGATGCACAAAGCCCTAACTTTTCTTCCTTATAAGCTTCGTAGCATAGATTCTACTGCATTAATGGAGGTAGCCTCAGGTATGACCTTTCATTCATGTTACAGGGTGCCTTCAATGTTCACCATAAAAGCTTGAACCTGCACTATTGATTTGAATTCATTCTGGCCATATCCACGACCAACATTTATCCACAATATTTGAAAATATTAGTCATCATGGTTGAAAAGTCCTTGACCAATTAGGATGAGCTGTGTTAGATGTACATTCATTGCTGACTGCATCACCTTTTGTCCATCCTAGACACATGCATCTCCTCGCAACGTCGCAACTGATAGTGGGCCACCACTTTACCTACCCTGTGTGGGTGTGATAAAGTATTGAAGCATCCTTCCTTTATTTTCTCCTAAACTCCTTTGTAAAATGGGGCCATGTGTCACCATCTCGTGACCACGCAGTGAAGATTTCTTCTTGACAAGATACCCCTACAATGATGTGCAACCATTAGATTAAAACTTTCCCTCGAACCACTTTCATACTGACATCTGGCAATATATGGTTGGCTAGTGTAGGATTCCTAATGTAATGGGACATAAACATAGATCCTTTGATAGGTGTCACCATGTCGCAGCCATACATCGAGGTGGTGATGCCATTGATGATGCACTGCGATGCTCTGATTTGCACTTTATTAAACCTTATAACTTATGGGAAGACTTAGGAAATTTTTTTAATTTTTTACAGGCCATAGGAGGTAAGATTTAGGACATGGGGCAAGTCACCTAATGGGTATAAAGGCTCAAAGTCATAACTTAAGGGACTAGAAACCTATCACAAGTAGTCAATAAGGAATTAGAAATAAAGCACATGAGCCTAAGGACTTAGGTTTAATGGATCTTCTCAAAAGGCAAAGACTTATAACTTTACGAACCTAAAACCCTAAAACCTAAAGGGGGACCACCACTGGCTTTGACTGGGACATGTAAGTGTGAGATTGCAGTGAGAACCACATGACTCTAGGGCAAACCAAACAAAAACATAGGAAAAACCAACTATACAAGAATATACAGTACTTACAAAATATATACACCTAATTTACATTGTGCACACAGATACATAATTCATGAAAAGTAGGGCTTAAGGAATTGACCGTGCATTAGTAATTCCTATAATTCACCATTCAGCGCCTATAGAAAATAAGAACCCACTCCATGAGTATTACTTATTAGGTATGGGCCCATCCATAAGGGCTTGAACCTGCCATGTTTACCCTTTTCTTGACCTCTTGCATCCCATTCAAGGACTAAGTCATTTATCTGAAACTTTCTCTCTATAGTCCTTTTGTCAAACAAATATTTTACCCTTTGTTATTTCCTGAGATTAGTCTTATGTGCTTCTCTTCTCGTCTCATCCAGTGCAACCAACTAATTTATTCTTTCACTCATTGGATCTTGTATTTCTTCATCATTCTCCTGTATGAATTTGTACATTGGTAGGATTTTATTCACCGACAACTTGGCCTCTGTGCCATACACTAGCTCAAAAGGTGACCTCCTAATTACTTTCTTTACTGTTTCCCTATCAGCCCATAATGCTAATTTCAACTTTGAATCCCATGCCCTTTTATTCTTGTCAATTATCCATTCGATGATTTTCATGAGACTCTTATTTCTTGACTCTACTTGACCATTTTCCTATGGATGATATGGTGATGCATGGGATAGATTAATTCCATAATTGTTGTAGAAGTCAATAAACTCACTAGACCTGAAGCACATGGCATTGTCTATGACCAATTTTGCTGGTACTCCAAATCTGATAATAATGTGCTCTAAAATGAAATCAAGCACCACTTTTCTTGAAGCTATCTTAGTTGGAATGGCTTCAATCCATTTAGTAAAATAGTTAGTAGCAACTAATATCCAACTATGTCCTCCACTTGATTTCTCTATAATTTCCCCTATAAAGTCAATTCCCCATTGCTGAAATGGAGCCTCCACTGTTACAGTTTTAAGGGGCAATGCACCTTCATATTTGAGTTTTCCTAAAAAATTTCTGACAGGGATCACACTTTCTTACCATCTTATGTGCATCAGAGAAGAGTGTTGTCCACCAATATCCTACTCTAAGGATCTTATGAGCTATTGTTCTAGCAATATAGTATCCCCCACATACTCCCTTATGCATGTCACTTAAAATATTCCTAGCTTGATGTTCATCCACACATTTGAGTAGTACACCATCAGGATTCTTCTAATACAATTCTCCTTGGACAACAACATATTTGATAGCATGCAGTTTCAAGGTTCTCTTTTGGCTATCATTCAAATGTACTGGACAATTTAAATTTTATAAATAGTGCACAATGTCCCTATACCATTCTAACTCTGACATGTTTATAGTCGCATCGTGGGCCATATTAAATTGACATGCCTCCAAATTTGACTGTGCCATTAACTTAGCCAGACCTTGTCCCCTAACTAACTTGGTTATCTATATTTCAATATTGAACTCTTGTAGTTTATTTATCCATCTACATCTTCTTCCTATCACTTCCTGCTGAGTGAATATGTATTTGATGGCTGCATGGGGTACATATGCAATAATCTAAGATCCTACCAAATAGGGTCTAAAGCTTTTAACTACTTTGATTAAAGAATAATCTTGCTTCTCCATGGTGTCATACTTCAATTATGTTGCTTGCAATAATTTGCTAAAGAAAGCAATAGGCTGCTCAAAACCATCTTCATTCTTTTGTAATAGGCATGCAGTGATTGTGTGAAAGGAATCAAATTATAACAACTGGAATGGCTTAGAAAAATTAGGGGATTTTAGAATAGGGGCCATTTTAATAGCTTCTTTAATGTTTTGGAATGATTGGATTGCTTTACTTCCCCATGTTATAGATTCACCCTTCTTTAACATTTTAGAAATGTCTTTTGTTATCTCTGCAAAGTTGGGAATAAATCTCCTAACAAAGTTAATCTACCCCAAGAAAGACTGAATACCTTTTATTGTCTTGGGTATTTGGATTTTGTCAATTGCTGCAACCCTTTCAGGATCAATCCTAACCCCATCCTTAAAAACTATGTGACCTAATAGTTTTCCTTCAACCACCCCAAAAGCACACTTCTTAGGGTTAAGTGAAATACCATATTCTAATGCTCTAATGAAAATCTGCTCTAGATGCATACAATGTTGCTCTTCCCTTTTTGAATAAGAAGTTAAATCATCCTGATACACAACCAAGATTGAGTCAACTAATCTTCCAAAAGCAACATCCATTGCTCTTTGAAATGCAGCGCCTGCATTTGTCAGCCCAAATGGCATTCTTACATATGTGGGTCCCCATGGAGTTGTGAAGGCAGTTTTGTATTGCTCTGATTCTTTTACCTTCACCTGATTATATCCTAAAAATCCATCCATCATGGATAAGAGTTTGCATCCTGTCACTCTTTGCAATGTAGCTTCCATGTTAGGGAGTGGGTAATTATCTTTCAAAGAAGACACATTCAAATTCTTGAAATTTACACAGAGTCTTATGTCTCCATTCTTTTTTCTAATTCAGACAAGATTTGACAACCAAGTTGAGTACCTTATGGCCTTAATTATTCCAGTATCCCTAAGCTTCATAAGTTCTTCCTGCATTTTTGGAGCCAAGGTAGGGTTAATGGGCCTTTGTTTCTATCTAAATGGCTTAGCACCAAGATTTAAAGGGATCTCATGTTGAAATAAATCCTCTCTATAGGCCTTTAGGTCTTCATATGAGCATGCAAAGACATGTTTGTACTTTCTTAATAATGCTATCAACATCACCCTGATATGTGGTTTAAGATGCTTACGGATATATACCTTTCTTGGGGCATGATGTGTCTCCAAATTCACTTCTTCCAAATCATCTTTGTTTGTAGGAGATGCCTTTGTAACAAGCTGATCTCTACTGTCAAATGCTCTTTCTAAAGCTCCTAACCCTTTGGGGATTTTATTTGTTTTAATCTGTATTACTTCTTTTCCCAAAAGAGTTTCTTTCCCATCTATAACTTCTACAAAATTTTGGAAATCAATCTCTTGGTTCTCATATTCATCTATATAATTCAGGAATCTCAACAAGTCTTTATCATCACCAAACACTTGCCAACTACATATATTATCTAGTACTGCAGGTCTAATTTTAACTTCAACATTTGTAATATTAGATAATGTGACATCATCTAGCCTAATCGCTACATAAGCTAGAAAATCTGTCATGACATTCTTTGACGTTTCTATCCAATTTATTGAAAATGTATCAAATAGCTCAATAGTACCCCAAACAACATGCTTATATTATTTTAACCTTTTATTCTTTGAAGCATATTTATCTCTTACTTGGGAGACTAATAACTTTGAATCTCCAAATACTCTCAACATTTTAATGCCATGTTTGAGGGCAACATTCAATCCTAGCAACAAAGCTTCATATTCTGCAATATTGTTTGTGCAAGCAAATTTTAGAAGAAAAGATAATTTGAGGGTCTTACTAGTTTGAGATAGAAATACCACTCCTACACCAGAGCCCTCCTTTGAACAGGAACCATCGAAATACATAGTCCAAAGGCCATGGTGGCCAGGCTCTTCAATGCCAATATCTCCCTCCTCATTTTCTTGATCACCTGAAATGATTCTGAAGTTTTCACAATCAGTATCCACAAACAAACATGATCTTCTATTTCTTGATCCTCAACTATTTTTGGTAATCTCTCTTATCTAATCAACTTGACATCTTACCATTCATGGGGATCATAGCATACAACAGATCCAATTGCATGCTTCCTCCAATTAATGTTTCCCTCCTTCTGGACAACAACATGCCATATTGTGGTTTAATATCAACTATTGTCACATTCATTTTGTCTGTCTTTTTTGGATAGGATGCAAGCATAAAGTTCAGATCCTTCATGATTCCTATGACTGGCACTTCTCTAGCATCCATTCCATAACACTTCCCACAAGCCTTATCTATTTTCAACCCAATTTGTTGCATAATAGCCAAAAGCATAATATTTGTTGATGTACCAGAATCAAGCATGCAGTTCTTGACTACCTTTCCATTGATGACAAGGGATACATAAAGTGGTTCTACTTGTGGACACTTTTTCATTGTTACACCCAAATAAACCTCTAGATCTTCTTCTTCATCAGCACACAACTCTTGTTTCTTATTGTGATCCTCAACATTATGTTCTGCCTGATGAGCTATCCCTGAAATAAAGATAACGCCTTGTTTCTATATTCTTAAATTTTTATCATTTCCATTAATGGGACAGAGACTTTCATCTAGGATAAAGCTTGAGTTATGTCAAAGGGGGCATAATTTTGTATAATAGTTGTAGCAGCTTGGCTTTTACTCTTATCTTGAGTTAATCCAATCTTGGCTTTTGTGGTCTTCTAATTGTCATCTTCACAAGTGAACCCTTAACATTTTCTTCATTTTGGGGAGTCTTTCCCTTTGAGTTTGATGATCCTGACTTGGTTTTTTCTTGAAATTCCTTTTGTTATTATTTCCTTGTTTTTTGTGGGATTTAGTTTCTTTATGATTATATTGTGGTTACTTTATAAAAATACTTCTTGGTTGACCTTAGTCACCTACTAGGGTTTTATTTCTGAGGTTATAACTACTCTTAACCTGGGCCACTATTGCAGCTATAAGAGCTCTAATTTCTTCATCAGAAGGTCTCCTTAAGTTAACCAAAGGGACATGTGAGTCTTGAGCATATATATTTTTATCTTCATTCTCTTCATCAGAAAGAACTTATTGACAGACTTGATTCATATAGTTCCTCTTTTCATTTACATCTATATCTATCTCATCAAAAGAGGAATACTCTCCATTTGTAAAAAGCATGTTGACACTATCATCCTTGACATAGTGACACTCATTGCATTCATCACAAGCATTAGTCTCATTGTAAAAGGACTGAGTAATCATGCACTGAGATTGTGAGTGGGGCATTTGGTAGACTATGCACCAAGGATTATCTTCAACAATGTTTACAGTCTTCTTCAAGGGATCAAAAATCTCTTTAGTGTTCTGAGTCCTTTGATTAGTTTTGTTATTGTTAAGGATAGGTTTTCCATTATGCCAGTTTGTATTGTATGGCATGTCATGTAACTATGGTCTCTTTTCTTGTCTTTGATAAGCTTGTTTCTCTGGACCAAGCCCTTTTTCATTCTTATCAAGCTTGTAGCTTAGGTCCTTGATAGAAGATGTCAACTTATCTAACTTATCCTTAGAAGTTGGGGCATTACCTTAAGTATTCTGAGACCTATTATTTGGATTTTGTAGAATTCTTACATCATCTCTTTTATTTATCTTACCAGATGACTTTCTATTATTTTCAATATTTGTTGCAATTGTGAAAGCATCCCTAAGACTTGCTGGACTCTTATCCCTTAACTCATATGTTGTTTTAGCATCAAAGGCATTTATATATAACACCATACACATTGGTTCATTTGGCCTCATATGAGGTTGCAATTTGTTCAACACTCTGGTAAATCTAGCATTAAAATCATAAACAGACTCATTTGATCCCTTAGCAATACTTGTGAACTCATTTATGACAAAGCTAGGGTCAGTCTTATCCCCATATTACTCTTTAAAAATCCTCTTAAAATCTTCCCAAGATGTGATACTTTGGTCAGGCAAACCCTTATACCATTCTCTAACTTCATCCATTAGAGACTGCATAAATAACTTTATAAATACATCTTCATGTTCTACTTCAAAGTTATCCATTATATTAAGAAAAGACTTTAAATGATCTTCACCTGACATAGCATTGCTTATAGAGAATTTGGGTATTTCAGCTCTGACATGCTTATCAATAGGATTTGGCTATCCTGGAATACTAGTGAAATCTAGTTGTTTGAATCTGTCTAACTTCATAGGTCTCCTACCAAATTGGTTTGCATTGACATTCCTATGTACATTGCCAGGGATATTTTGATTCCTTAAATTGTTCTGTGTACCCTATTGTTATTTGCACTTTGTCCTTGATTATTTCCAGGTGCATTTAAATTGTTATGTTGATTCTGAATCATATTTGCTTGTGAGTTTCCCATTGTGTTTGTATTATTTAGAGTGGGACATGTGTTCTAATGAGCAGTCCTTAAAGCCTCAACCCTTTGTTTCATGTCATCTCTAATTTTTAATGCTTGCAGATAGTCAAGCTCAACCCTAAGATTCCTAATCTCTTCTAAAAAATCTTCTCCTCTTGGCATGGAAGAGGATGGTCTCATTGTATTTGAATCATCATTATTTCTTGGAGATTTAGTATCTTCAAATCTATCAGGGGATCCAAAAAAGGGTGTTCTTGAAAGACATCAAACCCAAACCTCAACCAATCATTCTATTATTTATCATAAAGTTCTTTGATATCAGCTTTTGTGTTTGAGAAGTATTGTGGTTGCAGCCTATAAAACCTAGGATTATCTTGGGGAACATTATTATTCCTAGGGCTTGGCGATCCTTCTTGGTTGTGTTGAGAACCTCCCTTCCTTCTATACATTTTTCTAGGTAGTTCTAGAAATAAGGAATTATGCAAGGATCTTCTCCCCTACATACAACTATTGATCACACCAGCTAGGAGTTTTGTCTGAAGTCACCACCCACAACTGGGATTTTTATTTTAGACTAGGGTTCTTACAAAAATCTCCCCAACAAAGTCACCAGATCTATTGGGTATTGTCCCACTGATCAGTCCTAATTTCCCCTACAAGGTAGCCATCTCTTATTAACAGGGTTCTTAGGTCAGAGGCCAACAATATAGGGGACAAACTTAAATGGCTCCTCTCCTTCTTCAGGCTCTATAAAACCTATGGGGTATTCCCTAATCAATACCTATAGGATAAATCTTTGATAGTGACCAAGTATAGACACAAAGCAAATAAATCATTTCTTATGAAGGCCAAAGCTGTAAGATAAATGCAAAGGAGCTAGCTTTGGACACTAATTCAATTGTGAACCAAAGGATTTGAACCTAAACTACTTCTAAAATCCTAAAAGCTTATAAATATTATTTAGTTTTTTGTTTTGTGCTTGGCTGTAAGACTTGGGTTTTGATTCATAAACTCAATACCAACTCTGACTGGTGCTTATCTCAGGGCATGGAGTCACATTGACATATATGTGTGAATGATTTGCATAAACTAAACTAACCATCAAGTTTCAAGGGGTTAATCAGTATCTGCCTTACAAACACACCCAAAATAGAGTATCCTGTTAACTCTACTTACACATATCCCTGCTGCAATACATTCTTCCCTATACTTAACCCAAAACATTTAATCTATCCCTTGAATAGAAGTAAAAGATTAAGCATGCAATATAGAAAACCTATATTCTAGAATCTTAGATAACCCTTAGTTATTAGATTCAAAAGAAGAACACATACAACCATGGAGACAATTAACATAATACATGCATATAGCATTTTTCATTTATAATCAACATGAAACTGATAAAACTTATGCAAAAATACATTCAACACATAACTCATTGACTTACAAGACAAAAGATGAGACAACCTAGTAGAACTTGTATTTTATCCACTCTCCAAAAGTTCCCAAAATCTTCAACAACAAAAATGAGTAACACAGTTCTTTTATAGACCAAGAATGTGTACTCAACATTAATTACAATGTCAATTCAGAGAATATTTGATACAATGCACCACCCAATTTGGCATTGAGAACATTTACTACATTAGAGAGAAGAAGAGAAAAGGTAGATGGACTTGGAAAATGTGCAGCCGCTTGAAGGAGATCTGCCTCATCAATACAGGGTAGGTGGTGGTTGGCCTTTCCTTTCAATCATGTAGGCCCATACTTTTCTATCCAGTCATTGTATGTCTTTTCAGATGGCCATTGGAATGATATTATCTCTGCAATTCTACCATTATGAGTAATGTACCAAGCATCGAATATGATCTTTACTTCCTTAAAAAATATTTCAAAATTTATTTCAACTATATGCATCTTATGAAGTGCTAAGCTCAACATCTGCATAGTTAGATCACTATGGGTACAACAAGTAGGAATTAGCTGGTAGGCATTTTCTTTTATTTCTGCTTTCCACTTGTCTAAGTATTTTGTTTTCCCATCACCTTCTAGAATATTCAGTAGCCACCTTGTATCCATATTTTCTATAGCTTGCTTCTTATCTACCAAAACTTTATTTAACCTCAACTAAAAACTAACAACTTCCTCAAAATGTTGCAGCATATCTATTATTATCTTTAGTTCAGGGCATGCCTGTGTATCAAATCTTGAACATCTATGGGGATCCTTGACTTCTCTAGTTCTTGGCAACCATTTTTCTTTCACAACTGAGAGCCTTTCTTTATCTGATTCATGCTTCTCATAGGCTATCCTCAGTTGTGAATAAGACCTCCAAGTCTCATCCACTCTTGCCAAAATTTTAGTCACCCCATTTGTATCAAATTGGTGACCATATCCTTCATTGTATTCTTTTTCTCCTCCTCCAATTTCTTCACCTTCTCCTTCAGCTCTCTAATTTCAACCAATAGAGGCTCTGTATAAACTGGGAAGGACTCTACTGTTAGAATCACTAGTGGGGGAACTGAAGTGCTAGCCCCTAATGATAATTGTTGCTTCAATCTATTTATTTCTGCAACTCCCTGGGCATAATTGAGTTGTAGCTCATTATGATCTCCCTGCAATTTGTTTGTGACTGCTTTAGCAAATTGTGTAGTTTGGACATTCAAACTTGCAACTTGGAGGGAAAGGGTGTCATGTACCCTCTTTATCATCAAATCTCCTACTAACTCCCCCAATTCAACCCTAGGCTTGTTATTATTTGGGGCTAGAGCTCATATAGCCAGTGTTTCAAACCTAGGATTGAAGGCTGCACCAGAGAGAGCCTTCTCTATTTTCTCACCTATTATATTAGAGTTTTCTTTGGTAATTGTGTCAAATGCAATTGCATTTGATAGGGTCTAGTGAGCAAGAAGTAAGATATTGCTCCTTGCAACCAATGCCCTCCCCTCCTCTGGAGGCGTTGCACTAATGGATTGATTAACTTCTTTTAAGACCCTCTAGGTTATGGCCTCATATTCAGCATGGTTAGCTCCACTCTTAGCATATTCAATTCTTTTCTGGAACTATTCACTTCTTAATTCCAATACATAACTCCTGAATTCAAGACTGTTTATAAATTCATCATCTTCTAAAAAATTATTACAAGCCATTACCCTAACATCTTCAATATCTACATTTTGGATTCTCATTACTCTCACTGCCTTATTTTTAGTGGATGAATATGGCCTTATTCTATCAGGTGAATTCACCTGATGGGCAGCTTCTTGTACATGTTCTTTTGCCCCCTTCTAAATCTACTACTTCAATTTCTTCAGGATTTTCCAAATCAATAATCTTTGTTTTCTTGGTAGGGGAGGGGTTAGTTGGTTCCCTCTTAGCAACATATCCTCCTCTTGAGTTGCTAGGTTGATATGAGGGTCTCTTTTCTCCTGTAGGAGTAGTAGCAATCAGTTGCTTTGCATTATCCAACATTTTTCTAAATTCTCTGAATAGGGTCTTGCACTTCTGACAAGGCACCCTGATATGCATCATTTACATTTTCCCTCATTCTCTTACCTGCCATTATTGTGTCCCACTTGATTCTCAAGTGGTGGACCTCATCCATTGTGAAGCAATTTCTGATAGGATCCTCACTTAGGTCAACTTGGTGGATATATCTCAGTCTTCCCTTGTTGACCCTTACCCTGTTAATGAAGCCCTCAGGGTCAAAATTTCTTGGATGCTCTAAATACATCTCAAAACACTACATCACTAAATAAATCTGATCAAGCCACTCTTTTTAGCTTTTAAAAAATCACTAAATCTAAGGGAAGAAGGAAAGAATGAGCCCTTCTTATGTCTCCTCAGGTGCTCCTTATCTGAATCATTCAATTACCTAATGATTTCTAAGAATGTAACTCTCTTAGGGACATACTTAGGAAGATACGGGGTGGGGTCTCACATCCATAGACCCTAATGCAAGTAGTGTATTCATGAAAAAACTAGTCACCCGAATTATGGTCAATACCCAGGTGAGGAGTCCTATCCAAGGGCCCTAGAAAATCCAATACATCTGGGTGTAGCCTCTCACCCTCTTGCTCCAAGAAATCACTAATCCTCCTCACAAAATACTCCTAAAAAATTATGTAATCAGCAGTAGTGCAATGCATATCCAACATGCAAGTCCATACTTGCACTGGAAGCATATTTCCCTGGGCATCTATCATCTTGACATGCAAATTATGGTGCCACATCCCAAATAGAGCCAAGAGATGCATGTGGCACAACATGGAATACCATGTGAATTCAACATGGGAATTTGGGGTAGATAGCTTGCTTTTGATCTCTGGCATCTACTTGTGCATTTTATCACTAATGTAAGTGTCATAATCATATGGCTCTTTAGTCTCTTGACTCTGAATGTCAATTTCCATCATCATTAAGGAGATGGACATCTTATCTGAGGCATCCCTGCCTAGCACCTGGCACAAACTATGATAAGTTCTGATGAAATAATCCATGAACATGTTGCAGTGAAAGGGCTCCTGTTCACTGGACAAAATCTTTCCTAGTTTTCCATCACACCCCTTGGCCTATACTTGGCAAGGTTGTAATCCCTATAATCACATTTAGCAGTTTGATATTTCTTCTTTAAAGCAGCTAGGTCAATTGGCTTTTTAGCTGTAGGGTCTAAGTTAAATACAATAGCAATGTACCCTTTGGTGAGTTTGATCATTTTTGAACCATTTCCTGCTATGACCATCCTTGTATTAGGATCATATCTCATTTCTATTTCCCTAACTAGGTTAGGGTTAGGGAAAACATCAGAGCAAATAATCTTGGCCAAATCAAATCGCTAGGCATGACAAATGGGGGCCTTAGAATGCATTCTTTTATGCCAGTGTTCAAATAGGACCCAACCAGGAACAGACAGTAATCATCTCTATAGTTGTAGCAATAATCAAGAAACTTGTCATCGGACCCACCTGGACCATGCAGATTCAAAGCTCTTCTACCAAAATTTGGAAGCTGGATCATAAGATCCTCATCTAAGCTACACTTAGAGGTGGAGGGCTGGCTAGCTTGACTCATTCTTTGACTTATTGTAATAGGCTTGGGTTTCTTACACAGGAAACTATCTACCTGCTTAATCAAGCAGTCAACTTAAAATACGTTGGGTACAAGAAGATATAATAAACTTACTGGTTTGAACTTGTAGAGTCCCAAATTTTTGCTCTTCGCCTACTTGAGAAAGCTCTGGGTGCCTAAAATTTGTATGTGCTTAAAGAAATGATGCACAAAGCCCTAAATTTTCTTCCTTTTAAGATTTGTAGCATAGCTTCTACTACATTAATGTTTGTATCCTTGACTATGACCTTTCATTTCTGTTACAAGGTGCCTTCAATGTTCACCATAAAAGTTTAAACCTGCACCGTTGATTTGAATTCATTCCTGCAAGATCCATGGCCATAATTTACCCATGAGATTTGAAAATCTTATTCATCATGGTTGAAAGTTCCTCAACCAATCAGGATGAGCCACGTTGGAAGTACATTCATTGTTGACCGCATCACCTTTTTTCCATCCTAAACACATGGCATCTCCTCATGGTGTCATAGCTGACAATGAGCCACCACTTTACCTACCCTATGCGGGTGTGATAAAGCCTCCATGCATCCTTCCTTTACTTGCTTATAAACTCCATAAAATGGGGCCATGTGTCACCATCTCATGACCATGCGGCAAAGATTCCTTCTGGGCAAGATACCCCTACAATGATGCACAACCGTTAGATTAAAACTTTCCCTTGGACCACTTTCATACTGACATCTAGAAACATACGATTGGCTAGTGTAGGATTCCTAATGTAATGGGATGTAAGCATAGATCTTTTGACAGGTGTCACCATTTCATGACCATGCAGCGGGGTGGTGATGTCATTGATGATGCGTTGCGATGCTATGATTTTCACTTTATTAAACCTTATAACTTACGGGAAGACTTAGGATATGGTTTTAATTTTTAACGGGCCATAGGAGGTAAGACATAGGACATGAGGCCAGTCCCCTAATGGGTATAAAGGCTCAAAGTCATAACTTAGGGACCGAAAACCTATCACAAGTGGTCAACAAGGAATTAGAAATAAAGCGCATGAGCCTAAGGACTTAGGTTTAATGGATCTTCTCAAAAGGCAAAGACATATAACTTTACAAACCTAAAACCCTAAAACCTAAAGGGGGACCACCAAAAACATTGTTTGACACATCAAAGAATCCACAGCTTCCCAAGTGGAAGCCCAACCTGATAGATGATTTCTCTTGCTTAATGGAGATTCAACTCGGTTGATAAGCCCTTGGAATGTTTGTAGTGAAAGGAGGATTATACATAAACCCTTAAAACCCCATCATATCATCCCCCTCCTTTCCTATACAAAACATTTTGGTGAATGCATTTTTTTGAACTTTTTGGGACCTTTCTAAGTGTTGTTTGATATATTTTCATTCATTCATCTTATTGCATTGGAAAAATTACAAAAAAAATTGAAAATTTTGAATTTTTTTAAAAAATTGGCATTTTAGGCTTGCATTTTAGCATAGTTTAAATTATTTGGCATTAAAATTCATTAAATTTCTATATTTTTCATTAGATTTGATTTAAATCATAGAAATTCATCATTTAGAATACATTTGCATTATTTTTTTGTGATTAATTTGACAAAAAATACTTGAAATTGTGCATTTTCATAAAAACCTAGTTTTGCATTAGCTAGGGTTTGTAGTCAAAATCTTGTTTTAAATTTTACTACCATTTTCAAACACTCATTAGGACTGATTTCTAATAGTTGTGTGCAAAATTTCATGTCTAGGGTTTGAAAACCTTGCATTTTCACTAGATTTGGCCTTATCATCTCTCTATATTTGCATCAAACGTGTGTTGTTAGGGATTTTACTACATTAATTGGCTATTACTAGGGTTATTAATTTCTTCCCTTTCTCAATTTCCTTACAACACCCCTTTTACTAGGCCTTTTGCATGGAAAATTGTTGAAAAGTTGCATATTTTAGCATACCTTCACTAGGTTTTGACTTGTCATCACTCTAGGTTTGCATAAAAAGCATGTTGTGAAAGATATTGCTGTATCATTGGACTATTATAAGACATATTATTTTCTTTCCCTCTTGAAAATTTTCACAACACATTTTCTCCTAGTGATTTGCATTGAAATTTTTTAAAAAATCAAGCATTTTTTTATCTTGAACATATCTTGCTCCTAGGGTTTGTTCTATTAGTTTGTCCATGATTTTGTATGAGTATTATACTCACTAACCTAATAGAAATATCCCTTTAATAATAAGTATAAGACTCATGGGATCTAGTGCTTTTGAAGAATTTGACATTCCTACCTCTAAAAATCCATTGAATACCTTCTTTACAAAAGGCAAGACACAAATTTTGCAAGACATTATACCTCCTACAACCACTATGGAAGATCAAACATTTCATGATGTCGATGACACTATTGAGCTAGTCACACATGTACCTGATGAGCAAATAAACAAACTTGATAAAGACTTAGTCAAATTTCAAGCATTTGTTGGAAATGAAAGGATAGCGGAAGAAGCCATCCCTGTGATCCACCACATAAGAGAATTGATAAAAGAAGGACAAGATGGTATTAATGTGGTTTGAGGTGTAATGCATATAACACACAATAATGTCATGACAGTGACTGAATGTGTCAATGGTATTAAGAACATGTCGTCGCTGTCTCATATGCAAGTATCGACACATGTACCAACTATGGGAATATTTGCATTTACATCAATTTTAACCACCAATGTAAATGCTTGTAGTAATGCTACCACTGGTATTGGAGTCTCTAATGGGACAAATTTGCAAAATTACAATTTTGTGGGATTTAACTATCAAAACTTGGTATCTAAATGGACTTCTTCTATGAATAAGTACTCTCAACCACCTCTCCATCCCACCTATTCACAACCATCTTCCACCTATCAATATGTCCAACCACCACTAAACTATTCCCAACTTCCACTTATCACTACTCAAGCTGAATCACCACCTCACTTTGGTTCTAACTCTTCACAACAAGCTGCATCTCCCAATGATGCCATCTTAAACCAAATTTTACAAGGCATGACTTCCTTACAACGAAAGGTGAAAAACTTGACAAATTCTTCACCCCCTAGTATACCAACTTATCATGCTTTTAACCCTCTATCTTATGTAATCTTGTGAACTCCTATGCCTGAGAGGTTTGAGACTTCTTTCTTTGAAAAATATGGTGGAAAAGGTGATCGTAATACTCATGTGGCAGCATTCACGACTATGTGTAGCAATTTCTACTTTGAAGAGGATTTGTTAGCAAAAATTTTCCCACGATCTCTCAAAGATACTACTCTAGAATGGTTTTTCTCTTTACCTTTGAATTCAATACACTCTTTTTCATAGTTAGTTGATCAATTTTTATAACACTTTCAAGGAAATATTAGACCTCAAGTCTACTTGATTGGTTTAGTTCATTACACAAATTCACTGAGTTTATTAGTTAGTATCAATCTCTCTATGCACAAATTCAATACCAAATGAAGGATGAGGATGTTTAGAAGGTGTTTATTACAAATCTATAGCCTAACATCCATGATAAGATTCTCTTGATGAAGTATAACTCCTTTCAACATTTATGCACTACCCTTCATGACTATAAACTTTCGTTTAGTCAGTATGAAAACCAAAACTCATCAGCTCAAGTTAGTCAATCCATGGGTGGACCATCACAAAACAACTTGAAGAGGAATAATAGGAGTTTCATCGAGGTTAATGGATTGAATTCAAAAAACTTTTCACAAGTGTCTTCTATCACTAATCTAAGGAAGGCACCATATCAACAAAGAAAGTTTACTCTAATATCTTAATCCTATCATTCTATCATGAATCAAGCTCTGAGTAATAATCATATGAAGCTTCCCTTGATTAAACCTTTAGATCCTAGTAGAATGCAAGGACCTTATTTCGATGCTAATATTTTTTTCATTACCGTCGGACACAAGGACATGATACCAAACAATGTATGCATCTTAAACATGAAATACAAGACCTCATTAACTGAAATGTGATACAGGTATTAGGTGTGAATGATAATGGGAATAAGTCAGTTGCTCTGTTGAATCAAAACTTACAGATCTTCACTAATCCCTTTCCTAAGCATACCAATAATAACATGATGGAACAAAATACACTTGAAGTAGAAGATGATTACCTGAACTTTGATGAGATTATTGCTACAATAGAAGTGGATAAGGAAAATACTGAAGTATCACCTCATCCACAAAGGAATGGTATTTATTTTGAAGTTCCTCCTCTATTATCCCTTCAGGGATCAGGAGATATGCAACATACATCAAAAAGACAAATGGAACAAGAGACTCTAATAAATTAAAAGATCAAGATAATATAAGATAGTCTTTGTCACTATGATAGATGAACGCAACAAAGAAAGCTAGCTAAAATTAAAAAAAGAGCAAGATGATTATCATCAGTTGGAAATAATAGTGGTTCTCCTCCTCATAAGCAACAAAAGACTTCATATACACAAGGATATGAGAAAAAAATATCACATGGACTTCTCGACAACAAACAAGACTCTCATAAGACCCACTTAAGTTTTGCACAAAACTTGATAGAGCATCTCTCCAAGACCCTCGCAAGTTCCAAATTTTAGAATGCTTATACTAGAAGGTAAGTATTTCTAACCCTTTACCTATGTGTTGTGTTTCCCCTATGATGTGTTATGTGTATTTTAGGCCTCCTAGGATGACCCTTGAGACTTTCATAAGGTCAAGGATACTAGGAGACTACCTCCATTGTGACATTTCTTCTATTTGTATCATCATTCTTCTATATTGCTTCTCCTCTATTTTCATTGTTGTGTGTTGTGTCTACGGACATAGCCTTGCAGCCTCCTACGTGACTTTCCCTAAGATACTTGTTTCTCCTCTCTTGCATCATTGTTTCCCTTCCTCTAGTGGTTCTATCTAGTGGGTAGATGATGAAAAACACTTTATACTGATGTGGTCCTAGTGTCCCTTTAGCGAGTAATAAAAAATGGACCTAGTCCATACATGATGATGGGGCTGTTATATATTATCTGATGCTTGGATAGTAGAATCACTCCATGTGATCTTGATGTTGTCTTATTGCACTTACAAAACATAACAATATTGTTGCTTCATGCACTTTGTCTATCTTGGATTTTACATTCCTTGGTTCTTTATATGATTGGTCATATACATTGTTGTTATCATGATTAGATGGACACTAACACTTTTCTTATAGGAATGTGTTTGTGGGAAAATTTGGTGATTGTAAAGTACATGTCACCTTCAAGGGGCATGGGCTTGGTAAGAGCTCATGTTCCCTTGTGTGTTCTCTTCCTACCTTAACGTTCTTAATATTGGTACATGACATCAACCACCTTAAGGTGAGGGTATATATAAGGTAAGCTGTCTATTGTAGAATGCTAGCAATGTGTGTTTGTGAATCTTGAATCTATTACAATCAATTAATCCCTCTACCAAGGTGGGATATCATGCATATCCTTTTTATCTTAAGCCCTCTGTGTGAGGTGAGGATGGTGTATTTCTTGAGGAGAGTGCACAATCCTATCATTTTCAAAAGTCCTCCAAGCAGGCGGGGAGCATTTCTATGACTAACCTAACCCTTAAGCATGTCTTCGGTGATTGTTGTGGAGAAGCCCAATCATTGGTATGTGCCTATAATGTTCTTGAGATGGTGATGAACCTAGAAATAGGTACACACCATCGCTTGTTTCTCGTGTTTTCTGCATGTCTTCAATGTGTGTGTATGGCGTGTTTGTTCTCAAGCATAGTTTAAAGACTGGTGGCGATGAGTCCCTCCTATGCTTTGGGATTTGTATGGCATGCTTGATTTATATGGCATGTTTGTTCTCAAATGCAGTCTAAAGATTGGTGGTGATGAGTCCCTCTTACACTGTAAGATTTGTTTTGCATGTTTGTTGCCCCATGTACAGTATAAAGACCATTGACGATGAGTCCCTCCTACATTTTGGATTGTGTTTACTTTTTTGTACTTGCATCCTGCATTTCATATATGAGAAAAAGAAAAAGAAAATAATCACTACATTCACTATATTCATTGTGTTTTGTGTGTCTTCAATGTTGTCTTCTCTATGTTTTGTGTAACTGTAATTGTCTTCTCCGTGTTTTGTGTGCCTGTTATTATCTTTAGTGTGTTTGGCATGTCTTCTCCATGCTTGGCATGTTTGTTGTGTTTGTTGACCATACTTTAATGCATGTATTGGCCTTGCATTTATACATACATTAAAGTGGGGGCTAAATGTTATGTCAGAAAAAGTAACCTTGGGGGATTTTTCCTATTAAGGTTTAGCTCCCAGGTCCTGTAATTGCATTTAGAGCATCTTGCATGTTATTTCTGACTCCTGATGAGAAAACCCTTGGGTCTTGTGACAAATAAGACCTAGGGGGCTCCAATTTAATGAATTCTAAGCAAAAATGGTAGGGTGAACTTGGGTTCTAGCACCCTAGTCCAGTCCTATTTTAGGTCTACCCTAATTTCAAATGTTAGTTTAGTGACTATTATTTGGGTCCTATGTCGATATCTAAAGTTTGAATTATCAAATTCTTAGCGGGAATCTTTGTACTTGCATATAAAAGCATGATTAGGTTTCATTTACAAACTGGATGGACTTTATGCATACTTGTGATCATAGAGCATTCAAATTATTCATTGTGTTACAGAGCAGAGCATTATTATTATGTTTATATTTGTAGATTTGGCATCCATCTCGTCATGGTATAAAGAGCATCTTCCTTCCATGAGATCTTCACTACAAGGTAATATCTATTGTGTTTTCAATCATTTATCATTTGGATGTTTGTCTCTATCCTGCCAAGATACGCACTCTCATTTGACAATGGTGTTTGGAAGACTTGAATGTCTCTTCGGGGCTTGACCGAGGCAAGCCTCTAAACACCACAACCCCTCCCACACTCCTTGTGATTATAGGTTATAGATGTCAAGTCTCGTGGAGTGGAGTTGCAGGAAGGAGTAGCAGACATCTAGGATTCAACATCCAGAAAGAAGTAGGGCACTAGAGATTTTCATGGACTAGGGCACTAGTCCTCATGTCCTCCATAGTTGAATTCTTAGAAATAAAGGTTGTAGTGTAGATCAGTGTCAGAAGGAGATCACGATTCCACAATGAAATAAGTACCTTGGACTTGGGTGCTAGTCCTCATGTCCCTGACTTTTCTACCTTCTAAACTTTGAAAAATAGTAAGTTAAATATCTCTATCCTTTACCTCAATTTGAAAAGATTTGTTGTAATTTGATAATTTGCTTACTGATTTGCATAATTAGGGTTTCTAAGTACTATTGAGCATTAGATAGAGACATTGTTTGACACATCCAATAATCCATAACTTCCCAAATGGCAGCCCAACCTGATAGGTGATTGCTCTCGCTTAGTGGAGATTTAACTCAGTTGATAAGCCCTTAGAATATTTGTAGTGAAAGGAGGATTATACATAAACCCTTAAAACTCCATCATATCATCCCCCTCTTTTCCAAAAAAACACTTGTAAAACATAAATGGAACTATATGTCCATCATCATACAATGGATATATCACACTTGACCAATGGACATATTTAATTATCTAAAATAGAACTATAATAACCCACATGAAATAAAATTAAAGACCATCAGGAAAGATTTGTATTGAATTAAAATATTGTCACATATTTATTTGACCTATATTACATTCATACCAGCAAGTGTGGCAATAGAGGATGAATAACTAGGTCTGAGCACCCAACTAAATAATTACAAACTACCATGGAGACATATCATTACATATATGGTGTCACCAAAAACACTTATAATGGATTACAATATGTATTTCCATTCCTTATAGACCAGACTTGCATCACTTGATTCCCTAGAATCACATCAAAGCACTTGTACTCAAAAAATTAGCTCAATGACCAACTCTTTTTACATCTTTTTACATGTATATATATCATTACATTTTAATCTTGTTGTCTAGACAAGAACCTTGGAGTAGTCAATGTTTTTGCAAGCACCCATGTCTGTTGCATAATCTTCATGTAGGTTTGCAATTAGAGCCATACCAAATCAGACCAACAACCCATGCCTTTGTACATAAATCATGTCTATGTGGGGTCCTTAGATACCTGGATTCATAGGAAAGTCTTCTTCCATCTTATTGTGTCCTTGGAGACCATTAATGGAAATTCTAAGTTGTGTAGCTCCAGTCATTGAAATAGGGGATGTTTTTCGAAGAATTGCAAAAAATCAACCTAGGACTAGATGTGGGAGTAGAGGAAAACTTATGGAAAAATTGTGTGGAATAGTAGGTGGGAAGTGGATGTGGAAGTAAAGGGAAATATGTGAAGGAAATCAAGAAACCTATTGGGTTTCCACGAAGGAATAAAATGGATTATTTGAGGTATTAGAAGAAAAGAAGAATTTAAACATGGAACATGATGTTAGGATGGGATATGAAGTGAGGGAGTGAACATATCCAGTCCAAAAGTTGAATGGAGAATTGTACACAATAGAAAGAAATGGAAGATAAGGATGCACAGACATATGTGGAAATTTGACAGCTGGAGGAAACAAATGGACATGAGCTGAAGAGAATGAAATCTGCAAGTCCAAGAAAGTTCCATGGATGGGAGGAAGTGAAATATTTAACCAAGGGGAACTTCATGGCAAATTGACCACAAATTGGATATGGAAAGTGAAGGAGATCTAAAAGCAAGGAAACATCCCACAAAGGGGATTAGGAAGAACATGAAAAATATGAGGAACCAAAGGCAAAAAAGTATCTGGTATGTAAAAGAAGTTCAACAAAATAGAAAGGAAGGCAAATTGAAGGAAAGAAGAAAGAGAAGGGGAAATTGGATGTACAACTAGATGTAAAAATATCATTTTAGGAAGGGAAATTTTTCCAATAGGATGAAAGGTGAAAGAAAGAAATGTGGAAAAAGAATGAAGGACCAGATGTTAGGTGATGGGAAGGAAACTGTAGGAGTTTATTAGGATTTCACAGATGACAAAGTGAAGGAAACTAGAAGCAGAATGCTAGAACAAAGATTGTAGAAAAGGAAAGGGGGAATTGGATGTGGATATTGAAACTTAAAATGTGAAGTTTAGTAGCCAAAAAGAATTGTGCAAACTAGAAGAGATGAGAAGGAAAGAAAAGACTAGAAATGGGAAAAAATTATATAAATTTTATGTAGAATAAGAGGCAAGAACAAGATGGGAGGAATAGAGGGAAATACATCAGGTAGGAGATCAAAAAGCCATGAAATAGAAGAAATGAAGGAAACAAGGAAGTGAAAGACTTAATGAAGTTTTGGGGAACTTTTACATGGAAAAGGAGGTGGAGATAAGATGGGATGAGTAGAAGAGATGTTCGTTCCAGGAGGGAAATTCTGCAAACTACAAAAAACACCGAAAATGACATAGAAACCCCCACACTTAGAAGTTTTTAGATTTTTTGGACACTACAAAATATGATAAGAACACGAGGAAGGAAATGCATGAATCTAAGACAAAAATTAACCAAGGTAGAACCCATTGAAGGAAATCAGACTGGTTATCACTGATGGGTAAAACACTTCCAAGACAACAAGGGATTTTTACAAATTTTGAACTTGGTGCCAAAATTGGGTCTAGTTGGGGATGTGTGCCTCTTGCAAGTTGTTAGCCTCATTTTTTATCCCAAAAAATTTAATTTTTTTTGCATCAAATCAGTAAGTCTCACCATGCATTGAATACTTATGTCAAGTTGGTCTTAGTCACAAATGCCCCAATCATCCTCAAGCATCAAGTCACTCACCAAACTAAAGTCATCAATTTGCATCCATAGTCACAAAATGTTGGCATCGCACATTTTTCCATGTCAAGTTGTCATAATTGCCCATCTTAAAAACATTGCAATTAATCTAGTTCATGTGAGATTATTACACCAAACTTAGAAAAAGTATGCCAATTTGAAGGAGAATCATCCACCTTTTAGTCAAAACCCTAAGAACGGTTATGTACTATGACATGTTATGGAAATAATTAAATTAAAAAATCTGTAAGAGTTGGAAAAAATCATTTTACAGATATTGTCTTGACTCCATTTAACATAATGTGGAAAATTTTAATGGTAAATTCCTTTCAGTTTGGGAGATGTTAAACCAGCATCTTTTTATTAGGAAGTTTACGAAAATAATTAAATCAAGTTTCATAAAAGCTAGAGAGGAACAATTTGACAAGAAATTTTATGAGCTTATTATTGGTAATATGGCTAATTTTTAAATAAAAATATTATTCCAGTTGGAAGTCATGGATTATCCTCTTTTAGAGCATGTTGTAGAATCATTCAAAAAATTATCAGTTCACATTGCTCTTTGTTAGAGGTTTCAATATTTATTGAACTTTAAAGTCATTTAAACACTTTGTTGTCATAGGTTCATCAGTTCAAAAATTCCTTTCATTCCAGATTTACTCTTCGATAGCACTTTTCTAGTTCAAAAACTCTTAAAATGCTTAAAAGACTCTTGGTCGAAGGTTTTAATGGTTCCTTGAACTTCAAAAACCCTAAAATGTACTTTTGTCAAAGGTTTTTATGGTTCCTAGAACCCTTCAAGCCCCTCACATTTCCCATTTGTCAAGCATTTTAAAGTTGTGTTGAACTTGTTGGGGGAGTTTTGAGCTATGTTGAACTATTTGAGAAGTTCATTGGTTCTAGGAACCCCTTCAACTCCTGACATTACAAACTGTTTGAACAAAAATGAATTTTAAAATGTAAAGGATTAAAATATGTTGGATTATGTAGATATCCTAACAACATAAAGCAAGTTGTGAACTAAACCTCCATGCTTTAAGGATATGCACAGTTTGGATTTGTTGGCAAGGCATTATATGCTTTTAAAAAAATGTAATTACCCAGTGTAAAGCCGCATTCCACAACCTTGGCTAGTTTACTCTCTATCATGCCAAAAGGGGATTTTTAGATCTGGTTATGGACATCCATGAAAGCATAAAGGATTAAATATTTCTATTAGATATTGTTTAGTGTGAAAGAAGAGAGAGAGAGAGAGAGAGAGAGAGAGAGAGAGAGAGAGAGAGAGAGAGAGAGGTAAAATCAAGATTATGAAAGATCAAAACAATGATAATAAACTCAATCCTATAACATCAAAATATCAATCTAAGAGATAAGCAAATCAATGAATAATGTAATTAATAATCAAAAGCTATCACCTAGATTGTATTGATCTCTTGGTTGAATGTGGATTGCTCAATATTTTGCATACCCATGGTTGTAACAGTTGATAGTGCTCAAAGGCACGATGTGTAGTTTGTGCTCAATGATGCGTTATGAATGCAAAAGCTTAGATGATCAAAGAGGATTTGTGAAGGAGATGAAAGGGGTATATATAGGTTTTAGGGTAAGATCAATCAACGGTGGAGATAATTCAATGCAATGGATGGTTGAGATAAATCCATAACTCATGATTATGAAAGATTATGAAAGATCAAAACAATGATAATAAACTCAATCCTATAACATCAAAATATCGATCTAAGAGATAAGCAAATCAATGAATAATGTAATTAATAATCAAAAGCTATCACCTAGATTGTATTGATCTCTTGGTTGAATGTGGATTGCTCAATATTTTGCATACCCATGGTTGTAACAGTCAATAGTGCTCAAAGGCACGATGTGTAGTTTGTGCTCAATGATGCGTTATGAATGCAAAATCTTAAATGATCAAAGAGGATTTGTGAAGGAGATGAAAGGGGTATATATAGGTTCCAGGGTAAGATCAATCAACGGTGGAGATAATTCAATGCAATGGATGGTTGAGATAAATTCATAACTCATGATTATGAAAGATTATGAAAGATCAAAATAATGATAATAAACTCAATCCTATAACATCAAAATATTGATCTAAGAGATAAGCAAATCAATGAATAATGCAATTAATAATCAAAAGCTATCACCTAGATTGTATTGATCTCTTGGTTGAATGTGGATTGCTCAATATTTTGCATACCCATGGTTGTAACAGTCGATAGTGCTCAAAGGTACGATGTGTAGTTTGTGCTCAATGATGCGTTATGAATGCAAAAGCTTAAATGATCAAAGAGGATTTGTGAAGGAGATGAAAGGGGTATAAATAGGTTTCAGGGTAAGATCAATCAACAGTGGAGATAATTCAATGCAATGGATGGTTGAGATAAATCCATAACTCATGATGAATGTGCACACGATATGTGTCACACAAAAAGATATTTTTATTAAGTTAATTTCTTGTTGAGACAAAGATAGGATTGATTTCATAAAATTAGAATGTTTTCTTTTTACAATTTATGAGTTGATAAGATTAAAGCCAATTAACTTAACTTTAGATTTGTTTTTTGCATGATTTGAATAAAATTAAATAATAAATTATTTAATTTATGTGCATGACGAATAAGATTTATTTTTAGAAGAATTGGAAGATAAAAAATAAATTAAATAAATAAATTTATTTAATTGATTGTGCATGATTGAAGAATAGAGTAAGATAAAGATTGAAATAAATTAAACAAATAAATTCATTTAATTTATTTTGCATGATGAAAGAAATATAATAAAATATCACTTTTATTTATTTTTAGAAGATAAAGTCAATTTAGATAAATTTGAATAATTTATTTAAATTTAGAAGAATAATTGATTATTTAAATAATTTAGAAATTATTTAATTGTTGTGGATAAGAGGAAATTTGATGAATTAATTAAATAATTAGATTTATTTAATTAATGTGGATTTGAATATTGAAAGAGGATAATGATTTAATTAAATAATTAAAATTATTTAATTTTGGAAGAATAAAGAGGTATTTAGTGAAATTAATTAAATAAATATAATTTATTCAATTAATGTTGGAATCAAGAATTTTTAGAGGAAATTGATGAAATTAATTAAATAATTAGATTATTCAATTAATGTTGAATACAGGTGATTTAGGAAGAAATAATGTATGCAAGTCATGTGATGTGAAGGGGCATTTTTGGGTATCTACATTTTGCCCCTCTTTGATACAATGCAGTTTAGTGTTGTTTCAAAGAAAAATAGTGATAAAAATATGATACAATCATGATGCCCTAGTGTATCTTGTGTAGGATGCCCCCTTGAGAGGAAAGATAGGGAAGTGATAGAAGAAATGGGTTGACTCACGACTAGAAGGAAAAGATAGCAACATGGTAGAAAAATAGGCTCAGAAAGACTAGATAGGACATTTGAGGGTTGACACGATGGAGAAAAGAATTTGATAAGAAGAAAATATGAGACAAGGGGTGGGAAGTAGTAGGGATGGGATGCTATAAATAGGACCCAAGGGGTCCCTCTCAGTTCATTTACACATTCACAGTTCATAGCAATCAGAGCTCTTAGTTGTCTAGCGCTTAGTTGAGAGTTGTGCTTAGAGGAGCTCAAACACTTGCAGACATGTCAATTCCAATAGATAGCCACTGAGGCGAGTGTGTGAGAACTTATGGGAGGCTTGTAGGAGCTCAGGTAGTGGTAAGTACCTGAAAACTTGCTTTTGATTGTATTTATTAGGGTTTTTAGATTTTTGGCCAAAAGCATGCCGCTAGGAATTAGGCGCTTATGGTATGAATTGACGTGCATGTGGTGAAATAACATGCATATGCAGTCATTTAAAGTGCATATGGCTGAAATAAGGTGATTTTGGCCACCTAGAAAAAGTTGTCATTTCTAAGTGCAAGTGGGATTTTTTGAAGCGCCTGTGGCACACGCAAAATATGCTAATGGAGCACAGTCAAGTGCTATTGGCATTGAATAAGGTGCATATGGTGTGCAGTTAAGTGCATTTGGTTTTGATCAAGGTGTGAATGGTAAACAGTCAAGCGCTAATGGAACACAACTAGGTGCTTTTGATTTTTTAGGATTTTGCCCCATTTTGACTAGGTTTTACTTGATTTTAACTAGGTTGACTAGGTTTACGCCATGCTTGATTGAGTGTAGACTGTGTTGGATTAGTGTTTGAATAGGATGTGATATGTTTGCAAGTAGTTTTTCAAAGGTTAACATAGTTGATCACGTTGATGCAAGTTATTTTACCACCACTGCAGTTGAGGGAGAGGCATTTTGTAAATGTTAACCAGGTGGTCCAGCTTGACTGGGAGGAGGACATCTTCTTGGAGGTTATGGGACATTGGCATATTGCCCATCTTAGACTGATTAGGGCTAATCTATCCTTGATTACTACTTTAGTCAAGAGGTGGCAGAACGAGACCTCTTCTTTCCACTTCTCGATTGGCAAGGTGACAGTAACTTTGGAGGATGTATGACACATGTTGAGGATACCGATTGACAGAGCTTACATGGATTATGACACTGAGAGGGGTGAGGACATCTTGAGAGAGGTATTCTACATAGATGACCTTGGTGTACAATTTTTTGAGATCAGTTTGAGTCGAGTGCCGAGCCTCTGCAACAAGATCAGATGGATTGTTGTAGCTTTGATTGGAGGCTTCTTATGTCCTGACTGATGCTCTAGAGGTTTGTCAGTTGGATGGGGCACTATATTATCTAGGATGTTTACACATGGTATTAGATATGCCTAGGGGTTGTGTGTTCTTGGCTAGCTATATCATGATCTACATGACTGCACATACAGAGATGGGGGCAATTTATCAACAAGAGTGACACTACTTCACGTGTGGGCTTGGGGCCACATCCCATTCATGTGGCCTGTCTCTCCTCTTCATTGAGAGGATAGGGAGCCATATGTGTTTCTTTATGAGGGGGCCTTTACACAGAGGTGGGTTGGAGCTATTGCATTATGGTGATGCCATATTGATGAGATGGATATGTTCATCTAGAGACCATGGCAAGATTATGAGATGTGGGATGACAACACTGAGCAACTAGTATATTGTCGGTAGGCTAGATATTTTTTAGATGGAGCATATACACTATTGAGCATTACCTACCTAAGAGGGTACTATGGTAGTTTGGACTACCCCAACTAGAGCCAGTGGGAGATGCCATGAATGCATGTTCACAGAGAGAGATCAGTGATTGGGGCCCTGAGATTGTCGAGGTGACAACATTAGCAATAGTATGGGGATTGACCCCAGTTATATGGGATTGGATTCTAAGGGAGGCGGACCCTGGGACCATGCTAGAGTATGACACCTACTAGGCATAACACAGGCCAATACGGTTTACAAGTCCTAGTGTACTAGGTGCAGCTGCAGACCTGGTAGGCCTGGACATGAGGGTAGGGCATGCAGGGAGGCCCGGGGGTGAGGCAGAGGACAAGGATAGGGATAGGGCCTGGATGTTGAGATGGCTGAGGCTAGGTAGAGATAGATAGTGATTCATGTAGAGACAGACTTGGAGAGGGCTCAAAGACTGCTTCATGAGGAGATCGTGAGGAGGACTTGTGGTGTAGAGCTCTGATTTATCAAACTGAGGAGAGAGATAGGGCCAGGAAGGATTCCTGACAAGTAGAGATCAGGCATAGGTGCACACATAGGTAGCAATAGCAACATTGGCCACAATAGTAGTAGCAGTAGCAACAGCAGTAGCACAACCACCACCACCAGCCCCTACACCAGTAGATGATGGTGTATTAGCTAGAGTTACTGTAGAGAGGGATGCCTCTATTCAGGCGAGGCTATCGGCAGAGGCCCTAGTTTAGAGATTAACATATGAGAGAGACACAGTGAGGAGGGCCCTAGGGATAGACCAAGCCATAGTGATATTAGCCTCAGAGTTGACTCAGGTACAAGGTGAGCTGACATTTGCAGCCCGCGAGGCAGAGTGTTATAGAGGTTTATACTATGGGGCTTTATCACCAGATCAACGACAACCTAGCTATACGAGTAGATCGATATTAGGGGCTTCCACTTCATGGAGGACTGGGTCATCATTTATGGGACATCTGAGAAGGTCACCCACAGGAGGAGTTAGACTGAGTGGAGGAGGGGCTCAGGGACCCCAGCAGCCATCTAGGAGTTTGATGCACGACTCACACTAGGGTTGATTGATGTATATATTGTATCATTTTGATGTATATATGATGTACTTCATTTTGATGACAATGCATGTGAGCATCTGATGTTCATTTTGAGGGTGCATTGATAGCCTTGATGTATTATATGACCATTTTTTATGTACATGATGTATAGATACAGGACACTACTATTCTTTTGATGACCTTAGATGAGATTTGATATATGATGATGATCTATATTTTTTCATGATGATGTTATGGACATGCACTTTATGATGATTTTATTTCTATATGCTATGGATGTTATATGCAGATATTTGATGAAATGACTTATGATGATGGATGTGATGACATATACTATGATTATGGATTTATGTGATGAAGTTTTATGCTTATAGATGTATGGATGAGATGACATATAATATGATTATGGATTCATGTGATGATGTAGATGCCTATGATGGCTAACATGTATGATTTCAGAAGTATGCATAAGACTCAGATGATGGATAGAAGAAATGATAATAGACTAGAAATGGACTAGATAGTTGATCGATCTTTGCATGAAAACTATATGGGATTTGGATGTTTGGATGGGTGTATGAATGGGTTATTGTAATGGGTACACAAATATTTATAAAGAGCAATCCTTATTTGATCTAGCACATGGATAGTATGCATCCAAGGTATAAAAGACCAAGGTGTTGTGATATCTGGTGCAAGGACGTTGACTCTGTAAGCAAATGGTTTATACTTAGATCTACTAGACATAATATAACCTTGTTAGAAATGTGAATGAGCCATATTCTTGAACATAAAATAAACTTAATACATAAATGCAAAAGTATATGTAAGATGCTAGGTTGTAACACACACAAAAGATAAATATTAGCCTGAGTAAGATGATAAGAACATTCCTCCAACATAGCATACAAAAGCAATGACTATGCCCCATTCCCTAATGCATCACAACATACCTAGATATAGATAAATCAAGGCAGTCTTTAATAGATAATCAGAAAGGAACAAAAAAAAAACAAAATGCAAATTGACTGACTTACAAAGTAAACACACAACTAACATATTCTCTTGCCAAAGAGGGTGCTCAAGGTAGATAGGGTAGATAGGATAGATAAAAGCCTTATTGTAGGAAAGATATATCTGTAAAGGCTATTGATTTGATTTATAATAAATTGATTGATGTGGTAGATGTTGGCAAGTGGTATGTAGGACATCATATGGCTTCATAAGTAGGTCTTTTTTCTTCAGGTTTGTTAAATATTTTAGCTTTCAAAGAATGCGTAGTTCTATTTTTTCTTGAGTTAGTCAAGTCTAGGTAGATGAGATGGATTGTGATAGATGGAATACTAGAATGATGAAGTGTTAATGGATTGAGATGAAGAAGGATGATGAATGATGAAAATTGATGAATCGCATGTGCCTGAGTACTAGATACTTCCTTCATATTCCAGACTACCTACATACCCTGTATCCATAGGATCAAGGCATATTATGATGAAAGATGAGTATGATAATATATAGTTCTGGGTAGAGTGATGAGATGAGTTGAAGTGTTTGAGCTTGGGTAGGTAAAATGATGACATCTTATGTACCTGAGTACTAGATACTTCATATTCTAGACTACCTACATACCCTGTATCCACGAGATCAAGGTACTTTAATATTGAGATGATGATGATGATATGTAGTTCTAGGAGTTTTGATGATGTAGGATAAGTTGAAGTGTTATTGATGATGTGAGATAAGATGACGTGTGATTGATGATGTGGTCATACCCCAAACAAGGATCCATTTCCTTGACTTAGGTTAAGGAAAAAGTTGCCCACATTTAGGTAGAGGTTTTATTATGGATGATGATGGATGAACTAACCTATGGATGATGCTAATGGATAACTAACACTCACAATTTCCAATCCATGATAGATAAAGATATGGAAATGCAAAAGGTCAATGACTTTATTATGGATGGATGGATGCATTTATTGTGAATGATATGGAATGAAAAAGACTTCATAGATGGTGGATGCTGACTCTACACATAGTGCTTGTTTGCTAGGTTTTCACTATGGTACTTATATAAGGCGTCTGTTTACCAGGTTTTCACCATAGGAGGAATTATTATTTTTTTGGATTTTTTCTATTTTTTTGATTTTTTTAGATTTCAAATTTTTTTATTTTTTTTGGATTTTCTAAGGATACTCTAAGGATCAAGCAAATAACTTCTTGAGATAAACATTGTTGAGTGGCTCATCTAGAGGGATACCTTTAGGTGTAGATAGAGCATAAGCTCCTGATCTATAAACTGCAGTGGCCACAAATGGTCCCGACCAATTAGGCTCAAACTTGCCTTTCTTGTCTCTATTTGATAGATTTCTTTAATTTTTTTTCAAGACAAGATCCCTTATCTGAAACCTTCTCTCCTTGATCTTCTTATTATAGTTATGACAAAGGCAATTTTTATAGATATGAATATGGTTAAGTGTTGTGAGACGCCTCTCCTCTAGTAACTCTAATTCGGCCAATCTGGAAATGTGATACTCCTCTCCATCAATCGGGTGCTGCATAGATACTCTAAGGGATGGAATCTCAACCTCAATGGGTAAAATGGATTTAGACCCATAGACTAAGGCATATGGTTTTGCACCAGTAGGTGTTCTGATACTAGTGCGATAGACCCATAAGACAAGATTAAGTTGTAGGTGCCAATCATGACCAGCTTCATTGACCATTTTCTTTAGGATTTTGAGAATGGTTTTATTGGAAGCCTTGGCTTGGTCATTACTCTATGGATAGTAGGAAGTAGAAAAGTGATGTTGGATATTGTATTGTATGCACAAGGCATGGACATCTTGATTCTTGAATGGTCTTCCATTATCAGTAACAATGGCTTGGGGAATACCGTACCGACAAATTAGGTAATTAAGGATAAACTTGGCTTGTTGGTGATATAAGTCATTGGAATGGCTTCTACCCACTTCATGAAGTAATCAGTGGTGGTAATGATAAACTTGTAGCCATTGGATGAGGATGGATGGATTTTACCCACGAGATCAAGTCCCCACTATGTATAGGTAAAATCAAGATTATAAAAGATCAAAACAATGACAATAAACTCAATCCTATAACATCAAAAGATCGATCTAAGTAATAACCAAATCAATGAATAATGAACTTAATAACCAAAATCTATCACATAGATTGTATTGATCTCTTGGTCAAATGTGGATTGCTCAATATGTCACGAAACTATATTTGCAACAAGAAGATGTAGATAGTAATTGTGTGCTCAAAAGGTCGATGTGCTCAACGATGCGTGATAAAATCTCAAAGCAATGTTATGAATGCCCAAAGCTTAAATGATCAAAGAGGATTTTTGAAAGGATGAAGGGGGTATATATAGGTTTCAAGGTTGGATTGATCAACGATGGAGATAAATCAATAGAATGAATGGATGAGATAAATCAAGAGTTCATGATGAATGTGCACACGACATGTGTCACTCCAAAAAGGTATTTTTATTGAATTAATTACTTTTTGGATAAAGATAAGATTTGATTTCATAAATTAGAATATTTTTTTTCTAATTTATGAGTTGATAATAAAAATAATAAAGATTAAAGCCAATTAACTCAACTTATGATTTGCTTTTTTGAAGTTATAAAAATGATACTGATTGTGCACATAGAGTTAAAATGATATTTTTAGAGGAATTGGAAAATAACTGGGAATTAAATAAATAAATTTATTTAATTGATTATGCATGATTGAAGAAAAGATAAGATAAGAAGATTTTTTTTTGGATTGAAGATAGTTCATTAATATTACCAAAATGAGTAGAAACAGTACATAATCGTGGCCAAGGGGGCCACCAAAAAAAATATATCTCTTGTCCAGTTACTACATATTACAAACGACCAAAATTATAAATCATATCATTATCTATGAGCTGCTCAACACAAACTGTATGACTATAAATGACAGAGTTGATAAGGCCTAATCTACATCATCAAGTTCTTCAATATCTTCATTCGGATCAAACTGGGACAAAGGTGTAGCCTCATAGAGGTCCATAGGTACAGTCTCAGCTTCAGGATTGGTTCCAAAATGTAGGCTACCATCATCATCAACAAATATCTTCTGGTTGTAAAGAACTAGTCGGATGTCTTATGAGCTAGCATAACTCTTTGATCTGCCTCCACCTCCTTTCGTGATAAGACCAATTTACTAAAATCTTGTTGCAGTATCTCCATTTTTTCATTGAAGGATTGGCAGGTCCTATTAAAATCATATAAGCCCTGTTTAATGAAATTATCAGCTACCAAAGGCTCTGAGGTCTCTTCATATTTAGTCTCCTTGGCCACATCTTTTAGCTTTTTTTCCATAGTAGTTGCCACCTGTACATATTTATCAATTTGTGTGAGTCTCAAATTAGACTCAGTAAGCAATCTTGGTTTGTCTTGGAAATGATCCTCAATTCTTTTTTCCCACAATGCCCATAAAACTTTAGTTGTCAAACCAGAAAAGATTAGATTTAGTATCAAAGTTAGAAATATAAGCAAGTAAAATTCTAATTCTTTTGAATGGATTACACACAGACCAATCCACAATATTCCCCAAAAACATTTTCTAGATTTGAACAACATAAGGACATTTGAAAAAAATATGATCATAAGACTCAAAATTATTACACAATTTGCACACATAACTATTAACCTTGACATGAAGCTTATTTAACAGCAAGAGCCATCTGAAACACCCCTTCTTAGGTTCCAAAGACCTACCCCAAAATGACTTAAAAACTTGGCTTAACTTTTTATAACTAAAGACACAATCCCAAGACTTGGCACAATGCTCCAGGATTTGATTAGAGTTATTGAGGATCCTATGTATCCTTCTAGATTCACACACTACCAATTTGCAACCATCCTTCTAATACAACTTACTCAACCAATCCCCATCACTCAACAAAGATGACTGACCAGGATCACTTGAGTAAGCTGCCACCAGCACTGAATAAGTTCTTTTTTGAGACTCTTTCAAACCAAATTCTTCTTTCAATTTTTCTCAACTCTTACAGTTATTATCATCAAGCAAATCATTAAAGTTGGAAAGTCCTAATTTGTGCCACATGAGACCTGAGCAACCTTGAATGAGAGCAAGAGGTCTATCATTATGATTTAATTTATTTTGCATGATAGAGGAATATAAATAAAACATTTAATTTTATTTATTTTTGCAAGATTAAGTCAACTTAAATAAATTTGAATAATTTACTTAATTTTAGAGGAATAATTGATCAATTAAATAATTAAAATTATTTAATTGTGGATAAGAGGAAATTTAAGTGATGAATTAATTAAATAATTTATTTATTTAATTAATGTGGATTTGAATATTTGAAAGAGGATAATGATTTAATTAAATAATGAAGACTATTTACTTTAGAAGAATAAAGTGGGTTTTGATGAAATTAATTAAATAAATAGAATTTATTCAATTAATGTTGAATTAAGGGAATTAGAAGAAAATAGAGGAATTTGATGAAATTAATTAAATAATTAGATTATTCAATTAATGTTAAATGTAAGTGATTTAGGAAGAATTGATGAACACAAGTGATGCGAAGCGAAGGGTCATTTTTAGGTGTCTACATTTTGCCCCTTTTTGAGATGGTGTTGCAAAGTAACATCATTTCAAAAAAAAAATTAAAACATAGTGTTTGATTTGGTAGAAGAAGATTGATTCAGAAGAAATTGATTGGATTAGAGACAGTGATGCCCCAGTCACTCAAAGCGAGGGTGACAAGAAAAGATAAGGGTAAGATAATAAATAAGATATATGATGATGATGATTATTCCAAGAACAAATAAGGTATTGTCCCTGTCAAGTTGTAAACCAATGATTAATTGATGATGATTGATATGGATAGTATTGCCATTGTGGGGAACGATCTATCCCTAGATCAACACAAGGATGTGGGAATGATATATCCCATTGATGATGGATTGATTATAATGTCTAGTTTCAGGAAATGAAACATGTCATAGAAGATGCCTAGTCTAGTTTTGACAATGCAACATCCTGTATAAGACAAGTGATATGATGATTGATTGATTGATTTACGACAAGATTAGGATCAAGACCAAAGGATGTGATTGGATAATTTGACTAGATTGATTAGCTAGATTGGATAAGATGAATGATCATGAGGATGAGGATGCCCCCTCGAGAGGAAAGTTGGGTTCAAAGAACATAGGTGTGCTCTCAAAATGAAAGAATAGATGAAGATGAAAAGTTAGATGAAAGAATAATGGAAGATAAATGGAAAAAGAATAGAAGAATTGATATTGGATTGATCAATCTTCATGAAAGCTATAGATTTTATTAGGATGTATGGATGGGCAGATTAATAGGATGAAGATGATGATTCCTTATGTACCTGAGTACTGGAGACTTCCTTCGTATTCTAGAATGCCTACAAACCCACATCCACAGGATCAAGGTACCTTAAGATTGAGATGTGTTGGTAAACAGATTTGTCACCACAAAATAACCTTTGAAAATGACCCATTACCCTTTAAGCAGTGACTAAATTGTCCCAACAGTTGGAGAGATCACGACAGAGCAACAATCTTCCTCTGCATTTGAGAGGGGCAACTCCCTCGTATGATGGGGGTGTTTGTGATTTTTATGTACTTTTATCTAGAAAGTACAAAAAGGAAGAAAAGTAAAATAATCAAGAGAAATGAGTATGTAGAAACCCTGTGGTAGATGCACAAAAACCAATAGGAGTTTCACAATCTTATTGAAAAGTACGAAGGGGTCTCACCACAGAGCTAGAAACCACTTTCCTAAACTCCATGATGAATCTCATGATATATATGCAACAACAATGAAGAAAGATGGCAAATCTCAACATATGCAGAGATAATTTATCTGAACACTTTCAAATCAGGATACCGAGACAAGATTGTGCTTCATCACCCCAATTGTATGCTTCAATGGATAACTTTGATTTACATAAATACATAGAAAGATCACCAATTTGACATATGAGAAACTAGTAGTCATAACTCAGAAATACATCAAGAACATATGAACTAGAATGCATTCTTCATTATCTTTTTGAAATTATAAAATTTCAAAGGTAAACTTTACAATGTGTAAGACCAAAAATGTTCCAAGAAGTTTCATAAGTTCCCCCTGCAAAAGTTCTCTCTAAAGAGCCCCCCCCTTTCTTTACAATGTGAAGTCTAGTATATATAGACTTTTCCTCATAACCACCTAGTAACCACTTTGTAACTACCTCACAACTACCTTTTTGAAATACAAAAATATAACAAACCTTATTTTGGTTATATTTTACATCACTTTTCTGAAAATAAAGTTCATTTTCTAACTTTTGAAATACATTAAGTGACATAAGTCACTTTTTACAAAAAAGTAAACCTAACACTTGCAAGTTGTAAATTTCGCTAAGTTATTTCCATCCCTATTTTCTCTATTTTGATGATCAAACCTCGCCCAATGTTAATGGCTTCTCTGTATACCATCCATTTTCTATTTCAGCTCCTTTCATTGTTCTAGAAAATTCATTGATATCAATCTCTATAAGCTCATCGTCTCTTAATGTCAAAATTGCAGTAGCTGCAACAACTTGTATCCTTTAAGACAAACTCATGTCGTCGTGATATAAGACAAAATGAATAGATCCATATATAGTTCTTGCAAGCTCAAAAATATGCTTTTTCATTTGGATCAATGTCATTCCACAACTTTATGTAATCTCAGAGGAGATGGTAGCCATATTTGCCTATTTGGTGTTCACTTGTTTATAATGTATGTGCCAAGATTCCTAAGCTTCACTGTTAAAACTTCTCTTGCATAGTCCATGTCAAAAACCATCAATCTAAGTGTCATCTCTATAATCCTCAAGTTTCTTCCATAAACTGTGTAGTGTATCATCGTCTAGTTTAAGGAACTCCTCCTCTACCAAGATAGAACTATAATGCTTTTCCATAGGGCCTTCCACATTATTAAGTCAAATGTTTTTGAATCTAGAAAATACCCTGCTTCCTAAATCTTTCAAGCCAATTTCTCCATCTTTGCATATACTTCTGTAGTTTATGGATATGATCTGTCTCCTCCACAAATGGTATGGAACATTTTATGGGCTCTATCATTTATCTCTGGGTAATGCAGGTGGCAAAACTAAAGGTTTGTCTCATTATTTTGGACTAGTATTTCTTCAAATATTTCTTCATTAGTAGAGTCCAGCAAGTTAATAAGTTTCTTAACCATTCAATATGCATCCATGTCACGGTTATGAAGTCATGTCCAAAGTGCAATCCTACATACAGTTGATTATCCAAGTCCATTCTCTCATGACTACCTTAACTTGCACTTATTTGGAGTACAGGCTATCAATAATGGTATTTAATACATGCTGACTTCTCCCTTCTTCACCTTTCTTTATGCCCACCTTATACCCTTTTTTTTATCAATCCATGACTCACAAGAACATCTTCAAATTGGTGATTATCATTGTCACTCCTCATTTTATCTCAGCCGGTAATTACGATAGTAATTATCCACTCTCTTCCTTGAACCATATACCAAGAATCAAAATTCCACCAAGTCTCCAAAGTCCACCACCAAGGGTCTACAAGGGATGTATTTATCATCTCGGCAGGGCTACCATCATTAACCACAACCACAACGCAAATGATGACTACACTCAATTCCCCTATCACTTCTGGGAGTATCAATTTTTGCAATGATTACATCAACATCAGAAAAGAGATGTGGATTTAAAGTTAACTGTGCTTCATTTGCTCTTCTTCCAATCATAATGAGAAGCTCTGATGGCACACTCTTCAACATGGGAATGTAATTCTATATTGCTGCACTGCTGCAATATGAAAGTTCCATGATTTTTAATCAATGCCTTGTATGGTCTGTAGCTTGTCACAAGTCTCAATTGTAATCAACATCAAACAGTTTAGTTGGGCAACACTTGACTTCTCCTATTCACTATGATCACAAATTGCTACCACTGTTTTCAATTCTCTGCAACCTTCTATTACGAGTTCCACAAGTGTTGTTGGCAAAGTTATGTTGTGTAGCTTCGCACATTTGATAATGCGCATCATCTCAAGGCAAGTTTGATGAGTAGCACATGGCAGCTTTTCAAGCTCCAGACAATCCGATATGACTAATCTTGCCATATCATCTTTACCCCTCATTGTTTTCAAATTTTTACAATTGAGCAAGAGAAGACTATTGAGCTTGTCACATCCTTCAATTGTGAGAGTTTCCAGCTTACTTAGATCTTCTAGACTTGGAAACACCTCAAGCTTGGGACAGTTATGAATGTTGATGCTTACAAAATTTAGATGTCCTAACATTGTTTCTAAATTTCTACAATCATCCAACTCAAAACACTTCGAATTGGAAGAAGAATATACATTAATAAGCTTCAAGGAGTTCAGACCCACTAGATGCTCAAACACTGGAGACTCAAAAATGTCCAATTTTACCAGCTTCTCAAGAGATATTCCTAATAAATCTAGAAATTCTTTCAAAGAGGTATTATATATCTGCAGCTCTTTCAATTGGGTGGGCGCCTATACATGGCTCTGCCACAATGTTTTCAGATGTGAATTCCTGATTATCAAAAGTCACAAATTTTAAAGAGGAATCCATTGAAGAATGCATGGTTGTAACCTTCCATATTTCACAGACATTCCTACTAATGTACTTATAACTATAATAGCTAACAAAACTCCCATTCCGTTATGCTTTTGGTGGATGTCATACCCTGACGTGGGCTACAAACAAGGAGGATGCTGGTGAAGTTTATAAAATTTTGGTTTTGTATCTTCAAATTTTATTTGTCACGAACATTTCTAAAGCCTTCTCAAGAAATCCCTTATGTGCAGATTCTGTAATTATTGCATTCCATTTGACCATATTTCTTTGAGGCATGCTGTCAAAGAACTCACGTGCTGCATCTATGCTTCCAACTTTTGCATGCAACACAACCCACACAATTGCAACTGCATATCTGATAAAACTTCCTATTTAATTATACTTTGCTAGAGGTCCATACCCTTTTCAAAATCTCTCGTATGCGCAGGCCGAGAGGATGCTCCAATATAGGTTATGGAATAATGGTTTGCACCAACCACTTGCATTTTCTTGAAAGTTTGGAAAGTATTTTCAACAAATACATTTTGCATGTAGGCTTTAGTTATCCGAATAGTTAGAATAACTAATTTTTTAGTTGTCCACTTATTAAGTTGCCTTCATTTACATTTTAAGGTGCTTTCAACACTTTTATAAAGAGCAATGAAAGTTATGCCACACCAATCTTATGATGACACACTATTTTCATTATGGCATTTTGGAGGTTTAGAGGTGCTCATAGCCACACCTTTGGAGAGAGCTGAGAGTGATTCTTCTATTTGTTGTATTGAACTTATATAGTCTTGAACTATCTTGTGATAATGGTGTGTTGAAACTCTATACTACTATGTACTTTTTCCTTCGATCTCCCATTTCTTATTTCCTCTACACCTAACTCTGGTAAACTCACTGATAAAAATTGTGTTGAAGTCTCTTGTTCTGCAATTAATTTGGAAGCTGCATACTATGAGACAACATATTTGAGGCATTCTATCAAATAGTTCATGTGGCCTATAAATGCTTCCACATTTTGCAGAAACATCTCCCAGAGCATTTACAACGTATGCTAGCACTTGCACCTATAAGAGGTCTCAAGGAATCTACCGCTAGGAACAACTGGTGGCGTGAGATAACTAAATCTTTGAGGCATTCTGTCAAACAGTTCATGTGGCTTGTCTATGCTTCCTCATTTTGCATTCATTACTGCTAGAGGAATTCAAGCTATTATATCAAATAAAAATCATCATTTCATTATGCTTTAATGAATGTTCATAGCTTGTTGAAAGCTCCCATTGGGAGGATGCTTGGCAACGTGGTGATATCTGAATTCACACCTGCTGATTCCATTTGCTCAAAAGTTTCTAATGCTCTTTCAATAAATCCATTATGTGCATACTCTGTGACTATGGCATCTCGTATGTGATCTATGATTTCACATCGCAAGGTCATGAACCATAATCTCTGCCATAGAGTTATTCCTAAACATGAATGGTGGTTGATCGTTGCCTTGATTTTGAAGAAGCTCGTGTGCATGAAGGGGGTGTTGGAGACATAGAAAAGCTTCTTCAATATATCTATCTTGTGAATATCCTATCATCATTGCCTTGCGTGAGTACCCATTTCATTGAGGCCGAATACTAAAAGGTTTATGTGCTCTATTTGTGCTGCGATATTTGCATGCTTACCTACCTGAGCATTTCAACTGTTACATGCTGAGGGGAGATGATGACAGTGTTCTTGGGCTTTTGGCATTCATATGTTGATTGCATGTTCTTGAAAGCTTATAACTCCTTCCCAACAAATCTACATATGAGTAGTTATAATAACTACTTGAATTTGTCATCAGCCTTTTCAACAAATGAAATGGAAAATACCTCGCAATCAATGCATTCGGGAGATGAAATTTTCTTGAGAAATTTGGTTAGAACAATTTGTATGCCCATAATTGGCACTTTCAAGAATATTAAAACACTTTCCCTGCATGTAGGAGAATTTGGTGGATGTGGAGGTGTTATTCAAAGGCAAAACGAAATGGCTTCCCCACTTTTTATTATTGCAAACTTGAAAAGTTACACACATTGGTTTTGGTTAGCAAAAAGTTAAAATGCGTGCGAACTTAGTCAAACTCATAAGTCAATGTGAACATAGTGAAAGACAAAAATTGATGCAAGGTTTGTGAAGAATAAAAGTTGACGCATAGTGGACTTTGCGAAAAACAAAAGTTGATTCGAGCTTAGTATAAAACAAAAGTGGACGTGAAATATAATATTACTAAGCTATAAATTTTGTCTTGACATAATATTGCTGTTTAAAGCTTCAATGGAGAGAGATAAGACAAAAAAATTACATCATAATAACAAGTTATCAACATGACTGACACAAGAAACATGATATCAACAAAATTGTAACCAAAAGATGACTTGGTACAGAAGTTTGATACACAAAAATTTTAAATTTTGGGAGGTTGAAAATGGGGCCAACAGCTGGCTCTAACTAGGGACAAGAACCTTGCGGATGTAGGATGAACCTAGAATCTCTGGAAATAACTAGTGCCTTATCCATTGGGTGAGTAGAATCAGGAGATAACATGATATAAAAAGGGGAAACAAGGAGACAAAGATACACAGAGACAAGGCAAACAACAAAAGCCACCAGAAACCAAAACAAGATAGACACAACCAAAACACCTAGTTAACCTATGTACATGGTAGGTGACTCCTACCTCAAACTGCCTAGGAAAGATCAAGTGAACCCATTGACAGGCTGAGAAAAATATGTACTTGTACGGAAAAGAGATGAGCATGGATGAGGTGCCTGTGAACTCAGTAACCATTCCAAAGTGACAAGAAAAATAAGCTACGTGAAAAATGAGGGCTCCTTGAATTGTACACCAAACAACCATTTCTCATCATAAACTTCTGAGTCCTTTTGAATTATATTGGTATTGCCCTGTGTAGTGTTGATCATATCTTCTAGCATCATGTCGAGCATACCAATTTTCTCTATCTAAAGATTCTTTTTATAGTTTGAACCAAAGAAAATTGAATCACGAACCGAGCATCCTTCATGTGAACCAATAAGCGAAGAAAATTTGATATTCTGTGACTGATCCTTGTTATGAGTAACGTTCTCTTTTAAAATTGAATCATCACCTGCAAAAGATAATTCTTCTTTCTTTACCATTACTAACTCAGGATCTACTTTATTAGAGGGTTGCACATGAGGAAGAGAAAGTGATGAATCTACATTATGCACTTTATGCTCTTGAAAATCCTCTTCTATAATTGATGAAGAAGAAATAATATTTTCCTCCATTGGGAGTAGTGCAGGAGAAGTCAAATCAAGAAGCTCTTCATCAATCTTTTGAATACTTACAATTTCATGTATATTGTCATAGACATTAGAACTTTTTCCTCCTTTATCATGACTATAAACATTAATCTCATTACCCTCTTCAACATTATTATATGCAGATGAAGTACTAGGATGTACAATGAAATTACTTAAACCGAGATATTCAGGAACCAATTCAATTTTAACCTCTCTTTCTGCAGATTCACACCTAGTATCCTCATGATCTTGTTGCACATTTGGAATGGTAGTACTCAATGCTTCATCTTGAGTAGTACCTTTGCTTCCAGTAGTTGAGGATTCTTCTTCAACAGATGATAAAGAAGAAAGGATGACATTTTCTTGATGAATAAAATCATCAACAGGAGCAGTGAGATGCCAATCTATAATGGAAATCTCATGAGAGAGTTCTTACAATGCTATTTCATTATCATTCTCCTCTTGTTTAGGTCACATGCATGTCAGGAAAATACTTTGTGACTCATCTTCATGTTCTTTGTTCACACTTTGGTCCAAAATTTCTTCTCGACTCCCTCGATCATTAACCATGTCACAGAAATCTTTCTCAGAGGTTGTAGCTGTGGAACTAGAGCAAGTTGTCACAAGAGGAGTGACATCCTTCAAAGAAATTGAGAACATGTCATTGTCTTGACAGATCTCTTCTTCATCATTGCATGCTTCCATACAATCTTCTTTTTCCATCTCTATCACTTCTTCTTTTTCTTCTTTCTTCAGTGGAGATGTCCTATTATGATGAAATATAATAACTTCTTCTTCTCTATTACATGCATGGTCTGATGAGTCTCTTTCAGACACTTCCCTCAATACTGGTTCATTTGTAGGAAAAACTTTTGTCTCTTTATTGTTGTCCTCATCATGCAAATGATATATATTAGCAAAATTTCTTTTCTCTTCTGGTGTATGAATTTTCTCTGGTAGGGGCTTATGATAATGAGCAAGAAAATGAGTCTCCTTCCCATCTTTTTCTTCAATCTTCTGCAATGTTTGAAGCAAAGAAGGATGAACCTGATTAGTAGCAAGTTGCATGCCACCATAGAAACTCTTCAAAACTCTATTTGCTTAGGATCATCAAGAACTTGATTTTACTGAGTAGAGGATGCAGAAAAAGAATAATCTTCATCATCACTGTCACTATCTGATTTAGGAAACTGCAAGTTATGCATCTGGGTTCTTCGATACCAAACCATCTTTCAGGTTTCTTCTTTTAGATAGAGTTGCCAATCTTCTTTTCTGGGGAGATACTTGTATATTCTTGAGGAATAAAAAGGCACCAACCCTTCAGCTCATTTCCCTAGTAGAGTCACCAAAAATCTGTTGGTAAATAGATTTGTCACCGTGAAATAACCTTTGAAAATGACCCGTTGCCCTTTGAGCAGTGACTAAATTGTCCCAACAGTTGGAGAGATTGCGACAGAGCAACGATCTTCCTCTACGTTTGAGAGGGGTAGCTCCCTTGTATGATGGGGGTATTTGTGATTTTTATGTACTTTTATCTAGAAAGTACAAAAAAGAAGAAAAGTAAAATAATGAGGAGAAATGAGTATGTAGAAACCCTGTGGTAGACGTACGAAAACCAACAGGAGTTTCACAATCTTCTTGAAAAGTACAAAGGGGTCTCACCACAAAGCTAGAAACCACTTTCCTAAACTCCATGATGAATCACATGATATATATATGCAACAACGATGAAGAAAGATGGCAAATCTCAACATACGTAGAGATAATTTATCTGAACACTTTCAAATTAGGATACTAAGACAAGATTGTGCTTCATCACCCCAATTGCATGCTTCAATGGATAACTTTGATTTACACAAATACATATAAAGATCACCAATTTGACATACGAGAAACTAGTAATCTTAACTTAGAAATACATCAAGAACATATGAACTAAAATGCATTCTTCATTATCTATTTGAAATTATACAATTTCAAAGGTAAACTATACAATGTGTAAGACCAACAATGTTCCAAGGAGTTTCATAAGTTCCCCCTGCAAAAGTTCTCTCTAAAGAGCCCCCCCCCTTTCTTTACAATGTGAAGTCTAGTATATATAGACTTTTCCTCATAACCACTTTGTAACTACCTCACAACTACCTTTTTGAAATACAAAAATATAATGAACCTTATTTTGGTTATATTTTACATCACTTTTCTAAAAATAAAGTTCATTTTCTAACTTTTGAAATACATTAAGTGACATAAGTCACTTTTTACAAAAAGGAAACCTAACACTTGCAAGTTGTAAAATTCACTAAGTTATTTCCATCCCTATTTTCTCTATTTTAATGATCAAACCTCGCCCAATGTTAACGGCTTCTCTGTATACCATCCATTTTCTATTTCAGCTCCTTTCATTGTTCTGAACAATTCATTGATATCAATCTCTATAAGCTCATCGTCTCTTAATGTCAAAACTAAAGTAGCTGCAACAACTTGTATCCTTCAAGACAAACACATGTCGTCATGACATAAGACAAAATGAATAGATCCATATATAGTTCTTGCAAGCTCAAAAATATGCTTTTTTATTTGGATCAATGTCATTCCACAACTTTATGTAATCTCAGAGGAGATGGTAGCCATATTTGCCCATTTGGTGTTCACTTGTTTATAATGTATGTGCCAAGATTTCCAAGCTTCACTGTTAAAACTTCTCTTGCATAGTCCATGTCAAAAACCATCAATCTAAGTGTCATCACTATAATCCTCAAGTTTCTTCCATAAACTGTGTAGTGTATCATCGGCTAGTTTAAGGAACTCCTCCTTTGCCAAGATAGAACTGTAATGCTTTTCCATAGGGCCTTCCACATTATTAATCAAATGCTTTTGAATTTGGAAAATACCTTGCTTCTTAAATCTTTCAAGCCAATTTCTCCATCTTTGCATATACTTCTGTAGTTTATGGATATGATCTGTCTCCTCCACAAAAGGCATGGAACATTTTATGGGCTCTATCATTTATCTCTGGGTAATGCAGGTAGCAAAAATAAAGGTTTGTCTCATTATTTTGGACTAGTATTTCTTTAAATCTTTCTTCATTAGTAGAGTCCAGTGTTAATAAGTTTCTTAACCATTCAATATGCATCCATGTCACGGTTATGAAGTCATGTCCAAAGTGCAATCCTACATACAGTTGATTATCCAAGTCCATTCTCTCATGACTACCTTAACTTGCACTTATTTGGAGTACATGCCATCAATAATGGTATTTAATACATGCTGACTTCTCCCTTCTTCACCTTTCTTTACGCCCACCTTATACCCCTTTTTTTTATCAATCCATGACTCGCAAGAACATCTTCAAATTGGCGATTATCATTGTCACTCCTCATTTTATCTCGTTCGGTAATTATGATAGTAATTATCCATTCTCTTCCTTGAACCATATACCAAGAATCAAAATTCCACCAAGTCTCCAAAGTCCACGACCAAGGGTCTGCAAGGGATGTATTTATCATCTCGGCAGGGCTACCATCATTAACCACAACCACAGCGCAAATGATGATTGCACTCAATTCCCCTATCACTTCTGGGAGTATCAATTTCTGCAATGATTGCATCAACATCAGAAAAGAGATGTGGATTTAAAGTTAACTATGCTTCGTTTGCTCTTCTTCCAATCACAATGAGAAGCTCTAATGGTACACTGTTCAACATGGGAATGTAATTCTGTATTGCTGCACTGTTGCAATATGAAAGTTCAATGATTTTCAATCAATGCCTTGTATGGTCTACAGCTTGTCACAAGTCTCAATTGTAATCGACATCAGACAGTTCAGTCGGGCAACACTTGACTTCTCCTATTCACTATGATCACAAATTGCTGCCACTATTTTTAGTTCTTCGCAACCTTCTATTACGAGTTCTACAAGTGTTGTTAGCAAAATTATGTTGTGCAGCTTCACACATTTGACAATGCGCATCATCTCAAGGTGAGTCTGATGAGCAGCACATGGCAGCTCTTTAAGCTCCAAACAATTTGATATGACTAATCTTTCCATATAATATTTACCCCTCATTGTTTTCAAATTTTGACAATTGAGCAAGAGAAGACTATTGAGCTTGTCACATCCTTCAATTGTGAGAGTTTCCATCTTACTTAGATCTTCCATACTTGGCAACACCTCAAGCTTGGGACAGTTACGAATGTTGATGCTTACAAAATTTAGATGTCCTGACATTGTTTCTAAATTTTTGCAATCATCCAACTCAAAACACTTCGAATTGGAAGAAGAATATACATTAATAAGCTTCAAGGAGTTCAGAACCACTAGATGCTCAAACACTGGAGACTCAGAAATGTCCAATTTTACCAGCTTCTCAAGAGATATTCCTGATAAATCTAGAAATTCTTTCAAAGAAGTATTATACATTTGTAGCTCTTTCAATTGGGTGGGTGCCTATACGTGGCTCTGCCACAATGTTTTCAGACGTGAATTCCTAATTATCAAAAGTCACAAATTCTGAAGAGGAATCCATTGAAGAATGCATGGCTGTAACCTTCCATATTTCACAAACATTCCTACTAATGCACTTATAACTATAATAGCTAACAAAACTCCCATTCTGTTATGCTTTTGGTGGATGTCGTACCTTGATGTGGGCTACAAACAAGGAGGATGCTGGCGAAGTTTATGGAATTTTGGTTTTGCATCTATAAATTGTATTTGTTACGAAAGTTTCTAAAGCCTTCTCAAGAAATCCCTTATGTGCAGATTCTGCAATTATTGCACTCCATTTGACCATATTTCTTTGAGGCACACTGTCAAACAACTCACGTGCTACATCTATGCTTCCAACTTTTGCACACAACACAACCCACACAATTGCAACCACATATCTGATAAAACTTCACATTTAATTATGCTTTGCTGGAGGTCCATACCCTTTTTGAAAGCTCTCGTATGCGTAGGCTGAGAGGATGCTCTAGTATAGGTTATGGAATAATGGTTTGCATCAACCACTTGCATTTTCTTGAAAGTTTGGAAAGTATTTTCAACAAATACATTTTGTATGTAGGCTTTAGTTATCTGAATAGTTAGAATAACTACTTTTTTAGTTGTCCTCTTATTAAGTTGCCTTCATTCACATTTTAAGGCGCTTTCAACACTTTTATAAAGAGTGATGAATGTTATGCCACACCAATCTTATGATGACACGCTATTTTCATTATGGCATTTTGAAGGTTTAGAGGTGCTCATAGCCACGCCTTTGGAGAGAGCTAAGAATGATTCTTCTATTTGTTGTATTGAACTTATATAGTCTTGAACTATCTTGTGATAATGGTGTGTTGAAACTCTATACTACTATGTACTTTTTCCTTTGATCTGTCATTTCTTATTTCCTCTACACCTAACTCTGGTAAACTCACTGATAAAAATTGTGTTGAAGTCTCTTGTTTTGCAATTAATTTGGAAGCTGCATACTATGAGACAACATATTTGAGGTGTACTGTCAAATAGTTCATGTGGCCTATAAATGCTTCCATGTTTTGTAGAAACATCTCCCAGAGCATTTACAATGTATGCTAGCACTTGCACCTATAAGAGGTCTCAAGGAATCCACCACTAGGAACAACTGGTGGTGTGAGATAACTAAATCTTTGAGGCATTCTGTCAAACAGTTCATGCAGCTTGTCTGTGCTTCCTCATTTTGCATTCATTACTATCGGAGCAATTCAAACTATTATATCAGATAAAAATCATCATTTCATTATGCTTTAATGAATGTTCATAGCTTGTTCAAAGCTCCCATTGGGAGGATGCTTGGCAACATGGTGATATTTGAATTCACACCCGTCAATTCCATTTTCTTGAAAGTTTCTAATGCTCTTTTGATAAATCCATTATGTGCATACTCCATGACTACACGTCTTGCATGTGACTTGTGATTTCACATCGCAAGGTCATGAACCATAATCTCTGCCATAGAGTTATTCCTGAGCATGAATGGTGGTTGATCGTTGCCTTGATTTTGAAGAAGCTCGTGTGCATGAAGGGGGTGTTGGAGACATAGAAAAGCTTCTTCAATATAACTATCTTGTGAATATCCTGTCATCATTGCCTTGCATGAGTACTCATTTCATTGAGGCCGAATACTAAAAGGTTTATATGCTCTATTTGTGCTGCAATATTTGCATGCTTACCTACCTGAGCATTTCAACTGTTACATGCTGAGGGGAGATGATGACAGAGTTCTTGGGCTTTTGGCATGCATATGTTGATTGCATGTTCTTGAAAGCTTATAACACCTTCCCAACAAATCTGCATATGAGTAGTTATAATAACTACTTCTTGAATTTGTCATCGGCCTATTCAACAAATGAAATGGAAAATACCTCGCAATCAATGCATTCGGGAGATGAAATTTTCTTGAAAAATTTGGTTAGAACAATTTGTATGCCCATTATTGGCACTTTCAAGAATATTAAAACACTTTCCCTGCATGTAGGAGAATTTGGTGGACATGGAGGTGTTATTTAAAGGCAAAAAGAAATGGCTTCCCCACTTTTTATTACTCCAAACTTGAAAAGTTACACGCATTGGTTTTGGTTAGTAAAAAGCTAAAATGTGCATGAACTTAGTCAAACTCATAAGTCAATGCAAACTTAGTGAAAGATGAAAATTGACGCAAAGTTTGCGAGGAATAAAAGCTAATGCATAGTGGACTTTGCGGAAAACAAAAGTTGATGCAAGCTTAGAATAAAATAGAAGTGGACGCGAAATATAATAGTACTAAGCTGTTTGTCTTGACATAATATTGTTGTTTAAAGCTTCAATGGAGAGAGATAAGACAAAAAAAATGACATCATAATAACAAGTTATCGACATGACTGACACAAGAAACATGATGTCAACAAAATTGTAACCAAAAGATGACTTTGTACAGAAGTTTGATACGCAAAAATTTTTAATTCTGGGAGGTTGAAAATGGGGCCAACAAGATGAGATGATATGTAGTTCTAGGTAGTGTGATGAGATGGAGTGATGTTTCAAAGGTTATGCAAATATTTATAAAGAGCAATCCTTATTTTTGATATAGCATGTGGATGTTATGCACTAGGGTGTAGAAGACCAGGGTGATGATGTATCCAATGCATAGGACATTGATTCTGCAAACAAATAGTTTGAACTTATATCTACTAGAGATAATAGAACCTTCTTGGACATGTGAATGAGTCATAGTCTTGAACATAAAATAATATTAATACATAAATGCAAAAGACTATTAATATGTAAGATGCTAAGTTGTAACACACAAGATAAATATTGGCCATAGTAGGATAATAAGCTCATCCCTCAAACACAACATACAAAAGAAATGACTGTGGCCCAATCCATACTACATCACAACATACCAAGATATAGATAAATCAAGGCAGTCTTGAATAGGTAATTAGAAGGGAACAAAAGATAAACCAAAAAGAAAATTGACTGACTAATAAAGTAAACATACAGTCAACATATTCTCTTGCCAAAGAGGTTGTTCAAGGTAGATTGGTAGATAAAGCCTTATTGTAGGAATGATATATATCTGTTGAAGGATGTTGATCTGATCTAGGATAGATGGTTTGATGTAGCAGATGTGGCAAGGGGTATGTGGGACAACATATGGCTTTACGAGTAGTCTTTTTGCTTTGGGTTTGATAAGTACTTGAGCTTTCAAAGGATGCATAGTTTATTTTATGTTTGAGTTTGTCAAGTCTAGGTAATAGGATGGATAGTGATAAATGGAAGATGAGAGAGATGGAAGTGTTTGATGGATTGGGATGGAGATGATGATTTATGATTGTTTTTGGGAATTTTCTAGATATTTTGTTTTTTTTTAATATTTTTAGGATTTTCTAGATTTTGAAATGTTTTGGGTTGACATGGGATTGCAATTGGATAGCCTTAGTACTAGATATGAATGGCAAGGGAAAACTAGTTCTAGATGCAAGGAGCAAGGGATTAGATAAGTGGAAAAAGGATGGGCAATAGAAAAATGGGATGGAAGACTCATGATAGAAGGATTAATACAAGAATTTAGGATGTGATTACCAAAGACTATATTGTATAGGAATAGCATGCCCCATTCTAGGTATAATGCTTAGGATTTTATAAGACAAAGCTTATTATGATAGGATTGATTGGATGGGTTAGAAAGGATGAGGTATATCAAGATATTTTTTCAAAGCATGTATCAACATTTTTGCCTCAATCTTTATCAAGATCAAAAGGAGGAAAGGGAAGATGATAATGGATCAAGGGGATAATTGTGCAGATATAATGGATAAGGAAGATATAAATAGGAAGGATAGGTAGAAGGAATGATAGGATGGGTAGATGAGAAAACATGCCCCCAAGTGTAAGGTACTAGAAAATCAACCTACATATGATGCCTGTTTGCCAGGTTTTCATCATGGTACTTATCCAAGGCACCTATTTGCCAAGTTTTCACCATTGGACAAAGGGATTTCTCTTTACTTTTTTTATTTTGTTTTTGACTTTTGTTGGACGGGATGGAGGATAAGGACTCAAGAATCTACTTTCAATAGCAATGTAGTATGTTAGCACTTTAATGTACATGTGCACATGAACTAAATTAGGTAACATTACTTGCATGGATGCTGGTAGATATGGGAATATGGAAATGGAATGGATGGTGGATAATGGATTATGATGTGGAGTATGTATGGAAGGATTATGCAATGATGGATGGGAGATAGTGAATTATGGATGGAAGGATAGTGGATTATGATGGGAATGATGGATGGGTATGGAGGGATAAATGGATGATGGAGCAAAAGCATGGACCATAGAGGTAAGATGGGAAAATATGAAGGATAACAGATATAAGTATGTGAAAATGGCATGGAATGACAGGGAACCAAGACCAATGGTTTCACATATCGTGATAGATTTTGAAGCTTTTGACTAGGATGAGGAGTGGGAAGTAATGGGATTTTGGATAAGGGATTTGGAAATCATTGATTTAGGATTTTAAGAACCTAAATGGACTTAGGATTTGCAGGATTTTTTTATCGGGAATGGGATTTTTAGAATTTGGGGATAGATTGAGATATGGGTGCTTCTTTTGGGATGATTGCTTGTTTCTTGGCGACCCACACCATTTTCATTTTTTCTTTGAGATGTGTGGGTTTATGTAGCTTTTGAGATGGATTTGAAGTAATTGCTTATTGCTTGGGGACCCACACCATTTTCATTTTTTCTTTGAGGTGTGTGGGTGTATGTAGCTTTTGAGATGGATTTGGCTTTGCATTTGTGTATTGATGCCCTATGGCATGATATTCTTGAGGCTTTTGCATATATTCTACTATATATGTGGAAGCATCCAAATTTTTATTTTTGAATCTCATGGGGTGTGAAATAGCTTCATATGGGGCTGATGTGTCCATTCATTAGCCATGATTAGGAATGTAAGGGGATTTATGGATGGAGAGATTAAAAGTGGATTTGTGGATAAATGGATAAGGCAATTGGATGAGAGGGATATTAGGTGTTGGGATAAGTGGAGGTAGAGTGGATGGAGGGATATTAGGAATAGGAAGAAGTGGAGGAAGAGTAGATGGAGGGATATGTATGGTCACATGTTTTTGCAAATGGTATGATGATGGAGGAGGGATGGAGACATATGAGTGAGAGGTGCGATAAGGTGCACCAGGATATGGAATGGAAAATCTAGCTAGAGAAGGTGTAGATGTGGTACCAACATCTTTGGATTGTTTTTCTTTGGATGAAAAACCAAGGTCATGTGCTTGTGGATGGATTGCGACATGGATGGGTTGTAAAATACCTTCTTCATGAAGGCCTAAACCTTTGCCTTGATAATTCATGTTTTGGAACATACAATATGGAATGGGATGTTTGTTTTGAAAACAAGATGTGAGTCTATTATTTGATGGAGAGAGTGAAGTGGTGGATAGTGGTTGTTGTTCTTGTAAAGAAGAACATTCATGGACAAAGGTGGTAAGATTAAGAGGATAGGATAATGGATTTGGAATGGGATCGATGGGAGATGGCAGAGGATCAACATGAGATAATCGAGGATCCACAAGAGACAAGGTGGGATCATGCAATGGATGACTTGGGATTCTTGGATCATGACTAAAATTATTCTCAGTAGGAGATAAAGGGATAGCATCCAAGTGACTTGTTTGATTGTCAATGCTTTCTTGGGGATTAAGTGTCTCATCTTGGGAAGTGAATGTTTTTGGATTATGTATAGGGATAGATGGGGGATGGATAGGAGTAGTGTGGATATCTTGCTGATTAATAGGTGTGGGATTATGGATAGGATCAAGTTGCTCATGGATAGGCTCATGATCTTAGACAATATCTTGATCATAGAAAGTATAAAGGTTATGGATGGGTTGGATGGAGTTGCTTTGACCTTGATTTAGATAAAGGGTTGACGTTTCCACATGCTTTAGATTATACTCTTGACATAGCTCTTATTTTTCTTGAATGGAGGTTGAAGTGGGAGATGCTTGGATAGGCTTGATAGGCTCTTGATGGTCAACAACATGGAGGTATAATGGATCTAGACTTGGACTCATGGTGGAAGACTCTTCAGTAGGATTGACAAGTTGTAGACCATTTTATAAGGGAAAAGAGGTTGATGTGTTGGGTGAGTGTATGGGGGTTTTAGTTTGAATCCTTCTTTCCACAAAACATTCCAAGGGATTTTCAACTGAGTGCTTCTCCTATTGAGAGGAGAGTCATCTATCAGATTGGCTCGCCACTTGGTTTTCTGCTAGGAAATTCAAAAGTTATCACACAATGTTACTAATTAATGCTTTAATACTCTTGAAAACCTAATTTAAGCAAAACAATAATTAAATTTGTAAATTACGACAAATGCTATTGGAATTAGACAAAGGGTAGAGAACCTTAACTCATTGTTTTTCGCAGTCTAAAAAATGGAAATGTTGAGGACAATGGTGATAGCACCCTAGTCCAAGGTACAACTTTTTCTGTGGATTCTCAATCTCCTTCCGGCACTGATCTCTACTGTATCTTTAATTTTTTGGCGATCTGATAGTGGAGGACAATGTTGATGGTGACCCTTGTCCACTTAGGGAGATTCTTCCAGATGTTAGAAGCTTTTCAAATCTTGATGATCACTGTCTAGTCTATTTTTGTAGCTTCAAATGTAGAGGACAATTGTGATGGTGCCCTTGTCTTGAAATCCCGCACAGTGTCTGCTTCTTTTTAGATCATGAATCTTCAATATCCTCCTATCTTCCCTGCAACTCTAATTTCTCTAGATTTGATGCATGTAACCTGCAATCACAAGGAGTGTGGGAGGGGTTGTTTTGTTTAGAGGCTTGCCTCAGTCAGGACCCAGAGAGACATTCATGTCTTTCGAATATCGTTGTCAGAGATAGTGCGTATCCTTGTGGGATAGAGGCAAAAATATAAATGATAATGATGATAAAGCACAATAAATGTCACCTTGATGATGAAGCTCTCATGGAAGGAAGATGCTCTTCAATTCCATGAGGAGAAGATGTAATCCAACCTGCAAAAACACACAATAACAATGTTATGCTCTGCAACACAATGATATCACAAGTATGCCAAAATCATCTAATGATCTTCTAGTTATCCTCTAGTTTCTAAATGATAATCTACACATGCTTATATATGCAACTACTAAGATTCTCGCCAAGAATTTTGTATTTGAAACTTATGATGTCAGCTTGGAAACCAAATAACGGTCACAAACCCAACATTTGAATTTAGGGTAGACCCAAAATAGGGTTGGACTAGGGCGCTAGCACCCAAGTCCACCCCCTTGTCCTTGTTCCAAGATCATCAAAATAGACCCCCTTAGGTCCCATTTGTCAAAAGACCCAAGGGCTTTCTCATCGAGAGTTTGAATTATCATGCAAGATTCTCTAAATGCAATCTAAAGACCTAGGAGGTAAACCTTAATAGGAAAAAGCCCCCCAAGGGTGCATTTTTGTGAAATAACATTTAGTCCCTACTTTAATGTATGTATAAATGCAAGGCCAATACATGCATTAAATTAAGGTCAACAAACACAACAAACATGCCAGGCACGGAGAAGACACGCTAAACACATTGAAGACAATAACAGGCATGCAAAACATGGAGAA